>JAPUBQ010000012.1:1042500-2242500 GCA_035578125.1 Mellilla xanthometata | reverse complement strand
CTAGGTGACAGGACCTTCTTTCGTAAAGATAGAGATAAAGTTGGAAGTCCGTAACCCACACCGCTGGCCACGTGCAGATTGGTTGGTGACACTTTTCTGTATTCTAATCTCAGAACATGTGGTTTTCTTATTTCGATGTTTTCCTGTATCATATGAGCAAGTACAAATTTCAAGTTATAAACAAATGAGAAGTGCATGGCTGGATCCGAATCCATACTTATGTACTCCCAAATCTAGATAAAGAAATAGAGATGGTACTTATACTACATATTCCAACTTCTTCTTCTGCATCACTTTATCCCACCTCATGTGGGATCGGTACAGTATGTATGTACGCTTCTCCCATACACTTCTGTCATTCGTTATCTCTGTATTCACACCCCTGTCACTCATATCATCATTCGCACAATCCATCCATAAGTACTTTCTTAGGCCGTCCTCTTCCTATCTGTCCGACCATTATTTCAACTACATACTTTAAAAATGAGAAGCCGTATGTGCTTAATCTAAGATTGCATCATCGAGACTGTACAAAAAAGTTACATTCAGTAAAGATATATATACTTTATTTTAATCAATTTTTAGCACAAAATAAAACGGTCCACAAGCGAGCTAATCCAACGTTACCGGCGGCGTCGCCTCAACTCAGAGTCCAATCAAAACGGGCAAATCCGGGGCGAAGACAACACGGAACGGCTGATCGTTTCCTGTCATAATTCTAGAAGATTCCGCTCCGCTAGGGAAAGGTGGTGGTTCGTAGCTATTAGCAACTGCGAAAGTAATAAGGTAAGGAGGGTGAAGGGTATTAAAGGTTTCTATCTTGTCTATCTCTATCCAGTTGTTAATCTGGAATAAATACGTACTAAGTAGATTATTTTATGTATAATTTATTTTTTATCTGTTTTTATTATCTGTTTTTTCCCTAAATTTGTTGTGTTTTCTATTGTCTGGAGATGGTTCTTATGACAATAAAAGTTTTTTAACTAAGAATATAGGACATCATAAAGCATTAGAATAATAAAAACACGTTATCCTTATTAATAATACCAATTCGAATAACCGTAATCTAGTGAATTATAAAAATATTAAAAATTCCCAAGACACTTTATGAAAACTTAAAATTATCATAAGTAAATCTATCAAAAGTTTACTACATCCCATGTTTGTTGTTACGTTTTGTCTTTTCTTGTTTTGTTTTGTCATTGGTTGTTATTTCTATTACATGCACAGGTTAAAAAACTTTTCTCTGAAAACCACATCAAAAAATGGCATAGCTAATTCATTGAGTGTGTAGGAGTAACAGTAACACTAAAATTCAATATTCACCCTATATTATTAGATAGTTATGGTCTTTTTGATGAAAGCTTTATTTTACTTAATTTTTAATTAATTTTGTAATATACCTATTAATTTATTTTTCAGGGTTTGGAAGTAAAGTACAAGTTTCTGATGACAAACGGCCCGGATGGTGATTTTTGGCATCAACACTTTTCTGCTGATGAATTTTGTAAGTTATTGTCACGGGTTATTATCTTATAAATAATAATTTGTCCTACTAATGGAATTGATACTTCATTTAACCGCCATTTTCTATACTTCTAAAAATATTAAAAGGAGCAAAAGTTTGATTTTTTGTTTGTTTGACGCAAATTGACTCCGAAACTACTGGACCAATTTTCACCTTTGAGTAGCTACATTATCCCCGAGTAACATAGGCTATATTTTATTTTCCAAACATATCAGAGATCCTTAATAAAATGTGTAACAAAAGCCCTTATATTACCCGTGCATTTGTACCTATAATTTGTCCATATATCTATCTATGTTCCAGACGTTCTCCCAGTGCTCCTAGCGTACACGCTGGCCTACGTGGTACTACTAATCGCCGTAGTAGTGTGCAGCGTTGAGCTCAAGTCCCGCCACTTGTTGCACTCTACGTACAAGTTGTTCCTGATATCAGCGAGTGTTCAGCACGGGGGTGTGTTGCTCCAGAGCTTGGCGTATTTAAGATACGCTGCGGATGGATACGGCGGCCAGGGGGCAAAGATTACTGGTAAGTGATAGTTTTTTTGTTTATGATCAATAGGCTTACGTTTGACCGCAGCTTGCCTGATGTTAAGTTTGACTGTGGTCTACGATGTATCACACTTGCCTAGAAGGAACCTATTTACTCCAGATTTGAAGACCCCCAAATTGTACTTCTCGGGAAAGGGACTGAGGAAGAGAGTTTCAAAGCTTCGCAGTTCTCAAAATAAATGTCGAAGCAAAACGCTTTATGCGAATCCTTGGAACTTCGACAACGAATCAGTGTAACTTCGCTGTGCCCCTGCTCGTTCTGTAGTGGAATGGAGAAGCGGGAATCAAATTGCGCAGCTCCATTGCATACTCTCCAAAATGTATCTGATAAAATACAGACAGACTGGCAACCTTGCGCCTATGTAGCTATTCTGGATATTTAGCGCAGTGTAGTGGATATTTAGCCAGGGCGAATAAAATAAAAGGCACTTTGTATTGTGGGATGTTCCCTATTCCCACTGAACTCTAAACACAAATTACCCCACTGTCTTCAAGACGAGAGTGAACCGGTTTGTACTAGGCAAGCACACTTAGTACAAACCGCTATCTATAATAGAAAAAAATAAAGGATTCTCATTAAAAAAAACTTGAGACGTGTCAAGGGACACCTGGATGGAACGATGTTCCTTTCGATTAATTAGTGAAGGAATTGTAATAACATTTTATTTTTTTAAGTTCAAATATATATTTTTTATTATTAACAAATATAATGTAAAATATGGCTCAATCGCATCACCACCTGAAACTAATGACGCGGTTGTGAATTAGTAAATACTTTAATTGATAGCCGTATTTGACTTTCGAACAAATTTTGGAGATGGCGACGTTGCCATACCGTGCGCAAAAAAGTGTCGTGACAACGTTTCGTAAGCTTTTTTTCCGTCTAGCCCCCTTTCATAACGTGCTATAAAGAAATTCGTTCCAAAATTATCATAAACATTAACACAAGTATACATTTAAAATATAGAATCCTCGAGTCAACATAACAAGAACAAAATTACAAAATGGCGGATCACTCAAATCCAAAATGGCCGCCATCACAAATTGTCAGTTACTTTGTAATTTAACTGATATTTTTTTGTCCCAGGTCAATTCTTCTGCGGCGTAGCGGAGATGTCGTTCCTGCTACTGCTGCTCCTACTGGGTAAAGGATACACGGTGACCCGCGGCCGCCTCAAACTCGGCTTCACGGTCAAACTCACTGTCTTCATGTGCGCTTACCTTTTCACCTATGTCGTGCTCTTCGTCTACCAGGCTAAGGTGAGACCTTATCACGTTAACCTTTTTTGTACTCAGTACTGGTTAGCCACTGCTAATTTTAGCCACTCATAATGGTAATAGCCACTGTTATCTATATATATCAATGTCAATATATTCAACTATTGGTGGCGATTCAGCGGCACACATGGCTAAACTAAATTTAAAGTAGCTCTGTCTCTTTTCATCATAAACTGCCAAAAAGAGGTGGTACGATCTAAACCATAGGCAAAACATCTAAAATCACGTCAAACACGTCAGATTTAGAGCTGATATAATTGCGTGCGCTCTAAAATCGCTTACATTTTTCATATTTGACGTGATTTTAGTTGTTTTGTGTGTGGTTCAGAACGTGCCGTCTCTTTCTGGCAACCTAAGGTGAAAAGAGACGGGGCTTCTTTAAATTTAGTTTAGTCGTGTGTGCCGCTGAATCGCCAACACTATCTACTATGCTCAGTGGCGGGACAATAATCAAAATTCTTATTATTTCTGTCAGAAATTACGTACAGAATAATTAATATTTAAGACCATTATAGCGTCACTCATATTCGGCATAGATACAACAATTATTATTCTAATAATTTACAACAATAATACAAAAATTATTATCTAGTAATCTATGTAATAATCTATCTAATGATCTATGGGTTAGATCGTGCCGTCTCTTTCTTTTCACTAATGGTAAAAAGAGACAGAGCTACTTTAAATTAAGTTTAGTCGAAAATACAACAGAATCGCCACCTTAGTCTCTAGAGCACTATATATATTTTTTTAAATAACACATAAACACTAAAAGTAAACATTTGTACAATACGAGTACGTGCGGTTCCCTGTGGTACAGGCATTCGACCCGGGCGAGGTGCTGTACCTGTACGAGAGCCCGGCGGGATACGGCGTCATCGTGCTGCGAGTCGCCGCCTGGACCGTCTTCGCTTACTCCACCTTCAACACCGTCAGGAAATACCCGGATAAGGTACGCACTTACTTGATTTTGTTTTGTTATTGTTCGGTGCAATATGGTTCAATAGGTTATTCTCAACTTTCTTACTAGATGGCGCCACTAGAAAGATTAGCACACGCAAACGGTGTGTCGCATGATTTCCATGTATCGAAATTTATGTTCCAAATAAAAAAGCTACTGACCACAACCCCAGTCTTTTAATCACGTCAGTTACACTACTTTACAATTATCTTTGTGGCAATTTTTTGTTTTAGTATTTTTTGTCTTCACACGCAGCTGGTTAGCCCCAATTCAATTCAATTTATTTATTTCTTTCACATAGGAATATATAACAACAGTTATAACTATAAGACACTTGTAAAAAGTCAACATCTAAATTACATGAGAAAGAATAGATACAAGAATATTAACAAAAGTAAATATATAAATCACATTATTGTCATATGTCAAAAAAATATATTACATTACAAATTTCCAATTCAATAAATTATACTAAACCTTCTAGTTTGTGTTTTGGTTGCTAACACATCTGATATCCTACATGCTTTATAGATACATATTAAACACCCAGACCTAACAGCCAACCAATTTAGTTTAGCAGCACAAAGATGTTGACCGTGCCGGGTTCGAACTTGGAACCAGACGTTCGGCATTATGCCAATCTGTGCATAGGGACAATAGGATAGATCTGGGATCCGGATAAAAATGATTTCATAGCGTTACCGAAATAATTACTATTTATTAATATTGTGATTATTTCAGAACATGTTTTACGCTCCGTTCTTCATCTGCGGCACTCTCTGGTTCTACGCGGGCCCGCTCTTTATACTGACTGCTAATTCATACATTGGTGAGTTTCAAGACAATGCATTCTATTTCGATATTTATTTACAAAATAAAATATAAGTGTATCAAATCTATCACTACTTCGTATATTAACATATTAAATACGCATATACGCATTTATTTCTGCCCATATTTTGAGCTCCACCGTAAAAATTACGGGGTGTAATAAGTTTGACGTTTATGAGAGTATGTGTATAGGATCGTAACTCCCGACTTCTGAACGAAGGGGTCATTTAGGTTTATTTTTTTGTTTGAAAGCTGTGTTAGTCGAGAGTGTTCTTAGCCACTTACGATAAAATCGGTCCAAAATAGCCGTCGCCACAAAATCGCTATTTCTTATTTCACAACGCCTTCGATATGGGTATCAAAAGAAGTTTGACCAATAGCATACGAACATTAAACATGCCACAAACCGTTATATATTATATAAGATGCGCCACGCGTTAATACGGGATAAAATTAGCGTGAGTGTTAATCCAAGGACTACACCTATGTATATATGAGTACCAAGTTCCATCGAAATCTGTTAAGCTATTCGAGCGTGAAGAAGTAACAACCATACTCACTAACATACACAACCTTTCGCATCCTACTAATTATTATAAATGTGAAAGTTTGTGTGTAAGTGTGTATGTTTGTTACTTCTTCACGCTCAAAAGGTTCGACCGATTTAGATGAAATTTGGTATGTAGATAGATAAGAACCTTTTTTACGTGAGGAAATGAATGCCCACTACACCCGGGGGTGGTGGGTGGGGTATGTCGGGCTCGATGCCAAAAGATGTCCTTTTGACACTACCGACTAAAACCTCACGATGACCTCCTCACCGCAAAGGGCGGGATGAGGTTCCGCTCCTCGCATTAACCCATTACCCCGTCCACCTCGGCTAGCCTGCGAGGCTCCTTCTCAGGGGATGACTCCCCTTGCATTGCACCACGTGTGCACCGCAACCACCTCGGGGACCATCAGTGTAATGGGCGCCGGACAACAGAGTAGGTAAGTCCCTGGATAAACACAGTCTAATTTGTATTCCGGATTAACGCGGGTAGCACTGCGGGGCGCGGCAAGTTTATAATATTAGTAGGATACTTATATTAAAAGATTTTCACACTGTTTCTAGATAAGTGGGTTCGGGAGAGCGTGGTGACTGCGGTTCTTCTCTTCATCACATTCAGCGGACACATCATGTTCTTGGTAAAAAAATAATATATTTTATAAAAATACTAAAAAAAAAATAATACGTCCAACGGGTTTGGACGCATTACGAGCGTCATCATCGGGAACGAACTTCACACGGACTGTCACCGACGAAATCCGCGCGCAGACTGGCCCGGCGCATGTTGCGCGGCAGCGCCCGCGCCCCGCGCGTTTCTTTCCCCGCAAGGCTCCGCGCGCGCCACTGCCCTCTGTTCCCGCGCAGATAATAACATCTTGAAGAAATTGACACCGACATGTTTTAAGAACATCAAAATCCGAGGAAAAAACAATGTTACTGCATCATAATATATGTTTTAGTTGGTAAACTTTTTATTGTTTCAGTTACTAACATTGCCAGTGTTCGCGAACAAAAACTTCCCATATCACGTGCGGACTACACAGATTGGAGTGATGGAGGTAACGGCCCTTTAAATATTACTTCTTCTTAATTATTTGTCATTTAAATAATTATTCTTTTATATTTTAAACATACTCGTACTAAAAGTGTAGGTTTTAGTTAATTTCACCAGCTAATTTAATATCACCAACTCACCAACTGGGATATATATTTAATTATTCGTTTTATTTCAACTTTTTAACATTTAACCTTATAATTCACAATTTACAAGACGCCCAATTTGAAATAAATTATAAAATCAAAAGTTATTATGCCGCCAGTCACCTCGGTCGCACCGTCCACTCGCCGGCGGCTGCAGCAGAGGACGCAGCCAATATGAAGCGCCAAAAGTACGCCACGATGTTGCCTCAGTATCTCTTTGTGCCCGTTGCTTTTGAAACAATGGGTTGTTGGGGGACTGAGGCCAAACTTTTTATTACTGAAATTGGGCGTAGAATTAGAGAGAGATCAGGCAAATTCCGCTCCGGATCGTAAGTGGTGCAATGACCATAGCCATCCATAGCTATACAACGCGGCAATGCCACGAGCGTTATGGGTACCTTTCCACCAGGGTCTGCCCGGAGTGGTCTTTTAAATTAGTTTTATTAGTAGTTTTGTTTTTAGTTTTCAACTTTTAGATCTCAGAAATAAACATGTCAGTATGGATGTTTCCTCAAATTACGTCTCGTTTTGATCTAGTTTAGAACTACCACGTTTACCACTACTAAAATACACTTTTCAGAGTCCTTGACATAGATTGTACCATTGACGTGCGGTTGGATCTAAAGTATGCTGATAACCTTTAAAAATCTGTTTTGCTGCAAGAATTGAACTTGGGACTTGCAATCTAGATACTAAACAACTAGACCAACGTGACAACTTCATAATGAAACATATTGTAACTATTCCAGGTAACGAACAATAACGCTCTGGATGGTTTCGGGCCCAACGCGTACCACCCAACTAACGGGGCGGCGCAAACTGTTATCATACCACTAACAAGGTAAATATTCCTTACTAGCTGCGCCACGCGGCGTTACACGCTTTAATCCGGGATAAAAAATAGTAGTAGTTAATCCGGGGTTTTTCTTTTTTTACCACACTTTTCACACACGGCTGGTTAGCCCCATACTGAACCATTTATACATAGTTTGTATTATGGTTGCTAACACAACTGATATACTACATATATATTACATACATATTTTATATGATACATATTTAACACCCAGACCGACAGCCAATAAATTTGGTTTATTCGGCTGCGCCGGGAATCGAACCCGGAACCTTTTGATTGGCAGTACGGCATGGCAACATTTTACCGAAATTGGTGCAGCCTATTGAGCATGAAGACGTAACATACATACACACTAACACACAAAACTTACGCATTTCTAATATTAGTAGAAGTAGATAAGGTAGAAACACAGCTTAATTTAAAATAAAATAATATATTTGAGTAACTAAATTATGTAATTCTGTTTAAAGAATTAATTTTTTTAATCCCATGAAAGATAAGCTTTAACTTTTTATTCCAAACAAATAGTCGAAACTCCGTAATCCGATATCCCTACCACCAACTTTCATTTCAATATTTTGAGAATGAGGGAGTTTACAAATGTACCTCATTGTTAAATATGTCAAAATGGTGGTTCAGATAGTGCCGTCTCTTTCTGACCACTAATGATAATAATAGATAGGTTACTTTACATTTAACTGTGAGTACACCAAAATCAACACCACTATCTTATTACTTGTTTTGTTCTACAGACGCACAGAGGAATTAATAGGCAACATGTACAGGGAATACATGGCGACAGCGCCCCCTCTATCCTTAGAAAATGATACTGCTACAATCAACGGGATCCCAAAACGTATCGACTCCATATCACCCCGATCCCGCCTTGTGCAACAAGATAGCACAGAAACTAACCACTCAGATGATATCCGCCCTTCCATACCTGATTCTAAAGAAATATTCACTGTCGAATCACAAATATCAAAGTTAGAAGCTAACAAAAAACTAGAACCCAAACCGAATAGACCACTGCTGCTCGCAAACGAAAAGTTGCCAACGGACAAAAATATTCTACCAAATGGTAGATACGACAAAGATTTGGTAGAAAATGGAGAAGGTAAAAGGAGTGATTTGCCAAGTGTTTTGAGATCGAGGCGGAACTTGCTGGAGCCTATAAAGAGAGATGTTCCGGTACCCACGTGGTCGCTAGCTAAAGGACCGTGTGTCGTCAGTATGATGAGGAAAACTAAGAATTTGGATGCAGATGGTAAGTTTAATTTTGTGTTTTAATTACTGTTGATAGAGGAATTTGACTTTTGATTTTATTCAAATTGACAGATTGCTAATCTGTCTGAATTTGATGTTATTCAAATTGACAGATTAGCAGGAAAAAATATGGCAGGAATAAATATATTACACAATATGTCTGGTTAGCCCCATACTAAAACATTTCTAGTTTTTATAATGGTTCCTAATACAACGACTTACTAAATATACATACATAAATATCGAAACGTTTTTAACACCCAGACCGACAGCCAACAAAGTAGTTCATCGCAAAGATGTTGAATTTGGGACTCTCTGGTTCGCAGTCTGGTATGGTAACCATTGCGCCAACGAGGTGGTCGATATATGAACTATGTGTCTGAATACAACAATATCTAAGGAGACTAGGCTTTACGATATACTTACTACCTTGATGAGTCATTTTGTAACATAAAGGCAAAGTACAAATAAGGTTAACCTTATATTTCAAATCCACAGAACCTTCAGATCCTCTGGCAGCGCCGCACACAAACGGCAAGAAAGTGCCACCCGTACGCAATGGGTTGCCACATTCATCAGGAGAAATATCTACCATTCACGAGGGCAGAGAGCAAAGCTATGTATCGAACGATGCTACCGCAAACCTGTTTACCGCAGCGGCACTTAGGAATGGGGGAAATACATAGAAATATCATATACAGTGCCACCAACTTAGCTGTTCAGTAGACGGCGTCGCTAGTGGAGATTGTTTCCACCTAAGAATGCTGTCGAACTAGTAGTTCCAATTTTGCCCACCTGAATAGCTAAGTTGGTGACACTGTACATGCTTACATAGCACCACATTCTTTAAAATAATTTAAGTCTTGTATTATCATGCCTTTTTACAATGAGGGTGAGCAAATAATAAAAGGCCAATATTCTATTATTATTCTCTTGAGATAAGAAGATGCGTAGGGATATATGTAGGTACCAGACCGCGCGGAAGGTCACCCACGAGGTGGACTGACCAAATCAAGGCAGCAGTTGGAGGTACCTTGAATTACTGTAGCCGGATGACATCCAGCAGGCAGAGATGTCGAGAGGCAAACATTGGTGGCGATTCAGCGGCACACACGACTAAACTAAATTTAAAGAAGCTAGTTAGCCAGAAAGAGACAACACGTTCCGCACCATAGTCAAACCAACTAAAATCACGTCAAATGTAGAAAATATAGGCGACTTTAGACCGCACTCACTTGTATCACCTCTAAAACTGCCTGCATATTCCATATTTGACGTGATTTTAGTTTGTTTGACTATGGTGCGTAACGTGCCGTCTCTTTCTGGCCACCTAAGATGAAAATAAAGGGGCTTCTTTAAATTTAGTTTAGTCGTATGTGCCGCTGAATCGCCACCAATATCCGTCCCCTCTAGTGAACCTCCATGACGATCACGACCGTTCTGTAAAGAGCGTCACGAATAAGAAGGGATATATTTATCCCGTTGGGATGTTTATATTTTGTAGCATAACTATCGGTTTTTTTTTCAATTTGGTTATGATATTTATTAAACTTAACAGGTAATCTTAAGTTTCGGAATAATTACTAATCATTGAAATTTGTAGCTACTTACCTAGATTATAAGAAATCTGTGCCTTTTGGTCAATGTGCATATGTGTTGAATGCGTTTTGAGATAACTTATCCTGGATATTTATTTGAGATGATTTTTTAAATGATCTGTAAGTATTCTAATATAAATAAGTCCCATGATATTTTTCTAGCAATAAATTGAGTGAATAATTTAGGTTGTATTGTCGTGTGATACATTTTTCTAGTCATATAATAAATTGGAACAAATGCTTTGGGATTCTATTTACACCTTCCCTGTGTTTAGCCCGCTAAGTCTGGAATTTAAGACACTGGCAAGTGTCGCAACTGCCAATGACAAAGCCACTGCTGTCAATTGCACTAGATACAACTATTACTGTGTTGAGCGACGCGACAATAGTCTAAAATCGAATTTATTCTGACAGACACGGACTTGATGAAGACAGTAAAGGGATCCAGAGACTGGCTATTTTATTATTCAAAAAGCTTAGATCTATAAATTAGAAAGAAAGAAAATCGTTTATTCATAGCAATATAATATTATAAGTAGGTGGAGGGACGGTAGGGAGGCCTTTGCCCTGCAGTGGGCTGATTTATAGGCTTAGATAGATAGATAGAATACAATAACAGTGGTTTGATGGTTCTTATAATTATACTGCAAGAAACCAGCCCCAACTCAGCATAATGCTGGTTGCCAGCCCAGCAAGACCAGGGCCGGTCCTCCGTTGGGATAAGAGGTGACATCACGATTATTGAAACATATTCAAATAATTAAGAAAACATTTATTTAATCTCAGTACCGCATCTTATAAATAAACTTCTCGCTATACCAATATATAACACTGACAAACAGTCTTTATACACGTTTAAGATAATTATCTCACTTGAAAGATTGTACGCAATTAAATTCAGTATTGTGCGTAAATTAAAGAGAAGTCATAGATAGAGTTAATCACTATTAAATAAACTCTGCAATGAAGCAGCGGCTAAAAGCATCAATAATTTTGCTAGAATTTGCCTTTTTCCAATTTCCTCTGAGTATTATTGTGTATATTGAGCATCTTAATTGTGTTATTATATTTAAAACTTAAACTTTTGATTAAAAAAAATAATTGTGTACAATCTTAGCTTAACACTATTTGAAGACTACATTCGAAAGCGTGAAAAATTCCACCCGGGTGATGTGCTACATAGCTTACTAAAAAGATCTGTAACATTCTTGGCCGAAACGAAACGTTAAAAAAACATAACTCAATTATTATCATTACCCTTTTAACAACAGTGTCATATTTTGTACGGGGCGGCTCCAGGGTTAGGAAAAAAATATACAAAGTTGAGGTACAATTTACTTGGGAGAAACTATAGCTAAGGGCACCTCGCTTACCGAATCTCCTTCAAAAATACACATCACCCGAGTGGAAGCCTGATTTCAATTACTATGCTAAGTGGGAGATTTGTCAAAATGGTACATTGTTACTAAGGGGTGGAAGTAAGTTATTTAGTCCACAGACTGGGTTAGGCGCCAGGAACGAAGTGAGGGCGCCACTAGTCGAGGGACTAAATAAGTATTTATTGTACACTACGTCCTTCTTCAGTTGTTTATAAATTCCTTTCCACCCAAAGGTTGCCTGGAAGAGATCGCTTTAAGCGATAAGGCCGCCAATTGTGGCACACTAATTTTAAGTTAATTATATTTTACTGTCTTTTTATTTATGTGTCCAATAAATAATTTATCTATCTATCTTTAACCCGATGTAAACACTGTGGTTTTCATTACAAATACAAGGAAAGTAAAAATAAAAACATGAATTAGCTAAAGAAAAATGAGTGAATTTTATTTTACATTTAACAACAAAATCGGCACCCGCGATTGTGATTGGCTGTCGCAATCACGTGACGCTGGCAACAACCAATGGCAGATGTTTAACTCCGCAAACTGGATTGCAAGCTAGTATAATGTTTCAAACAGTGACACCGGATGGCGAATACGGACTATTCGAAGCCAACAAGGTTACGATCTTTGATAAGTTTTCTAATACAGATTATAAATATATGCTTCATTCGCAGAGTTCCGTCTTTCAGCTTTAAGCATTTAGCAGGAAATGTAAAAAGGGTCCTTCTTTATCACTATTCACCTGATGGTATGTAACATTGAGATCTTCGGTGGAGCGCTCTTTTAGAAGGAAACACACTGTATTATAACTTTCGTGAGGCATGTTTGAACATATCAGGCTAATACCGACAAAGAGAACACTTTTTGGCAATTCCTTAAATTTTTGTTCATTTCTTTCCTGTTGTATTTGTTTGTATAGCCAGTATTTTTTTAAGTTATTTTTTTGTACCACCACTTTCTTCTATCTTTTTACTGTCCCTCTAAATTCCTGGTTGCCTGGCAGAGACCACCATAGGTGATGATAAGGCCGCCTATGTACTCTATGTTTATTTTCTTAATATAAGCTATATTTTTTTGTGAGAAGACATTGGCTTCCAATATACAGTTTATACAACTAGTTTGGGAGCCTTAGGATTCCATATAATTTTTTTTATTTTTATTTATTGTGTCAAATAAAGATATTTTGTATTTTTATGTGGTTGTTAAATAAAGTAATATTCTATTCAATTAACTTTGAAAATCGCTAGAAAAACTATATGCTTTGAAATTTCAGGCCTACTCAGCCCATTTCCGTTTACGTATGTTTACCGAACCGAGTAAAGATCTCCCACTTCGCACTTGTCCCTACCTATTCTAGAAGTTAACTTGAGTATATAAGAGTAGATTAGGGGTTCCACTTCTTGAACTCGACGCAGTCGGGAGCCTTCATGTCCACCTTATCCTTGCCCACCTGGTTCCAGTTGGTGCTCAGCACTGTGCCACCCGACTCCGTCTGGAATAACATGGTAAATCCAAATTCTAGTATATTTACTACAGGAGACTTAAGATGTACTCAGGACATCACACGCATATCTCCATAGCAAAAAAGTTTTTCACAACAAAAAACACCTTCTGAAGCCAAAAATAAAGAAATAAATACATTTTAGGACACATTTTTGACGATCTCGTTAGCGTAAAGGTTACCATGCCGGACTACTAATCAGAAGGTTCCGGGATTCCCGGCCCAGTCAACATCTTTGTGCTTAACTAAATTCGTTGGCTGTGGGTCTGGGTGTTAAATATGTATTTATACATAATATATATGTATGTATATGTAGTATATCAGTTGTGTTAGCAACAATAATACGAGCTAGAAATGGTTCAGTATGGGGCTAACCAGACGTATGTGAATGTGTCAAAAAAAAAAAAAATTACTACAGAGGACTCAAGATTTACTCAGGACATCATCACACATATCTCCATACCAATAAGCTTTTCTTCTTCTTTCCCTTATCCCACTTAGGTGGGGTCGGCACGGCAAATCTTCTTCTTCCACTCTCCTCTATCGGCCGTCATCTCCACACTCAATCCTTTCTCTCTCATATCCCTATTCACACACTCCATCCATGTCTTTTTCGGGCGGCCTCTTGCTCTTCTTCCTTTCACTACCAAAAAAGCTTTTCAAAACAAATAACACCTTCAAAAGCCAAAAACAAAGAAATAAATACTTACATCTTAGGACACATTTCACAAACGGCTAGTTAGTCCCATACTAAACCATTTCTAGTTTGTATTGTCGTTGCTAAAACAACTGATATACATACATAAATACTTTATATCAATACATAGTTAACACCCAGATCGACACCGGATCAATTTAGTTCATCACAAAGATGTTGACCGTGCCGGGAATCGAACTCGGTGGCATCCGGCATGGTAACCATTACGCCAACGAGATTCGTCGATTTTTTTAATTTATGAATCTTATTTAGTTATGAGGTTTCTAAAACCGTCTTCTGGCTTCATTATCAGTACAAAGATTGTAGATTTGTAGATCCCGGCTGTTAGTCTTAGCACACTCCAAGTCAGAGACCTTCAGGCGGCTTGAAAACTCTCGACACCAGAGCTTGGCCACTTAGATCATACGATGAAGAAGAAGATCGCGTCGGATAAAATAAATAAATATTAGGACATTTCACACACGGCTGGTTAAACCCATACAGAACCATTTCTAGTTTGTGTTATGGTAGCTAACATAACTGATATACTACATAGACATACATACATATTTTATATAGATACATATTTAACACCTAGGCCCACAGCCAACAAATTTAGTTAAGCACAAAGATGTTGGCCGGGCCGGGAATCGAACCCGGAACTTTCTGATTAGCAGTCTGGCATGGTAACCATTACGCCAACGAGGTCGTCAATCAATTCTGTAAGCCGAGCTGTAGCCTGTAGGCAATACTTTGTGTAAACTTACAAAGCTCTTGTTCATGGCGCGGCGCACCTCGTCGGAGCCCTCGCCGTATATCTTCTGGAAGAGCTCGTTCAGCGCACCCTCGCCTTCCGGCTTATCCTCTTCTTCCTGACAACACGCACATACACATAATAATAATAATAATAAAGCCATTTATTTCCAACTTGTTAACTTATTTTACAATGCAAATGTTGTTAGTAAGATTGTTAGTGGTCTTTTTGTAGGCTAGTTGTTAGTAATGTTAGTCAATCAATCTTTAAGTTGGACCCCTCTTAGGGTGAAGGCCTCCTCCAGCTTGTCCCATTTTCCTCTGTCCTTTGCCTTGAGCAGCCAGTCTTTCCCTGCTGTTTCGACTATATCGTCCTTCCATCTCTTTAACGGTCTCCCTACATTTCTTTTCCCAGTGGTTTACATACACACAGATAATAATGATATTCAGTGCACGCGCGGATCTCGTCGGCGGCGGTCCGTGTAACACTCGTCCCTGAAGATGGTGCTCGGAAAGCACCGAAACTGTTGGGACTCATTCCAACTTTTAATAATAACTAAGTGTTACCGTTTTCTACGCGAAAATAAAGAAAATATTGAGGCTTACTCGTAACTAACACAAAACCTGTTAAAAACAAGTTCTGTAAGACTAGACAAACAACTTTTGTTCTGCGACTATCTTTAAAAAAACAAATCAGTTGTTTCATACAAAAAGATTGCCAACGCGAGGTAATGGTAAAATGCAACGAGAAGTGAAGACGAAAATATTATTTTTCGGCAAATTTCCAAGTCATAAAAGTTGTTAGGCATGACATAGGTACTGAAGTCCCTAAGGTTTTGCGTGAATAACCTGTATAAGTGCACGAAATTAGCCTTAAGTTGTATGGACGGAGAACAAATACAAAAAAAAGGTTAAAAACTAAGTATGTATAATAATATTTCTTTTACATAGGACTATGGATCCTAAATAAGGTAGAAGAGACAAAGCTTACCATTTTCTTGATATCCTTCTCTATAGCATCCCAGTCTTTTCTAAACAGTTTTGGTGGCCCCGAGGCATCGACAATGGCTGAAAGCAATATGTTTAAAGATTTAATAACATAAAAAATAAACTTGACTTGTATTATTATTATGTATTATAAATAAAATAATATTTATTATTTATAATTATTAGTATATATATATTTTTTTCTTCTTCATGCACAAATAGCTGAACTGCTTTTTATGAAATTTGGTGCGCAGATAGGTTAGACCTTGATTTAACACAAAGGCTACATTTTATCCCTGATTAACGCGGGTAACACCACAGAGTGCAGCTTTTATTATTGTAAAAATAATTTGCTTTCCATTTTTAAGTTGGCAACACTGCTCATGCCCAGCTTTATTCATAAGTCCTTGTTGCAATAAATTATTTGACTTTGACTTTGCTTACCCTGTGGAATAGGCTTAACCGTCTCTCCGCCTGCTTCTCCTTCTAACTGCACCCACCTGAGTCCCTCCTTCTTACGTAGCTTCACTTCTATTTTGGACGGAGACACCACAAACATGCTCATTGAAGGCTCAATCTCATGAGATAGCTCTAACTCTAGACTATATTCCGAATCAGAAGCAGGGATTGGACTGGATAGGGAAAGCTGTAAAAATAATAATTAAATGACATTATTATTTTATTTTAGCATTTGATCAATTGCGCTAAGCATTTCATAGTTAGAAAGTAATTATATGGAATTTGAAGGAAAAACTGGGCTTTGAAAAAAATAATCAAGTAGCAAGAAATATCAAGCAACTTAAAACCTGTATATGTAAATGTCAAATGCAACAAGTCCCAAGGCCAAGTAAACACAAAAAGCATCCAATGTGGTGCACACTAGACATGCAATCTGCATATAACTCATATGATTAGAGTCATACACTGATCGCAGAAACGGTGCAAATAAAATATGCAATATTTCATTACAAAATATAATAAAGCTGGAATTCCCAAGTAACTGTTAAATAATTTGATCAGAATTATGATTTTATATCATAATTATAGCAAACATAGATGTGGAATTTAGTGTGTAATAAATATACTTACACTCCTCTCTCCGTACTGAACTTTTACTTTATCTTTTTGCGCATTTTTGAGCAAAATTGTAATAACCACTTGGGCTTCTGTCTGATACCAGTCGTGTTTGATTTTTGGCGTCGCCACCTAAAAGATGATAAATAAATTATTACTTGGTTGAAAAATATCCGATTAAACAAAGAGTGTTAAAAATCATTAAGAACTAATGGGAAGAATCAGATCAAAAGGTATATTTTTTCAAAATATTATTTCTCATCTGCAGCACATTTACGTACTTACCTCAGCCGATACCGATTCCGCTGCCTCAGTCATTTCACGTATTATAAACTAGGAATATGAGATATAATTCAAGCGCTCGCAAACAGCTGGGAAATATTTATTTTTGTAACAAACAAAACGACACCTCTTACTCCGATTTTTCTAGACTGGTTGAAGTGTGTTCAAAAACCATGACCAAGAAGTCGTCATGTCATGACAATGAAAAACAAAGGAAAAACATTAAGTTCATTTTTAGGGTTTCAGGTATCGAGAAATTAGGTATTTCCGTAACAGTTGTAACAACTAACAAAAATAAATAATATTATGTAAACCGCCCATACAAGAAACTTGAACTTTCGACACTAGTTCGCGAGCGTTCGAAGCTCGGCTTTTACAAAAAGAAGAAAAATACTTTATTTTTTTCGGTTTTTGTTTTTGCGGTATATCAATAACGGTGATAGCAGACGCTTAAAAATTTCACAGTTACACGAATATAGCTACTACGTCTCGTAAGATATGAATAAAATAAATATCAACGGGATCCTCTCACAGGAAACGTAATTTTTAATTCTTTTTTTTATTCAAACTTCATAACGACATTAGACACATAAATAAATATTTGACGGCGTTTCCATACAACGTGCGTGAATACGTGTTTTTGTCATTTTCTTTAGATAATGGAAACGGAACCTTTTATGCGCGAGCTCGCCTAGCACTTGGTCAATCTTTACTCTATGCGTGAAACAGTTTTTGAATGCATCTTTATGACTTGAAAAAATTATTAGTATGGTATTTCAAATTGAGTTTAACTAAAGCAGATTCACACTACAGTTATTATGTATGTATGACCAAGATTTTTTAAAATAAATAAGGGATACTTGCTCCTAGTCAAGTGTAAGTCTTAGCCGGTATCGAACAATAATCGAATAAATGTATTTTAGACTAGCAATTTAACTCTTTTTTGTCTGTCATTTAAATCAATATGTCAAAATCACATGAAATTCAAAATGCCGTAGGGTTGTGTTGTTGAACGTGAGCGTTTGTTTGTGTGAAAATCAGAATGAAAAATATTGTTTGCGAATTTGAGGAAAGCCGGCAGCCTTAGAAATTAATTACTTACTCGCTATATAATTTGCCTTTTCAAAGACTTATATATCTCTTACGATTCCTATAAAGAACACCTATCCAATCGCCTGCATACTTATGCTTTTGACGTAAATTTTTACTAAAATTGTAGTGATAAATACGATGAGTGCAATAAATAAGCAAGAGGAACTCACTGACAACGGTAATGATGATGAAAATAATATAGCTACTCTCTCTTCAACAGGTATTCAAGGTACGTTTCTTCACCATCTTCCACCATAAACATGCTATTAACAAGTTTACGCTTGCCTAAATAAGGGTCTATAATCTTCTTCTTGCTTGAGAAATGTTGTATCTTAACAATGATGTAAAGTGCCTTAAAAATCTATGTGCGGTAAATGCTCATCTACTGCATATAGGTTCCAAATGTAGCTCCACTTTTGTTTTTATAGTTAACTTTATTCCAACCATAAAGTGCGCGTCCCGCCTACGAGCTGACTGACGAGAGACTGCAGATGTCTGTGGATAGCGTGAGGTTAGCGAGGAAGGACAATGCATTAATATGAAATGGGAGAATTAGATTTCTTATCAATATTTTTGTTATGATTCATTTCAAATTCAAATTCATTTATTCCTTAAAAATATAGCATTACAGAGACTTAGTCTCTAAAGCGCTACATTTCTTAAAAATAACATGTAAACACTAAAAGTAAACATTTGCACAATACATAAAAAAAAATATACTTATAATTTAAATAAAAAAAAAAAAAACAATTAATATGGAACTTATTTGTTATTCATTTGTTATATATATTTCCATGTTGCCTTAAATTATTTGAAATAATTGTAAATAACTCACTTAATCTTAATGTAGTATTGAAGTATAGCCAAAATAACAATAATAGTCTTAGTATTTTCATATTTTGTTGTTTTTATATTTGAGATAGCAAACCCAAGATGTCTGCCAATTTTTCAGACAAATAAAGTGTTTTATGAGATGTACTTTTTTCACATTCCAATTTTTTTTTAATATTTAATTTACGAATTACTGTTATGTTTTCAAAATTGATTTTTGTTAACTTGCGAGTTTTCTTTGCTTACAGGTGAAAGTAGTAGTGTTATTCCAATTGGGGAGATGGATAAGCACCAAAATCCAAGCACATCTATAGTCAGTGATAACATTACACCAAAAGCATTAACTTCTAAAGAAATTAATGTTGACCATACTGAACCTGATACAATTGAAGAAGTATCTATAGGTCCTTTAAGTATTGCAAATATTGATGCTGTAAAGGAATTGAGTGATACAAATAATGTGTTGGATAATAAACACATTCAGACAGAAATTGAAACTATCAATGCTTCTGCTATTGAAAATAATGACATGTCTTCAAATTCCTTGGTAATTAAAGATATACAAGCATCAGCAAAAAGTAATGAGTCCTCTTTAATACCTTCTCAAGATCAGCTAAACAATAGTTGCAAAGAAACTTCCTTAGATGATTTTACAGAATGTGATTTTAAACTTCAATGGTCTGATGGTGAGGAAATTGATGAATCAGTAACACCATTAAGTGACCAAGCACTTAAAAAGTTAGACGAAGAACTTGGTATTGATGAAAAATTAGACAGTGAATGCTTTAGTGAATCTCAAAATGTTGATGGTATAAGTGAATCTAAAGAGTCAATGGAAATTGATAATACAAAAGTATTGTGTGATAATAATGACATGGAAACTAATATGAAGTTATTAAACAAAACTGATAACCCTGTTGATATAACAATAGTTTCTGAACTGGAAATACCACTTGTAGTTACAGTTTCTCCTGAAGTGAATGTTACTAAAGACTTAAATAATGATATTACAACAAATGAAAGTAATATTATTGAGGAAAAGATAGCAGACCAGGCCACTCAAATTAATAAAGAAGAAGTCTTGAACATAAAAATAAACAGAAATAAACATGGAAATGTTGACGAACCTGAAAAAAAATACCCTGAATTGTTGAATATGTGTGATGAAACTGCTACTAGTTCTGAGGTTGTCTCTGTTGCAAAAGAAGATAAGGTTGAAGCTATAGATGCAGGAATTCCATCCATAGAGAACAAAATACCTTCAACTGAATCAACTATATTAGTTGAACAAATTTGTGAAAATGCTCAAGACCAATCCAAACTATCTTCTGTTGAATCAATAGCAATATCTGAAATAGTTAGTGACAATGTGCTAATTATTCCACCTGAAATCGGAAGTAAAGTATCAGAGAATACAGATTTTGTAAAAAAACGCGAAGAAATTGTAGATGAAACTTCTAAAGAACAAAAAGAAAAAGAGTCTAACATTCATGTAGATTCTAAAACAGATGATACCGACAATGACACATATGACGATTCAGTTGAAAAAAATGACACTGTTGGTAATAATACTTTAGAGCCAACTAGTGTTACTTTACATAAAGTAAATGCTGGCAATGATAATGAGGTAATGATACCAGAAGTGGCTCACAAAAGTACAGGCACTAAAAAGTGTTGTAAAAGCTTTATAGAGGTAGAAAGCAGTTTACCTAAAAATATGGATGAATCTATACTTGCAAATATTTCTAAAGATTCTATAAAAATTAATACAGACCACAGAATCAATAGGCCTGATGTCATGCTTGATATCCCATCTCAAGCATTTGAAATTGATGACTTTGATAATTCTCTTGAAAATCAAGAACATACTGATAAACCTGTAAAAGAAGATAATGATTTGACAACTAAAACTGTAACTGAAATAGTGAAACAACTTTACGAAAAGTCAAAAGGTGACAATGTTGTGGAGACAGTATGCCCGTTGGACGACAGAATCGCAATCGAGACTGAAGAGCAGGTATCTGAAAACCGTCCTGGAATATCTACATCACCAGATGTAGAAATGACTCCAGTCGAAAATATTTCAGATTCCACAGAGAAAAATTCTGAAAATACCAAAACAAATGAAAGCATAGTTGACAATAATGTATCACTATCAACTGAGCTGGTAAAGTCTGCAGATGTTGCAGAAGAATCTGAAGAGGTAACTGACATTCTTGGTCTTCTGGCAGAATCTTCCAGGGTCATGGAAGAGGAAGAGGAAGAAGACCCAGATGAAGAGGAGGCTGAAGAGAGAGATGATGATGATGCAGAGTTTGATCCTGAATGTGGTGAGTATTTATTTTTTACCTTCGTTGTTGCTTATTAATAACTAGGTGTTATCAGCGGCTTCGCGCGCATGCAATAAGTAATTCGCGTCCAACATATTTTGTCAGTGCAGTTGCGTATTTGTTTGTATAAAGACAGTTTGTATTAATTATTGTTTGTAAAAATTGTTCGAAACATCATTTATGAATTTCCAGGTGAACTAACAGAAAATTTGTAATGGGTCAGGTATTATTTCTTGACAGTAACATTCAAATACTTGCCAGAATAGATTCTCTTTATTTTTTTCCTCTGAAACGGTGTGACAGATTTTAACCAAATTTTATATGAGTATTGACTATGAGTAGTATGACTGAGAATCGGCTACTATCTATTTTCCATACCCCTAAGGGATAAGGGCTGTTCTCCCTTAGTTAAACTTATTTTTAAAATTTTTGTATTTTTTTTTATGGTGGCAATTAAAAATACATACAACCCTAAATTTTAACTTTTTTTTTATCATCAATCACTATGTTTTCATGGTCATTTTAATAATTTAATCATTTTTCATTCTGCTCGATAACTGATCAATTATAGTGTTTTAAAATGTACTTAGGGCAAAACAATGTTTGCCGGGTCAGCTAGTCTATCTATAAATCTTTCTATCTATCTACCAACAGAGGAGAGCAGCAACCCAACGGGAGAAAACTCAGAGGAGTCCAATCCCCCACACTCAGAATTTGATATTAAAGAGGAGATAGACATAGAGTTTAATGAAGCTCACCTGAACTGCAAAAATGATATATTTGATGATTTGGTAAGTATATACTAGTCAGATAGTAATGGCTGGAACACATTTTACGATAGTATTAACCATCCTGAGATCTTCAAATTGAGAGAGAAGAGGTTCCTTCTAGTTAAGCGCGCTACAACGCAGGCCGCAGCTATGGTTAGCATCAGACTAGCTGTGGTCAAACACAAACTTATATCATAATGAAAGGAAAGAATGACTTATCAAGCAAACCTTTTATTCCTTTGATGAATTTATTAATTCTCAAATACAATAAATAACCGTAGTTATCTTTAGATAATTTATAATTAAATGTATACCGCTTATATATTAATTTATAATTTGTATAATTAATTTTTATTTTATGATATTATGACTGTAAAATATAACTTTTAATGTGTAAACTTGGGTTTATGAATAAATTATTTATGACTTATATAAAATATAATTATATATTTACGTGTATTTTTCCACAATAATTATTATTCTCTACGTTTTCAGCTGAAAGATTCCTCTGAAGTGCCACCTGTTGAGACAGTTACACCCGCAGAAAGTAATGAAACCAGTCAAGAAACCAAGGTACTAGTTATTTGTACTAAGTTTGAGGTTACGGGTTCAATGACATGAATATTATAGGTCCCAGTCTTTGATAATATAATAAAAAGAATTGTATATCTGGAAAAATCTATGGCTGTGCCAAATTGACACAAATTAATTGGTGCCAAATTGACACAAATTAATTGGCGACCTCGTTGGCATAATGGTTACCATGCCGGACTGCCAACCAGAAGGTTCCGGGTTCGATTCCCGGCACGGCCAACATCTCGTGCTGAACTAAATTTGTTGACTGTGGGTCTGGGTGTTAAAAATGTATGTATATGTAGTATATCATCTGTGTTAGCAACCATAATACAATCTAAAAATGGTTCGGTATATAACCACCCATGTGTGAAAAAAAATATTCAGTTAATTTTGTAATGCACAAGTGTGTAGTATAATTATATTGAATTCAAGTATTTTATGTATATTTCATTCAATTACAGGAGAAAACTGAAACCAAAGAAGAATGTACAGAAGTGGACATCCAAAATGAGGAGAAAGGCTGCGGCTCATTACTGGCTAATTTACTTACTAAACCTAGAGCCGATTTAAGTGAGTAAACTAATATAATATAATTAATAAATCTTATATATAAAATTTCCATGTCACAATGTTAGTTACCATACTCCTCCGAAACGGCTTGACCGATTTTTACCAAATTTTATATGCGTATTCAGTAGGTCTGAGAATCGGCTACTATCAATTTTTCTTACCCCTAAGCGTTAAGGGTTGTTCCCCCTTATATTTTTTTATGGCAAAACAATGTTTGCTTGCTCAGCTAGTATAATTATAAAATACTTACTAAAATATGTGACATTACAATCATTTGTGATATTTTAAAACAGTTAAAGCCGCCTCCACAAAATGGTGTATCACCATGTTTACTTTGAAATCCAAGATGGCTGCCATGGCCAAACACGTCAGGGTTTTGTCGGCATGTAAACGAGAAAAATCTTTAATGAATGTTATTATGATAGATATCTTGACTAAAAATTTGGTAATTATGTTTTGTTTATTTGGCTGTATGGAGCGACGATGGTCTGCCAACATCTAGCAAAGCGATATCCCCCGGACAGATGTTGTGACCGGAGACGGCCATCCATAGGTCATGCATGTCATTTTAGCTAGGACCAGTCGTACGCGCGTTCAAAATACCGTTTGCGGGATTCAGAACAAGCGCTCTGATTGGTAGCGAGCGATGAAGTGCGACAGAGGCGCCACAACGGTTTTATGAGAGTCTATCATTATACAATATACGTAGTACGATTTTTAACAAGAGATTGAGCGTCTATTATATTTAATAGTCTATTGTGTAACTTAAAAATAAATGTGTTTGTTTGTAGTTCTGCCAGAGGGCGCAGTGCGTGTAGACAAGTCTAATAATCAGGTGTCGGAGGAAGGCATCGTTGATTTAGAGGCGGCTTCTTCCGATGATGGTAAGTTGGCTCGATAATAATATAATACTTTTGATAATACTTTTTCAATACTCATTTCACACTCAAGTAGCGCCTGTAGCTCGTCTAGCTAAGGCGATCTGACGCGATCATCATGGTCAAGCAACGGTTGATGCAGACGGTGTTTGGATGGGTGACCTTGTACAAGACTGTCGTTTTTAAAGTGGCATTTTCATTTGGGCGCTACAGTGGGTCGGATCACAAGTTATATTATAGGTCCCGACTGTTAGCCTTATTACAAGCAATCGTTAAGCCAATTCAGAGGCCTTCGGGCGGCTTGAAAACTCTCCACAGCAGAGCTTGGCCACTTAGCTCATACGAAGAACATTAAGAACCATACGCTATAATAATATGTATATTTGAGGATAGCTCCCATACTTGAAGCTACTAAATACTGGTACGGAACCCTTAAAGCGCGAGCCCTACCAGCACTTGACCATTTCTTTTTCTTATCCAGACTCACAAAGTAAGAAAGATCAGCGGCAAACGCAAGCTCTCATACAGATAGCTCAGCAGATAGAGAAGGCAGTCCTAGCGATGCATACAGACCAAAACAACGACGAAAAGGCGGACACAGAAAAACTGGTAAATACATTTTTTTAATATGGCAAAGTTAAGAACGAACCTTTTTTTTTACAACTGATAGGTTAGCCTATGACACCAGCTTGCCTGGTGTTAAGTAACACTATGGTCTGCGATGTTACACGCTTACCTAGAAAACACTTATTATATTAACTCTAGATTTGAAAATACAAACACAAAATGTATTTATTTGACATAGTAATTGTTACAAATATATAAAGAAATCCAAATGCTTCCAAACTATTTAAAACTGTATGACGGAAGCCGATGTCTTCTCCCAATCATAGGTAGTAAAGTAAACTATATCAGAGAGTTTTCAAAAATGGAAAGAAAAAAGTTTACGGTTCTTTTCTACGTGTACAGAGCTATATCGTAATTGTGTTTCAATAGATGTATTATTTCAGGAAGGCACTCAACCGAAAGTTGGAGAAATATTCAACTTGGATTCGGATGACGATGACAAACAAGGTAAGAAAAAATATTAGTTTGCACGTAGACCTGTAAGTTGCCTTTGTATGTACGTGCAGTATATGTACATGATAACTTATACAACAGGATTTAAATGCTAAACGACCTAGTCCATGTTGCCCAGAGGAGCTTATGACCAGGAGCTTGTCACCCATAAAACACGGTACTGAACCCTTCATGCGCAAGCCCAACCGCACTTGGCCAATTTTTTTTAATTTTGAAATTATTTAAAACAAATGTTTTGCTGTTGCTGTTATTTATATGAATAAATTTAAAATGATTTACTTTCCACAGATAAAACAGAAGTGTCGTTCATAGAGAAGCCAAAGAAATCCAACCAGTGTGTGAATTTCGACTGCACTAGCGAGGACTCCGTGCCCTACTACCTGGCGGACAGGTAAACTTTAAATCCCGTAGCGGGCCATCCGAGGCCATACACAAGGCTGGCTAGGCCATGCCCATGGCCTTGCATGACCCAGCGTGGGCCAGTGTGTTAAAGCCACAGCTGTGCTACGCTAGGTTTGTTTTTTATTTGTCGAAAACCGATATCTTGCGCCATCTACAAGTTATTTGTATTAGTTTTTATCCATATATCCTATAAATATAATTTATATATTTGTAAATATATTATTTACATACCTAGACTTTATAATGTAACAGAAAAAAAAGTTGCGAAAAATGTACGCACAATGACCAGTTTAGGACATTGCCCCGTGGCCATAGCATGTGTTGGCTCATCATGGCCGAAACCTGCCTGGAAATCATCATCATCATCAAACTATAATGTGTGTGTTGGCAGGATGACGGTGAAGTTCTACGGTGCTGCGCGGCGCAGGCGCAGACTCGTGTGCCAGAACTGTCTCAACGTCGTCACCGCCAGGAATGAGGTAAGAAACTACTAACACGGTGTAAAAAAAGTCTGCTTTGCAATCAAACGACCCCTGGTTCAATCCCGGCCCTACACCAATAGGCGCGTCCACACAGAGCAAGCAGCCTCGCGAGGCTGCTCGCTCTGTGTGGACCCGGCTAATGACTTGTTTTTCATGTAATGTGCGGATTTGCACTTGCTTTACGGTGAAGGAAAATATCGTGAGGAAACCGACACGTTTGAGGACTGCAATATCCAAAGACGTATGTCATTTCGCAAGCCGGACTTGGCCAGTGTGGTGGATTTTGCCCATATCTCTCTCCAACTGAGAAAAGGCTCCGAGTCCCAGCAGTGCGCTGGCTGAGCGCTATAGTGAGCTGGTTTGCGTTTGCAGGGCTTAGTGTCGGGCATCAAGGACCTGCGGCCACTGATGTCGCTCCGCATGACGAAGCCGGCGCACACGCTGTTCGAGATCTCCGACTCCGACTCGGAGGGGGAGGAGGAGCCCCTCGGAGAGGCGGGGGCCAGGTTAGTTACTAACATCATCATCATCATCATCAACTGCTGCCGTTTCTTCTTCTTACGCGCTAAGTAGCCAGGCTCTAGTAAAGGGCATCAATGACCTGCGGCCGCTGAAGACGCATTTAATTTGAGTTGTCGGACTCGGAGGGCGAGTACGAGCCCCTCGGAGAGGAGGGGGCCAGGGTAGTAACAAACATCGTCATCATCAACTGCTGCTGTTTTTCTTCCTATGGGCTAAGTAGCCAGGCTCTAGGGCATCAAGGACCTGCGGCCCCTGAAGACGCGGCTTGCGCATCCGCTGCTTGAGATCTCCGACTAGAAAGGGGGGGGACGAGCCCCTCGGAGAGGAGGTGGGCTTGGTTATTTACTAACATCAACATCATCAACTGCTGCCGTTTTCTTCTTCCTATGAGCTAAGTAGTCAGGTCTAGTAAAGGGCATCAAGGACCTGAGGCCGCTGATGATGTCACATCCGCTGCCTGAGATTTCGGTCTTGGTCTTGGAGGGGGAGTTGGGCCCCTCGGAGAGGGAGCCAGTCAAACATTATACATTCTTTGTATGAGCTAAATAGTCAGGCTCTGATGTCGAGAGTTTTCAAGCGGCCCAAGTGCTTTGACTTTTAAGACGATGACAAGGGGAAAATATTTCGTTATAAATCATAGACTGTTTAAAGAATAACTCTAAGAATGTTTATACCTATTTTGGTACCAATCAGACTTATGAATAAGAGATTGAATAAGAAACTGGCTTAAAAAGTCTGAAATTAAATGTTTAGAACAAGTTTACTTTTTCCTATTGATAAGTCTAATATTACTTCGGTACCAAAATAAGTATAAATTATATCTTCATGTTGTTCTCAAGTGGTTCTTTAGACAGTATTTAAGATATTTTTTCGATATTTTTAACCGGTTATGATTTATAACGAACGCCTTAAGAAAGTTAAGGGAAAATATCCCATAAAAAACTTAAAGGTATGGAGGATGGCGCCAAAAGTTTTACGCATACACATATCCAATCTTTCCGATCTCTTTCTCACACCATATGTTTCATTTCAGTTTCCTAGAAAATAAGTTAACGGACATATTTAACGATGTCTGGTCGAAGTACGAAATGGATGGGAGGCTGAAACAAACTGAGGAATTCTTGGAAACAGAACTGGAGAAAATGCAAAGTGAGTCAAACTAATTTAAAATAAACAAATATATACAGCGTGAGTGTGCTAGTGTAGCAATATACGTTGCCATTGCTGGGACTCTAGAAGGCCTCGAGTCTGAGCCTGTACCTTTATCTCTCTCCTGATGAGCCTCTCATGAGGAGAGAGGTACAGGCCATAATCTACCACGATGACCAAGTGCGGGTTGGCGGAGGACACATATCTTCGGGTATTTTGGTCCTCAAACATGTCGGTTTCCTCACGATGTGTTCCTTCAACGTAAAGCGAGTGCAAAGCCACATATATACAGCACCCGGCGATAAATATGGCACAGTGACCATAAAATTGACATGATCGGTGCAATTTCTTGCATTGTCTAGTACTCGCCTGACTAGTAACCACCTTCAAGTTCAAATATCAGTCGCCAAGCACCTGATAGTGTTTTCTGATAGCTTCTTTGAGAGCCAATTATTCCAGACTAAGCATGCTCCGCCTTAGGCCAGAGTGTCGCTAACTTTATTCGACATCTTTATCTTTATTTGACATGGTAAATAAATAAAAATCAACAAAATTTTATGGAATCCAAAGGCTTCCAAACTAGTTGTAAAAACTGTATATTGGAAGCCAATGTCTTCTCCCAAAAAAAAAAGTAATCTATCCATATACATATGTTGTATTTAAAAACTAAAATATAATTAATAAATTTACAAGTTGTTTGGAAATTAAACAATAAATCCAAACTAAACTAAAACAAGTTTAAAATTAAAAAAAAAAATATAAAAATATTAACTCATATTGTAATGCGCCCTGCTGGTCAAATACCTAGCTGTAACATGCAAACAAAATTTCTATTTTATTTTCGTGTATGTTTATTTCTGATAATGTCGCATGCTCCAGAGGAGACTGAGGAAGTGGACCGGCTGCTGAACGAGTGCCAGGTAGCAACAGACAAGATGCGCAACGAGGTGTACGCCATCTTCGAGAGCCCCCGCAAGGAGTTGCCTGCGGTGCTCATACACGACACCAATATAGCCTCGGTCAGTACTCATACACGACGCCAATATATTATTACGTGCTGGACGGGGCACTCAGGATAAAGGTTTGGGTTTAACCCTTAAATGGACAATGTTGTTTTTAAACAACATACTAAAAATCACACATAAAATAGACCTTCATATGTATTTTTTTTTAATTTTGCGCAATGTAGTTTATAAACAACACTCACATTATTGCAAAAAAAGTATAGTAAATTAATGTCTAGATTCTTTTACTCATTTTTCCTAGACAGTGCATAATATGTCTATTACACAAATATATATTTTTTAAATGTGAAACAAAAATCGTCCATTTAAGGGATATGACTAAAACGTCGGTTTCGCAGATAACTAGGATTTATTAAGTATGAAATTCCCACGTTGATACGTGTCTGGTCTTCCAACTCGTCGAAACGTTCAAATCGTGTGCAGTCCCAATCCTTGTTCCACGCCGGAGTCGTACACTCGTAGACACTAATCGCACTTTTCGCTCGGAGTTAAATCTACGACAGCTCGCAGATAACTGTCTTCGCTAGTCCGGTCCGCTCCTTTATATACGGTAAACAAGTATCTAGAAAGTTTTAGGTACCGAACTTTCCATATCCTAGTACAATCTAGAATGTTCGATTTACTGTGTGAGTGGGACAATAAATATGTGTGGGAGCGAGATCGAAGGTGTTCGTGTGTTTTCTAGAACATTCTATTCTGGGAGCTTCGCGACATTATAACGAAAAAAATTGGATATTAGTTGTGAGCCTTGGATATAAATTACCTTTACATAAGACGTTTGTGCATAAGGGTCAATTTTGTGAAGCAAGCTAATGGATCTAATAACTTGGGGTAGCACTAAATGAACCCCTAAACTTTTAACGGAGTGTTCAGGAAGCCTTCTTGATAGACAGTAATTCCAGACTAGGCATGCTCCACCTTCGGTCAGGGTAGCTCGTATAGATACGAAATAAAATAATAATAATAAGAATAGTAGTGGACCGGCTGCCCTGCTAGTCTCATCCAGACAAACGCGCGTTGACTTTCGAGTTTCTTAGGATGTAACCTTCGTTTTTATAATAATGCATCTTAATCAAGTTTTAGTTCAACTTCTTTTCAATTTGTTGTTTTGGATTTTAAAATGTGTTTATTTTGTTTTACAGTACTGCTGCATGGAAGCTGATGAAGTAAATGTGAGTAAAGTACATATCTTATTCTATCTTTACCAGCGAACTAGAATAAATAGAATAGTAACTTGGCCGATAAAATAGTTCCACCGTCCACGCGTAAATACCGCGGTGGGCGGCTACCCGCGCGGCTAATATCGGTGGCGTGACCTTGATGCGAACAATCGCGTGCGAGCTTTGTGGGTGTGTTTCGTTAGGATAGCAGTATAATTGTGTGCGTAAATGGATACAAATTCTAAGCGGCAATTGTATGGAGTTACTCTTCCGTTTATTCTAGGTCGCTGATCTATACTATACTTGTATGCTATGTATATTATTAATAATGGCCATTCTAATAAAAATTATAGGCCAAGTGCGAGTCGAGCTCGCACATGAAGAGTTCCGCAGAACTATCTTTTGTACTTATTTCTTTTTTAACCCTAAAACTAAGGGGTTTTATTAAGTTTGAAGTGTCTATGCATGTGTTTTCTCTTTGTGGCGTCATAGATCCCGAAAGGGTGGACAGATTTTGATATAGCATTTTTTTTTTATTGAAAAGTGTCATATTTTTGATGAAAATCGGGCCAATATGACCGCTGCCTCAATATGGCGATGATAATGATACCACGAATTGCTACAACACAGAAAATAAATATGAATATCAATTTAAGATATTTTGAAACCACTTTTTTTCCTAATTCATGGGCCAGATTGGTATCAAAATAAGCCAAAATATTCTTAGGGTGATTCTGTAGACGGTCCTTAATCTATTTTTTCAACATATTTTACCGTATACCATTTACATTAAAAAAAACTGTAAATTCAAGATTTTGCATGTGTCACCGTACTTATAAAGAAAAAACAAAAAGAAAGTAAGATTTTGCTCATATTATACCTTAATATTTCCCCCGCTCCTGGCAGCCCCCGGTAGAGATGCGGTACCCGAAGCGCTTCGCCGCCTCCTCCGGTAAAGAAGTGGCCGCGAAGAAACTAGCGCTAGCGGACGGAAAGAGAACTACACGCTCCGTGCCTAAATCCGACGAAGACGTAAGTTATTACATTTTTTTTCTTTACCGTGTCGGATCTAGCATTACCCGCCCCAACCGCCCACGCCCAACTAATCTTAATAAACATTGAATTTCGTTTGTATGTATTATGTATGTTATTTATTTTATTGTATGGTATTTTTAATAAATGTATATCTTTATGTATGTACATACTTTGTTATGAATATTGAGCAAATAAACACATTTATTGTATGGGTAATAACATGTCACATACTAATTTAAATACATTGATTGAACCCAAGTCAAAAAATAAGCCTACGTGTACATACTTACATATTCTCAATATCCAATTACCCGATTTTCCATACTTTCGATCATCCGAATGCCTACCAACAACAATTAAACGAGTTTCTACTGTATAAGTATTTTATTAAGGTTGTATAATGTGTTGCAGAAGGACGTGTCTGTAGTGCGACTGTCGGCGGAGGCGGCGCCGGCGGACCTGCCCCCGCTGGGCGAGCCCAGCAAGCCGCCGCTGCGGGCTGGCGTGCCGGTCTACGCCATGAAGAACCAGTACGGCGCCTGGCTCAGGGGGAAGGTCATCGATATACAGCCCAAGACTAACGAGGTACCTACAGTGTCTTCTTCTTCCTTGCCTTATCCCCACTACGTGAGATCGGCACTTGGGTGGGGAGAGCAGCGGCATTTCGCGAAGCGGTCCTGCATCCCTGCCCCCGTCGTGAGATGGGACTAATTATATTATTAAGATATTGTACGATTGACTAATTAATTAATTGATGATGAATATATTTAATACGTAAATTTGACGTGCCTAGTATAACGCAATGTTATAAGGTCAATAAAGTTCTATGATTTCACCGTGAGGTTGTATTCGGTAGTGACGGCCCCTCTGGCCCTCGAGCCCGACATACCCCGCCCGCCTCGTCCAGGCTTGTGGCGGGAGATGCGTAAATGCATTTCCTCAAGAAAAAAAAAAGTGAGATAGGCACAGCAAAAATGTTCTTCTTCCACTCTCTTCTATCAACCGTCGTCTCTATACTTACTCCTTTCTCATGTCATTCACACTCTCCATCCATGTCCTCTTCGGTCGGCCTCTTGCCCTTCTTCCTTGCACTGTCATTTCCATACATCTCCTACTAACATGTCCTCTCTACGTATCACATGCCCATAACACACCAACCTTCCACTCTTTAATTACTCACTCACTGGCGATATTAGTTAACTAGTTAACATTTATGTATATAGTTAAACTATTTAAATGTAACCATGACAACCATGTCACAAGTTTAGTTGTCAAATTGACAAATTCTATCCCAATGGACTATATTTAAATTAGGCTGAATTTTGTGAGCCTTTGTGCAGCGTTTTTAAATATTTTAATTTAAAAAGAATATTTAAGGGGGGCTCCCATACAACAATGTTACGGAACCCTTCATGCGCGAGTCCAACTCGCACTTGGCTAATTATTTTGTTTAACAGTAGTATATGTTCCGCAGCACCAGTACACGCAGTGCAAGGTGCGGTTCGAGCACCGGCTGAAGAACCCGTGCAAGATGCTCTCCGCGCGCTCCATCGCGTACACCGAGCCCAGCGAAGTCAGGATGACTATCGGTAACTACTCCACTTGTAGCGCGCCACTCCTCACGGCGTCTGTAGCCCTGGTACAAGTTATAAAGATAAAGATATATTGTGTATCTTTGTGACATGCCATGACTGTCATTGGTGGCAATTCAGCAGCACACACGACTAAACCTAAGATGAAAAGAGACGGGGCTTCTTTAAATTTAGTTTAGTCATGTGTGCCACTGAATCGCCACCACTGTATTCCGTTTTCTCTGTTTTAGTTTAGTTTGTTATTACTTTCATTCGTTTTGCGTATTTCAATATCATTCATAATGAACAACATGTACCAATATGAATAGTAGCCAAAACAGCCAACGGATTTCATTGCTCACGTATAATTAATTTTGTATGTGACATATATTATGTGAATTGACGATGCTATTGCAGACACCTAATACTTATTGTATTTATTAATTAAAATTTTATTAAAGTAATATTATTGTAAAACTATTGTCGATACTTAGTACGTATAACTTTGGTGTTATCAATAAATGATTTGTATTTGTATTTATATAATGAATTGTGCGGGAATTAGCCTAACATTTACAGCTAAATAGATCAATGCAAAATACATAATTTGCAGGCACCCGAATGATAGCGTTGTTCAAGAACTCCGACAACAGTAATAAGAGAGGCGAGTTCTTCTATTCAGGAGTCATCGCTGAAGTACCCAACCCGGTCAATAGATATAGGTAAGTTTATAAACAACTAGATAAACGGGCATATTCATTTAAGACGTGTAGCTATTTAGAAAATATATCGTATTGTGATAAACAGATAAACATTACACTGATCCAAAATATTTTTTATTTGGTAGATATGTCTAAAAAGCTTCTTTGTTAGACAAAAAAAAACCTCTCAAAAATGAGCTTCATGTCTTGAAAATTGAGCTGGTGCATTGGGGTCCCCTTTCCCGTATAATATGAATTGAAAAATAATAATTTTTATTTTCATTGGAAATCATCGATTTTTTTCTTCATATTTTTTTTGACATCTTGAAGGAAATTAAATTCTCTACAAAAAAGGTATTAATCATATTTTCGCTAAAATGCATAGGAAAAAAGTTACAGGGCTTTAAAAAACTAAAATTATATTATATATTTTGAATCTGTCTAATAAACATTATTTTTAAAATGGGCAACTGAAACGCCTGCCATAATGGTGCGCTAAAATTGTAAATATTTTAACTATTATAATAATTAAACCTTCTTCATGTGTGCAACCAAAGAATGTGAATCAATTGGTTAAACCCATAATATATTGTGACGTAAAATTCGTTTTGTCCAACGGCGTCGCGACTTTCTCTTTTTTTTTGTCATGGAGGAAATACATTTACGCATGCCCGCCAATCCTCGGGGAGGCGGCGGGGAATATCATCGAGCTCGGTGCCAGAGTGGCGACCACTACCGACTAAAACCTTAATAGTCCAGTAATTTAAGCTTAAATTAGGTAAGAATCTCGGAATTCGAGATACCCAGCTGTCTGTAAAAACTTGTATATTGACACCCTAAAAGTTGTCTCAAAACCTACCTGGTTGACCTGAAGTGATGCTGTGACCGCGCGCTCTCCGCCCTCTATCTCGAAAACGGTTCGCCGTATAAAAAAAAATTTGGTACAAAATTTGTAGGGAATTTTGTATTCTACAATATTGAGCATATAAACAAATAGCAAAGAACCCATAGGAAATGAGGTATTTCCAAAAAAAGCGCAAAAACCCGATTTTTGTGACTTTTGACCTTGAAATTTAATAGTTGCGTACACCCTACCTATATGTAGGTTTGAGACAACTTTTAGGGTTTCAATATACAAGTATTTACAGACTTACAGCTGGGTATCTTGAATTCCTAGGTAAACTTACTATAATGATTGGACTATTAAAGTCCCGGAGGTGGTACATTAGGTACACTTCAGCGTACTTGTTGTTACAGGTACCTGGTGTTCTTCGACGACGGGTACGCGCAGTACGTGGAGCACAAGCACACGCGGCTGGTGTACGAGAGCAAGAAGCTGGTGTGGGAGGAGGTGCACCCCTTCAGCCGGGACTTCGTGTGCAACTACCTGATGCACTACCCCGAGCGGCCCATGGTGCGCCTGCATGCCGCCCAGGCGGTCACTGTCGAGTGGAACGGTCAGTTGACTCTCTCTCTCTCTCTCTCTCTCTCTCTCCTTCTTCCTTTTTTTTTTGATATGTAGGAGGTTGTGTGAAAATTAAAACTTTCTAGCTATCGCGATTCGAAGTCCCAGCTAAACGGCTCTCGTACACCAGAGCCAGGTCACTCGGCTCGTAAGAAGAAGGAGAGTCTGCCGGGGAGGTTGAAGAGTACATACATGTTCCAGCCCCTCGGTAGTAGCCCACTATACGTTCCCACTGCTGGTACTCGGGGCCTTCTCTCATGAGGAGAGAGATATAGGCAATAATCCACCAGGCTGGCCAAATGCGGGTTGACGGATGACATACGTCTTCGAATATTATGGTCCTCAAACATGGCGGTTACCTCACGATGTTTTCCTTCACCGTAAAGCGAGTGCAAATCCACACATTACGTGTACAGTTGTACACATACGTTACGTGCCCTGGTGGTAATTTGACCAGTAGGCATTTACCTAAATGCAAAAAAAGTTTTAAAAAATGTTCCTCTCGCAGGCACATGGTGGAAGACTTTAGTGGTGGAGATGGTACGGGACCATTCATGCGCTAGCCCGACTCGCACTTGGCTGGTTGTTATAATTTTGTTCTCCCGGCAGGCACGTGGTGGAAGACGATAGTGACGGAGGTAGACGCGGCGCTGGTGCAGGTTCGGTTCCCGGACAACCGCAGCGAGTGGATCTACCGCGGCTCCACGCGGCTGCAGCCGCTCTTCACCGAGCTGCAGGCGGCGCGCCGCGGGGACCGCGCGCGGCTCCCGCGCAGCACCAAGGCCAACGTCAAGGTACCTTTTTTTTTTTTTTTTTACGAGGGGGAAATCTTCCATAAGATACCCAGCTACAATGGGGTGCAGCTGGGTTATGTGGGATTTTTACCCACTAAAACCCCCTCGGTGCTCTGCCTCGATGCTTTAGGAGGGCTTCAGGTTCTTCGGTGGAAACACACTGAGGCCCTCCTAGCTTTTGCTTGCAGCAACATCCACATAGGCAAAAAGAACTGCCAACCCTCCCGGGCCCAATTTAAATGGACTGTCGGAACCCCACTTCCGACAGTCCTTGAGCCTGAAACGTCAAGGTACCTAGGCCATTCAAAATTCAGATTCACAATGTCTTTATCCATCACCATCTCCGTTCTACTACAGAACGAGCAGAGAGTCAGTGGTGGCGATTCAGCGGCACACACGACTAAACTAAATTTAAAGAAGCCCCGTCTCTTTTCATCTTAGGTGGCCAGAAAGAGACGGCACGTTCTGCACCATAGTCAAAACAACTAAAATCACGTCAAATGTAGAAAATATAGGCGACTTTAGAACACACTCACTTGTATCACTTCTAAAACTACCTGCACATTCCATATTTGCTACGCAAATTTTACGTTATTCCTAGTATAAGTTTATTCAAATGCGCAAAACAAAATAAAGTTTTTATTTCTAATCGTAAACAAATAATCTCATTGGCTAAAATTATTATTAATGGCTATCTATCTATATATAATTATAACTCTGAATTGGTTCTCATTAACTTTATTTATTGAATCGCATTATAATTATAATAATATTGTTTATTCCAGAATAAATAATTATAATTTAGCTGTGTTATTGTTACAGGCTAATGTGCCGTACGTGGAATACATACGAGCGGATGAACCAGCGAAACAGGACGCTACTGGACCCGAGGTAATTATTATTATTATATTCTTTTACAGTTACTGATTTTTTATCAAACATAATAATCGGTAGGTCACTTACACTATTGAAGACCTCGTTGGCGTTATAGTTACCATGCCGGACTGCCAATCAGAAGGTTCCGGGTTCGATTCCCGGTATGAACAACATCTATGTGCTGAACTAAATTTGTTGGCTGTGGGTCTGGGTGTTAAATATGTACCTATATAAATTATGTATGTATGTATATGTAGTATACAGTTGTGTTAGCAACCATAACACAAACTAGAAATGGTTCAGTGTAGGTTAACCAGCGGTGTTGAAAAATTCTTTCACCGTTAGGAAGCTAAATTATCCCGGAGTAACATAGGCTATATTTTGTTTCACTTTGCTACTTAGATTATTATATAGCCCGTGCGAAGCTGGGACGATCTGTTAGTATATTTATATTTATGTACATGTTTATATTATACTTATGTACTTGAGACTTAATAATATAAATAAGACAACAAGTCAATTAAATCAATTTCCTTACTCTTTTAGTGGAATAACTCTTCACAGAGATCGTGGGTAAGTGGAACTTAAATGGATACTAACTGTTTGACTTATTTTAACTGGCTTCTAAAAAATAAGAAGGTTCTTAAAGTTTCTTTCTTTACTACATCCATTTGAGTTTGACAGTTTAGTTGTACTATTTATGATTGTACTATTTTTTACATTGTTCAATTGATCATCACGTTTGATATTTTTATGCATGAACTAAGTAGCTAAGCTCTGTTGTTGGATTTTTAAGCCGGTCAAGGGTTTATAACTTGTTTTTAAGTACAAAGGTTGTGGGGAGAAAACCCTACAAGCGATAAAGCCGCCTTTTGTGCAACAAATGTTTTTTTGTTTGGTATATTTTTGTTGTACATAAAGTACAAGCTGGATGATTTAACAGTATTTTAATCTTTTATATAGACAGTAAAAATTACGAGTAAATTTTGTGTCACAAGTTTCTGAGAAGAAACGTATAATACGTGTTTAAATTTCGTCTTAATTTTTTAGTACGAAATTTAGAAACAGAGTCATTGGTCAAGCCCCCACTCTTGAGTCATTATTGTTTTGCTAAAATAATATAATAAGTAAATGGCAAATAATTTATGTATGTTTAAGTAGTATATCAGTTCTGTTAGCAACCATAATACAATAATTACTTAATACTTAAAAAAATATTAGTTGATTAGATGAAATTAAATTAACTTACAAATTTCATTAAATAAATATTCTACCCCATTGACTACTACACACGATAGCACTTGTTTTCATTCCTATTAAATTTAAAATACTACTTTTTACACATGAATAACGATTCTGCAAGCTCCATATTCATATACATATTCGGTTAAATTATAAAAGGAATTTCTTTCACACTAGATTCTCAAGTAAACACACTAGTTAATGGGTTGAGGTAGTAATGATTTAATTAATGTCTTCACTATTATTGTGTTGTGTGTATCAGGACCTGCGACGGCAGCGCTCCGTGGCGAAGAAGTCTACATCGATCGCTCAGCAGATCAGCAACGCCGCCACTGATGGCGTCATCAGCCGGGTCGTGGTACGTCAAACGCTTTTACATCTACTTCTAATTGACTACAATAAAATAATGAATGAATGATTTATCTATAATGTAAAAAGTACCTGGTTGACCGGTTTTTTTAATATGACATTTTCTAAATTGATTCCTAGCTGGATCGATTTATCGCCCCCGAAACCCCCTATATACTAAATTTCATGAAAATCGTTGGAGCCGATTCCGAGATTCCAATTATATATACTTTACGGTTTTCCTTTCTGACGCTATAACTCCAGAACGCATGAACATATTTCCACGGGCTTGCATTCGTTGGAAAGGTATCGGGCTCGGTGAGGTTTGTAGTAAACAAAATTCAGAGAAAATTTCAACAGAAAAGGAGGAAAACAAGAAAAATCATTTCTCACATACAGCGCCATCTCTGATACATAGCATGTACTACAAACCAATATGGTTTTGCTTGGTGGTAGAGCAGACGCGAAAAGCGACCTACACGCGAGCAGAGCCGCGGGCAACTGCTAGTATACGAGTACTATAAAAAATAATAATAATGATGTTGTCATCAGTTCTACACGCCGAAGAACTCTGTCCGGCCGCTGAAGATGGTTCCGCACGCGTGCGGGCCGCAGTGCAAGCGCAAGGAGTTGCTTACACTGGCTGACCTCCAGACTTACAACCCGCTCACCAAGCCGCTGCTCAGTGGATGGGAGAGGTAAGCATCAACAACCACTTCAGGTACCCACTGCTGGGACTCGATGCCTTCAGAAATACAGAACTTTATTGGCCGTAAATAACATACGTAAAAGGTTAGTCACAATACACTTAAAAATACTAGTTAGATTAATTTAACTTATGTTTCATCAAATAAATATCCTACACCATTGACTACTACAAAAAGCACTTGTTTTTCATATCTATTAAATTTAAAATACCTATTACTACTTTTTACACATGAATAACGATTCTGCATAATCCACTTCCCTTAGTAAGTATGGGTTAGTGGAGAATTAATTGACTATTTTCATGAATTTTTGAATTCTTTAAGACACATATTTAGACATTTCATATTTGAGAATAAAGCTTTATTATGCACAAAAAAGAAACAACAAGAAACATACAAGGTGCTAATTATAATGATTGCAGACAGATAGTGCAGCACAAGTCGATGCGCGCGGTGATGTACCGCGCGCCGTGCGGGCTGCGCGTGCGCGACGTGGTGGAGCTGCATCGCTACCTGCGTGCCGTGCGCAGCGACATGCCCGTCGACCTGTTCGACTTCAACCCCAACACGCACTGCCTCGCCGAGTTCGTGCTCTCCAAGACCACCGTGCAGAAGAAGGTAAGCAAGCAAGCAGCCCACTATACGTTCCAACTGCTGGGACTCGGGACCTCTCAAAAGGAGAAAGATTTAGGCCATAATCCACCACGCTGGGCAAATGCGGGTTGACGACACACGTTGATGACACACGTCTTCAGACATTATGGTCCTCAAACATGCCGATTTCCCCACGATGTTTTCCTTCACCGTAAAGCAATTTCAAATCCACACATAACTTGAAAAACAAGACATTGGTGTAGGGCTGGGATTGAACCAGGGGCCAAAGAAGCAAACATAATATAATATCATTCACCAATGTACACGTACGTACAGTAGTACTTTTAACACGAATTCGTATCGTAGTGTATATGAAATTATGTGTATAGTGTATTCAATGCGCACGCTAAATACGTTTTTATTCGTCAACTACATTGATCTAGTGTTTTTTATGTTAAAACGTACGAATGTGTTTTAAAATTTGTACAAGTTCGGATTGTTTTGAGACCTTTGATTGTAGTCCACGTACGTATACGCACGACTAACTCGCACGCAGTTTGCGTGCTCACATAGTACGTGGAATGTCGGGATCGTTCGTACGTGTCCGCACGAGTCAAATTCGTACGAAAACGTGTCTAAAGTGCGCGCAAACGTCTTTTTAACTATTGGCCTAATGGGTATAGTATAGTATAGGAGCGCTTAAGTACCCAAAGGCAAAAAGGCGTTTGATGACGTCGATTTTGTCGTGTACTTAGTTTTGATGTTATGTGTGATCTTTTGTACGAAAACTTGTCTCAATTTGAAGAGTAAATTTGATTGTCCCTAGGACCTGTCCCACGGCAAGGAGAACATGCCGGTGCCGTGCGTCAACTACTACGACCACTCGCTGCCAGAGTTCTGTTCGTACAACACGGAGCGAACGCCCACCGCCGGCGTGCCGCTCAACCTGGACCCCGAGTTCCTGTGCGGCTGCGACTGTGTGGACGACTGCGCGGTGAGTCGACGATTGTGAAGAGGGGCCATCAGATTCTACGAATACTTTTGCTATATTGGCTGTAGAATCTTAGTAATCATAGACTTATAACCATAATAGGCGCTCAAACTCTTGTTGAATATCAATCTACCTGTATCATAAGATATACGTAGTTCGATTCTATTCGTATTTTCTTTAAACGACTTCACTCGGGTCTCGCAATCTGCTATCGTTATATCAGTATGCGAATGAAGCGCATTGCAGAATTTGGCGGCAGCTTGGCTGTACGCTCGATTTGCAGCGCCATCTAGGTTTCATCGGCAAACTTTCGCGCCACGCTTTATTGATTGGAAATCAGCAATCCTATCAGTGTTCTGATCGATTTCACTCGGCTCGCGCTATCTACTATATCGTTACATCACCATACGACTGCAGCGCGTTGCGGAATTTGGCGGCAGCTAGGCTGCATGCTCGATTTGCAGCGCCATCTAGGTTTCATCGGTAATTATGGCAATCTTCCGCGCCACGCTTTATTGTATGGGACTCAGCAATCCTCGTGTTCTGATCCCTGGTATCATGTATAATTGCAGGACAAGACGAAGTGCGCGTGCTGGAAGATGACGCTGGAGGGAGCGCGCACGATAGGCATCGAAGACTCGGACGTGGGGTACTACTACCGCCGCCTGCCCGAGCCGCTGCCCTCGGGGATATACGAGTGTAACTCGAGGTGACCGCACCTTTATTACTTTTTTGTTCTTTTTAAAGGGTACCAGCACCCAATTAATAAGTTCCGTCTGTCTTAGCAGACGGACTATTAATAGCGTGCTAGGGTTAGGTTTTTTTTTACGCATGCCCACCACACCCGGGGAGGTGGGTGGGGTATGTCGGGCTCGATGCCAAAAGGCCACCACTAACGACTAAAACCTCACGATGGCCTCCTCACCGGAAAGGGCGGGATGAGGTTCCGCTCCTCGCATTAACCCATCATCCGCAACCTACTGGTGCCACTCCATCAAGCACTTGCATACTGAGAATACAAGTGTAGGGAGTGGCCCGCCTCAGGGACCCTCTTCGCTTCACCATGGGTGACCAGGCCACGGTTACTGAGCCCCCCTGCCATGACAAGGAGGCCCACGGAGGGAGAGGGGGGAGTGCTTGGGTTACCTGGTTGTATCCAATCAACGTTGTTATAGCTAGAGAATTATTAAAATTAGCTCAGATGATGTGACATTGGTGTTGAAATACAGTCTATGACTAAATCAGCACCAATGGTTTCATTTAAATAGTGTATGTGTTACTTAAGTCAATAAAGGATATTTATTATGAATTTCTGTTCCCGCTATAACATGGATAATTAAAAATAAAGTATGATAAATATTTAATCTGGGCTTCCCATTCAAGAAAAAAAATTCGCTTTGCATTATTTTATAAATAGGATTTTAGGACTTGGCCATTACATTTAATGTCAAAGTTGAAGACACACACACGCGTGCAAGTCAAACCAATATACAGCCCGCCATTATTGCGTCGGGGATTTCATTATATGTATTGTTACAGGTGTAAATGTAAATCCACGTGTTTGAACCGAGTCGTACAAAACCCTCTTCAACTGAAACTACAAGTAAGTTTAGTTTCACATTTCAAAGTTATTTTCAAATGTTCTCTTTATTAACTCTGTTTAAGTATGTCAATCAGAATATAAGACTCAATGCAATAATTAGATACACCCATTAGATAGCTTGCAATATTAATTAACTGCTGTTAACACAAAATATTGCAAGTTTTTTTTTATTGTACAGAGTAAACTCTATATAACGACACTGAAGGGACTGTACATTTTATGGCGTTATAGAGAGTCGTTAAATGGAGAGAATGTATCATTGTATGGATCATTTGATGGAGTGTGCCGTATCTTAGAGCGGGTGGGGCTAGCAGTGCCGGACCAATACTGCCGAGCACGCAGGCACAAGTTGCTGCAGTTAGGTGATGAGCAGCAGGACGGAGTACGGTCGGCAGGAGCCAGAGCGTACCGCGATGAGGATGTTAAATATCAAGCTCGCGCGAACCGTTGACTTAGATCTCTTTTGTAGCACCGATGCCGATATTCGGCAATGTACTCATAGCTCAAATTTGTGTTAATAAAGTAGTTTAGTGATGATTTATCAAATAAGTATATATATTCAGTTTCATTATATTTTACAGGACTTAAGAATAATATTTACAAAGCATAGAAAAAACGAAAATTTAGTAAACTAAAAAATAATAACAAAATAAAAATTAAGCCACCCGCCCAAACGTGCCCATCAGGCTTGCCGCATTGCCTCTTTGATAATTTGTATTTGTTAAGTTTGGTTTTTGTTATGTTATTTATGTACTCGTATCTTTCGTATGTGTGTTTAAGTAATCTGGGGTGGGTGATTTGGTTACAGTTGTAATGTTCTCTCTATGAGTTGTATTAAGATTAATATCATATACTATTGTAATGATATTATAGTACTAGAATATAATTGAAAATTGACATGGATACATATCATATACTTTTGTAATGATATCATATTATTTGACTTGTAACTTTGGTGTTATCAATAAATGATTTGTATTTGTATTTGTATATAATAAATAAGTAAATAAATGTATGTTCGCATCGGCCAGGTGTTCAAGACGCTGAACCGCGGCTGGGGTATCCGCGCGCTGAACGATGTCCCCAAGGGCGCGTTCATATGTATCTACGCGGGTAACCTACTCACTGACGCTACTGCTAATTTGGTGAGTACACTTCTTTTTTGGAGTTCCGTACCCAAAGGTTTTTACACATTCACACACGGCTGGTTAGCCCCATACTGAACCATTTCTAGCTCGTATTATGGTTGCTAACACAACTGATATACTACATATACATACATACATATTATATATAAATACATATTTTATACATATATTTAGGTTACCAAAGATTACCCTATTACTAAGCATTCGTTATCTTGTCTGTCATTAGGCGTGAGACAGTGAGTTGAGAATAAAATGAAAAATATTATCATATATTGATTAAATTAAATACACATATTATCAGATATCAATTAACTGTAAATATTATACAAAGATGAAATTATATTATAAACCATTTTCCTCTACCCCTGGACTTGTAGGTTAAATTTTAGTTGAGTGTTTTATATCATTGTTATGTTGACAATAAAAATACATCACCTTTGTTATACAAATTTAACAATTATAAACTTACATTTTACTTGCATCTAATGTTACCATTGGCCACACAAGCCCACAAGCCGGTTGGTCCCCGTTCCAACACCAGAAGAGAATAATTTAATTTAGTATAAAATACTTAACAAACATACATAGTTATATAAGTTTAAGCAATCATGTTATGTTTTTAAGGTTGTTGGAAATAAATTGGGCTTATTATATTATTACTAGCTGACCCAGCAAACGTTGTTTTGCCTTAATAATTATTTCTAAATATACAGTAGCCTATTCTCAGACCTACTGATCACGCATATAAAATTTGGAAAAAATCGGTCAAGCCGTTTCGGAGGAGTACGGTAACAAACACTGTGACACGGAAATTTTATATATAAGACTAGCTGACCCAGCAAACGTTGTTTTGCCTTAGTAATTATTTCTAAATATACAGTAGCCTATTCTCAGACCTACTGAACACGCATATAAAATTTGGAAAAAATCGGTCAAGCCGTTTCGGAGGAGTACGGTAACAAACACTGTGACACGGAAATTTTATATATAAGACTAGCTGACCCAGCAAACGTTGTTTTGCCTTAATAATTATTTCTAAATATATAGTAGCCTATTCTCAGACCTACTGAATACGCATATAAAATTTGGAAAAAATCGGTCAAGCCGTTTCGAAGGAGTACGGTAACAAACACTGTGACACGGAAATGTTATATATAAGACTAGCTGACCCAGCAAACGTTGTTTTGCCTTAATAATTATTTCTAAATATACAGTAGCCTATTCTCAGACCTACTGAACACGCATATAAAATTTGGAAAAAATCGGTCAAGCCGTTTCGGAGGAGTACGGTAACAGACACTGTGACACGGAAATGTTATATATAAGATTATTATTAATGTTACAATTTGTATCAGTTTTATTTTAGAATCTAAGAAAAATGATAGAGTTTGTGTTGTGTGCAGGACGGTCTGAACGAGGGCGACGAGTATCTGGCGGAGCTGGACTATATCGAGGTGGTGGAGGCCATGAAGGAGGGATACGAGGACGACGTGCCCGCGCTGGACAAGGCGCTCGACAAGGTTACTCCTGTCACCACATTCATATTACATACATAGAGTGACAATTCTTTATTGGACACCAATATTTTAAATAAATAAAGACAAATAATTTATTGGCCTTACTTTATTGGACGCAATATTTTAAATTAATAAAGATAAACAATTTACTGGCCTTACTTTATTGGAAACAATATTTTAACTAAATAAAGATAAATAATTTATTGGCCTTACTTTATTGAACACAATATTTTAAATAAATAAAGATATATAATTTATTGGCCTTACAACATGTGGCATTGGCAAGTCATTCATTACATTCAGATTTACATTGGATGTTAATTAGAACACTAAATTTTTTGTATTAAAATTAAATTAAATGTAACTATGTAATCTATTCCTATGACAACCTCGTTGGCGTAAAGGTTACCATGCCGGCCTGCTAATCAGAAGGTTCCGGGTTCGATTCCCGGCCCGGTCAACATATTTGTGCTTAACTGAATTTGTTGGCTGTGGGTCTGGGTGTTTAATATGTATTTATGTATAATATGTATGTATGTATATGTAGTATATCAGCTGTGTTAGCAACCATAATACGAGCTAGAAATGGTTCAGTATAGGGCTAACCAGCCGTGTGTGAATGTGTCCTAATATTTATTTATTTATTTATTTATTCAGTCATCCTAAATGAAGATTTCACTAGGTGCATAGTTATGAATTCCTTAAAGAGTACAGTGGATGACCTAGAAAAAAATGTTTCAGTGTTGTTCTGAATTTGGCGCGTAAGGACAACAACGAAATAAATAAGTTTTACTTAAAATTTATGTGCCACAATTAGAGGCCTTATCGCTTCGTGCGATCAATTAACGCTGAATAGACCAATGATATAATAGAATCCCCGACAACATTCCATAGAGACGACCATCTTGGATTCGAAATGTATCATAGTATATGTATTCTACTAGTCGAGGCCTTTTATTATTATTTGATACCCAAATTGAGAGTCGTAAAAAAATATGTCTTCCGCCATTTTGTTTAAAAACTCTCTACTACCAAACAGACACACACACACAAACACGTCAAACTTATAACAATGTAAATGTCTTTTATTGATTTGTATGTATTATTTTTCTTTGTGTCACAAAATAAATGTTTCTTTCTTTCCTTCTAACACTCGGTTGTGGGTTAAAAATGGTTTATCGTTTTTCAGAAGGAGTCAAAGAAACCTGAAAGCGAGCAGGAGTGCGACTCCACGGAGTCAGAGGAAGAGGAAACTCTCCAAGACAAGAACGATATAGAAGATGGAGACTTCCGGCCCAGTAGCATGTCGCTAGGACTTACTGAGTTCAAGTAAGTTGTTTTAGAGCGATCTTCTTCTTCTTCGTACGACCCAAGTGGCCAAGCTCTGGTGACGAGAGTTTTCAAGCCGCCCGAAGGCCTCCGACTTGGCTTAATGACTGCTCGTACTAAGACTTACAGCCGGTACCTACAAATTAACGTGTCATCCGACCCTCGTTAGCGCACAGATAAGAATGCCAAGTTTATGAAGACAGTCTTGTGCATGGCCACGCATTCAAACTGACAGACTGTTCGCATCGACCGTTCCTTAACCTCAATGATCGCGTCAGATCACCTTAGTTAGCCGAGCTACAGGCGCTACGTTACAGCAATAATTCCTGAAGCTTTGGAACTCACTACCTTGGTCTCTGTTTCCTGAGAGGTAAATAGAAGACAAAATTAAATATTTAGTGTACTTCCGCTGTGATCCGAAATCCAAATCCAATAAGACAAGCAAAGGAAAAATTAACTAAGATTAATTAACTAAGACTAATTAAGATTAACGCTACCTATCACAATTCGGAAATTCTTAACTCTACACGTGCTTCGCCTAACCACAAAGCATCATCAGAAGATGCTGACTCTTCGAGTGACAAGTCGAGAGTAAGATAGTTCCTGAGAGGTATCTTTCGGGGGGTCTTCAAAAGTAGAGTTAATAGGTATCTTCTAGGTAAGAGTGCTACACCGTAGACCGCATCGCAGTTTGACATCAGGCTAGCTGTAGTAAAGCGCAAACCTATCAAGGATAAAAAAATAATGATAATATGCCACTTGCTGGTGCATAGCTTTATCCCTTTTGCGGAAAAATCGAAGAAATATCGCTTTATATTGTAGCAAGAGGCTCCGGCGGCGAGAGAAAAAGAAAGCCAAAGAGGAAGAAGAAGGAAAGCAGTCTCCAGACGAGGAGAAGGTTATCAAGAAAGAAGACTGTATCACCATCAGCGATGATGAAGAAGGTATGTTAGCCGAATACAGTGATGATAGGACGAAACAAAAAAAATGTTTGTATGAGTTACTAATTTCGAAATATTAAGTGTGATATTGTTGACAAAGCCCCTATACAGCTGCTATCCTTTTATTTTTTTTATTTACTATATTTATTTATATATTATGAAATACTAGTGATGATAGGACGAAACAAAAAAAAATTTATAAAATATACTCAGTTCGAAAAATTAAGTGTGATATTGTTGACAAAGCCCCTATACAGCTGCTATCCTTATATTTTTTTTATTTATTTATTATATTTATTTATATATTATGAAATACTGTCGAGTCCCATATTGATGATAGTTATGATTATATAAATATAATGTAATAATTATGTATCAATATAATAATTAAGAAATTCTATTCTATTCTGTACCACCTCATTTGAGGTGGACCTCATATGAAGAGGTCAATCATCCCTGAGTAACATAGACTATATTGTTACCAACATAGTACAAACATTAATTAATTTAGTCATTTTGAATTTATATCTATAATATAAGTAGGTCAAATGACTATTTATTGACTGCCAGTTTGAAGGGACGCTCGTTTGACTTCCGCCTTCAAACTGACAGTTATTAGCGAAATATATTCACAGACGCTCATTTGACTCAAGTTTTGGTGTAACGGGACTTAGTTCGGTCGGGCATTCGCTTGCTAGAGTCCGACCATAACGGTGATCCTATCAATAAAAAGTGATTGACAAAGTAAAGTGTTTCTTTTACGGTTATCCTCAGTATCGTGCTAAGTGTCCGTTGAGAGGCCAAATAATTAATTGTACGTGTCACTGCGAGACATTGCGAGAGGGTCGCAACACCTCAGAAGTGGGATCGCACTGAGTTGTTCCGATATCTCGGTGTGATCCCACCTGCCCACATCAGACGACTCTAAGAAAAAGCGTAAGTACATATCTAACTAGTAGTGCTTCGAAGCATAAATTGCTTTATTTATTGGCTACCCTCAGACTATATTTTTTTTCTTCTTATAACGATGAAATGCGTTCAAATCGCAACGATTTGAATTTAGACAATTTTTTTTTCTTTCCACATTTATGCGTCCTTCTGAGCCTACCTACATTAACCTAGATTTCTAGATGAACTGCAAAATTACTAAATGTAAATAGCGGCGCGATGATAACTGTATACTAGTCCCATATTACACTTGGGTATTCTAGATACCTAACGAGTACCTATAACATAACTTTGACATTGTTTGTTGGTTTTTTTCGAGGTTGCCCACGACAATGCCCAAACGTAAGCGAAGGGCCGAATCAGCTGGAGGTGACTCTTCGCGAGATTCTAGTGGGACTCGCAGGAAGCGATCGCATAGCGGTCATCGGAGCCGGCATCGATCAAGACGTCGCGATCGTACCGACCGCAGGCGGTCTACGAAGTCACGACGATCTCCCAGTACGAGAGCGAGCACTCCACTGGTGACCCAGAGCGTCGAGCAGCAGTCGCGGCGATCTCAGAGCTCGAGAGCGCGCACTCCACTGGTGACCCAGAGCGTCGAGCAGCAGTCGCAGCGATCTCAGAGCTCGAGAGCGCGCACTCCACTGGTGACCCAGAGTGCCGAGCAGCAGCCGACCTGTGCCAAAGGTCCTTCTTCGCAGACGACTGCTGTGGACCGAGCCGGCGACGGCAGTGCCACTCGCGACGCGAGGTACGTGGATACGCAGCAACAGTTCTTTGCGCAGTTTATTAGTGTTATGCAAGGTATTAAGGATAGAGGAAGTAATGAGCGTGACAAGTTCCCTGTTCTCAATAATGTCATACCAGAGTTTGACCCGTTCTGTAAAGAGCAAAACATAGATTCGTGGCTACACAAAATAGAAGAATGCGCGCAGATTTATAACTGGGACCAAAAACATAGGATTCATTACGCCTTGCCAAAGTTAACTGGGGTAGCTAAAACCTGGTATCAGGGGTTACCTTCCTTGCTCTTCTCATGGCCTGAATGGAAACTTAAACTCCGAGAATCTTTCCCCTCACGCGACAACTACGCTGAACTTCTTACGGAAATGTTAGGTAAAAAAGTTCGTTACGGCGAATCACTCGAATTATATTATTATGCAAAAATGAATCTGTTGAATCGGTGTGAAATAATAGGTAAACGTGCCGTTGATTGCTTGATATTCGGCATCGAGGATAGGAGCATACGTTTAGGTGCGCAAAGCGCAGAGTTTAATGAGCCAGAACAGGTCCCCAAGTTCTTTAAGACTGTGAAGGTAGGACAAGATAGAAATACTCCTGTTGATATAAAGAATAGGGATAGAGATAAACGTACACAGCAGGGTATCTCAACCCCTCAACCTTCAAATAATAAAAGTGACCCGCAGCCAAAATCAAACTTTAGTCACCTAGTTTGTTTTAACTGTAAAGAAACTGGACACCCATTTTTCCGATGCCCTAAACCAAGTATCCAATGCGCTCTTTGCAATATGAGAGGTCACGTGGCGTCCGAGTGTCCTAAAAAGGCGCAAAGCAGTCAAAATTAAAGCAAAAAGGTTTTACGTATCGAAAGTAGCCATGACTCTAGTCTGAAGCATAAAATGCCATTCAAAATAAACAATAATATTTCCGTTTGTTTAGTTGATTTGGGCTGCGAGGGTACTCTTATACGTCGTAGCGATGCTCAAAGTCTTGGACTCAAATGGGAACCTGTTGAGGTTCCCATTCAGGATTTGGTAACACTCGTTTTCGCCCCTGGGTTCAGCTCTCGCGACAGTTTAAATTCAAGGGGTTACGGAAAAGGATGTTGAAATTCTAGAAATACAGAAATACAGAACTTTATTAGCCCTAAATAACATACGTTAAAGGCAAGTCATACTACAATAATTACTTAATACTTAAAAACATTAGTTAGATAAAATTAAATAAACTTACAAATTTCATTAAATAAATATTCTACCCCATTAAATACTACACACATTAGCACTTGTTTTCCATGTTTATTAAATTTAAAATACTACTGTTTACACATGGATAACGATTCTGCAAGCTCCATATTCATATATTCGCTTAAATTATAAAAGGAATTACTTTCACAAAAACTCTTTATTTTCTGTTTAAACATACTACTATTAAGATTTCTTATTTCCTCTGGCAACTTGTTGTTCATTAATATTTTTGTATAACATCCCTGTTTCTGTACTTTAGCTAGTCTATTTGCTGGTAGAACTTTACCTATATTCCTACGTAAACAATAAGGAATAACATCTTTTTTATTCTGGTACATTCCATTTTCATGAATTTCTAGCAGACTATTATATATGTACATTGAAATTACTGTCATTATCCTATCCTTTTCGAAATATTTCCGAGCTGAGCTACGCTTCTTTAAACCATTTATTATTCTTATTGACCTCTTTTGACATTACAAAACTTTGAATATATTAGTTGCATTTCCCCATACAGTAATGGCATACCTAATATTTGAATGTATATAAGCATTATAAACAGATACAAGTGATTTTCTATCTAATAAAGGTCTAAGTTTAAACAATGCATAATTGGCACTAGCTAATTTCTTACAAAGCTTTTTTTTATATGTGCACTATGTTGAATAGTGTTATCTATTGTATAGCCTAAGAATACATTTTTTTTAATGAGTTACCATAATTACCTACCTAATCTGGACTGGTATTCCATCACAATGCTTTTACTTGAATTTAATATAATACCATTTGATTTAAACCAATCTTCAAGCAATGTCATTACTTCATTTACTTTTTCATCTAACTTGATTTTACTTTTATCTCTTATTCCTACATGAGTATCATCGGCAAATAAGCTTATATGGGACCAGTTGGGCATAACATTTACAAGATCGTTAATGTAGATTAAGAACAACTGGCCCCAAAATTGATCCCTGTGGTACTCCGATTCATAAGCTTCCTACGGTTGACGACTTTTCTCCTACTGTAACAATACTATAACTAGTAGTAGATGACACTTACATTAACACAACTGGCATACAGGGACAATCTAAGAAACTCGAATCGAAATGCCAAGGGCCCTACCGAATTAAAAAAGTCCTTCCTAATGATAGATTTGTTATCGAGGTCACTCCTCTTACTAGAAAGGGGAGGCGTTATGAATCTATTGTTGCTATCGACAAGATATTTCCGTGGCTAACTTTTTACGTCCGATGTCCGAAAATGAGGTTTCTTCTGACGCTGAATCTTAGTCTGATCTCTCTAATGAAATCTATATCTATCTGAAATCTCTAATCTTAGTCTGAATCTAGTGTACCAGAAAATGAGTTCAGGTCAAACAGGGAAATTGTCACGATCTAAATAAATTAAAGAAATGCTATGATTAAGTATAAATTGTAAGCTGAATTACGCCATTTGATATTACCATGTTTAGTTTGTAGTTATAATTGATTTCGATATTATGTTGATTCATCACGATTTGTAGATTAACGAACCAATTGTCAAGCTATTTTTATTTCTTAATCACTACTGTAAAGACGATCAGATAAAACATTAGTAATTCGTGTATAGAATCGGTAGTAAATCGTATTAGCAGAGGTCGTTAATTTATTAGTCTAATGTCAGTCGCCGGTCAACGTCATGGGCCGGTTTAGGATGCTGGTCAACGTCATGGATCAGCTTAGGATACTGATCAACGACAAGGATCAGTTTAGGTCGCTGGTCAACGTCATGTACCAGCTTAGGATACTGATCTACGACAAGGATCAGTTTAGGGCGCTGGTCAACGTCATGTACCAGCTTAGGATACTGATCTACGACAAGGATCAGTTTAGGTTGCTGGTCAACGTCATGTACCAGCTTAGGATACTGATCAACGACAAGGATCAGTTTAGGTTGCTGGTCAACGTCATGTACCAGCTTAGGATACTGATCAACGACAAGGATCAGTTTAGGTTGCTGGTCAACGTCATGTACCAGCTTAGGATACTGATCAACGACAAGGATCAGTTTAGGTCGCTGGTCAACGTCATGTATCAGCTTAGGGTACTGATCAGCGTCATGGATCAGTTAGGATGGCTCATTATTGTTACTAATAAGACCTAATCGACTGTTGAAGATAGTTTACGAAGTAGGCGAAATGTGTGATGTAATGATAATTATTGTGAATGGAATTACATGTTGAAAAGTAATGAATAAGGATTGCAACGTAATAGATTACCTAGTATGTAAATAAAACTGAATGTAAAAAAAAAATATATTGTAAATAAGATCGATTAACAAAACTTTTGTTTAATAATTTATAAAAGAAAATATTCCAATTATTTTTCTTGTTTTGGCCGTTATTATTTCATAGTTTTGTAATGACAATAAATGTGCATCGAAGAGTTTAATACCTATTGTAAACTAATTTGTATTACGAGAGACTCGTAAGTAAGCGGATGGCCGAGCTGTTACCAACATAGTACAAACATTAATTAATTTAGTCATTTTGAATTTATATCTATAATATAAGTAGGTCAAATGACTATTTATTGACTGCCAGTTTGAAGGGACGCTCGTTTGACTTCCGCCTTCAAACTGACAGTTATTAGCGAAATATATTCACAGACGCTCATTTGACTCAAGTTTTGGTGTAACGGGACTTAGTTCGGTCGGGCATTCGCTTGCTAGAGTCCGACCATAACGGTGATCCTATCAATAAAAAGTGATTGACAAAGTAAAGTGTTTCTTTTACGGTTATCCTCAGTATCGTGCTAAGTGTCCGTTGAGAGGCCAAATAATTAATTGTACGTGTCACTGCGAGACATTGCGAGAGGGTCGCAACAATATAATGTTTCTCTTTGCAACTTTGATTATATTATAGCTCGTGCGAAGCCGGGACGATCTGCTAGTTTGTAATAAGATGGCCCCCGTCACATAATGTCGAGTCGGGGTTTTTTTAATGCAAAATTTCTACTTGTTTTTATTATATTTACAGTTCGCGTATCACAACGAGAGCCTTCGAGGTTCGCCGCGGAGGAAACTATGACTGAAAACAAAGTAACATCCAAATATAGGTAAGTAACTATTTTCGCTTAGAAAACGGTCACACTTACTTATTATTAAAAGTTGGAATGAGTCCAACAGTTTCGGTGCTTTCCGAGCACCATCTTCAGGTTAACGAAATTGTTGGACTCATTCCAACTTTTAATAATAAGTGAGTGTGACCGTTTTCTACGCGAAAATATCAAGATGCCTTACGTGAACAGTTTACAATGTTTAGGTAAGTAACTTCTATTAACAACATACAATTTTTTTTTTATTGCTAGACCAATAATTGTAAGCAATTTTTCATTCAATGTTAAAGATCTGGGCTCTTGTCTGTGGAGTTTATCCCAGGTAGTTCTACGAGGGTGGATTGAAAGTTCGCGGCTTAACGCATATATACTTAAACTATTTTAGGCATACAGGCGTTGGAAACCAGATGTAAGAAATGCATAGAGTTAAGTGGAGATTACGTGTGGATAAATAAAATTACTTTAGCTTATATAATGTAAACTCTATATAACGACACTGTAGGGACTGTGCATTTTATGGTGTTATAGAGAGTGGTCGTTATATAGATAGAATTTTTTTCAAATTCAAATGTATTTTTATTGTGCTATAAACTTAAGGCTAAATATATACACCATTACTAGACTTAGGAAAAAAAGAATGTATCATTGTATGAAATAAACCAACTAATGCCAATTGATTTCGCCGCTTTAGAGAGTTTGTCGTTAAATCGAGTGACGTTACATGGAGGTTACAAAAAAAAGTATAATTATGTATATGTGATTTTGTTGTGTGTTTTAGATCGATCCGTTCGTATTTCGGCAAGGACGAGGCTTGCTACATCATGGACGCCAAGGTGCAGGGCAACATCGGACGCTATCTCAACGTGAGCTACTTTATATACTAGTCTTATATCACATCATATTATTTATCAACCTTAACGTATCGCAATGTACAGGGCAAGTCTGTTCACAGTATTTCAACCCTAAAAAAATAATACTTACATTAAAATCATTTAAGTGGTTTATATCATCCTTTGGAATTGTTAAAATATAATTATACTAGCTGACCCGGTTAACGTTGTTTTGCCTCACTTGGGTACAGCGCCATCTATTGATTACTTACTCAACCCAGTCGAAAGGTATCGACATCTGTTAGAATCATTTGGAGTTAACAGATAATTGTGACTGTCAAATAATAACAGACAATATTTAGCAATAAATTAAAATTGCGACTATAATTTGAGATTTAAACTATCCTATCTCTCAAGATGGATCGAACTGCACATGGTGTGCGAATTTTATTATAATTGGTTAAGTGGTTTAGGAGTCCATTGAGGACAAACATTGTGACACGAGATTTTTATATATTTTACTAGCACACCAGACAGAGGTTCTACTGTCTTAACTATGATTATTTACCGTCACCGTCTGCTGTTCACGCGTGTTTTAAAAGCATTAGAATAATTCACACACTTTTTTTTATTAATTATACTAATTCGAATTAAATAATCACCATTAAGACAAGACAACGTTTTTCAGAGGTCAGCTAGTAACTTCATTGTTTTTCGAAAACTATCTAGATGCCATTCCGAATCGAAGGAGGCTGCTGAAAAAAGTTGACCGAAAAGGCACTTGTTGACTAGACTATAGTAAAATATAAAAATAAAGACACTTTGCTACGATAATAAGAATACCAACCTACTATGGTTAAATGTGGTTATGGTTAATAAACCCAACCCAAACGAATATGTTGTATGTGTGTGTTGTGTTGCAGCACTCGTGCTCGCCAAACGTGTTCGTGCAGAACGTGTTCGTGGACACGCACGACCCGCGCTTCCCGTGGGTCTCCTTCTTCGCGCTGCATCACATCCGCGCAGGTACCTACAGCCTTCCCACACTTCGCAGTGTCATGCGACTACTGCACTCAACACTACAAGGGAGCACGCTTCTCTGATATACAAGCTTCCATCCTTCGAGATACAGGTTCATCTATTGTAGCTCTTAATATGAAACGGGCACTAAAAGTAGATCGCTACTCACTAAATCGGAGTAGCAAAGAGAAACAAAATATATCCTGTGTTACTCAAATACAAATACAAATCATTTATTGATAACACCAAAGTTACAAGTCAAATAATATGATATTATTACAAAAGTATATGATATGTATCCATGTCAATTTTCAATTATATTACTCGGAGATAATGTAGCTTGCCAATGGTGAAAGATGTTTTTAAATCGACCTACCTAAAGTAGTTTCGGAGCCTCGCGTCAAACAAACAAACAATCAAACTTATCCTCTTTATAATAGCTGCGTTTTACCTGAAATAAAACGCATATTAAAATACTTACCTAACTGGAAGCTTTATTTATTGAGAGAGCATTTCCGTTTCCGTCAAGAACTTGCCAGTTTCAGTACTCTTTAGTGTCGTTTCCGGTGGGTTGTATGGTAAGTGGCGCCACCTGGCGGCTGCGCTGAGCTTCATGATATATAAGAACATGCAGCGCCATTTAGGCTCATTGGTTCAATAATAGTTTTCACCAGGCAGGAATAAAAGTGAAAGCTTCCAGTTAGGTAAGTATTTTAATATGCGTTTTATTTCAGGTAAAACGCAGCTATTAAATTACTTGACCGTAACTGGAAGCTTTATTTATTGAGATCTGTTTGTTATCGCCTGGTGACGCCACTTAGTTTATGTAAACACTTAAACGAATAACGCCAATGTGACAAAAATACAATTTTTATAATCTTGATATAATTAATGTACATATAACCATATTTAATGTACATGTACTGCTAGATATCATATATGCAAAGTGCATATTGATTTTAATAACTTGTAAAATAATTAACCACAAAATCATAAATTTAAATTCCTATTAAATCTTTATAGTTTAGGTAATTTAAGTATGTAGAGTAAACAAACTTGATAGGTTTTGGACATCTTCTAACTTTAATGAACAATTTGCATGATTTTGAAGTACGTCCTTTTTAATGAAAGTAGCACCTTTCATTAAAAAGGAGATGGTTCTTTCTACCCAAAATATTGGATTGAGGTTAAGTATAGCCTCATTTGTTTTTATTTTCCACCCTGACTGAGTAAAGTTACTGTTGTCAGTTTTAGAACCAATTCAAGCCAGAATATGATATAATTTTCAGAATCACAATTAATATAATGATCGGGATCTGTTCTAAGTAGAGTCAGATCATGTACTCGTCTGCCTGAGCATAGTAAAAGTAATGCGGCGGTGTGTCGAGAAGTCTGATAAATATTGTTTAAATCTGTGGCGTTACAACGCCACATTAAGTCATGCGCCATCTAGGAGCGTGTGGATGAAACTATGTTAATCGCCAACGAGACGCCGCGCGCTCCCACACACTACACTCTCGCTCCGACCGCGCTAGATATAATTTAGACCAATTCCATATAGCCCGCAAAGACACGTGGCACTAGGCGACTTAGCACGCGTCGCACACCTTGTAACTTCATTATTATTATTTTATTTATTTTATTATCTTCTTTATTGTACACTACGTCCTTGTTTCAGTTGTTTATAAACTCCTCTCCATCCAAAGGTTGCCTGGAAGAGATCGCTTTAAGCGATAAGGCCGCCATTTGTGGCACACTTATTTGTAAGCTCTTTCGTTTTCTTTTTTGTATGTAATAATTAATGTGTCCAATAAAGAATTTTCTATCTATCTATCTATCTAACTTCAATCAGTGATCCCCTTACATTATGTACCTACTTATCGAACTGTAACAATACAGTGTTCTACAAGATTCGTGTTCGTTTCACTTAACCTACCTAACCAGGCAGCAACCTACGAGGTTCGAGCTCCAGCACGCTTAGCCGAACAAATAGGGAAGACAGACAACCGGAGACGTCATCGACATCTACATCTACATCTACATGCTACCTGCAGCAACGACCGCTGGTGTTGGGCCACCCGGCTCTGAATTCATCTTCCCAAAAATCTATATTGTATAGAGTCATGTATGTAATTAGCTTATGAGTGTCCCAAACTGGTGCTTTTGGAACTTTTGGGGTTTTGAAAGCGATAGATTTTTAAAATATGTTTTACGAAAACATGAGAACTTAAGTTACCAGATTTTTCAGGATTACAAAGAGTAGCGACCACCGAATTGTGTAAAAGTATGGTATTGTATGACATTTTATTCTTTAGATATAATTCAGATAGGAATTGTGTACCAGTAGGATTATTATGGTTAATATTTTGATCATTCGACTAGGAAATCCAGCGTTTCCATGCTGATTCGTAAGTTTTTAATGTGGATGGCCGCCACGAGTTTTTAAGCAATGATCGCTGTTCAGAACTCCACGATTCTATCGCCTCAGATAACCCCCGCATTTGGAAACACCCATGCTAGCGGATAATGCCATGCGATGTTGCAGGCATATATTGCCTGTCGATCTTTTAGATCGCGAGACACAATTGCTGTCTTTGAGGCGAAAAGGTCTATCATTGGAGTCCCTAGTTTCGTGAACACTATTTCTACGCAGGCCGGCGTTAAATGCCATTCCGGAGGTTGTCGGAGGCGAGACAGATGATCGGCCTGATTGTTGTACCTGCCAGGCTATGTGGTGAATACTGAAATGTATGTGATTTTCGTCTAATATTGTTAAAATTTGACGAGTTATATTTATTAAGGGTATGAATTTTGTACCTCCTTCCTTCCGTAATTGAGCTACGGTAGTCTTGCTGTCGCTCTGTATCAGAGGAGAGCTCCCCGCTAATGATTGGGCGTGGTACTGAACAGCGTGCAGTACAGCCAACAACTCTTTTTGGTAGCAGTGTAGGTATTTCTCCGCGTGTGTCCAGCTGCCCCACAGAGCTTGCGCACCTCGAGCTTGACTTGTTTTTAGGATTATTGTATCTACTTTTTCTTGTGGCAAGATTTTTTACATTGTGCCATGGCCTCCATAGTATCCCTAAGAAAATGATTTCTCTTTGAGGGACGAGAATGGACTTTTCGAAATTGATTTGCCTCCCTAACGTTTGCAGCATTTTTGTCATGATTTTGACATGATTGCGTAAGATTTGTGGATCTTGATTTACAATTAAGAAATTAGTTCATTCCATTTCTTTTATTATGGTAAAATATTTCGAGTAAGTTATGAAAGAAGATGGTAACATACAACCATAAATTATCGTCATTATATCGTTATCATCAATATTAAACATTACTTCATGGCATCTTTAAAGGTAGTGGCCGCAGCCGCGAGGGCCCTTGGATCTAAAATTGGTGATGGTGCTCGGAAAGCACCGATACTGTTGGACACATTCCAACTTTTAATAATAAGTATGTGTGACCGTTTTCTACGCGAAAATATTAAGATGCCTTATGTGAACAGTTTACAATGTTAAATTAAGAAATCGACCAAATAAACTATCTTATTCTATGATGGGGGCGATCAGACCTGCACTGATAACCTGCAAGAGGCGTATTGTGCATTTCCCCCTACCAGCCTCTACCCAAGCCATCCAAGCTCCTTAAAATAGCGGAGCACGGTCTTGGGTCGCTGGCATACCTGTTCCACTGTCATTGCGTCAGATGTTGTGGTATTTCTATTAAAACAGGAGGCGTTCGAGTAAAGCGTCGAGTTTTGTTGAGATTCCCTTGCTAGTCCGGTTTATTTTCAAATTTTATCCGGTCCGGTTTATATCCATATTTTATTCCAAATAAACTAGTTTCAATAAACCTTCCTTTTCTATCGTAGTTGGTGAGCAATCCAGTTTGTTAGTACTGAGAAAGTTTTGGGAGCTGTGCTCAGACCAATGGGTAGACATGTCATTTCTAGCAACTATGTCATGTACACAAGCCGTAGGAAGCGTCGGTGTGACTGTGCTATTTTCAGATGGAAGTAAGCCTATGAAAGATCTATTTTGCACATCCAGTCTCGAGGCCGAAGAAAGTTTGGTACCTTGTACATGTTTACTTAAGTGAAATAGCTTGGAAACCATATACTCGTTTAGCGCTCTTAAGTTGAAAATTGGGCGCGCAGATCAGTCTGGTTCGGGGACCAAGAACAGGGGAGACACAAAGATCGCTTATAATTTTACTGGCTGTAGAACACCCTCGACTCTCATTTCTGATAAGGTCAACCGCGGCTATGTCGACTACGGAGCTAAGTCGTCTAATCAAATTATTGTACTAATCGCGTAAGAAGAAGAAGCATTTGTAAGAAAAACAAAAAATTAGACGCATAAGCCCCGAATTTTCTGTTTATCCTAAATTCAGTGCAGAATTTGGTTTGAAAGTATGATTAGCTAGTATTAATAGTACTTTTACAAATGATTATTTGTTAAAATCAAATAAATATGCTATTCAAAGTATTGTGACGCATTAGCCCCGGTTGACCTTATTATTTTTGACATCCTTACTGATGTTGGGGTTTTGAATGGGCATGTGGCGACATTCACGTAAGCCAGAGGTGGTTTTTTGATAAATGGAATTCGATATCCTTGAATTAATTTTAATATTATTTACGGCGCACCCATTTTCTTCCATTTGTGATAATAGAGCGCAAGCTGACCCGCCTGGAAGTGCGAGTAGTCTCGAGTTATATCTTTTATTTTCTCTAGAGGGCCGTGAAGCACTTGCGTGACCTCGTCCTCGGTAATTTGGTCGTTCGGGCCGCGAGCCCCTGTTATGAGACGCTCCTCTCCTGTTCCATGAAAGGAATGGTTGGAAGTTTGTATAGGAGGGTAGTCGTCGAAATAGTCACCCCGCGAGGGTGGATTGTCACAGCATGTATGCCGGGAAGGTGCTATAAACCTTCGTTATGACTGCGCTGAGTTCCACGCGATGGAACTTGTTTGCGAGCGCCTTGCCCCCGCGAGGGGCGGCGGCTGTACTGAGTCGGCCTTTGTGAAGGCATAATTATTTGGTTTACTTGGCCAAAAAACTTTCCGGATCCCACCGGCTTTGTCCAGCAATGATGTAATTTTTCAGTATCAATATGTTGGCCACTGTAGGCGGAATTTAATTTTTTGAAGCCTTGAAATACAAATCATTTATTGATAACACCAAAGTTAGAGTTATAGCCTCCCTGCGCATCTCAATAGTTCGGCGGGGAATCGAACCCCGGTCTCCCGCGTGACAGGCGGGGATACTTACCATTATGCTACCGAAGAATAACAAATCTGATGAGATTTTGCATAAATTGCCTTTCATGAATAGCAGTTCGACCTGATCTTGTAAATTTTCAGATATGATTTGCGCGTTTTGAGCCCACGAAAAGAGATTAGTAACTGCTTCTGCAGTACCTTTATTTGCTTTAAAATACAAAAAGTTATAGCAGCATATGATATATCAGCATGAGCGAGATGAAGTAAGTTATCATACTTTTTTACCTCTTCGTTTGTTTTCAGGTCTATGAAACCTGGGGTATGATTATATGCCTTTTGTGTATCGAAATATCTAATCTCCGACCATGCAGCATTACCAAAGCACTGAATATCTGTTAATTTTTGTAAAAAACTGTCAGGTGTTAAGTAAACACCTGCCCTGTGAAATTAAAATTAATTTTGTATCTATATCAAACGTAAAAATTTTAATATTAATTTGAACGTCTCGTTTCAGAAGCATTGATCGAGATGCTATCGTCCTCACACGTATTAAAATATGTTTGCGGAGCTCACCTATTTTCTCTTCCTACCCACGTTACATTATCTTTTATTTCTACAAATAAAATTGTGTTATATTGTTCTTACGACACTATTTTTACACTGAAAAACAAAAACCACTGGCAAATAAAAGTAATATAATTTGTAAGTAATTCCGAACGGTACAAAACCGTTTAAAAAATTTGAATCACTTACCCACAATCGATTGCACATATTCACTTAGGATAAATAATTTTAAGCAAAAGCGAGAGCTGCTGCTCTTTAAATTTTAACAATAAATGATTTTTAAAACTTATTTTATAGAAATAATTATGCACAGAGTGAGACCTGCTGTGCACGTTCTCACTTGACGGGAACTAAAACGCCAATGAGCCTAAATGGCGCTGCATGTTCTTATATATCATGAAGCTCAGCGCAGCCGCCAGGTGGCGCCACTTACCATACAACCCACCGGAAACGACACTAAAGAGTACTGAAACTGGCAAGTTCTTGACGGAAACGGAAATGCTCTCTCAATAAATAAAGCTTCCAGTTACGGTCAAGTAATTTAATATTGGTATTACAAATTACTATGCCATATATAAATGTCACATATTAAAAACTAAAATTAATACTAAACAAATAACCCGCCCCTGGTTGCCCCCGGTGCAAAGGTGCCCATCACGCTCGCTGCATTACCGCGCTGTATAGCTATGGCCAACCTCTGCACCAAGAACGACCCGGAGCGGGAGTAACCGGTGATGTTATTTATCCTAAGACCTATCTCGTGGATAAGTTTCTTGGCCTCACTGCTCCAACTACCCAGAGTCTCCACTGCTAACGGTACGAAATCGTAAAGCAGCTCCAAGGAAGCGTACTTGACCCATATTGGTATTGATAATATGTGCTACATAGCACAATTATCAATACATAACCAATACATAATATATAAGACATCTTCGCTAAATATGGTAATAATATTAACTGTCCAAATAAAGAATTTGTTTTGTTTATACACATTGCAGGCACGGAGCTGACGTGGAACTACAACTACGACATCGGCTCGGTGCCGGGGAAGGTGCTCTACTGCTACTGCGGCGCGCCCAACTGCCGCGGCCGCCTGCTCTAAACACATACACACACACGCCCAGACACACACCCAGACACTCACACATACACACACAGATATACACACATACATACTCACACACACACACACATATATATTCATACATACATATACACACAAATACATAAGTGGCAAAAGGGCCTTTTAACTCTAAGCCACGCCGTTCGTATGCTTTGTGACTTGGGCCGTGACGTCTCTAGTAGTAGGACATAGAAATAGAAAATATTACGTATTAAAATAAAATCTGATCTGTTGTTGTAAATTTTGCATGATCAAGCTGAAACATCTTAATTGGAAACCTATTTCTTATCTTAAAAATGTAACTTAAAAATCTAATTAATGATCTAATATAGTGATTGTTTGTGTATAGTGTAAGGGTATTAGTATTATAATGACATTTAGTTCATTACGTTTACAGACTTTTTGAATGAGTGGTTGTGTGTAGTCAAAGATAGCACAAGTGATTAGATATAATAATAGTTCATTTTACGTATGATATTTAATTTGTATGAAGAAACCAGCTAATTAGAATAAATGGAAGAGTAACTCAGTACAATTGCTGCTTAGACTTTGGATCCATCTACACACACAATTATACTGCTATCCCAACGAAACACACACACACAAAGCTCGCACGCGATTGGTCGGTCGACGCCACGCAGGCGCACGGGTAGCTGTTTTGCCCCGCCCACCGCGGTATTTAACGCGCGGACGGTGCAACCGTCGGCCAAGTTACTATTCTATTTAAATTTGTATCTATGTATTTGTAACAATACAGAATGGTTTCGAAAGTTCATGTCATATTACTCGTCCTAATTATAAGTGAAAAATCTAATATCATATAGCGATAACGGATTCGAATACAATTGTTAACAATCGATTACTGTTTCGATATTTAGGGTTTTTAAATTAAAAATTGTTATTAAAAAGTAAATATAATATTAGAACACTGTATTTATTATTAATATGAAATATACAAAATATTAGTACATCGAGCGAAAATAAATTGAAAACTTCTTTCTTCTCTGATGCTACTGTTGTTTTTGCACATAAACATTTCTTTATCTTTTCTTACAAAACTGAGTATTGATTTCTTTCTAATACTGAAAGGCGCGTTAATTTAATGAGACATATTTTTTTACTTGTTAATAAAGCATGTAATATTTAAACGCTTCGATCAAATATATACCAGGTTCAGTGTTGCATACAAGCACGGCACAATAAAAATGGCATAAGTTTACTATACTATTGTATCTATTACAATATACTACGCCACAAAAAATATTTCAATTCAAGATAAACAGATAAACAATTTTATTGGTAAAATATTTCATATACAAGTCAAAGGTAGATAATGTCATAATTAAATAATGTACACAGTGTATACAAAAAAAATAATATAATTATTAATAATGGCAATATAAAATATACCTATCTAATGCATATATTTCTCTGGTACAGTATAGCGAAAGCTTTTCATTTGGCTACTAAAAAAATCGCTTGCTCCGCGATAACAGCTATAAAATTTTATGATCGTACGCCTTGAGCGTAAGAAAATGTAACTGTATTAACGCTTAAATTCCTCAAACTCAAATAAGACCACACTCTTACTTGTGGTTTTATTTTCACCGCCCTAAATTAGTACATTTTTGATCGAAGTTTAAACGTAAGTAATCGATAATCGTTAATTAAGATAAATCGTTATCCTTTCATCACTACTGAACATCTAATAGATAAGAATTTCGGAATCAATTCTGTAGTTTAACTCGCATCAATAAAGAAAAAGTTTGAAAGCTGATGTCGTCTCGCTTGCATTACCTAATAAGTGCGAAGAAGAAATAAAAATATTATCTAGTTTTGAGGAATATCTAAAATTAGATAATATGTTTGATGAATAGAATAATAAAAATGTTTAATGAATGTAAAAGTAAAGCGAATCTTAAATTATTTAAAGTAAAACTACAGCGTAAACTCTATGTAACGTCACTCGATTTAACGATTAAGTTTCTAAAGGGTCGAAATTTAGCTTTATTCCATACAATGATACATTATCTCCGTTTAACGACCACTCTCTACAACGCCATAAAATGCACAGTCCCTTCAGTGTCGTTATATAGAGTTTACACTGTATATTTAATCTTAAAAACCAGTGCAAGTAGGAAGAGTACCTAAAATGCTAGTCGATTTGCTTCTCTGTATAGCAACGCTAATAGAGAAGAAACATTTATTTTAATAAATGCTTCTTTACTAAATTGTTTATTATTTTAATAAATGTTTCTTTATTTTAATACGCTGAATGAATTCATGATAATTGTGTAATATTGACAAATGAACATATTCATTAAACATTGTTAACTATTCACGTAAGGCATCTTAATATTTTCGCGATAAGAAACGGTCACACTTACTAATATTAAAAGTTAGAACATAATCATATTTTTTACTTACATATCTAATGGTGTTTTTAGTAAATATTTGTATTTGTAAGCGAACTTTCAAATGTATTCTTTATTGAATCGAGTTAAATAATACCTGTAGGTGATGTAGTCGTGTTGTTCTTCCCTCGCCTTTCTGTCTACGATCTCGTCTTGTCTTTAAGCCCAATACGCAACGATTTTCATATTTTTTGGACGGTACAGTTCAAACTGCGACGATTTTGATTTTTGATATAAAGTTATGTATATGTAGTATATCAATTGTGTTAGTAACTTTAATACAAACTATAAATGGTTTAGTATGGGATTAACTAGCCGTGTGTGAAATGTGTCCTAGTATTTTTAATTAATGTCTTAAGCCATTATTTAATCATAAAAGGCTTTCTTGAAAATAAACGACATTGAATAATGTGGATACTTTAATAACTTGTGTTAAAGCCACTATTTAATTTGTTAAAAAATTGGTAACTATAAATAAATAAATAAATATTAGGACACATTTCACACACGGCTGGTTAACCCCATACTGAACCATTTCTAGTTCGTATTATGGTTGCTAACACAACTGATATACTACTACATACATACAAATTTAACACCCAGACCGACAGCCAACAAATTTAGTTCAGCACAATGCCGGGAATCGAACCCGGAACCTTCTGATTGGCAGTCCGGCATGGTAACCATTACGCCAACGAGATCGTAAAGTCAACTGAAATAAACTTTATTATTATTATACTATACACAAGACATGATATAAATTTACACATGTGTATGAGAAAAACTGTGGCGTTTATCGATATGCAGGCACTATGAAAACTGTACTGGTATTCTGGTTGTAACGATTTTTCATAACATGTGTATCAGCTATTACTAATATTTAATATGTAAAAGGAGTCAAAATTTTCTCCATCACTTTTTTTATTTTTATTATAAAAACAATGACTGAAAGTGACTCCAATCTTAACAAGGCTGCTTATTTTAGTGCCAATTAATATCTAACTTCACGATTCTGTAATTTCGACGTCCGTGTAAATAAAGAATTTTGTAGAAAAACACCTAGCTTATAATTGATTACTTTTTAAAAGTTGGATAACCGTTAGTGCTATAGATATTAAGGCCGTATAATATCATAAACTTGTATCTCGAACGTGTTACTTACCAAGTGATCAATAAAAGCTCATTTGGAAACTGTTGGCTTTCTTTTATTTATCAAGGTTTAATTTAGGCGAAATTATGAATATAAGAAATGAATGATATTAATTATATGAGTGAATTAGGATTTTTTTAATCGCGTTTGTTTTATCATTATAAATTAGCTACGCCCCGCGGTCTTACCCGCATTAATCCAAGGTCTAACCTATCTCCATAGTAAAATCCCATCAAAGTCAGTCCACCCGTTAAAGCGTGAAGGAGTAACAGATTTTGTTTAGTTATTAGTTATTTTGTATCCCACGGGAACCACAATTATTTTCGGCCTATGTGTTAATCCAAGCTCTAACTCTGAAAATCGGTTCAGCCGTTTGAACGTGAAAAAGTAACTAATATAGGTACACACTTACAAACTTTCGCATTTGTACAGGATTATCAGGTTATGTTGATTGACCGGAACATTAGGAGCGCAAATGACGTTTTTTTCGTGAAAACTTTAGAAGGCTTTATTTCAAAAACTAAGAGGCTTTTCGGGAAACTGCTTGAACAAAAGATGTTCAGAATGATGTGTACTTTAGCGTGTTTTCGGCTTACCATACCCTTTCCTGATAACCCTGTATTAGTAGAATAAACGGTTAGTTGTAATTTTTATTATTTAATAATTTTATTATATAATATTCCTTATCAATAAATGAACTATGGAACCAAAAATATAAAAAACTATTTTCATACAAAAATGTCTAAATCGCTTTGTCTCTCCAAGACGTAGACAGAGAAGGCAATAGACGGAGTCACATTTCCATCTCTTTTACTCAACAGCGAAACAGCCATATGTAAAAATAACATGCGTGAAAGAGAGAGGCTTATACTGTTTTTCTCTCTGTCGCTGTAACTGTTTGACACCAGCATATTTGTCAGTTTCGGTGTCAAACATTACTGCGATTCTGAGAATTTTGTGTTTTTTCGAAAAAATATCGTTTAAATTCAAGTGTAAGTGTTATTCTCGCGCGGTGAATAGTTTTGGACATCGACAGAATGGTGCAGTGTTGTATTTTGAGTTATTAGAATAGAACAGAACCTGGTTTATGTGATGTTACATTTTACAGGTTGGTACTGGCCTTTTTTATATACAATATATCTTCTAAAATCAATCCAAATATTAATTAAATAGGATTAATTCAAGTACTATTGATTTGGATGTAAAGTTCTGCTTAAAAGTGGTAAAACATGCAAATGCAAAATAAAAACATAACCTACAAGAAATTGAATAAGGGTTGTCATAATCTGACTTTCAATTTTAACCCTAGTTTTACAAAAACCGTTTGCACTGTACTTGAGAATTGCTTAAACAGTCCACTTAGTGGACTGGACTCCATGGTTCACTTAGTGGTATGGTTCACGTATTCTAGTTACATATTTAAAAAATGGCTTGGAGAAATCGCTCGCATCATCACCAAAGTAGCTAAAAACAGAGGTTAACTAGATCTCAGGAATCGAATGAGGAAAGTGTACATAAAATTGGCACGGGAATAGGATACCATAGAGTTTTTCCACAGGTTACCCGAAAAGCGACCTTCACGCGGGCCGCGGGCAACCTCTAGTATTTTATATTTCTTAATATTTTTTTTACAGATTTCCATCGAATGCTGAACTTGTAGAGATTTGGATAGAAGCATATGGTAGATAATATTTTATGATTGGAAATCAACCAGGGTGTCCACTCTAAATCGTCAAAAAAATTCCCTGACTTTTCCCTGACTTTCCCTGACCACTTTTAAAATTTTCCCTGACCTTTATAGCTGTAATTTTTTGAAGTACAAATGTTTCTCTTGCGAATGATTGTAAGAGACAAAAAATTATGTCTTCACAAACACTCTTAGAGATTTATGTTATGGTAAAGTTCTGGGCGATTTTGTTATCGGGAAACATTTTATTAAATGAGGTGGAAATTCGGTCACATGAATTCAACGATAGTTTATTGTAAATTACTTGGAGTGCCCACAAGATTTCTGACGATGTTACATCATTTTCATTGTAGGTTTGAATCACAACTTGTTGTTTTTATGTGGTTAAAACAGACTAGAGCATAAAGGCTTCCCTTACTTACCGATCACTGGGAAAAGAGAAAGTTTGATAAATTAAATATACTCCAACAGCTAATTAGAGAGAGGAAAATCACAGCAGTTTGATCATAGATTATTTAGGTAAAAAAAAGTTTTTTTTTACTTAATCTATGATAAAAGAACTGTCATTTTCCTCTCTCTAATTAGCTGTTGGAATATAAATATGTAAGTATATAAGAAGTACTGATGACTGATCAAGATAATATTATTTTTATTTATTCAATACTTTTGACTTTTACATTAATTTTAAAGATCAATCATCAAAAAGTCCTGGTTTTCCCTGACTTTTCCAGGTAGAGAAGTAATTTCCCTGACCCTTAATAGCTTCCCTGACTTTTCCCTGACTTTCCCTGACCTTCCAGGTCCGTGGACACCCTGTCAACGCAAAATTCCAGGATTTGTTCCAACCATTTTATGGGTGACGTTTTTGTGAAGCGTGGAAATAAAGAGTAAGGAATGTGTACAATAAACTGATTTTGTTTAAAAATTAATAAAACGTAGAAATATAATCTGAAGTCTTTTTCTTTATTATGTGTATACCCTAACCCTAATTTCCTAAAGTGGCTAAAGTTCTACTAAAGTGGCAACATTGTCCGAAAATATCGCTATCTCATGTGCGGTCACACAGTACCTCCGTCTTTTTTTTCTTTTGTCTATGCTCCAAGAGGTAGATGCCACTGACAGACACACGTGAAACGTGTCGATTTGATTCGGGATTAATAAATGAAACGCACTTCAATAAGGTTATACATAACAATATATTCATTTACCACCATGATATCCATTACATAATTATGTTTAAAACTAGCATAGGACGCAGGATGGTAACCCCGGTAAAACTATTCTTACGAAAAAACGAGAGCGATTTTTATTTATTTCTTATATCTTTTTACAATTGTAGAAAAATCTAAATCGTGCCGAATTGGGAGCGGGTCACAAAAACTTTGTATCAATAACTTAGCAGCTTCGTAATGCAATGATTGGCTGCCGCAAGCACCCACGTACTTCAGCAGCCAATGGCATCAAGCATTGCAAAGATTCTCGCGTTACGGCGCCGCTGAGTTGTCGATAAGATGTGTGAAGCTCCGCACTTGGCACTCAGCGTAGATTATACATATACAGAATATCCATTTATGTATATATAAGAATAAAAACCCTACAGATAAAAAACACTAACCCACCTACATATTTATAACATTTTTTTTTATTTTTTACGTTCTTTTGAACAGATTTTTTATGTTTCATATACAAATAAGTGACAAAGTAACTTATTTCTTATTCTATGAAATATATGTTCTATGAATATGGGGGTGGTCAGACCTGCACTGATATTCTGCAGGAGGCATATTGTGCATTTCCCCCAGCCTAACCGTCCAAGCTCAAGTAACGGACTACGGTCTTGGGTCGCTGGCATACAAGTTCCAGTGTAACACGAACAACAGTAATAATTACAAAATCTTTACTTATCGATAGATCGCATAAATAGTAATTATCATCGAACTACCGAGAGTAGTGTCACAGAGTTCAATTCGTCTGTCTCTCTTAGTACTTTCACAAACTACCACGGGACTACTACCATACATAGTCCGGTCAATTTAGACATTCGGAGTTACATAAAGTCCCAACAAGCTGAATTTCAGTGAAATTGTTCAAAACATATGATAAATGATGGGGAACTTCTAGGCATAAACAATGCCTAGAAGTTCCCCATCATTCCCCTGTAAGGAAAATTTTTTATTCAAGGTCATAGGTCAAAAAAATGAGTTTTTCGCGATTTTCAGCAAATCGGTAAGTTTTATCAAAAAATATTTCATACAAAAATTGTAGATCACAATGTTATCTACAAAACATTGTTTGATACTATTGTTTCTACGAGACACCTTTTTTGAGATATAACGATTCAAAAAGTTGCACATTTTACTTCCACCTGCGCCGGAAAAAACGGCTGAACTCGATTTTTTGCAATTAAAATTGCGACTATAATTTGAGATTTAAACTATTCTATCTCTCAAGTTGGATCGAACAGCACATGGTATGCGAATTTTATTATAATCGGTTAAGTGGTTTAGGAGTCCATTGAGGACAAACATTGTGACACGAGATTTATATGTATTAAGATAAATGGTCTCGCCGGTCCGAGGCGGTGTAGTCGGGTGGTGGCCGCGCGCCCTAGAGGCCGGGCATGATGTAGGCGATGTTGTGCAGCGTGTCCTGCAGCAGCGGCGCGGGCGGCGCGATGGCGGGCAGCGCGCGCGTCACGCCCAGCAGCGGCGCCAGCGCGCACAGCAACGTGTCCAGCAGCACCGACACCGAGCCCGACACCGCGATCTGGCCCTGGACGCACAATACAATAGAATAGAATATCATTTATTTGTCATAACTTATCCTAATTATAACAACTTACAGGTTTAATAAAAGGATACAGTATATATAGGATACAGTAAAGGAGAGCGCCCTTCCAGTCCAATATAATAATGCGTTTAGGATGGTGTTGGGGCTGCCACGCTATTGCAGTGCGTTAGGTATGTTTGCAGAGGCTCGCGTAGACGGCTTCCACGCAATCATGCGCAAGCGGGTAGCCTCCCTGATGCGGCGGGTGCGGGGCAGCACCAACACCTACCTAAACCTTATAGCTGATAGGATCGACAGTCCTCTGTTGGGCAGGGTGACACACCTACATGTGCTGCCGGGGCATCGTTGTGCCAAGTAGAATAATTTTAAGTGCCAAACATTGACATGCTAATAGTTTTTAAGTATAATTATGATTTTGAATATTAATAATTGTTGACATTTGTAAGTATTAAATTTAAATTTATTTGTTGTAATGATGTGTAATATGGATGACAATCTGAAGTAAATAAATAAATAAAATACGTTCTCGTCAATTTCACATTATACATTATTCACTATTACATTAACAAATTTCACTCAATTAAAATGTCAATATTAATATTAATCGGATAATAAACACATAAACAATAACAAAAAAAATCTAAAATAAAATACAATTCATGTCAGCTGTAAAGGGGCTTCGGTACACATACATCATCATCATCATCAGCCTATGCTCGTCCACTGCTGGACTTAAGCCTCTCCCAAGGCACGCCACTTGGCCCTATCCTGTGCTTCTCTTCGCCAGACATACATACTCTTTATTGTAACACGACATAATTGACAATACAGTAAAAGGAAAACAGAAACTTAAAACCTAGTGCCAAAAGCAATCATCAGCAATTAATTATTATAAGCTCAATGTATCATTCGATAGTACACGTAGCGCCATCGTACCGTACATCGTCGTATCGTACGTAGTACGATTTTCAACATGAGGTTGAGCGTCTATTATATTGCGTCCTTCTGGGATAAGATACGTAGGTCGAATAATAGTGTACTGCAATGCCTATCTGAAGATATCAACAGTCATATCTATCGGTCCTCAGAGCACTAACTGAAAATAGCTTGTAAGTTTAAGTTTGTTGTTGACTGTGCATTTTATGGTGTTATAGAGTGGTCGTTAAATGGAGAGAAAGTATCAATGTATGGAAAACAAGCTAAACCAACTAAAGCCAATTGATTTCGGAGCTTAGAGAATTTGTCGTTAGATCGATATGGAGTTTTTTACACTATCTTATATATAAAATTTCCATGTCAGTTACCGTACTCCTCCGAAACGGCTTCATCGTTTTTTTACCAAATTTTATACGCGTATTTAGTAGGCCTGAAATTGGCTACTATCTATTGTTCATAATCTTAAGTGAGGCAAAACAACGTTTCTCGAGTCAGCTAGTATTTATATTAATAAGTACAACCCGGTCACATTATCTTGAGATCTGACGGCGATGACGTCACGTCGCGTCGGCGCTCTGATACGGTGCGCAAAACAAGCACCTTTAGTAGGATATTATTTTAACAATAAGATTTCCAACAAAACAAATATTGTCTTAATTAATTTAATGTAGGTAAAATTATTATAATGACATGATTAAAATGATTTTAACGTAACAGCAATAACAAAATAACAATAAAGTCCAAACGTAACAACGAAATGTTTATAAAAATATACCACGAAAACAAGTAGACGCGTATCGGCAACGGAAGTGCTAACCGTACTGACGCGCCGTGGCGAGCGCGGGGAGGTGAAAGGAGAACGGGGCGGGGGGTTCGCATTCCAGCGAGGTCTCGAGATAATGTGACCGGGTTGTATATGATAAGCGACCTCGTGCTCCTTGAGCCGCTCCCCGATGATGGCGAGGCTCTCCCCGAGCAGCCGCAGGTGCGCCGCCACGTCCACCGCGCCGCACCCGGTGCGCGACCCGCTGATCGACACCGCGCCCGAGCTCGACGGCGCCGCCGCGCTCGCACTCGACACCGGCTGGAACAACACAACTATTATTATAACCTCAATCAAACATTTATTATTATAAGTTCATTCAATCAATTAGTTTAAGCTCATACAATCAATCAATTAGTTTAAGCTCATACAATCAATAAATTCGTTTCATCTCAATCAATTAATAATTTAGTTTAATCTCAATCCATCAATATTATAAGCTTGTACAATAAATTATTATAAGCTCAATCAATCATTTATTTATATATTAAGCTCAATTAATCAATCAATTAGTTTAAGCTCAATCAATCAATCAATTAGTTAAAGCTCAACCAATCAATCAGTTAGTTTAAGCTCAATCAATCAATCAATTCGTTTAATCTCTGTCCATCAATATTATAAGCTTGTACAATAAATTATTATAAGCTCAATCAATCATTTATTTATATATTAAGCTCAATTAATCAATCAATTAGTTTAAGCTCAATCAATCAATCAATTAGTTAAAGCTCAACCAATCAATCAGTTAGTTTAAGCTCAATCAATCAATCAATTCGTTTAATCTCAATCAATCAATTAATTCATTACAGCTCAGTTTAAGCTCAATCAATTAATATTATAAGCTTGTACAATAAATTATCATAAGCTCGAACAATCAATTATTATAAGCTCAATCAATTATGATAAGCTCAATCCATCAATTATTATAAGCTCAAACAATCAATTATTATAAGCTGAATCAATCAATTATTATAAGCTCTATCAATCCATTATTATAAACTCGAACAATCAATTATTATAAGCTCGAACAATCAATTATAAGCGCAATCAATCAATTATATATAATAAAGAGTCTTTTCTCGCGAGGAGAGAAGATTAGACCATAATTCACACACAGGTATTACTTTCACCAATGACTTGTTTTCAAGTTATGTGAGGAATTTACATTCGCTTATATGCAGAAGTAAGAAAAACCCTCGAAGTCCAGAGCTGATGTGTCATCAGCCAAACCGCTCGACCGGGGTGTCTCGAATCGAAAACTCTACCGTCGAGCCACTCTCGATCCTATTTATCAGCTTGTCGACTCACCACAAGTGCTTGCGAGGGCGGCGTGACTTGGGCGGGCTTGGGCGGCGCGCGGCTAGAGGCGGGGCGGCCCGGCCCCGCGTGACCCGAGGGGCGGATACCTGCGTAACAATTATTATTTATTTTTCATACATATATTTTAAAAATCTTAATTATAATATAATGTGATAATGCGTGGATATAGATTATGGATAATATCAAAAGTAACTTAGTAACGAAAGTATATTATTTTTATTGTGAATCTAGATATTTTACTTAGGCTATTCGATGAGTCCGTACTGTATCTTATAATTAATAATAATTTAATTTGTAATAACTAGAATACTATATGATGAATAAAAACATTCTATTATATTAGTACTTTCGTAAATATATGTTCTATGTACCGTTCGCAAACAACTATTTATAGTAATAATAAGTAATACAATTTGTAAATATTTTAAATTCAATATTGTAAACTTTTTCATCATTGGGAGTAGAATACAAGGTCAATGGCCATATTTCCCTTTGCTTAATGACTGAATTACAATAATACAAAAGTATTTATAATTTGTATACTTGACAAGGTTGTAATTTGTCCTACTCATATTATAAATGCGAAAATTTGTGTGTAAGGGAATAAGTGTGTATGTTTACGTTCAACAGCTAGACTGATTTTCATGTAATAACACATAAGCTACTTTTTATCCTGGTTAAACGCGGGTAACACTGTGGGACGCAGCTAGTACTAAATAAATTTATAAATTCGAGGATAAGATCTCCAACTACTTTTCATTCTGCCAACGCAGAATACAAATTTGAAAGCCCTCATTTATACCGACAAAACCACAGATAGTATCTGTGGTTGTTGGTTAGGTATATTTATTAATGAATATATTATTTATTATTGTAAGCAGATAAGGTGTACATACTGGGGTTGGATATAATCTTGTTGACCCCGGCCTGCTGGCTCTGCTCCTTCTGTATGGCAAACCTCTTGGCCTTGCGCTTCCACAGGTAACGCTCATTGTAGTTCACCTGGAAGGAAACATCACCAGTTAGTTTATTTATTTCGTACACAATACTACTTATCATATATACACTTAGTCTTAAATTATGTATAAATAAATTAAATTTAGGCTATGAGTAAGAACTAGATATTTAAGATGCGGGGTGCACTGAACTCCACAGAATATTGAGCAAAGGAAGATTGTGGAGTTCAGGCTCTTCCATTTAGCGTTCTTAATAACAAACTAGATTAATTAGGTACATAGGTTTTAATACCAGTAATAAGCTATGAGTGAACTAAAAGTAATCCTATTTTTTAAACATATAGATAGTCACCACCACAAAATAGCGATATATCAAATTAAAGTTATCAGAAATATCTTTTTCATAGACTTTTATTACAACTTTTATCAAATAAAGCTAAGAATACTCCCAAATTTTTCATACATCAGTTCAAGAGTTACAATATATATTTATATTGAGGGTTAAAAAAGATACATTATTAAATACTCGGAACCATATATTACCTAAAATGCCGTTATCTTAGAAATTGTTCAGTACTTAACAGCATTATAGTTAAAGCAAGGCAGAATACCAGTTATTGTAATGAGGTCAATGAAGCCAGATAATGATAACACTCTTGAACACCTTTGAATAAGTAACAACAAGTAACATTATGAGCTCACATTGGACCACATCTCTCCGAGTCGCTTGGAGATAGCAGAGAAGTCCATGTCAGGGTGTTTCTTCAGCAGGTCATTGCGAGCCTCCTTAGCCCACATCATGTATGCTGTTATACGAGTCTTGCCTGCAATTACAACATTGAAAATTTACTTTGGCTGTTCTCACTGAGAGGGCGATTTTTGGTGAGAATGGAAAAGGTGCATGCTCATTACTCAGAGGCAAATTGAAATGATTAAATTCGTGTTATTAGGTTGACTGCAGATTTTGATATCTATCAAAAGAATGATTGTGACAACCTCGTTGACATAATGGTTACTATGCCGGACTGGTTCCAAGTTCGATTCCCGGCCAACATCTTTGTGCTGAACTAAATTTGTTGTCTGTGGGTCTGGGTGTTAAATATGTATCTATATGTAGTATATCAGTTGTGTTAGCAACCATAATACAAACTAGAAATGGTTCAGTATGGGGCTAACCAGCCGTGTGTGAAATGTGTCAAAAAAAAATGTGAATCAGTATAACTGAGGGCTTGATAGTCGAGGTTCTACTGTACTTCATTTTGCAACAGTTTTTGTATATTTAATGGTCCTTGAAAGATATTTTTATTCTCACCCTTGTCCTTTCTCTGAGCTTTGGCACGGCCCACCACTCTGCCATCCTTGACAATGAGCTTCTTCTTAGCACTTTTCTCCATCATATAGAGGGAGTTAGCTGGAGTGCGAGTAGCACTGCCCTCATCTGACACTGAACTGTCTGATTCCATGCTGACATACAAAGTTTCAGTTTAATTATTTAATACTAAGGAATTCTTAGCTTTACACTGAGTCTTAAAATTTGTTATAGATTAAATCTAGGATAGTATAAGTTAAACAGTTCTAAGTGTGGGGTGCACTGTGCTCCAGACACATCTTGTAGAGTTTAGGTCTTCTATATAAAATTTGGTAAAAATTGGTCAAACCATATCGGAGGAGTATGGTAACTAACATTGTGACATGGAAATTTTATATTAATTTATAATGAATTTAAATGAATGATTTAAATTTAATTCAAGCTTAGAATAAAATTCTATTTAGTTTCTATTATCCTCTTAATTTTATGACAACTCAGCAGGGGCATAAATGGCTTGATTCAATTTATCATACTTATTATGATTGTAGTGCAATAAATATTATTTATCTTTAACAGTTAAAACTACCATTTAGTTTTACAGCTAGTTATCTACTTATAAATATTTTTATATCAATAAATATTTTTATATCAATTTTATATCAAGCAGTAATAATTTTCCAAATTCTTTCTCAGTATTTTGCATACCTATATGACCTTGAACTTTTCTAAACAGGCTGGGCTTGATTTAGCTGCAGTGGGATATAGTGGTTAGCTAATCAACAGTCACTTGTTGTTTCCTTGGTGTGGTGGTGATGAGACCTGCACTGTCATTTCACTTGGGGTGTATTGTGCACCCTCCCTTACCCAAGCCAACCAAGCTCCTTGAAATAATAGAACACGGCTTTGTCTCGCGCGTACTGGTAAACTACATACAAACATACAATTTAACAGATAGTTTGTTATTAAAATTGACAAGGTCACATAATCATTTCTTTAATTGCTTTAATGTTTATAACTTGATATGTTTTTAGCTTCCAGCTTAGCTATGAGAAGTATTGATTAATGCTGTTCCAGCGTTGTTATTATAATGTAACGCTGGAGTTCTCCGAGTAAGGAAGCAACAAAGCAACAAAAAACTAAATGCAACTCACCTTTCTGGATTATCTCCAGCATTTTCATAGTAATCAGACTCACTCCCCGACGCTGGCGCAGCTTCCTCCACCTTTTGCTCTTGCCTCTGAGCCTCCGCCATTGGAAAATCTTGCACCTCTTGGCGGTCTTCCTGGCGAAAGTTGGCATAAGACTTAACCGGAGTCTGCCGCCTAAAACGCGACTCAATATCATCAGGGGACTCAAAATCCATTAGTTTGGAACTCTTCTTGCGCACTCTACCGCTACGAGAGATTCCGGTCACTTCTAAATCTGAAAATAATAACACGCAGTAATAGTAATCTGTAAAAATTACTTGTTTTGAGCAAATCTGATACAGAAACACGTGTTTTTCTATGTGACAATGTCCTACCTTCTTGCATTATGGAGATTACTAGGAGTTTGCTATTAAAAGGCTAGATATAAATTATATTTCAGCACAAAACAAAACAATCAAGTCTAACAAAGATGGCCAAATACCGATGTTGCTTGTAATGAAATACAATATGGCGAATTTTTTTTTAAATTTGATAGTTTATCTTTTATGTAGAGCCCTTAAATCCATGATCCATAAATGGTCTGTGATACCATTACTATATGAAGATTACCTTTTTTCTTAAAACCTACACTGTCGATTTTAGCTACCCGTTAAATATTTAAAAATTAATTTGAATCTAGGTAATGAAGTTCAAGTCAAGTTTTCTTTTTGTCTTTTGAAGCCAAAAACACTTAAATCCTTAACTACGCTTCAGTTTATCTTCAGAAATATAAAATTACAATTTTTAGTGTCAAATATAAAACATAATAATCCTCACATACATACCGCCATACAATACATGCGTCCATCCTGTGCTTTCAAATAGCTATAGAAATAATTCTTTTAAATGTATCTGTGGAGATACAGATGTAGAATTGTTGCGATAGTAGTTCCTGGCTATCGTAAAGCTATAGGGATGTTTCTACTATTAATTTTCAAACAGGGCCAGCCGGATTTTTTGAATATTTTTATTGAGAGAAGTCTGCTATAACTGGTCAATGGCAAGCTTTTTTGCCCTGTGTTGGTTCTCACATAGAGGTTGTATTTTTGAACCACTAATATTATAATATATTCATTAGAATTTTTTAGTTGTCCGTGATAATTGGTTGGGGAAATGGTTCACACAAAAAAGAATTTTGCTTCTGTGTATAATACTGTGAATTAAGTGGCCGGTTTTAATAACATTTGGCAGAGCTGTTTTACATATTATTAAAAAGGTCAGAATATGAATATAATAGACTAATTATTGAGATATGAGGTCTCGGTACTAACGATGTTCCATGGAATCGTGTTCCGGAGGTCTACTGTCCAAATATCTATAGGTTGTACCCAAATATCATTGGTATAATTGTTTGTAAGCCTAATAATATCTACATAGGACTTTGTGGTAATTGTTTTACTTGTGTAATAAAAAAGTAGTTATACAACAACAATATTTTATTTATAATAGATCAAGATGACACTGTACGGTTGTATCATATTTACACATCATGTTGAGATAGCATACAAAATAATAAATACAATGTGTAACTAAAATAGAGCGAAGAAACATTTTTTTTAAATATCGAAGAGCCAATAGTGGAGAATGTATAAAATATTTGGCAAGAAAAACACAAAGAAAATAAAATTACAATTTAAAGTAGGTAATATCGGTTATTTGTATGATCACAATAAATCTTAGCCGGTTGTCACTTTAAGTTAAAATTCAACCCATAGGCGTCACTATATATTGCAGGATTTCAGAAAAAGCTCAGTTTGTTTCTGAATAAGTGTATGTACTTAAGTAAATAAGTACCCCATGCACCAAATCAAGTAAAAAGCCCACGTGTTTAACACGATACTCGTGTATTTTAGATTAAGAAGTTTCTTTTGATGATGATATACAGATAGACACTAAATTACACACATGTGAATGAGAGACACGTATCATCATGATCGATCAATTGCCAGCCGTAATCAAGCTATGCTCAAACAACAAATAGAAACTTCTTCTTTTATCACAGTAGAATCAACTAACCCTGCCTATAACGTTACCGAACGCTAATGCTATGATGAACATTATTCCTGCACCAATTAGCAACTGATTAGAAACTGGTTTTTCATCTTCAACTTCTTTGTTGTCCTCTTCTAAGTCGTGATGAACGATAGAGAGAGCCTTAGCTAGTTCCGCATCGGATTTGGCGCTAGTTTGTGACGCAGCAATAACAAGACGTTTTAATTCACGCATTTGTGTCTGCACTGTTTCTTGCTGACTGTGGATGTGGTCTGAAACAAATCAAGTACTGTTTAAAATCATTGATCACAGACGAATATCTTCGTTAATTCAATTGAAGTGAATTAAAAATATCAAGCACGCGTCATTTTATAAATGAACCTTTCTGAGAATCCATTATATAGCATAATTACCGATTAGTGAGGACTGTTTGCTGACTAGATGTGTAATGTTCTCTTGCATCAACTTCAAGTTTTGTGCGAGTTGTTCCTGCAAGATAAATTTAATTATAAATAAATGTATATGAATAAGTATGGTTTTCTGTCTAAATCAATAATATCTTTATTTTACCTGATTTTCCTGTTGCGCTCTCTAAGCAGCGTTAACAAATAATACAATATTTTAAACATGCATTAAAGACATAAATTACGATAGTATAGATACATATGTGTACAGGAGTTGCTTACTATTTTTTTGCTTTCTTACCTGGTAAGCAAACTCTGTCTTCATAGCTTCATTTATATCAGCTCGACTTGCTGTGCCACCGCCAGCGATCGTGTACAGAACGCTAGCACTGCGAGCCATTTGTTGCTCCATCATATCGCGGAACTCCGCCATTTTTAGGTGATTATTTATCGTAGAACCACCTATGCCCAGTAACGTGCCTGGAAATAGATTGTCAAGAATTATAAAATAACTTTATTTTTACATTATTATTTAATCGTGGAAGATATCGATGGTATTGTATTCCTGCAAAGTCCTCAAATACTGTTTTTGGGGAAAATTCTACGGATAGCAACATTTAACTGTCATTGTCAAAGTGAACTTGTATCAGCTGTCATATAGGTAAATGATTACCGAAAACAAAACAATATTTTAAATTACTACCTATCAGCACACAACCAAAACTTATACCTACTTCTAATATGAGCCATTTTTACAATAACTTCGTAATTTACCTACATTATCACTTGGTCTATCACGCGAAGCGCCTCTGCATACTTAGAATTCTGTAAAACCTACACGTAAAACATTGTTGTAGTCTATTTTGATAATCAGCTTTGTTTTTGATGGACGAAAAAGAAACAAAGAATCACGCTTGTGTCACCCAAGGAACAATATCTACGTCTATCTGCGTGACTTATTCATAAACAAGATGACTTTGTTTGACCTAATATCTATAACATTAGATTGTAAAAGAAAATAGAAGTGAGTGTGTCTGGTACAGGTTTCTGTAATTCGAGGCCGGTATTCGAAGGTCAACGTTAAATCAAACAAATGTATTTCATAATCTACCTTTCCATTTAGCTAGTAGGCATATGCTTTATGTTTTACCACCAATATAAAACGCAGAAAAAAGACAATGTACGCGAAAATCTTGAAAAGTATAGTCCTCAGTGCTATTGTGCTCATTTTAAATTTGGAACAGTGTGAATGTTTGACTCTGAAACAAGTTGTGATATTAAGCAGACACAATGTAAGGACTCCTTTGTCTAAAAATCTGTGGCAGCTGAGTCCTAAACCTTGGCCTACATGGAAAGAAAAGAGTGGGTATTTGACTGCTAAAGGGGAGTTGCTAGAAGGCTATATGGGAGAGTATTTTGCAATGTGGCTGAAGCAAGAAGGTGTCTTAACCGAAGATTGTCCATCAGATGAAGATTTCTATGTTTATGCAAACACACAGCAAAGGACCCTGGCTTCGGCACAAGCGTTTGTGGCAAGTGCATTTCCAAATTGCATTGTACCAGTACATCATGCTAACAAAACTGATCCAATTTTCAATCCATACATTCATAATGCATCAGCTTTTTTTATACAAGATGCTCTAGACAAAATGAAAATGCGTTTGAAAAGCATGCGTTTGAATACTTCCTATGAGTTGCTTGAAGACATATTAGATTACACAAAATCAGTGAACTGTATAGAAAACAAGCAATGTAACCTGATCACGGATGTCAATAAACCCTATGTAAAAACTGGTAATAAGCCAAATATTGTTGGCCCTCTAAAAATCAGCAAGTCTGCGGTGGATTCTTTTCTCATGGAAAATTATGAGGGTCTGGATGAAGGCAGCGTAGCGTGGGGCTCTCTTACTGATACTAAATGGAACACTGTCATGGATCTTAGTAGGAGTTACCATGATATTATTTTTAATTCATCTCTCATTGCCAAAGATTTATCTCACCCACTGATAAAGTATTTAGCAAGGATATTTCTCAATAAATCATCTAAAATAGCTTTACTCATGGGACATGATGCAAATATTTATACAGTTTTAACTGCTATGGGCTTCAAACCATATGATTTAGAAGGACAGTATGAAAAAGCTCCTGTGGGTGGGAAAATTGTATTTCAAAAGTGGCAAGATAATGATGATAAGGAATTTTTGAAAGTACAGTATGTATACCAGTGTACTGAACAAATGAGGAGTGGTGTAAAACTAACTTTAGCTAATCCACCCAGTTTTAAAAGTCTAGAGTTGGCTGGTTGTAAAAAGGATAAGGATGGACTTTGTCTTTGGGAGGATTTTATAAAGATTTTGTCCTCATTATAATATTTTGGAAAACAACTATTTTTTTTTGTTTGTACTGTGATTTTTATGTACTTCCCATTTTGTTAACTATTGAGATTATGTAGTTGTTCATTTAGTACAGTTATGTTGATGTCTATTAATTTTATAAAAAAAAATGATTTTTATAAAAATATTTTTATCTAGTCTCATCTAGTAATAAACATATATTTTTATTTTCTGTTAATTTTAATGATTTTTATGTACTTCCCTTTATGCTAAAATTCAAGATTATGCAGTTGTTCATTACAGTTATGTTGATGTCTATTAATTCAAAAAAAGTTTTTATTATTATCTAGTCTCATATCTAGTAACATAGTAATAAACATATTTTTATTTACATATTGGATTTCATTTCAGAGTTTATCCCACTAATATTAAAAAGATAAAAAATTGTGTGTGTGAGTGTGTATGTTAGTTACACCTTTATGCTTAAAAGGCTGAACAGATTCAGAAGAAATTTGGTATAGAGCTTCTTCTTCGTAAGAAATAAGTGGTCTAGCATTGGTGTTGAGAGTTTCCAAGCCATTCTCAGGACTCTCACTTGGCTTAACAACTGTTTAACATGTCCAGATGAAAATGTAACTTTTTAAAAGACAGTGTTGTGCATGGTCAAGCAAAGACTGACTGCATCAACGGTTGCTTGATCTTGATGATTACATCAGATCACTTTAGTCAGCCAGCATTACAGGTCACCTGACCATCTCGAGCTTCTTGGAGTCTCTTTGTCTTCAACCCTCAACTTTGGCTCATACATTGAGTGTAAGGCCCAATTGGCAGCCAAAAAGCTGGGTATCCTCTCGAAGGTGTGCTTCAAGCCGGAAGTTGCTTTCATTGTATCAAGCACAAGTTCGGTCGTGCATGGAGTACTGCTCGCACCTTTGGGATGGATCGGCTAAATACCAGCTTGAGGCGTTGGAGGCAATAGAGCGGCGAGCGAAGAGGCTAATTGGCAATAATGCTCTTTGCACGGCGAAGCTGCAGAGCCTTGAGCATCGCCGCATGGTGGCCAGCCTTTCGGTTTTTTATAATTTACATTTCGGAGAGTGTGCAACGGGATTACACGATTTGATCCCCCCGCCCCATTCCACCATCGGACGAGTAGGGAAACACCAAGGCGGCACCGTTATACTGTGGAGGTGCCTAAGTCGCGTACTAAGCGGTTTGCCTCCACCTTCATTGTGCGTACTGCCAAGGTGTGGAATTCTTTGCCAAATTCCCTGATATCTATAATCTAGCAGTTTTCAAGGCAAGAGTTAACGGGTTTCTTTTGGGCAAGCGTGCTCCACCTTAGATCGCAATTTCGCTTACCATCAGGTGAACAGCGATCAAGCGCAAGCCAATTATGAGTAAAAAAAAAAAACCTTAGCTAGCCGAGCTACAGGCGCTACAGGGCACCTTAGCTAGCCGAACTACAGGCGCTATATGTGAGCGTTAGAGATGCCATATCACCGAGTAATCTCACCGAATATAGAGGCGACGATGTACCAGTACTTGTTGCGCTCGGCGTGCGCGCGCTCCCGCTCGTGGCCGAGCTTCACGGCGGCCGACATGGTGGCGAACAGCTCGCGCTCCTCGCGCTCCGCGTCCGCGAACATCGTGCGCAGCGCGCGCTCCTGGATGATTAGCTGTCGACAATACACAATATATAGTTCAGAATACACTTTCAATATGACTACTCAAGTACGCTACGTTGATAGGCGGGCTCCTTCCCGCAATCAGAAGTCTTCTGGCTTTCCCTTTGGGTAGGGCCCGACTGGTGGTCGCTAATTCAGCCAACCGATCTCGCCGAAGAAGGCCAGCAGCTCGCGTCTACTCAAGTATTAATCCTACTAACATTATAAATTTGGAAGTGTGTATGTTTGTTACTTCTTCATGCTCAAACGGTTGGACCGATTTTAATGAAGTTTGGTGTGAAGATAGGTTATTACTGCAATTAACATAGGCTACTTTTTATCCCGAAAACAATTGTGATTTTGTGTGATAATATGGGACCCAAATAGTTCAACATCCATGTTACTTCGTCACACTCCAATGGCTGGACCGATTTTGATGAGATATATTATGAAGATAGGTTAAGATAAGTATTTCAGGGGAGACTCCTTAATGATAATGGTATGTGTTAAGAAGGAAAAGGACCCTGGATCTCTCGACACACACTTTCCTAGAGTGCAAACCAATGTAACTCATTAGTGTAATTTTATTTTTATCTAAATCCAGTAATGGTGTAAATAATTAACCTTAAGTTTATAGTTCAATAAAATACATTTGGAACTCTTCAAGTACCAATTCTCACATTTTCTTAATAAAATCCAATTTTATCATATTCTTTTCTTATCAGTTGTAGCACTATAAATAAAATATTTACTCTAGGTTTGAAGACACTCAGATGGTACTGCTTAGGAAACAAAGACTCAGGAAGAGAGTTCCAAAGTCTGTCAATTAAGATTGAAGGTATAAAATACAAGAAATATGATATGACCAGTCACAAAAAATATAGAAAAAGAAAAAACATACTAGAAAGTAGTTCTGGTTGCATGATGTAACCATTATAAGCAATGATGATTATATAGATATACATGGTTTTCTCTAGTGTGTGACATAGGGATCAAATTAAAATGGGAACATACAATTGTAGATATTAAATAAGGTTGTATTATTATTGATATAACATTGTATGTGTTTACTGGTCAAATAAATGCTTTATTATTATTATTATTATATTATTATATATATGATTATTATTGATGAAAAATGACAGTAAACAGAAATATTTATTATAAATAATATATTTATTTTATTTACATGAGTTTTATTTGGCAAAGAAAGTACTATATCTCTGTATTTTAGATAGTAACATGACTACAATCTCTCTTATCACTGATAAGCATAAGGCATTTGCATATCATGATTGTACTGCAATGTAACTACTTTTACTTTAGCCTCCTCGCTCCTATTCGTAATAAAAGAAAAGAATAGAAACAAACTTATGAGTGAAAATTAAAATAGAAAAACACACCAGCCTTCTATATCCACTGCTTCTCTTTGTGATACACACAAATATAATCTCTTATACATAAAATCAAGTATTTTGCACAGGTCTTGTCTGGCAAAAGTAAATTTTTTACAGATATTGATCTCTGCAGAAAGACGAGATGAATGAGTCAGGACATAGATTCATATAGTATAGTAAATTAAACTAAGAGTCAATTGATTATTAAGTACATGAAGAGTAGGACCAACCTATTAAAGTTTGCCCCCACATCGCGTGCGATAGAACTGTTAAATAAAATAGCTACTGAGGTAGATAACTTTTACAGTAACCTGGCAGAATTCATGAGAGCCACTCATTTACTTTGTGAAAATTTTAATTATAATTATATAACTTAGATTAATTTATCTATATAAAATATGTATTTATGTGTATATCAATTGTGTTAGCAACCATAATACGAACTACAAATGGTTCAGTATGGGGTTAACCAGTTGTATGTGAAATGTGTAAAAAAAGTTATAATGTATTAACAGGAATATTGCATTGTTTTTTTTTTTACTGTCATGATGTTTCCATCCATTTGTGATATCTTAATAAAATTTCCATGTTACAATGTTAGTTACCTACTCCTCCGAAACGGCTTGATTAATTTTTACCAAAATTTATATGCATATTCAGTAGGTCTGAGAATCATCTAAGTACTATCTATTTTTCATACCCCTAAGTGAGGCAAAACAATGTTTGGTCAGCTAGTATAAATATAAATTACCTTGTGCTCTTCCGTGCAAAGTTGCAGGTACTTCTCATCTCCTTTGGAAGTGTTCTGCATGTCTGCATGGAGCTCCTTCAGTCTGGCTTCTATACTAGCTAGCTGCCGACCCAGGTCCCGTCTCTGCTCCTGGGCTGCCATGAATTTATCCTGAAATAAATATATATAGTGTTAAGAGTTTTTTTTATATGAAATTAAATGTCCAAAAGCAAATTAAATCCTATATTAAACTAACAGCATCATGCAATACTGTGCAAGTAAATTTACAATTATTAAATCTTAAAACTAAATTTAAATTTACATGCTAATGCATGAAAATAATATTAAAGCATATTATATACTACATTACATATTATTATACCATAGCTTATAAATATATCATAAACCTGAAATAGATAAAATAATAAAAATGTTTTTTTCATATGTCAGATCTTACATGTAGCTTAATTAAACTCAATTTTAACGTTCACAGTTAATATAAAATATAATATTTGTGTATGAGGGAAACATCATGAGTTTAAAATTATAGTACATTCACAGTTTGACTGGATAGAATAAATTAGTCTATGATGACATCATACTATGCCTGCCTCACTTATTTAGAATCAGAAACTTCAATAAAAATAGATCTATGTAGGAGCCATAATGTAAACATAGCATGCATACCACTCTAGTAAGAATATAAGAAATACACAAAATGGAACCACACACATCACACACGCTAAATACACGTGTATTAGCCGTAGTACTACTTTTGTCTACAAACAAAAATAGAAAAACACAACTCACTTGTGCTTCGACAACTGTGTGTTGTATAGCCATGATTTCCTCAACTCCAGTGAACTTCTCATATCTGGTGACCAGATCCTGAACTTTAGCTGATAAGGAGCCATTTTTGAACTTCTCCGCGATCTCTGCGACCCTGGACGCTGGGGCGTATTTGGTAATGAACTGGTCAACCTTTTCGCGACTGCTCACGTTGACTGAAGACAAATGTACTTTGTCTTTGAGTTTCTGGGCTAACTGCTGGAGCTGACGGAGTCGTTCTGCCATGTTCGCATGTTATAACTACTGTTTTTATTGATATAAACGTTTATATCTGCATTTTCTTGAAGAATGATATCATTCTTGCCGATCCGATGAAATAGGAAATAGGCCGCGACCGCGGCCTCATCGCGGTTTGACTTTGACATTCAAATATACAGATTTGTTGACTGTCATTGCCATGAAGTTTTAGGTAAAAATGGAGACCACACTTAGAATAAAATCTTGAGGCAAATACCTACTTATCTCTTTCTCGCTCTCTGTGGGCCGACCTCTCTTTCTAGTGTGGACTAAAGTATTGCTATCTTCATATTTAAATCTCCTATAAAAAAAAATTGATTAGTCACCACACTAGTCTAACCAGTAGTAAATCACTGACAAATAATTTAACTATAAAAAATATTGAAACTGTGATTAGTTCAATTGAAAATTCCAAAATTTTATATCACGTGTGCATATCTGGGTTGGCAAATCAACGAATTATAATCCCATTTCTTAAGGACTTGGTTATGTGGCAACATTGGCCCTATGTGCCAAAATATATCGGGCAATATGGCGGTTGTTTACTTTTCGGTTTATAGCTTCGTTTGAGATTTTTCGCGTTATACATAGCTATAATTCAAAAAAATGGTGCAAAGTTGTGTTGTGAGTGGTTGCGGCAGTACGTGGTGTCCAAATGGCGATATAAAGTTTCACGCGTAAGTGTTTAAATCCTGCTTTATAACATTGAATCATTGTAAACATATTTCTTTGTATTTTCACTTAGTTGCCTCGCAAATCGATTAACCAGTGTTTTCAAAATAATTGTAAAAGATAACTATGCCAAGATCAAATACATTTACATTGAATTTCATTGATTTTCTCCAATTTTATTTATTTTGTTTATATGAAGAAGTACTGCTGTAGTGTGACCATATTGTGGATATATGTGGGACTTTCCATAGGACCTTAACAGTTAACTAATAATCATCGTATTATTCAGTTACTGGGTTGTGGAGATCAGATAGGCATTCGCTACATGCAATTCAGCTGCATCTGGATAGACTGGAAGCAGACCCCAAAATAGTTGGGTAAAGATTAGGCGGATTGTTTGAAATATTATAAATATTTATTTATATTTTTATTTAATTTTTATTCTTCACTATTCTGATATGTTAATAAATTAAGACCATAATTATGTTATATTCCAGAATTCCTCAAAATGAATCTCGAAGAAAATTGTGGCTCTACATTGTACCATAGAAAATGAAGTTCTATAAAAGCGCAAGGATTTGCAGTTTGCAGTTTCAAGAAACGGATTATGATTTAACAACAAGACGCTTGAAATCAACAGAAGTTCCAACTATATTATTAAATCAACAAACAGTATCTCCAGTCATGGTAAATATTTCACATAATTTAATTACCCATTTAACATATTTTTTATCTATTTTACTATAAGAAATAATAGTAGTTCAAATATAATTATGACAAAAGGCAACACTTTGTAAAATACATCATATTATAATTTTCAGACATCAAGAACATTACATGAAGAGTCTATGGTGCAAACAGCTGCTCTGGCTATACCAAGCACTAGTTCTACTGTTTATAAAAATAATGCTCCATATAAGGAAATAAGAGTTAATCGTGCTGGCTGCAATGTTGACGACCATATCAGTAAAAGCAGTGTCGGGAAATTCTTGGAAATATAAGCAATCGTTACAAGTTAACTGTAAGTTTTCCTTTCCTTTATTTAGAAATAACGATAGTAATAAAAATAATTTTCCAATCCGACATTATCTGTCACATGTGAAAAGTTTTTTGCTGACCCAATTCTTCAGGAAATAGAACATTACGCTGTGACTCTTAGGAGTGGAGAAATTCTGTGCTCTATCCTCCATCTATTGATTACTTACTCAACCCAGTCGAAAGGTATCGACATCTGTTAGAATTATTTGAAGTTAACAGATAATTGTGACTGTCAAATAATAACAGACAATAATTAGCAATAAATTAAAATTGCGACTATAATTTGAGAATTTAACTATCCTATCTCTCAAGTTGGATCTAACTGCACATGGTGTGCGAATTTTAGTATAATCGGTTAAGTGGTTTAGGAGTCCATTGAGGACAAACATTGTGACACGAGATATATTAAGATATATTTAAATAAAACAATCAACTGAATTCAAGACATGTATTTCTGGTTTCACAAAATTTTCTTGATTTTTTAGGTCAGCAGCAGTGAAGACCACGCTACTGTGATTATTTGTAGGGGTGTACAAGCGAAAATAAAATCGAATAAAGAAAAAATAAAGCACAAAAAAAAAGCACACAAGATAAAAACACTTTAACACGTTCCTTACCATTCCTGCTCCTTAACACTGGTGGCGATTCAGCGGCACACGCGACAAAACTAAATTTAAAGTAGCTCTGTCTCTTTTCGTCATATATGACCAAAAAGAGATGGTACGATCTAAACCATAGACAAAACATCTAAAATCACGTCAAACACGTCCGATTTAGAGCTGATATAATTGGATGCGCTCTAAAATCGCTTATATTTTTCACATTTGACGTGATTTTAGTTGTTTTGTGTGTGGTTCAGAACGTGCCGTCTCTTTCTGACCACCTAAGATGAAAAGAGACGGGGCTTCTTTAAATTTAGTTAAGTCGTGTGTGCCGCTCAATCGCCACCACTGACTAACTCAGAAATTTGCAAAAAAAATAGCTCAATGTGTTTCATTATGGAACAAAATTAACGATGATTTCTTTTTCGCTATTTCTGGGTTGGTCCCTTAGTACCAGTTGTTGTAATATGATTTGTACAATGGTATTTATTTCTCGCGCCCGCACAGATCTCAGTCATTCATTTCGCATTGCTGCGAGAACTAAACCTACATCTAGGTCATGATCTATTTCCGCATGAAATTCTGTCCATGTCGACCCAGCGCTTTCTGCTTGATTAGATTAATGACAAACAGCCAAATTTACTAACCTATTATATAATTTTAGGGCTCGGTCTTAGTATTAATGAGATATAGATAATTATATAAATATTATTATAGACCACTATATGGACGGCAACAATTATAACTGTCCTGGGAAAAAATAAATAAAGGTTACCCTACTAGACAGAGAGGGCCTTCCCACAGAGAGCGAGATGGCGATACATAATTTTTGCTTCAAGTAGGTATTGGAAGTGTGGCCTCCATCTTTACCTACAACTTCATGGTCATTGCCAATGTAGTTTATTCATTAAAGGCGTCATCTAGCGTTGAGTAGAAACATTTTCTTGTAGAAAAACTGTGTGAAAACTGACCAATAGATGGCGTTTAACTTGTATGTACAGTCATGGACTATCTTTTCAATAACCCCTGACACTGATATAATAATTATATTGTAGCTGTAGCATGACATTCAATACACGCTAAAAGTGTTTGTTTTCATCGAAAATTATTGTAAAATAAGCACAGACAGTCTTTTTACGAAAATAAGTATAGTATTTTTTGTACAAAACAATGCTTTTTTCTTTCTGAACTGTACAGAGTCCAACAAAAATTATATCCCACCAAAATGTATTCCGGTGCATTGCAAAGTTGTGTGCGTATTTATCTCGTCCCCATGCTATGTTTAGCGCCTTGCCTAGTCGTAGACTCTGCAGTGCGGCAAAAAAGAAACAAGGCAAAAACAAATTAGACGCAGCCCATACTAAAACAAAACAGTACCAGATAGTGACTCACTGTATTTTCGACATGGATGGAACTGTTTTGGGTACTCGTATATGTTATTCTTTATTTCTAGTTTTAGCTAAGTAGGTGAGCTCAGATGATAAGTTTAAAAGCCGCTACAACTACCCTGCAACTAGCACGCTTACCTAGAATATACCTATTTACTCTTAATTTGAAGAACCCCTGGTGATACCTATTTCTCAGGAAACAGAGACTTGAGTAGAGAGTTCCGAAGTTTCGCTGTCCTCACAATAAAGGTTGACGTAAAGCGCTTTGTACGAAAGAATGTTTGGAACTTTAACTCTACGTCTTTTATTCTAGTGGTACTTCTAATTACAGATTCAGAAGTAACTTATCATAAAATGATTTCGAAGTTATGTGACAAATATGGAAAACACTACACAAAGGATTTAGAAATAAAGGTAATTAAAGCGAAATAGAAACTCGGGATTGTTAGGATAAACTAAGAGGAAAGTTCCAATAAAAGCCGCTAGAGGCGCGTACAAAAGTAATATAATAAATAAATATTATACTAGAATAAATAAATATTAGATTAGAAATATTTCATACAGAGCTAATTAACTTTATACTAAATCATTTCTAGCTTTTATTATGGTTACTAACACAACTGAATACTACATGTAAGTACATAGTACATAAATACTTAAAATCAATACATATTATTTAACACCCAGACTGACAGCCAACAAGATGTTGACCGTGCTGTGAATCGAACTCGGGACCCGCTAATTAGCAGTCCAGCATGGTAACCATTACGCCAACGAGGTCGTCAAATATGCAAGGTGATTCAAAATGGGTGGCGCGAAAATTACTCAGACGCACCTTGTCCTGCGACCGCAGAGGCGAACAGCGCTAATATGAGACATAGCTTAAATCGGCCATCAAGAGTCCATTGTCATTGGTCCTGATGAATATCCCTTTTTTGTGTTACCATGAATAAATAATATTACCATAGGCAATGGTAGGTATACAAGAGACAAACAGTTCCAGTACTTAGAAGCGTACGGCGATCTTTAGTTCCATTCAAGACCACTAGCTGTCACTACTTGTATATACATATTTTTTCTATGATATTACTATCCATTATTGTATTGCCATGAATAAACGTATTTTCTTTATTTCTTTCCTTTGCTAAAAGCAGACTATGATCGCTCCGCATATGTATATTTCAGCTATACGGTGTGACTGACCGCGAGATCTGTGTGACTGTGGTAAAAGAACTGAAGCTGCCTGTATCCGTGGACGAATTCGAGCATCAACTATCACAACTAGCAAAAAAGATGCTTCCAAGTTCGCCGCTGCAGAAAGGTTCTTCCCTAATCTATTTTTAACATTTTATTCAAATGTCTATCATTATCTTCATCATCTACAGTCTGTTCTTAACAGACTTGGAGGTTATATATTCGAATGTATGTATTTTTTTATGTATGTTCATCGATTTTTTTATGATAGATAGGCCTGCTCTTGATCGAGTACATATTTAATACTCAGACCGACAGCCAACAAACTTAGTTTAGCACAAAGATGTTGGCCGTGTCGGGAATCGAACCCAGAACCTTATGATTGGCAGTCCGGCATGGTAACTATTATGCCAAAGAGGAATAGAATATTTTAATTTTAGAATTACTTGCTCCCATACCACCGGTTAAACGGGACTGATGAGCAGTGTTGAACAATACCAAATAAAAAATTGAATAATAAAAAAACCTATTACATTCCCAATTTTTTTCTACAATAAATGGGCTGGTGCTTGATCACAATTCACCTGATAGCAAGCGACCTAGCCTATTATTCCCTGCAGGTGCAGAACGGCTCCTGACTCACCTATACGACTACAAGATCCCGATGGCTCTGGCCACCAACTCCACGGAGCAAGCAGTGCGGCTCCACGCGACTGCGCGGCCCAAGCTCTTCGCCATGTTTCATCATAAGGTACCGCGACCGTCACCAATAGTCCGCATTAGATCCCCGCAAGTCCCGCATTTAGGCAATGGCAACTGCTGCTATTCTCATTGATAATGTGACTAATACCTATTGTAGTAGACGCGACAGTAGTCTACAATCTCTACAAACAGATATGAGTACCTATACAAACATTATAAAGAGAAAAAGATTGTTTGATGAAAAAGGCTCCGAAACTACTGGACCGATTTGAAAAATTCTTACACCGTTGGGAAGATACATTATCTTCAAGTGATATAGGCTATATTTTGTTTCTCTTTACAACTTGAATTATTTTATAGCCCGTGCGAAGCCGGGACTGGCTGCTAGTTAATATTATAAAAACAAGTTTGATCGTTTGTTTGTTTGACGCGAATAGGCTTCGAAACTTTACCAATTTGAAGTCTTTTACCGTTGGCAAGCTACATTACGCCCGATGAGTATGGGCTATATTTTGTTTCCAAAAATATTTAAAGATCCTTACTAAAATTGTCAATTTTCAATAGAATATATCTTTGCATTTAGATGGGAATTAGATTATTTTATAGCCGGGACCTGCTAGTAATAAATAAGATCGCATCACTCAGCACAGTATTTTTTTTACACTGAATGGTACTAATTGTTTTATCCCACGCCGATAGTAGAGGTCAATCAAATACCATTTATTTCGACCATTTTGTCAAGTCATAGTATAAAATCATAAACTTTAAAACAAAAAGAGAAAATAAATCAACAGATGTAAAGAAATTAAAAAAATATGCGCACCAGGGATATGCATCTCTTGCGCATGGTGGCCTGAAATAATAAACGTGCTATCCATCAATCAATGATAATGGCGTCACTTGACATTGATTTTACTACTTGACTTCGGGTGCTGGTAGTAATGATTGTTTGATTTTAGGTGAGCGTAACTGATCCTGAGGTGTTCAGGGGGAAGCCCCACCCTGACATATTTCTGGTAGCAGCGGACAGGTTCCCTAAAAAACCTAAACCGAAAGAGGTAAGAGTGGTTTCTTTTAATTCTTGAAATTGTATATCGTAAATTAATCTAATTAACTTATCGTGATTCAGTGTCTCGTTTTCGAAGATTCTGCGACCGGAGTTGTTGCTGCTAAAGAAGCTGGTATGCAGGTATGTAAATGACTTACATCCGTTACCAAAGACCATTTAACCATATATTATCATCTAAAAAAGCGCCTGTAGCTCGGCTAGCTAAGGTGATCTGACTCGATCATCGAAGCTAAGCAAATGTACATGACTGTCGTTTTGGAAGTGGCATTTTGAATTATAAGTTCCGGCTGTTACTCTTAGTACAAGCAATGGTTAAGCCAGAGGCCATCGGGCGGCTTGAAAACTCTCGACACCAGAGCTTGGCTCCTTAGTTCATACGAAGATCTAAAAAAACACGTTTATTGTATGGGTAATATTTTTTTTATTATTTGTTGTTATAACGACACGGGCAGTACATAAGTTGTGAAAATTTCAGTTTTCTAGCTACAAGTATCATTGTTTCTGAGATACTACCTGGTGACAGACGGGCAGACAGACGTCGCGGTCGGAGGCTTAGTAATAGGGTCCCATTGTTAGGTACCTTTTAGATACGGAACGGTTTGTTTGTATAATTTTATTATTATAATATTTATCCATGGTTTTTTTAGTACAAAATTTTCGTTTTAACTATGCTTTGTAAATCTTATTCTAAAACTATGTTTAAATTTATTTTTATCACCGCTTGTAAAATATTTAATATAATATTATTACCTACCTCTTGTATTAATCCATGGTTATAAATAATATGAATTTTCTTGCTGACCCTGCACCTTTTATATTATTATTACTATTTTTATTAGGACTCATTTCACACACGGCTGGTTAACTCCATACTGAACCATTTTAAGTTCGTGTTATGGTAGCTAACACAACTGATATACTACATATACATACATATATATTTTATATTGGTACATATTTAACACCCAGACCCACAACCTACAAATTTAGATGTCGGCCGGGCCGGGAATCGAACCCGGAACCTTCTGGTTAGCAGTCCTGCATGGTAACCGTTGCGCCAACGAGGTCATCATTATACTATATATGTATGTATTTTATTTGAAGGTAGTCATGATCCCGGACGCCCGGCTAGACCGCGAACTAACTCGCCAAGCTACGATAGTTATCCGGTCTCTCATGGACTTCATACCTGAAACCTTCGGTCTACCCCCCTTCCCCGAGGAAAAGAAGATAAAAGCGAAGCGACTGGAGGACGACCCTCCACATCCTACTGACGACCCTGTGCCGGCTCCGGTGTTAGATAAAAAGTAAAAGTAGAGTTTGCAAATGTTTTTTTTTTAATCCAAAAATAATCGATTATCTATCGATTACAAATGATTTGCATGTATTTATTTGTCGTTGGAGTTAATTTAATATTGCCATAAAAATCTTGTTGAATATGTTTGAATTTGGCATTGTTATACTACAAAATGTTCAATAAATTATACTTTAAAAAAAAATATAGCTAGTCAACAATAAAGGAATTTGCTTTTGTGTGATTAGGTCTTTATAATAGCATAGATAAATTACAGTATCACATATAATGCGAGACACTTGCTTAACTATATGAGTGAGAGAGGGAGGTACTGATATTAAAATGTTTTCTTTATTGAATTTAAACAGGTTGAATTTGGAAAAACAGCAAAATGAGATATTTTGCTGTTTTTCCAAATTAAACCTGTTTAAATTTAGTTGGACATTGATGAATGATGATTGAACCAATGGATGTAGTTAAAAAAACTGTGAATGTCTAAGTGGCAAATGTAATCTAGTCTAGCTTACATTTTATGCGCTATTCGTAAGCAGGTTATAACGAATTTACCTCTTTATATTGTATAATGTACCCCCCCCTGTAGCTCAGCTAACTAAAATGATCTAACACGATCATCGAAGTTAAGCAACGGTTGATGCGGACTGTCTTTAGATGGGTGACCATACACAAAATGGTAATTTTCATCTGGGCGCTACCGTGGGTGAACGATACATTAAAATTGCAGGTCCCGGCTGTCTTAGTTCAAGCAATCGTTAAGCCAATTTAAAGGTCTATGAGCGGCTGAAAATTCTCGACACCAGAGCTTGACCACTAAGCTCATATGAAGAAGATCATAGAGTATTATACCAGCTGGCTAATCAATACTGACATGTCTTCTTAAATACTCTAGGTACTACAAAAATCAAAAACAGTTTTTACTTTATAACCAAACCCAATTTATTGCATAGGTGACAAAGATGATAACTTAAAATTTAAATAAACATAAAATATATTAAACTCTCGTGATTTGGGTATGAAAATACAATTCTATCAATATTACATATTTACACAGCGCTTATACATACATATACCCAAGATATATTTTTTTTACACAGGAAATTTACATGGGACAGACATACAACACACTATTGCTGAATGTAAATTTAATCTTTTTAGAATGTACACGTTTTATAATTCTAATAAGGTCATAACGACATAAGGCAAGTTGAAATGCAAAACAATATACATTAATAATACAAAATATATACAAAAGCAGTGAAAAACCTGTTCAAAAATTTTGCTAAGATATTACTTATAAATATTTTTCAGCGTGAATGGAATTTACTGATAAAATATACACTTTTGGTTCCGCAGTGTTTAACCCAATAGAAATGTCATTGAACTCATTTTCATGACTAAGGTAAAGGTTAGGCTAAACCAACGCGTCAACATTCACCAATGAGTGAGTCTGATTCACCGCAGACTGAACGCGTTGGTTTAACCTAGCCTATTTCGATACAATTCTCTCAATGGTTGGGGCTTTTATATTATAGTGTAAACTACATGTAACGTCACTCGATTTAACGACAAACTCTCTAAAGTGTAGAAATCAATTGGCTTATCTTGTTATCGCAATAGTTGTTTATCTTGTAAACCATACAATGATACATTCTCTCCATTTAACGACCACTGTCTATAACGCCATAAAGTGAACAGTCCCTTCAGTGTCGGTATATAGTTTACACTGTATATATATTTTAAGGTTAACTTGAATCAATAAAGACAACATTTGAGAGGAAATCAAAATAATCTTCTTACTTGCATAATGAAATGAGTGTAAGCAAGAGGACGCACTTTTTTTTTCTTTTGACTCGAGTCATATGTAATCTATATTGGCGCATTACATTAACGTTATGGATCACACTACAAAGTGACTTAAACTAAGAGATATACACATAAATTTACATAAGAGAAACGGGTTAAAAACTATTACTTTTTTGTCGCCTTAAATTTGTATTTCATAGTAATTGGGTATACTTTACTGGATACTAAGATATTGATATCTGATCATGTATATTATATTTTTGTATTTAGGCACTTAGTATCAACTTATTGATACTCATTTTAAATCAACAACTTTTAAATGAATTTAAAATTGCAACAAATGATTTAAAAATGGCAAAAATATAAGCATGGTAAACGCAGCATTGCCAGATGCGTTACTGAAATCTGCACACTTATACAATTGTCATAATCTTTAGGACATACACTGGTGGCGATTCAGCGGCACTTAATTAAAGAAGCCCCGTCTCTTTTCAACTTAGGTGGCCAGAAAGAGACGGCACGTTCTGAACCACACACAAAACAACTAAAATCACGTCAAATATGAAAAATGTAAGCGATTTTAGAACGCACCCAATTTGTATCAGCTCTAAATCTGACGTGATTTTAGATGTTTTGTCTATGGTTTAGATCGTACCATCTCTTTTTGGTCATCTATGACGAAAAGAGACAGAGCTACTTTAAATTTAGTTTAGTCGTGTGTGCCGCTGAATCGCCACCACTGTAGGCCAATAATTTATTTTCGACTAAATAAATTTTGATAAAATGTTATTGTGTTGAAGTGATCGCACTAAATTATTCTAAATTTAAAACTTAATTCTCTGTTTTCGGGCTGAACCACTAAATTTTGAATTAATTTGAACGGAAAGAGCACAGAATCAGTTTTTTTTAGAAAAAAAATCGTTTTAAATAAAAATACACATCTGAAATGGCTGAACAGTGTATTCACAATAAAATAAAACCCAAAACTTAGTAGTTCATCCAAAAATTATACATGGATATTATTTTAAAACGCTTTCAGTATAAAATAAACGTGTGTTATAAAAATCTTTGTGAATATTTTTAATCCTTTACTTTTACTAGTTTCCTTTCCCGGTCAAGAAATAACAACATTATAGTTATTATCGTTTGTCTCCAGATCTTGAATTTTTTTAGCTAACGCCTCATCATTGATAATAAAATCTGATGCATTCCTTTTGTCAGCTTCATTTTGTTTTTCATTGTTACTGGTTACCAAGGATGTTTTATCCGCCGTTTTGGTTTGTTTTTCTGTTGCATCAGTATTTAAATCTTGTTTGGTTGAGCATTCATTTAATTTTACTTCATTCGGTTTATCATTTTGTCTCACCTCCATATTATCGCGCGTGTTTTCGTCTAATAGCGTAGTTGTTGCATCTGCTCTATTGACTTCTTCATTTGCTAAGTTATCTTCCTTTCTTTCAAGATCTTTTTCGGCTTCTTTCCTTTTCTCCTCATCTCTCTGTCTCTGTTCTTCTTTGCGTTTCTCGATTTCTTCCCTCTCTTTCTTTTCGGCGAGTTCTTTCCTCTTGAGTTGGTTCCACCACGGCATGAAGCGTTGGAACATCACTCGACTCCTGTGTTGGGGCTTCAGCACCCATGATAGCGCCATGTCCATGTCTGCGATCCTGTAATGAGGAAATTTACACTGATTAACTTTTATATTAGGGCTCGGCTGTTATTTTATAGAGAAGAATATATTAATAAATTATTATAATTTTACTGTAGTTCAAACTTTATTTCTATGAAAAAAGGCATCATCTATCGGTAAGTATAGATCTATGATCATGCTGTGTTGCATCAGGAATATTTCCCGTAAGTTATACTTTAGTTGGGAAAGTCCCTTGTGACGATGATGATGAGTGACATTAAATTAGCATACATTTGGAACGTAATAATAAAAGCACATGTTGCATATGACCAGTTGAATAACTATATATATTTGGAGCTAGATATATCGTGATTTCTAAAGTAGACAATATGTTTCGCCAGTTGGTTCTCTGTTACCACAGATAGATGGCGCTGTTCTCATACAAACGTACCGTCTCTTGAAGCGCTCCCGATCGATAGCGTAGCGCTCCCAGTGGCCCGCACGCGCCTGTCGGGCCGCGAACGCCCAGACCCGCATCACGTGCACCTTGGGCGGCTGGCTCGAGAAGTGTACCTGCAATCAAAGAACACGCTCTTTTAATAACTTACTTTTTTGGGATCAAGGAGGATTTGGTAATTAATAATAATAATAATATTCCTTTATTTCAGGCAACTAGAGGCCCATAAAATACAATCTTAATATATATAAATCTCGTGTCACAATGTTTGTCCTCAATGGACTCCTAAACCACTTAACCGATTATAATAAAATTCGCACACCATGTGCAGTTCGATCCAACTTGAGAGATAGGATAGTTTAAATCTCAAATTATAGAAGCAATTTTAATTTATTGCTAATTATTGTGCCTGTTATTATTTGACAGTCACAATTATCTGTTAACTCCAAATGATTCTAACAGATGTCGATACCTTTCGACTGGGTTGAGTAAGTAATCAGTAGATGACGCTGCTATGGTAAATCTACGAACGTGTCATATAAGCTACACTATCTATTTTTTATACACCTAAGTGAGGCAAAACAACGTTTGCCGGGTCAGCTAGTACACATATAAATATGAAACAATAACTACAAAACAATACACATTTTAAAATAATACACTTAATAACTATTGCACACGAAGTGACGGCGTCGTGTTACGCTGCGAGGTGTCGCGTAACCGAGGAAGGAGGTGTTTAATGGAGGTGCTCTAAGTTACGTTTGCCAAGTAAACTGTGCCAGTATTTTGTATATTTTCTTTCCCCAACGTAGTCAATCCCCCAAGATTAGTACATCAAAACGTGGCACGCGTGTTGTAAATGGATTTTGTCCATAGAGTATATTTCAATGGTGTCAATGTCAGTATGAAGGATGAAAACATTATTAATCTATGAATTCAAAAATAAATCTATACGCAAGTGTACTGAAGAGGACAGAGCGAAACTATAAGGATGTTAGAAGAACAATGTTTGCATTATAAGTATTAGATCTGCTGTGAATTATACAAAGCTCAATTAAATTAGAACATACTAAAATTTATACTTTTTCGCATAAGTTTAACAATGAAGTTGCACGAGCAAACATCTACGCAGAATTGCATTGGCTTAAAAAAAACATTTATTATGTTATTTATAATTAAAAAAAAATGTACCAACAAAAATTTACAAATTTCATTTGTCCACAAAAAAACAAAACAAAAACGATACATTTCCGACTTCCGGTAGCATTCAAAAGTAAATCAAGCGATTCTACTAAACCTAATTATATATACGATAACATACCTATATACTACATATACGTCTATGTATTATGTATCAGTATCCTTCTAAAGATATCCGTAAAATCCCTGAATCGCAAGAAGCGATGACTACTTTCCCAAAATACAAACAAATCTCAACACATCGGAACGTAAGACCGAATAAAATTAACTTTTAGTCGGACTTCGATGCCCATGAGTTTCCATGTATATGACGTCATTCTGGATATCGTCATCACTTGTGAACTAACATGACTATATTCTGTGGCGGACTATTTTATTTCGAAGATTCAAGCCGTAGTTCAGCTAAAATGTAAGGATACATCGACTTATTCAGCGTGTATATTTTGTTCCTAGATTTTTTTTTTGTATTATTGCAATCTGTTTTTTTTTAACATTCAGCAAACGGTTAAAATGTTTCTTGTCGTGGAGGGCAGTCGGTCCAGTGACATCTTTCACAGTTATGAGTTCCTACCTTTGACTAATTGTTTATCAAACAGTAGACATCGCGAACCTAATTTCTTGTAACATTTATCTCTTCATAATTATCTCATAGCAAAACAGCCGTACGTACGTAACATACGTTCCCACTGCTAAGACTCGGAGCCTTCTCTCACTCGGAAAGAGATATAGGCCATAATCCACCACGCTGGCCAAGTGCGGGTTGGCGGATGACACACATCTTTGGATATTACAGTCCTCATATATACTACCTAATACATATTTTACACCCAAACCCACAGTTAATAAATTAAGTTAAGCACAAAGATGTTGGCCGTGCCGGGAATCAAACCCGGAACCTTCTGATTGGCAGTCCGCCATGGTAACCATTATGCTAACGAGGTCGTCAAGTTTTTGAAAGTTTGCTTCCTCTTGCTTACACACAGTTGGTTATGAAAGTGAAAGGGCGCACTTAAATTTTTTTTTCTTTATTGACTCTAACAACAAAAGGGTCAGGGTAGGACCTTTAATGATGCGCCATACCGTTACGTCATGTCTGACTGTCTGTATTCTGAGTATTTACTGGATGATGCTAATGAGTCACTGCTATTAGAAATATGACGAAATATTGTTTACGAATTGAGATACAAATAGTATAATTAGGTTTGGCCAGATGACAGGACGCTTTGCAGTACATTTCTTGGAGGTTTTATACATAATTATTCCATTTAGCTTTATATATTCGTGCCTAAATGTTAGGTCTGTATATTGTTTTTTGACGCATTTTTTATGAAGTAATTTTTTTTTAGTAATATTATTGTGTAGATTGTTTGTAGTATTATTTGTTCAGAAGTACATTTACATACATATTATATATTACTTATTGTCATACATAACTTGTTTTCTATTATTATGATGAGTTTTTTTTGTTCCGTCAACTTCCTTCAACGATGGTTGTTAGAGACATTGTAAATAGTAGAAGGAAATAGAAGAGAAGCCATTGGCTAAGTTTTCGCATACAAATGCTGTCAAATTTGCTTGGAAAAACGTGGCTCACATATGATGTACCTAAAAAGCCCTGTCCATAAACTACTAAGTCGCTGGACTTACGTGTTAACATATTATTGCTTACACAGTAGACAGTCGTCTCTTATCAGTCAGTGTATAGCTATCGAATATACTGCTTGCATTGCAAACAGACATAGAAACTTATAAGTGTAAGAGTAAATTAAATCATATGTTGTCCGTAACAAAGTTCTAAACAATAATAACAGATTAGATTCGAGTCCGCTTAGGCGACCTATGACAAGGTCGTACGCTCAAATATGCAGTTTGTTTTCGTATTTTCCTTTAGATGTCCAGGTACTCAAGATTAATAGCCTATCATGTCTTCATGAACACTTATCACTAACCTATATGTAAAGTACACAGAAATACGTTATTTATACAAATCGAAAGTTTTCTCGGTTTGACGATCCCGTTGGCGTAATCGTTACCCGACATGCCGGACTGCCAACCGAAGGCTCTCGGGTTCGATTCCCGGCACGGTCAACATCTTTGAGATGAACTGAATTTGTTGGCTGTCGGTCTGGGTGATAAATATGTATACCGATATAAAATATTTATGAATGTATATGTAGTATATCAGTTGTGTTAGGAACCATAATACAAACTAGAAATGGTTTAGTATGGGGCTAACCAGCCGTGTGTGAAATGTGTCCCAAATATTTATTATTTATTTGTTCAGAGAATAGCATGTCGTTGGTTTAGAGGCATATGGATAGTTATTTTGGATTACGTTTTTACTTTAAAACATCTACCTTTATTAGGCTTCAAGGAAAATCTTTTTTGTTCCTTAATTTATTATAAGGGTCAGCGCTAAACGATTCAAGTATTGCATGTCAAGGTGAGCGGTAGACGGTCGTCAACAATTCAATCTTTGGAGTCTGGACGGATAAAGACGATTCGAGAACAACACATACATAAAAAATGAATCGTTTCTAATTGAAACAAAATAAATAGTCTTTCAAATGGCGTATAATGATTGCTGGTAATTAATGGAAAACCCTTAAAGAGCGACTTTAGAACGTCAGGATAACAGTTTTCGCCGAGTGTGCTAATGAGTTACATGAAGTAATAAGCAAAACGCAACAAACAAACGATATATTATTATCCCCAACCTACTGACTAAAGCGATACTTTGGGGTAATTCGTTGTAGATGGAAGATAATTAGAAATATTTAGTGTACTTCCGCTGTGATCCGAAACCGAATTGAGACGATTCTCAAGTACACACAGTACTATTTTCTTCCCATCTATTATTCCCGTATTGTGGTAGTACAGTCCTTAATTTAATTGCTAGCCAAGACACACTTTTCCTTGAAACGAAAAACTTAAACACGATTATTAGAGCTGTTAGATATTGAATTTAATCTAAAACCGATATAAATAACGTGACAGTAAAGGTTTGACACTGATAAGAAAGTATAGCTTTATCCATCTGCAATATTAGCGATAAGCTTCGAAGAGCAATAAAGACAATGTTGTTGTTACATACAACTACCACGATACAATTGTACTTACAGATTTTCGTAGTCTTTTGTTTTTGTCAAAAATCCAAGAGCATTTTCTTTTAATTTCAATAGAGCGACACGATAAGGAGAGAGCAGTCATTGTTTGACTGTGCCCTGTATACTGAGTATAATTAATAAGTTGATTTTTGGCAGCATCTGTAAGATACTGTGGGACCATCCGTAATAAGGGGAAGCGAGGGGGTCGACGAAGTGTGACAGTCTTAGCCAAAAAAGGTCGTTTTATCTACGTCAAACAGTATCAAATTAAAATGACTAAAATATTAATTAAACATTCCTCAGTGCATACGCAGTTGGATTTGAATTGGACGCGCTTCGATATATGTAGTTACCCAACTAAATTCTTCAATCAGACAATCAATTTATGTGTACTTTTATGTATACGGATGACGTCCCTTTTTATATCATCTGGCTGTCAGCCAGAAAGCAGCATTGTTTACATGTGGGCTATTCTACTTATCGTTATACTGTGAATGGGTGAAGAGAAAGACATTCCTTCAGTCTATATATTATGGGAAGAACCACCTGGTTTTATTTGGTGAAACAACAGAAAAAGGAATGCTTTTTGATGATGGATTTGTTTGGATAATAATTCCAGACAAGGCTACTTTTTACTACATAGGCCTGCGAAAAATAGTCAGTAATGGCCAGCCAAAATATTTTAGTTCCTTAAAAAACTAAAATATTAATTTGCTCTAAACCAAAAAACCTATAAATAAATAAATATAAGGATACGGCTGGTTAGCTCCATGCTAAACCATTTGTAATTTATATTATGGATTCTAACACAACTGATTAACTACATTCACATATATAAATACTTTATATCGATACATAGTGGTGGCGATTCAGCGGCACACACGACTAAACTAAATTTAAAGTAGATCTGTCTGTCTGTTTTCGTCATAAATGACCAAAAAGAGATGGTACGATCTAAACCATAGACAAACATCTAAAATCACGTCAAACAAGTCAGATTTAGAGCTGATACAATTGGGTGCGCTCTAAAATCGCTTACATTTTACAATAGGTATTTGACGCGATTTTAGTTGTTTTGTGTGTGGTTCAGAACGTGCCGCCTCTTTCTGGCCACCTAAGATGAAAAGAGACGGGGCTTCTTTAAATTTAGTCGTGTGTGCCGCTGAATCGCCACCATTATACACCCCGACAGACAGCCAACAAATTTAGATCATCACAAAGATGTTGGCCGTGCCGGGATCGCACCCGTGACCCGCTAGTTCGCAGTCCGGCATGGTAACCAATACGCCAACGAGGTCGTAACATACATACTAGGTATGGTACACAATAGGTTTTGCTTGCAAGGGAACATTGAACTGAACATACCGCCTGTGGTTACTCCACCACTTCCCACGTGTGAGATAGTGTCCTTATCTTATCAATGCTGTGTAAAACTGTAAATAGGTATTTATTTGTTTGACACCTAAGGGTCAGCTCACACCGAGACGCGACGCGACGCTGCGCGCAGATTTTAAATAGAGCGACTCAAAATATACTTTATTTACTACACGAAAAGATTCACATATCATTGTTAGAACAAGCCGCGAGGCGTCTCGAGGTGCAGCGCTGCGCAGCGCAACGTATCTGAATACTCACAATGAAATGTGAATCTTTTCGTGTAGGAAATAAGGTATATTTTGAGTCGCTCTATATAAAATCAGCGCACAGCGTCGCGTCTCGGTGTGAGCTGACCCTAAGACTTGGACTAATGCTGGGCCTACATTAGCGGGCTAAGGCAATGTATGTAGCCGGGTAGATCGCGACTGTGCGATGTATTCGCGCGCAGACTGATGTAGAATCGGGACACTGTCGGTAAACTGGCGCGCATCAAAGGGATTTGTCGCGACAATATTCGCTTGAGTGGCCACACCTACGTGACTTCAGTGTCGTCCAGACTTTGAAGCCATCGTCTCGTATACATGTACGTAGGATAAGTGAAAAAAAGATAATAATAATAATAGTAAATAAGCAAAAAAAAAACTCCATTGAAAATATATATAAAAAAAAAGCTAACAGAAGATACATGTAAAAAAAAATGCAGCTGGGTTCACAATGCCCATAACGTGGTGGGTGTTGTCATCTTTTTCATAGCAATGATATGTAAAATCGTGAGAGATACACTGTGTTTAGCTGAACAAAGTCTCCGGCTACCTCAAGCGAAGTCAGAGGGTTGAAAGCAAAACATACAAAAAAAAAAAAAAAAACTCCATCGTCTCGGCCGCACAACGGAATAACGGATATTCGCCATAAGCCGTTTTCAAAATTTGTTGGCTGTGGGTCTGGGTGTTAAATATGTATTTATATAATATAATATGTATGTATGTATATGTAGTATATCAGTTGTGTTAGCAACCATAATACGAGCTAGAAATGGTTCAGTATGGGGCTAACCAGCCGTGTGTGAATGTGTCCTAATATATAAAAAAAAAATATTAAAAAAAAAAAATGCGACACGAATCTTCGCCCGCTAATGTAGACCCAGTATTAGAACAAAACTACAAGTTTGTTAATAGGTATTTATTTGTTTGACACCTAAGTCTTAGACTAAGAACAAAATGACAAGACTCTTGCAAAAAAATACAAAGAAACGCTTTTATATTGAAGTTTATATTGAAAATAAATCATTTTAAAACTCGTGTTCGTTTTGAAAATACGAGAACATGCTTTATCTAGGTCACGTAGAGTTAATATTTTATGTATAGGTACTTATTGACCCATAATTTACTTAATTATTAAACAAACATATCAATATACCAGAAAACTGTTTGAAGCAATCGTGACACGTCACAATTACTTGGAGTCTTTGTTCTGTATAATGATTAAGCATTTAGTGAAACTTTAATAAGATAAGGTTTTTAACATGTAAATTCAATAGATTTCAATGCGTAAGTTTCAGTAAAATAGGTGCTATTATTTGCCAGTTATTTTTATGATAGCAAACGTGTTTTTTTTTCATATTATTTTTTCTCTTTATCGGTAGCTGTACCAACCTGTCAGTAATTTTAAGAGAAATTAATAATAATTTAAATGTTAATAACTAGATAAATAATAGCCTAAATATAGTATTAAGTAATTAATTTTAAGTTGTCTTAGCCATGCCCTAATAACGAAGCAGGGTGCACACCCTATCTTAATATTTATAAATCTCGTGTCACAATGTTTGTCCCCAATGGACTCCTAAACCACTTAACCGATTATAATAAAATTCGCACACCATGTGCAGTTCGATCCAACTTGAGAGATAGGATAGTTTAAATCTCAAATTATAGTCGCAATTTTAATTTATTGCTAATTATTGTCTGTTATTATTGGCAGTACCAATTATCTGTTAACTCCAAATGATTCTAACAGATGTCGATACCTTTCGACTGGGTTGAGTAAGTAATCAATAGATGGCGCTGCTATGGTAAATCTACGAACGTGTCATATAAGCTACACTATCTATTTTTCATACCCCTAATTGAGGCAAAACAACGTTTTCCGGGTCTGCTAGTTTTTTGTATATTTGTGTTGCTAATAAAGACATTTTTAATACTACATAAATTTGCTAATTATGTATTGTATCTAACTAACTTATTATGTATTAACTTTAAAAACTCATTATAAAATAAATATTTAAGGTAGCTCCCATACAACAAACGTGTTTTTTGCCATATTTTTAGATTTAGACTAGCTGACCCGGCAAACGTTGTATTGCCTTAGTAAAAAAAAAAAAAAATCTAAATATACAGTAGCCGATTCTCAGACCTACTGAATACGCATATAAAATTTGGAAAAAATCGGTCAAGCCGTTTCGGAGGAGTACGGTAACAAACACTGTGACACGGAAATTTTATATATAAGATTATCTATATACCCCGGAACCCTTCATGCGCGACTACCACTTGGCCATTTTTTTTTCTATTATTCTAGTTTAAAAAAACACTTTACGCAAATGTTCACATGAAGGCGAATAATTGATACTTTCTTACTACATATACAACAACAATTTTCATACAACTGCACGTTCAATGTTTTCTCTTGTGAAATAAAAAACCCCGATGATGTTTGAAATGTGCGTGAAATATCAATTACCTATTGCCGAACGTCGCGATAAGGCAATATACACATACCTGTAGCACTACTGATAACGATTTAAGTAACAATAAGCTTGTTCTAGGTATTCTAAAATGCTTGAATTTGATCGAACGGCAAAGGTCCGTAACGCCGCAGTCCAATACACAACTTGCTTTCAATACAACGCTGTTCAAACGCTATGCGACTTGGATCGTGACGACACTAGTATATCACATCTATATCAATTTTATAAAGATGTAAAGTTTGATTGATTGTTTGTTTGTGTGACGCGAATAGGCTACGAAACTACTAGACCGATTTGAAAAATTCTTTCTTAGCAACGAGTACATAGATTATTTTAGAGCTCGTTCGAAGCTGGGACGAAATGCTAGTCTTATAACTCGCGTCAATAAAGAATACATTTAAAATGTCCAACTAAATGTGCGAGTGAAAGGGAAAGTACTTTCAAGTGTTTTCCTCTTCTTCTACGTATGAGCTAAGTGGCCAAGCTCTGGAGTCGAGAGTTTTTCAATCCACTAGAAGGCCTCTGTATTGGCTTAACGACTACTTGTACATAAACTAACAGCCAGGACCTACAATTTAACGTGTGATTCGTGTAGCGCCCAGATGAAAATACTACTTTTAAATAGACTGTGTATGATCTTGTGCCTACCCATCCAAACACAGTCCGCACCGACCATTGCATGGCTTCGATGATCGCGTCAGATCGCCTTAGCTAGCCGAGCTACAGGCGCTACTCTAAATACTTTTTTAACTGATATGAGTGTTACTTGTATTATTCAAGGTCGAGCACTCTATTCTGTTTTCTCGCGTATTTTCCTTTGCTCAATGAATGCACTATTTGTCTTTGAAATCTGTTTGCACAACAAACGCGGTATTTTACTACGAAAGTGACTAATACTAGAAGTGCAAAGTCCGTACACGTAATGGTCAATGTATTGTTCCTAGTAGATAGTAGATAAACAGTCTCCTTTGTTTATCCAGACGCTTTTAGCGATCTTGTGTTATGTCTGTTTGCCTAAGTGTAGAGCAAAATATATGCATTTATACCTATGCTTATGATTTTTTACTATCAGACGGCCACTGGTTCGATCCCGGCCCTACACTTATGGCTTGTTTTTCAAGTTATGTGTGGATTTGTACTTGCTTTACGGTGAAAAAAAATATCGTAAGGAAACCGACACGTTTGAGGACTGCAGCATCCGAAAACGTGTGTCATCCGCTAACTCGAACTACTGCTTATGCTATGGTTTTTTTTACACATTACCTAGGCATTTGACTAGCAGTACGCGTAACTTTACGACCAATTTTATTTATATTTTTGGTCACATCTTATAAAAATATGAATTTTAATTATATTTGACCAGTAAACAGAACTGTAATAAACTTCCCCATTTTTTGTTGACGTTTAAAATTCTACGAGTAGTACGTATACCAACCATGTTTCGTCGAGATTGGTTCAAAATTACGACCTCGTGAGAACAAACATACAACCAGACCAAATCAAAATTGGCCAGTAAATGCAGACTGCTCGCTCTGGCAATAGAAAAGAACAGTCAAATGAGTAATATTTCTCTAAGTTAATCCATTGAAAAAGTCACTGATCGCAAGTCATGCAATGAGTAATCCAAACTTTAAAGGGTTTCAAAGAGTTTACACAACAAAGTTCAAAGTTTCAGAAGATAATAATGCGTCACTTTCTCCTTTGGTGCAGTGGGAAAACCAAAACCTTTGTTTTGCTTGTTTGTTTGTGTGTGTGAGCATTGTATGATGCTATTGTGTTTGTTTAAACACAAAGATATAGAGACAATATTGTTTGATGTTTGAAAGGTCTTTTGATAGTATATTAATTAATAAACTGTTTTCATTGTTTCTCTTTTGTTTCAGAAGAAAGAAAAATAATAATTTTAAGAAATAGATAATAGTAAAATTATTACAATATTGCATGTTGATACTTAGATAATAATGATGATATTCTGTAGAATACTAGTTTTTATATTATGTATTTTATCTTATGGAAATAAAAACTCTACCAAAATATTTAGTTAGGTTCCATATACCTAACTGCTTGGCTTTTACCCTTTGTATATGCATATAAAAGCGAGAGTAGAGTGTAGTACGGTGGGAAACCACCTGCTTTTCGATTTGACGATTTGATTTAGTTCATTTACGGCCCTACACCGAATTACCCGGATTTGCACTTGCTGTATGGTGATGTAAAACATAGTGAGGAAACTCAAATGTTTGAGAACAACAAAATCATGACAGCACATGTGTATTTTGGGAAGGACTTGACCACAATGTATTTGCACAAAAGAATTCCTTTATGATGAATAAATTCTTGGAGTCATAGCACTCATATGACCCTTTGCAAGAATCCCTGTTCCCTCTGAACCTCACTGTCTTCAAGGCAAGAATCTGTTTCTTCTAGAGAAGCGCGCTCCACCCTAGATCGCAACATCACTTAACAGTACAATATGACTTTATTGCACACCAAAATACAAAAAAAAACAGTTACATCAAGTGAGTTGTGATCAAGCGCTTACTTATCCATCACAAAAAAAACCTACTAGGCTAACATCAGCAGACTTGAAAGTCTATTAGATGACATACAAAATGATGTCCCTAAAATACAGATTCTTTTCTGTAAGTCATGTAGTTTAATCAAGTCAACATGTTATACATTCGTCGGCCATGACATTTACAATGTTAATAATAAAATATACACAGGTATTTTTCTTGAAATAAGCTTGTATGGATTACTTTTACTACTTTAAATTGAGCTTTTAGCTGGGAATATACTTTGATAACAATTAATTGTTTAAATAGTTTATAATAGACACACAATGTAAATTCTTTGTGTGAGTGAATTAGGGACCAAAACTTCTATTCAAATATTAATATAAGTCAGGAAAGAATTTTTTTAAATATTTCGTAAGCATAAGATGTTAAAGTAATTAATTTATTAGTTATTACTAGACTAGTTATTACTAAATAAAAACTTTTTCAACTTATTTCTGGGTGTTAAATATGTATGTATGTATAAGTAATATATCAGTCGTGTTAGTAACCATAATACAATCTAGAAATGGTTCAGTATGGGGTTAAATAGCCGTGTTTGAAAAGTGTCCTAATATTTCTTTATATTATTTACCTATACAAATTACTGTCAATTCTTAGTCCATAATTAGTTATTAACATTTCTCCAATATATTTATTTGTGAATACATTCACAATACATACCTAAATATGTATATAAAGTATATCTATGCAGTACCGAAGTACAAGTTATTATTCTGTGGCAGTACTGGTCAATCAACAACTTCTATAGTGACCTTCACAGATTATTAATAGATAAAGCAAATTGAAACTTATCATGTAGACCATAAGGTATAGATAAATCGATATTAGTGAAACATGGCTTGTAAAGCCTTGAATATGAGTTGCGTATTTCTTTTATTGCCCTACTGGTATTGGCTTCTCTGTTGGATTTATAGGTGTGGGTTTGTGACATTGGAAAATTCATAAAAAAATCTAAGTGGATAAGTATGGTATGTTTTTCAGGCACCTAGTTATCATATATTTTTCAGGTAGCTTCAAGATGGATTCTAAATCTAGTATTTAATTAGGTACTTTTAACTAATTCAATACTAGATTTCGAAAAAAAAAATCCAATGATATTAATCATATTAATCTCTTAGGCTCCTTATTAGGAGATAAGAGATTAATATGAGAGCAATATGAGCCTAAGAGATTAATATGAGAGAAGTAGATACATATTTACAAAACATCACCCTAACCATTTAATTAATATATAACCATTATAATATTGCTAAAAAACTTACTACTTTTACACTCTTTGTTATAACAAATTTAGTAAGTAATAAAATACTAATTAACAGTATAGTAATAAATTAATAGTTAATTATATAGAACAGATATCTAAGAGGTAAAATTCCACATGCAGCAATAACACAAGGAAATGTTGTAAACATTTTGCCTTTGTTCTTATTACATAAATAATAAGACTAGAAAATTAATGTACATAAAATATCCTTATTTAGAAATAAATAATGTGTCTATATGCACTTTAATGCATCTACAATGATGAAATAATATAGACTATCTGTCATCTTTCCTTCAATCAATCATATTATTTATAAATATCTATTTAAACTGAAGTGAGTTGGAAATAGACTGACTGAACAAAGAAAAGTTTAGATAGGCTGATAGGGCTTTATATACCAGTTTAAGGAGAAGGTAAATGTCACATCATTTAAGGAAGTCAAGGGTATGAGAGAAAACAAATATTTGGTAAGGAAGGCCCAATTAAGAAAGATAACTACAGTGTAAACTCTATATAACAACATTGAAAGGACTGTGCATTTTATGGCATTATAGAGAGTGGTACATAAATATAGCTAAACCAACCAACCAACTAGTGATGTTACATGGAGTTTACACTGTATAGGTATAATATAATATTAATAAAAAAGATAACTCACTTTTTTAGCAGGCTGTGACTTTCGGAGCAACTTCTTCTTGCTGTCAAGAAGAAGACCAGACTTTGCCTCGAGTTGGCCAGTCTCTCCAACCTCCACACCAGCTTTCTCCTGCACAAGACTGGTGTCTTCCAAGGCAAGTCCGATATTATCTTCTACATTACACTTCACACCACCAAAGTCTACCTCGTCTTCACTTTCCACATACAAACTGTCATCAGCCAAGTTAGAAATGGTCCTTGTTAATGTATGAGCGAGTTTACAAGTGACCCCACACCCTGAATCACTCACTTCTGACTCAGAATCAGAGTCAAACACATCGTTGGACACATAGCAGTCCGGAGAATCTTCAAAGACAATAAACGAGTCTTCCGAATCGCAGTCCGAGGATTTCCGGACTCGACCAGTGCTAGCACACTCATTGAACACAATCTGGAATGAGTCCTCGCTGCCGGTGGACGCGGTTCGGAAACGACCAGAGACTTCATCAAAATAATCACCAAAGTTAACATTATTTTGATGAGGAGAGTTTTCAACACTCGGTGGAGTGCCCAGACTGATTTCGTTAGCAAATACTAAATCATCTTCAATTCGACATTTCAGTTTAGCCTTACTGCGTTTACTGCATCTTCTGTTTGGATTTTTGAAGTGTTTATCAACAGGCTTTTTGTCTGTCGGAATAGTTTTTGGAGGAGAGGTCTCAGGGATATTTTGCTTTGTTCTGCACTTACTGCGTTTTTCTAATAGAAGAGCCTTGAGTTTGGATAGTTTGTCTTCACATGATGATACAAGTTCTTCCTTTGTGTAGTTACTTTCTGGATTTGTTGTCTCCAATTCTGAAGTAATTTTACTAACTGGCTCTTTGTCTAGATCCAGAGTAGGTTTCTCAAATAGCAGTGTATCCTTTTCGGACTGTGATTCATTTTGTACCACTTGATTGTTTTCCAACTGATCTTTTGGAATCTCTAGTTCACTTTTGTTAGAAATATCTTGAACATTGGAACAGGTTTCTTTGGCAGGAGCAGTGTTGAGCTTGGTTCTCTGTGCTGCTGTCTCACAGAGATCTTCACAGTGGTACTGTAGAGGGCTGTTGTACTCCATAACTGTGTCACCGGGTAGGCTACCAAAGTCTTCAGGGCAGAATGCATCTTCAAAGCTCTCACTGACTGATCCAGGTTCAACAAACACCTTCTTGGGGCGTTTCCTCACCCACACGGGGCTGGAAGTCTGCTTGGCCGTCAACAGATGCCGCACCTGATTCAACTTGTTCTCACAGCTTGTCACCGCCACTCTGCTGTCAATATTCATATCTGAGCTCTCATTTGGGTTAGACGGGGCGTCGAAGCCGTTTCGGTCGTCAGCTTTTCCATTTTTATCTTGTACATCTGTTCTGGCCGACTGCCAATTGTACGACCCCTGGTGGCCGTCGTCGTCGAAACAATCGTAGTAGTTAGGCGAGCGAGACCTGAACACTACGCTCGTCAGTACATTCATGACGCCGGAAAAGAAACTGCCGATACCACTGAATGTGGCGCCAGGTTGTTTCGGACGATTTTCCGACATGTTTTCCAAGGGTGTTTTCTGGTCGTTTAAAGCCATTTTTTCAGTTTGCATATGAATTTTTTCCGCCTTTTTAGGGACTTCGGTGTTGACAATCGTATCTGCTAAGTTTTTCTTGAGCGGATCGGGAATAAGATGGATGTTTTTGAAGATGAGGTCTTCGGAAAAGTCGTGCTTCATTTCGCGCTTCTGGAACGAATCTGTCCAGTAATCGGCGACAGAATTGTGCATTGGATGATACATCTGGCTCGGATAGCGCTTGTCCCGTTGAAAAACTGAATGGAAATTCATTTTTTCAAAATTTATTATCACAGTAAGGGATGCTAAGACCTAAACACACACGCACATTTCACAAACAGTTCTTGTCTCTAAACAAATCAGGTGGTGGTGAATGGAAAAATGAGCAAGGTTGTCTACAGTTAACACACTTTGAGGAAAACACTTGAGGAGGTGACCAGTCCTGAAGTCCTAGGGCAATGTTTCTAACACACACTTCACGAGTAACAATATCTTTGCTTCCTGTAGGATGCGACTGTGGTACGGTCAAAACACTCGAATCTTTGATAACTTCGAAAGAAAATAGGTCGTGGGGCTCCATTGTAACGAAATAGCAGAAATACACGTCTTTACAGTTCAGCCATTTTGTTAAAATAATATTTTTTTTGCCGAGGCATAGACAAAATAAAGTATTTGACAGATGTAGTGATGCGCTGACGAATGTTTATCGTTTACTTAGTTAAGTCGAACAATAGACGTATCTTTTCTTTCTTCATGTAGCACATACGTTTTTCGAGCATATGACTATTATAATGATAATTTGTGTGTATGAGAATTCTGATGCTCAAACTACATCTACTGGATTGATTTTGAAGTTTAAGGTGTGTTATGAAAGCTTCTTATTGCAAGTATTTTATTTATAAATTATAACTATTCATGTTATAAAAGTTTAAGGACGTTAATGTAAATTTATTAGGTACCTATATTATAATTATTTCGACAACTAATTGACCGATTTTATTCATAGTAAGCAAAATCTTTATATTTTTCCATCGGTTTGTTAATCATTGGTAAAATCTAGCAGAGAATAACGCTGCACTGGGTGCATAAAAGTTTCGCTTGTGTAACTATTTACTAAACACAAGATTCACTTTTATGTCCTAGTAAAAAAGGTTTTCTGAATGTTCGATATAAAGATTATAAATGAATAAGAAATTGAATATATTGTGACATACTTAAGAGATATTGGATGATATTACCTACTTAATCGGTTACAGGAACAGTTAAAACACATATTTATTTATATCGTATATTATACACAAGAAAATTTAAAAAAGTTAAATCATACCTGTATCCTATATTTATCACTTACAACTAAAGTATAATCAAACAGAATAATGAATAATAAACGAAAAGGTATCAATGATTAGGTAGTCGCACTAATAAAACCCACTCAACTAATAATGTAAAGGGATCTTGGATTAGGATATTTTTTTTTTTCAAATGATCAGTATTATTTCAATGATTTTGGTACTTTTTCTATATATCTATCTTTTTATATTGTTATAATAATATATTAACTATTTATAACTACCGATAATTTGGCATATTTAATATCAAACTTCTTTTGTTTCTACAGATTCATCAGCTTTCACGTGACTAAATGGCGGTAAACTCTTGAGAGTATTGTCCAAGATTTCTATAGATGATGTGAAAATATGGCAATTTGAGTAGAGCCACCAGGCAAGGAAAGCAAAGAACAGGAACTTGACTAATCTGTCGGCGATATAGCGTCTGTAACAAAACAATTTTATTAGCAACATACAATCCATCGTAACATATAATAAAAACATTAATTTACTATATACTTACATTAAGTGAAGTTTCCTAGCTCTTGGTAGCGTAGATATATCCTCTTTACAACAAAACTCCCTGGTCCCCAGCACGTAGGTCTTGAGATACTCGTTGGGATCTATCGGCGAAACGTCTATGAAGAATTCCTCATCATCAGCTTTGGTTAGCCGCTTCCTCAGCCCCAGGAATTTTCTATTGGTGAAGTGCCATTCCTTAGTCGTGTAATGTTGAAGAACACTGAGGCCGTGACTTATTCGTTTTTGGATGTTTACCATGCTGCAGGCAGAAAGAAAAAAATATTACTTAGATTTTTAAACAATCGTTTAATCGATTAAAATTATTTATTAATATCAAACCATAATCGCAAGATTTAGCACACCGCTACTGCATTGCGAAAATCTGATTATAGTTAAAAAGCTTAGTGAGTATTGTCCCGCTTTTCATGCTACCAACCTAACAAAGTTTGGCGCTAAAGTTTGACCATGAAGTTAAAGAACTCTTCATGAGCTTGACGAAGGCGCCTTCCATGGAGTATTTATTACTGAAGGTTTAACTCTAAGTTACATCATAAATAAATGTATATAACATATTTTTTCAGGGTATTCAATGAGTCTGCATAAAACTCCATCATATTTAAAGTTGCGTTAATCTTATTATAGGGCAAAACATTAAGCTAATACCACTATTGTAAATAATACTCTGTTAAGTACTTACAATGTCTTTTTCCCCAGCAAAAAGAGTAGTGCATCCACTAAATATGCTGGTATGATGTGGAACAAAATGACACTAATCTGGTGAGTAATCCAATATGACTTGATAGTTCCTCCAGCGTACCACAAAGCTACCGTGTATGGATATTCGTTTACCCATTTTTCTCCTGGAACAATCGGACACATACGTTTTTATTTTATTTGAATCTTACGCCAAAGGTATTACATACACTCATAAAAACATTACATAATTTTTTATTCACACTTTACATACCTAAATCAATGATTTCTTTCCATGTCATCTTTATAACACCTGAAAGCGTAACGTTGTACACTTCAGTTTGTTTCGGTCTGTAAGATAAAAGTATAAGTTAGAAAGTCAGAATAACTGCTAATTTTTTTACTATCTGCTATACTTTATGCGATCCTAATATTCGAATATCAACATTTTTAAGGTGTACAAATACAAATCATTTGATAACACCAAAGTTACAAGTCAAATAATATGATATCATTACAAAAGTACATATCAAGTATATGATATGTATCAATGTTAATTTTCAATTATATTATAGTAAATGATATTAATACATAGTACGAGAAAGTGTTAATGTGTACACTAAGAAACAAAGCACGATAATACAATCTGCAGTTTATTTGCAATTTTACGCTTACGTAAAATCCTACTATCCTACTAATATTATAAAGGCGAAAGTTTGTAAGTATGGATGTATGGATGTATGGATGTATGTTTGTTACTCTTTCACGTAAAAACTACTGAATGGATTTGAATGAAACTTTACCACAATATAGCTTATACATCAGAATAACACATAAGCTATAGCTTATACATCAGAATAACACATAGGCTACAATTTTTGAGGTTTTTAATGTGAGGTCGTAAAAAAAAACCACATTTTTTGCGCTTACATTGCAAACGCTGACTGAATCCTACAAGATAGATCAAAACAATTTACTACAGTATTGTACAACTTAAAAAGGTCTACAAAAAAGTCCGTGATGGTATATGTTTATCTCTTAGGAATAACCCACAATAACCATTTTTTATCCTATACTTTGTACGAGAAATAATGGCTTATTTACGAAGCGATTTTAAGCAATACACTATTAATTCTTATCAAAATAAATTATTTCATCAATAAGAACAGTTTGTGTTGATAATATTTGGTCTTTGAATGATTAAAATTGGACGTTTGGTTTTGAAGTTATGGTGAAATTAAAATATTACGATTTCTGCTGCACGGCCCGTTGCGAAGAGGGCGTGTGCGGGGAAGGGGTGTTTAGATCTATGAGTAAGGTACCAGCGCGGCTCAGTCGCGAGGTTGGCCATCGCAGCGGTCGTGCGCAAAGTCTACTAATTTTCGGGTTTTTTTTTTATTTTGTTCTTTTAACTACACATACGCGCAAAAGTTCTTCTCAGAGCTAAACTGTTGTCTAATATATAATACTAGCTGACCCGGCAAACTAGGTTTTGCCTCACTTAAGGGTATGAAAAATAGATAGTGTAGCTTATATGACACGTTCGTAGATTTACCATAGCAGTGCCATCTATTGATTACTTACTCAACCCAGTCGAAAGGTATCGACATCAGTTAGAATCATTTGGAGTTAACAGATAATTGTGACTGTCAAATAATAACAAACAATAATTAGCAGTAAATTAAAATTGCGACTATAATTTGAGATTTATACTATCCTATCTCTCAAGTTGGATCGAACTGCACATGGTGTGCGAATTTTATTATAATCGGTTAAGTGGTTTAGGAGTCCATTTAGGACAAACATTGTGACACGAGATTTATATAAATTAAGATAAGATTATTAATATTATATGTATGTTTTTTTATTATTCTTTATTGTACACTACGTCCTTCTTTAGTCGTTTATAAATTCCTTTCCATCCAAAGGTTGCCTGGATGAGATCGCTTTAAGCGATAAGGCCGCCAATTGTGGTACACTAATTTTAAGTTAATTGTCTTTTACTGTGCCTTTTTTATTTATGTGTCCAATAAAGAATTATAAAATTTCCATGACACAATGTTAGTTACCGTAACTCCTCCGAAACGGCTTGACCGATTTTTACCAAATTTCATATGCGTATTCAGTAGGTCTGAGAATCTTCTACTATATATTTTTAAGGCAAAACAACGTTTGCCGGGTCAGCTAGTCGCAAATAAACTTAACCATTAAGATGGTAAGGCTGTCGCGAAAATAAATAAACTAGAACGTGCTATTCCTTTACCAAACTTTTCTTACGTGTGTGCCACAACCGGATTTAGTCGGATCTAGCCGGGAACTATGCCTTAGGCGGCAAGATCAGGGGGCGCCAATATTCACTAAATTTCCCTCTTTTTTAACTCCCATCGTAAAAATACCCCTTCGTGAATGAAAGTGTATTTTGGTTGGGTAAAATAACCCAACGCACGAACGCAAAGATTAGAGAGAGATTTAAAAGTGGAAGAAAGAAGGGCAAAACGGCATCTTTCAGTTATAAACCCCATTAAACAATTTAAGATCCGTGGTTGAAGTGTGGTATCTTATTGAGGACCGACTTACTTATCAAGAGCGGTAGCGTATGCGATAAGAATGCAGCCGTTTGCGACTACGTCCACGGAAATAGCGTCAGTTGTGTACGAAGGCTCGCAATGCATCGTACGGATAACGCCTGAAATAAAAATGGTAGCAATATGTAGTATTTCGTTTATATAAAAAATAATCCCTATATCCATTGGTCACGTCATCACACGTGAACGGCTGGGCCGATTTCAGAATTTTTTGTTTTGTGTTTTTTCCACAATTTGAATTAAATAATCACCGTTATGACAGAACCACGTCTTAGGTCTTTTTAGTCCTAAATAAATATAAAATTTAATTTGAAGAAGATATTAATTGTAATAAATAACAAAACCTTTACAACTCGATATTTAAAACAAAAAATATAATAATAATAATAATGTACAACATAATCACTAGTTATTGCATATAATGTGTAATTTGTGTATACCCTGTATTAAATGTAATGAATCAATGTAGGTTGTACATATACATGTCAAAATATACAAATAAAATGTACAACTACATAATAATTTTCCATTAGTATTGATTACACTTGTAATATTATCTAAATCTAAAAGAGCAATGAATCCACTACATGTGGTATGATGTGGAACAAAATAACATTACTCTGCTCTTTTATAGAGATCTGTGGAGTCGAGACGCTGGCTTACACTTTGGCCAGAAAATAATAAGAATAAGAAAGATAATTGAGAGTTTACCTTTACCGCTCCCTATGATAATCCCAGTGGGTCCATTGATGTTGTCCACCCAGCCTGGCATGGGTTCCTTCCATGACGCGGTCACTGAAATACGTACATCGGATATGTTATCGGACAATATTTAATTCTGATATTAATGTTTTGTTACACCGCACCACCCTCTATATTAATTTGATTAAAGCAATGTCCAAAACGAGAGCCTGCGATTCAAGTTAACTCTTAGTGCAGGGCTCGCTGGAACACTATCCTATCTTATTACAATAAGTTAATTTTATAAGTTAGACATATTTATTATAATGCTTAGATAAGAGGGTTGTAATCTTTTTGAAAAGTAAACCAATTTGAATTTTGAATTGGAATTGAATGTTTATTTAGTTTCATTTATTCAACTCTTCATTTATTAACTAATTTAATTATCATCAATATTTGCTGTAATTATTATTACGATTATTTTATGACATTTAATATTTGTGTCGGATGACCAAAATTGTATATGATTTTATTATTTTCTGTATGGACCTTGTCTGAAATAAATGATGATTTGATTTGAATATATAAGTAATTCATTCATTAATAAACAAATTAGGTAAGCGCGAGTCGCGCTCGTGCATTAAGAGTTACGTAGGTACGTATCTTAAAAAATAAACAAAAACCGTTTTTTTGATCCCATAGGATCTCACTTAAATATTTACTTCGAAAAAAAAGAAGAGAAGAGAAAGATACGTCTATATATTCTGTGAAAATATTAAGCATATACCTGTTATTGATATATAGGCAACAACACTTTAAAAAGACTGTTGCCGAACCTCGATGATCGCTTCAAATCACCTTAGTTAGCCGAACTGTAGGCGCTACCTACTTACTACAAATTTAATAGTTTAGTCTAAAGGTGACCGCACATTAGCCGGAGGCGAAAAAAAACTATTTTGGAATTATTTATATAAAATCTTGATAGCTCGCATTCCTACGTTCCTGCGTTCCGGAGCTACGATACTATCCAAATTTTAACGATAATCGCACTTTTATATACCTAGATTATATTGTATCATTTATTTATTTTCCCATTTAGATAATTAATATAGCATCGCTGCAAGTCTCACATAGCACCCATATTTAGTAATTAAATTGCTGTAAACAATGTAAATGATGTACCAAAAATATCGAATGTTATTATGGCTAATATTTTTTTTTTTACATTAAATGGGCACGCGTTGATCACAATTCACCTGATGGCAAGCGACATTATGATCTAAGGTGGAGCGCGCTTACCCAGAAAAAACCGGTTCACTCTTGCTTTGAAAACTGCCAGATTGTAGCTCTCAGGAAACAGGGAACTAGGCAAAGAGTTCCACACCTTTGCGGTTCGCACTATGAAGGTGGAGGCAAACCGCTTAGTACGCGCCTTTGGAACCTCCACGGAATCTCAATCTAATCTGATATCTGAATCTGATGTTATGTTCTGAGCCCCAGAAAGATACGCTCACAAACACACACAGACACGTCACAACTTACTACACTTGCAACACCCCATTCTTTTTGCATCCCAGGTTACAAAGAAGCACACAAAGACATAGTAGACAGTAACTAATTACTTTACCGATACGACAACACCGTGACGTATATTATGTTAAATACTACCATAAATAGTACCTCCATTCAGCAGACAATAGCTGATCTATAAATTTAAGTCTGTGCCAAACAACGCTAGCATACTAATATTAAAAAAATACTCCGCATAAGCTTGCAGAATTTTAAGAGGTTCCTCGGTAGCGTGGACGTATTAAGGCAAAGACGACCTCCTTGGCGTAAAGGTTACCATGCCGGTCTGCTAATCAGAAGGTTCCGGGTTCGATTCCCGGCCCGGTCAACATCTTTGTGCTTAACCAAATTTGTTGGCTGTGGGTCTGGGTGTTAAATATGTATTTATGTATAATATGTATGTATGTATATGTAGTATATCAGTTGTGTTAGCAACCATAATACGAGCTAGAAATGGTTCAGTATGGGGCTAACCAGCCGTGTGTGAATGTGTAAAAAAAAAAAATTAAGGCAAAGGAAAATGAGGGCAAAATCACTATAAATCGTAAACGGAAAAAATAGCTTAAATGCCGAAAAAAAACAAAATTAAAAAAAATACTGGTTGAAAAAAATCTTAATATTTACTTTGTCATCGACTTAAGGAATTAATGAGTAGCACCAGTAGCTCAGCTAACTAAAGTGATCTGACTCGATCACAGAAGTCAGCCCACGCTCATGTAGGGGTTCCGTATAAGGATAATTCCAACACATATTGTCATTTCATAATAAGATAATAATCTAATCAAATCAAATGTTTTTATTATTTCAAGAGGTGTTTGTTACATTAGTTTTAGAAATAATAATGTACACTATACTAAACCCGTTAGGCTGAGCAAATTTACATATAATCTTATCCTTTAATATATTCTCCTATGTCTACAAAAAACATAATCTCTTCTATAACCAAAGTAAATCGAATTAAATTAGGTAAGGATTATACTAAGGTCACAATCTATCTAGTTTGGTTATGCTGACAACATTAATAATTAATCAATTACATATGATTTTAAAGACAAGTCTATGGCATCACTGTCACACGCCACCGGCCGCTACCAATCGCAGCGCTCGTTCTGAATCGCGCAAACGAAGTTATTGACGCGCTTTACTGGTTCTAGCTACTATGATACCGTTGGACGGACGTCTCCGGACACAATATCTGTCTGGAGGGATATCCCTTTGCTAAATGGAGGCCATAGACCATCGTCGCTCCATAAGTTAACTAACGGATTTTGTTAAAAAAATTTTTTTTATTAATGTTATAAAGTTTGTAGATTTTTTTAATTAGTTTTACTTATATTTATCATTTTAATGTTTCTTTTATTCCTTGTTATAAAATCTATAGGTTTTATTCTTAGGAATAAAATATATTTTAACATAAAAATAAAATCAATTTACTTATAAGACTTTCACCATGACCTATCATTATAGAATACAAGTTTAAAATATTTATATTATTAGGGTTATTTTAGGAATTTCTAGAAACGATTTCCTATTTACTATACTGGTTATTATTTATAACATTTAAACTTTAAATTCAAGGTTTCATTCCTTTATTTTGTGTTGTAAATCAGTCATTGTTTCTTGAAATAAATTTGATTTAAATATTATTTTTGTATTCACGTCTTAACCTTCACATACTTTCCTGTCTGTGTTTACGTTGAGACTAATTTACACACCCTAAAGGGACCTAAAATGGCGGTGCTGAAAACTGCTAAACACAAGATATTTTTTTCGCCAAAGACCGTTAAAATTTTTCTGTCAGTGCTCCCTTACTGGCGATAATGTAGCGCCTGTAGCTCGGCTTGCTAAAGTGATCTGACATGATCATCGAAGCTTAGCAACGGTCGATGCGGAAGATGTTTGGATGGGTGACCTTGCACAAGACTGTCGTTTTTCAAGTGCTATTTTCATCTGGATGCTACCGTGGGCCGGATGACACGTTTAATTGTAGGTCCCGGTCAAGCGTTGAGCCAAGTCAGGGGCCTTCGGGCGGCTTGAAAACTTTCGACACCACAGTTTGGTAACTTAGCTCATACGAAGAAGAAGAAGACAGTCGATATTTTTTATGAGGGGGATAGATAGATAGATCAATTCTTTATTTCAACGGTTATTTGAGTAAGCTTATTTATTAGTTATTACCTCACTCTCCTCTCCACACTGACTAACCTCTGACTGAATTTCATGATACCCTATCGCTGTTATTCAAACTATTTCCCTAAACTACAAAAAAACAGGCCAAATATGGCGCGCCCTAAAATATGCCGCCTTAGACATTGGTGGCGATTCTGCCGTACACACGACTAAACTAAATTTAAAGAAGCCCCGTCTCTTTTTATACTAGGTGTCCAGAAAGAGACGGCACGTTCTGAACCACAGACAAAACAACTATAATCACGTCAAATATGGAATGTGCAGGTAATTTTGGAGGTGATACAAGTGAGTGCGTTCTAAAGTCGCCTATATTTTCTACATTTAACGTGATTTTAGTTGTTTTGACTATGGTGCAGAACGTGCCGTCTCTTTCAGGCCACCTAAGATGAAAAGAGACGAGGCTTCTTTAAATTTAGTTTAGTCGTGTGTGCCACTGAATCGCCACCATTGGCCTACTAAGCTTGTTGGTAATTCCACCACTGCCGCCCCTTCCTGAGTGCTCCCCTGTCTCACCTATAGACGGCCTTGCGATAGCGATGGGGAATTTGTGTCCGTACTCAGCGACAAGATCCTCGGTGATTGCTTTGGTGTACGAATACGTGTTCGGCTCCGATTTTATCACCCTGAAAGAAAAATATGATGGGTTTAATATGGTGGTTTTTTGGTGATAATACTTATACTACGCATACCTAGACATATTTAGGATTCAGTTCACAAGGTTTTATAATTCTAAGTATCATAGATTTCAAGTAATCGCAAGTTGAACTTCAACGAAAACTTTAAGAGTTTCAACCCTACAGATTGAACAAATACCTTGACTTACACAGACTATACATAAGCAGCCCACTTTACGTTCCCACTGCTGAGACTAGGGGCCTTCTCCCACCAGAAGAGAGCTATAGGTTACAATCCACCACGCTAGCCAAGTGCGGGTTGGCGGATGACTAACTAACTAACAAATGTCTGAAAGTACCACAATATTACTATTATTTAAATTGTTAGACGTCAGATGAAACATCAGATTGTCAAAAAATCCTATTGAGGGTTACTAGCAATTACCTTCCCCAAGGTTACTGCGCCAAGACTATAATGAAAAGATAATTTTGTGGGTCCTTGAAATAATTACCACGTACAATGGCCTGTTCAATACTTGTCCCGCGCATCAATAAAGTTCCGCATTGTGACCTTTAAGTCCATAATAAATGGCACATTTATTAATACAAAAGTCAAGCGCATTAAAATAGCATAAGTGCATATATTTTGTTTAATATTATTAATTAATTGCACAGAAACCTACATTTCGGAGTGGTGTGTTGCAACTCACGCTGTTGAAGGACACAAATTTCGAAAATATTTTATATTTTTTTGCATAATATATATTATAAAATTAATTTGTTTCTTCTATTCTTATAATTTTTTAAGTACACCTCCCTTCTTCTTTTCTCACTTTCCCATACAAAAGTTGCCTGGAAGAAATCGCTATAGACGATAAGGCCGGCTATTGTGCAACAATTTGTATCTTTTATTTATGTATAAAAGTATTATAACTGTGTTTTCATAGAGATCATAGAATCATAGATATTTATTAACCTTATCACATTTCGTAATAATAGGCACGTCAAAATATAATATAAATTATCCTTAAAAACTACTTCAGTTAATTCTAAATAAATACTATATACATGATTGATTTCTATACACAAATGAAGACTCTGCAAGAGGCAATCTCATAAATTCATTTGGTGTGCAATGAAGAGTTTTTGTATTGTATTGTATTATTTTTACATTGAAGGAATGAGTACATTAGAGGAAGTGTGAAAGTAGCCCCAGGGAGGCGGAAAATAAAGAGTGGAAGGTTAGCGTGGTATAGACATGTTATGCGTAGAGAGGAGATGCATGTCACTAGGAGATGTATGGAAATGGTAGTGCAAGGAAGAAGAGCAAGAGGCCGCCCGTAAAAGACATGGACGGAGTGTGTGAATGAGGACATGAGAGAGAAAGGATTGAGTGTAAAGATGACGTCTGATAGAGGAGAGTGGAAGAAGAAGATTTGTGCCGATCCCACCTAAGTGGCATAAGGTAAAGAAGAAGAAGAAGAAGATTTTTACAATAAATGGGCTTGCTGGGAGCCACATAGGAAGCCTATTCCACCAGTGGGAGAAATCCAGAAGATTTGCTGTGCCGACCTCACCCAAGTGGGATAAGGTAAAGAAGAAGAAGATTTTTACAATAAATGGGCTTGCTGGGCGCCACATAGGAGGCCTATTCCACCAGTGGTAGAAAACCCGCTGGATGATGATGATAATGATTAGTGGAATCTCCATGAAGACTTACTGGGGCTCGACGTAAGCGAGGAGGTCGTCGTCCATCCAGTCCACCATGTGCATGATGTGTCGAGGGTTGTGCACGGCGGGGTACACCTGCTCTTCCAGCACTGGCAGCTCGCAGCGGCAGTACGCTGTCGACAGGTGGACGAACACCTGCCAACAACATTTGAAACACACATATTTTGTAATATATTAGGAGTGAGTAGAAATGACGGCTGATAGAGGAGAGTGGAAGAGGAAAATTTGTTGCCGACCCCACCTAGTGGGAGAAAGAAAGGAAGAAGAAGAAATTTAACTAAAAGTTAAACGGGACTTCTGTCTGTTTGTCAGAAGGCTGAAAATTTCACAAGTTATGTATTTCCCGTGACGCTATAACAACAATACTAAAAATAAAAAATGAAAATGCATATTAGGTGGCCATTAGACTGATTAAAATATATATTATTTTTTGAGTAAATGTGTCTAAAAAGCTTCTTTGAAAGACAAAAAGCTTGATATCTTGAAAATTGAGCTGGCGCATGGGGAGGGTCCCCTTTCCCATATAAAATGCATTATAAAAAAATATTTTTTGTCTATTTTCATTGTAAATCATAGAAAAACTTGTTTTTTCAAATCCCCAGTTGTTGAAGGAAAAATAACACGAGGCTCGATTAACCTTAACCATACCTCCAAGTTCCTCATGGTCTCAGCAAGCGTGAGCATCCTCAGCGTTCCTTTGGTGTTCATGTTGACTGCATCTTTCAGCTTCTGGTCGAATCTGCAGAAAAAAGTAGCTTGATACTTGGTTCTGACGATCTTGTTGGCGTTATGGTTGCCATGTCGGACTGCCAACCAGAGATCCCTGGTTTCGATTCCCGGCACGGCCAACAGCTTTGTGATGAACTAAATTTGTTGACTGTTGGTCTGGGTGTTAAATATGTTTCGTTATAAAGTAGTCGTTAACCCAAGACAGAGGCCTTCAGGCGGCTTGAAAACTCTCGACTTGGCCACTTGACTAATACGAAGAAGAAGAAGATTACGGAAGTTTTAGTAAGCGAAAGAAGGACCTGACACAAGCAGCGCTGTGGAAGATGACGTTGCACTGCTCCCGGAGCTCCTCCCGGTCGTCATTGGAGATGCCGAGCCCGTCCTCCGTGATGTCTCCCGTAATCAGCTTCAGTTTGCTGAAGGCTGACGGGTCCTTGGCTCGGAGCGGGTCGAATACCTGCCGCACGGAAATATATGGGGTTACTAAACATTGTAAACAGTCCCACGTAAGGCATCTTAGTATTTTATTTGAAATTGGGATGGCGATCAATTTCAATCGCCTCACGCACTTTACGTGGAACCATAAACTTTTCTTTAGCTAGGACAGACACTTTGTCAAACCGTAAAAAATGACCATGTCCCGCTGCGTGTTCAGCTACTGCGGATTTTGTGAAATCCGCATTCTTAACGCTGCGTATATGTTCCGACAAACGTCTAGAGACATTACGCCGTGTTTCTCAAATGTATCTTTTAATAATAAGTAAGTGTGACCGTTTTCTACGCGAAAATATAGGGATGATATAACCCGTGATTAGAATACTGGAGAGGATTGCTGATTCCCATACAATATAGCGTGGCGCGGAAGTTGCTATTATAGTTACCCATGAAACCTAGATGGCGCTGCAAATCGATCGTTCAGCCTAGCTGACGCCAAATTCCGCAACGCACTGCAGTCGCATAGTGATGTAAATCTTATATATACAATTTCCATGTCACAATGTTAGTTACCGTACTCCTCCAAAATGGCTTGACCGATTTTTACCAAATGTTTATGCAGTAGGTCTGAGAATCAGCTACTATCTATTTTCCATACCCTTAAGTGATAAGGCAAAACAACGTTTGCCGGGTCAGGTAGTAAATAAATAAAAATAAAGTAGTAAGAGGATAGTAGATTGCGTGACCCGAGTGTAGTCGTTTCATGAAAACACCAATAGATTGCGCTACTTGTATGCAACGATAACGATTTTCAACAAGGTTGAGCGTCTATTGTAATTATTAGTTTGAATGCCCAGCTTTATAAGGAGTAATAAAACATCGCTATGCATCTTGCCTAGGGGCACATTGTTTTCAAAAATTTTTCAATATTCGTAAATTCGTAGTTTATATATATCTACATATGTATGTACAAGAGCATCTCTTAGGTTTTCGTTACTTTCCAATAACCTTGTATACTTAGTGAGCTAATTTATACAGATAGGTTGGTATTTAATCATACCAGGATGCATAACATCCAAATAATTTAGCTGCAGCTCTAAATACTTTCTAATCCTACTAATATTATAAACGCGAAAGTTTGTATGTTTGGATGTTTCATGCAAAAACTTCCAAATGGACTTGCACCATAATAATGAAGCTTAGGTATACATTAGAAAAATATTTTTTTAAGATAGTACGTGAAGTGACCATAATATATGAAAAATCGTAATGAATGATGGCTTATGATAATTATCATAAGCCATCATTGTTAAAATTTTGTATGATTATAATCATATTATGTTTAATAATTTTAACTATTACTATGTTTTAATTTAGTATGTTACTATGACATTTTACTGGCAAAAGATAGAGGAGGCTTATAATATACGCAAATAATTACTGTCAAAGGTTTGCTGAATTGAAATACGTTACTAAATAACTTCATATAGTTGTTATGTTTGTGTATGAGTATGTTTCTTAGCCTTAGTTGATTATCTCATAATCCGTGATTAACGTGGAGCGAATCTAGTATAAAAAAAATATAGTTATTTTTAATTAAACTCCTAATTGCATAATAATGCAATTAGGTGTGTCACAAAATATTGCACTAGACGTGTCTGACTTGTTGCATCAGTTCACTAGACGAGGTCAAACTTGTTTTGATAGTTGAAATGCAACTTTTTACATAACGATTTAAACTTATTTTTTCCTTATTTCTATCTGTTGACTGCATCTATCTAAATTTATTTTGAGTTAAATATGTCTAACCGTTGAAATATATATCTTTCTTAGGATGAGTCCAAGATGGATTTATTGACGACTTCGTTGGCGTATTGGTTACCATGCCGGACTGCCAACCAGAAGGTTCCGGGTTCGATTTCCGGCGCGGCCAACATCTTTGTGCTGGACTAAATTTGTTCGCTGTCGGTCTGGGTGTTAACAATGCATCTATATAAAATATGTATATGTAGTATATCAGTTGTGTTTGCAACCATAATACGAACTAGAAATGGTTCAGTATGGGGTTAACCAGCCGTGTGTGAAATGTCTCCTAATATTTATTATTTATGTAAGTATTATTTTTAATGCCATTCGGGACGTATTTATCGTTACCGAAGTAGAAAAGAAATATATTTACTCGATTATTGCAAAGTTCTTTGAGCCTCTCTTCACTGGCGACACCCTTCTTCTCCCTCATCAGAAGGTAAATCACTTTCACATCGGGACAGCTGCGCAGGAGTTTCTCTACTAAAGCCTGCAAAAAAGGTAAGGTTTATATTATTCGAACTTCTGAAACACATCGAATGAAGGTAAGTAAGGTTTGTATGACATTTAAGTGTCATGGTAGGTTTTGCTTTTTGTCCGTGGTTTCTCTTTCTCTTATAATCACGTGTTTTTTTTAAAGTGTGAAGAATAAATGAAAAAAAGTAGACGAAAGTACAAGAGTAAGTGGCAGAGGCAAAAAGTTAGGACAATGATATAATTAAAATATTGCTCAAAGACCGTCTAAAGAACGCCTCTTAGAATATTTACACTTATATTCGTCCCAATCAGGCTTATGAATTAGAGATAAAACTAGTTTAAAAATATTTATTTCATAACATATTTAAATAATGTTTGTATATCACTTACGGCAATAAAAATAACGTTTTAAAGTCGACTGTATCATCTGCACTGCACGCAATTTTGTAATAGAATCTGTTCTAAACGGTAAAAGTATGTGGTAGCAAAACAGTTGCATATAATTATTCTAGAAAAAAACGCTTTAGAAGCTTTGTTCAACTAACGCGACAAAAATAATTTAGCGAAATTAGATCATCAAACACAAGGAATGTCACATGTAGATTAAAACCTGCTATGTATTACCTACTTTAAATAATGTTTTTCTATTTTATGTTATTATGTTATATTACGTGTGTTACCTTTGTACACTAAATAATGTATTCGATTCATTGCTAAAAACTCGACGTGCGCACAATGCAGCGAGTACCTTCTTAGTTGTAATCTTGTTTCCCAACAAAATAAAATATATATAATTATAGATTTAATCAGAACTAAAAGTCTTACAATAGTTAGTCATAAGTTTAAATAGGTGATGTTAGTCTGTAAAACACTTAACTTCGTATGATTAAATGTTACAGTAGGCATATTAACGCTGTGTGAACATACTAGTTGGCGATTCAGCGGCACACACGACTTAACTAAATTTAAAGAAGCCCTTTTCAAGAAAGAAGTCTCTTTTCATCTTTGGTGGCCAGAAAGAGACGGCACGTTCTGAACCACACACAAAACAACTAAAATCACGTCAAATATGAAAAATGAATGAGAATGAATGAATGAGCGCACCCAATTGTATCAGCTCTAAATCTGACGTGTTTGACGTGATTTTAGATGTTTTGTCTATGGTTTAGATCGTACCATCTCTTTTTGGTCATTTATGACGAAAAGAGACAGAGCTACTTTAAATTTAGTTTAGTCGTGTGTGCCGCTGAATCACCACACTATGTAATATTGTTTATGTTAATAAAGAATTTACAAAATCAAAATCTAAAGCGTTGTCGTTTTAGTTCTCATGACCTTTAAGACTCGCAGATTCAGATTTATTGACCATTTGATTGAAAGTAGTAATCCTACAAATATAATAAATGAGAGTTATTATTAAATAATTATGAGTACATCAGAGGAAGTGTGAAAGGAGCCCCAGTGAGGGAGAAAATAAGGAGTAGAAGGTTAGCGTGGTATGGACATGTGATGCGTAGAGAGGAGAAGCATGTCACTAGAAGATGTATGGAAATGGTAGTGCAAGGAAGAAGGGCTAGAGGCCGCCCGAAAAAGACATGGATGGAGTGTGTGAATGAAGACATGAGAGAGAAAGGATTGAATGTGGAGATGACTTCTGATAGAGGAGAGTGGAAGAAGATTTGCTGTGCCGACCCCACCTAAATGGGATAAGGTGAAGAAGAAGAAGAAGAAGATTATTAACTAAGTATAGATATAAGCCTCACTTTGCCAAGGAAACCAGTGCCTCCGGTGACGAAGACAGACTTCCCGGAGTAGTACTCACGCACCGTCGGAGCCATGCTGAATCAATCTGTCAACAAATGACAAGTAATGTCCATGTTAATACATAATTATCACATATTACCATATTAACTTATTGAATGGGACTACGTAATGTAGCGTGAGGAACCTTTGCACTATGTGTGGTCAGGAGGGAATTTGTGTATACCGTTTTTAAGGTTCCGTACCTAATTAAAAGGTAAAAACGGGACCCTATTACAAAGCCTCCGATGTCTGTCTGTCTCCAGGCTATACCTCAGAAACCGTAATAGCTAGAAAGTTGAAACTTTCATAAGATTCATGTATTTCCCGTGCCGCTATAACAACAAATGCTAAAAATAAAAAAGATATATGTATTGAGGGAGGTCCCAATACAATGAACGTGTTTTTTTGCTATACTATATCAATAACGGTAGCATGTAGACTCGTAAAGTTTTCACAAAATATATAAATATACATTAGCTGTCAAATTAAATTATAAAATTTGAATAAAATTAATATTTGAGGTGGGGTCCTATCATGGTACGGAACACTTCATGCGCGAGCCCAACTCGCATTTGGCCAATTTTTTATGCATGACAGGCTTGCGCTTGACCAAAACTTACCTGATGTTAAGTTATATTGCGGTCTAGGATGGTTCGCGCTTAGAAGAAGAATCTCTCGCCTTGTAGGTGCTGATTTTGCTTAGTTTAATAATCATTTTATAGATTTAGTGAATAAACGGTAGTTTAATTTATCTAAAGTTTAATCAGCATTATTCGAATTAGATTCTTTAAATGTATTATCGGCTAAGTTTGGTATCGCTAATTTAGTTAATTAATTGTACTAGGAAATCAATTAATATTTAAGGTATGTTAATATATGTTTTTTAAATGCCTTAAATTTATTTTATAATTTAGGCGTCTGAGTAATACATGCGCTTCGTTTTTCCAAATTACCAATAACAATATATATTTAATCCTACTTATTTAAAGCAGATACGTTCTTACATTTAATCTACTATTTCTAAGGCTTTTTTTAATTTTTAATTTTTGTGTGGTTTTCTTTGCATGAAATTATTAATTTTAGTGCAGTAGAAATAAAAAATATTGTTTCTAAAATTTGAGTTAATTCCTTTTCTAAAGCTATTTATAAGTATGGCTTGGTGAGTTTTCTTTTTTTCCTAATATTAGTTGTTTAATATGAAATACGATGCGATGATCTAACAGTTGAGTATTATTATGTATTGCTACCGACCTTTGTCACCCTAATTTCATGGACAATACAGGTCGCAAAAGTTTAAATTAAATCAATTTACAAATGTCGATGAACCCATTGCCAACCTAAGGACAAACTAATCAACTAACTGGGTTGGCGCGTCGACCCGAATCGGATCCTGGCTTACGATACTAGGAGACGCCACTGTTCTCGGTCCTGTGCCTTCTCCTGCCACTGCGTGACCTGAAGATTGCGCAGGTCCTGCTCCACTTGGTCTATCCAGCGATACCTGGGACGTCCGACCGGTCGACGACCGCTTGCTCGTCACATTTAAGCTCTTTTCACTGCACGATCCGATTCCATTCTCTCCACATGGCATGGGATTTTCAAAATAGAAAATTAAGCTACCAGCAAGCAACTTTTTCTACATAACACTTTACCCTTCATGGGCGACATCGACGCGCACTTGGACAATTATAGAAATTGAAGCATACTTTTTTGAAGCCTAACTAAATTGAATCCTACTGTTTGACCTTACCTTTGATTTTGTTTCGCCTAATAGGCGTGTTTGTTTCGTGTAAATTGCCGGAATTTATTTAAATTGCTCCAAATCGGTCCATTCGTGTCGCGAGTATTTATTTCCCTCGTGTAAGAGCTAATACGTTTCAACAGATACAGCTTGGTGACAAACAGACAAACAGCGAAATCTCAGCTATTTATTTTTGTGTAATAAACATTGAATTTTTTTGACGTTCAAGAGTAAAGGAAGCTTGTAACGTTATGTCTCTGTAAAATTCGAACTGAGAAGTCATGTGACACGACATTTAAATTGCTGTTATTGGTTTGTCACACAAACAAAAAATGCGGACTAAACATATTTGTAGTCAGTCAGCTAAACTATTATAAAAATTACAAATGTATGTATACCTACTTTTTTATGTAAGAGATATGTGGCCAGTATTATTAGTATTACGAGTATTTGAGTGTGTAACCTCATTGGAAATGTATTTTTTACATAAGCACATTTATTTCCTTCCTCTATGTTTTGTTATTATCGGACCGTGTCTCGATATAATTATTTCTTCTTCTTCGTATAAGCAAAGAGGTCACGTTCTGGTGTCGAGAGTTTTCTGACTTGGCTTAACGGCTAAATGTACTAAGACTAACAGCCGGGACCTAAAATTTAGCGAGTCATCCTACCCACGGTAGCGCCCAGATGAAAATGCCTCTTGAAAAACGAGTGTTGTGCATGGTCACCCATCCAAAAACTTTCCGCATCAATCGTTGCTTAGCTTCGATGATCGCGTCAGATCACCTTAGCTAGCTGAGCTATAGGCGCTATATTCTATTATAGTTAAAGGTACGTAAACATAATTAGTTAGCACCCAATTTAAAGTTTCCTAACTAGAATTAAAACCAGTAGTGCTGAAAACATAAAAACACGTGAACGGTTATTGCTAAATGGCATGTGCCCAATATATAGGTACTAGTAATAATAGCTGTATTTACAGGCATATTGGGAAAATGATTCCTGCATTTACTTGCCAGATGCAGGAAACCTAAAATTTACTTAAAAAAACCGTAGGCTTCAGGAAGTTTTCACAGTTTCATAGATGGACTGCGTTTTTTGACCGGGTTGTGTGTGTATGTGTGTGTGTATATAACAGTAATGTACATTCATAATGTCATCAGAATCTGTTCTTACCACGGATAACAGAAAAAAGTTCCTTCATACATATATTTGACGACCTCGTTGGCGTAAAGGTTACCATGCCGGTCTGCTAATCAGAAGGTTCCGGGTTCGATTCCCGGCCCGGTCAACATCTTTGTGCTTAACTAAATTTGTTGGCTGTGGGTCTGGGTGTTAAATATGTATTTATATATAATATGTATGTATGTATATGTAGTATATCAGTTGTGTTAGCAACCATAATACGAGCTAGAAATGGTTCAGTATGGGGCTAACCAGCCGTGTGTGAATGTATCCTAATATTTATTTATTTACATTAAAAATATACCCAGGGAAATTTGACAAACGAGGTTAAGTTGGAAGAGGCTCATTTAACATATGTAGACAATAATATATTTGAAAGATATGAAACGTATACGCTATTATAATCTGCTTCTTCGTATGAGCTAAGTGGCCAAGCTCTGGTGTCAAGAGAAACTTGGCTTAACGACTGCTTGTACTAATAAAAACACCTGGGATCTACAATTTAACGAGTCATCCTATCCACGGTAGCACCCAGATAAAAAGCACCGTGGGGTGCAGCTAGTTTAAATATAAATTAAATCCAGATGGGGCCATTGCAAAATAATTTACGTGATTATAATCAAAAGTTATATATAGTTTAAGATGTCAACGGAAGAACTTCACATATTATTAAAAAAAAAATTGTCCAAGTGCGAATTGGGCTCGCGCATGAAGAAGGGTTCCGTGGCATTGTTGTATGCCCCTAAAATATTTATTTTAATGATTTTTTATAATTTAATAAAAAAAAATTACATGCTACCGTTATTGATTTACCTATAGCACAAAAAAACACGTTTACTGTATCGGCACCCCCCTTAGTATTTACATGTTTTTATTTTTAGTATTTGTTGTTAAAGCGACACGAAAAATACATATCTTGTGAAAGTTTCAGCTTTCTAGCTATTACGGTTTCTGAGATACAGCCTGGAGACACACAGACAGACAACGGAGTCTAGGAATTGAGTCCCGTTTTAAAAATTTTTTTTTTTTAAGTTTCGTGAAAATGGTTCCAGAAATATTGATTCACATATCGATCCCTAAAACGCCGATAGGTGCAAAATGAAGTGGTTTAATTACAATTACACAATAACTAATGATTCTAGTAGAAATCAATCAACAAATCCGGTTTTGACACATCGACTGCAATAGACAGACAAACAACAGCGTATCCTGTATTAATGTGCGTATATTAACATATTTTATGCGAGTATTTCAATTGGACGTAAGGAATATCCGGGAATGACTTTTAAAAATTTTGTAGGCTAAAGACGCGGCTCGTAAAGACCCAAAGACATGGTGTTTATACGAAAATTCAGATTTATAATAAGTTGCCACAACTAAATTAAAATATAATGGTGGCGATTAAGCGGCACACACGACTAAACTAAATTTAAAGAAGCCCCGTCTCTTTTCATCTTAGGTGGCCAGAAAGAGACGATAAGTTCCGCACCATAGTCAAAACAACTAAAATCACGTCAAATTGAGAAAATATAGGCGACTTTAGTCCGCACTCACTTGTATCACCTCTAAAACTACCTACATTTTCCATATTTGACGTGATTTTAGTAGTTTTGTCTGTGGTTCAGAACATGCCGTCTCTATCTGGCCACCTAAGATGAAAAGAGACGGGGCTTCTTTAAATTTAGTTTAGTCGTGTGTGCCGCTAAATCGCCACCAATGAATTCAAATGTAAAATTAAATCATTTTTGACATATAATGCGTTTTATAAATTAGACGAATATCTGCACATGAAGCTCACAGAGGGATATTTTCAGTTTAAGTTATAATACAAAAAATAATTCTAAATTTGACGTTTATCACACTTTCGCGGATATTTAAATTATATTATATATTAGCATTAAGACATAACATATCCACTGTAAATGACGAATGAATGAATGAATGAATGTTATTATTGTTAATAAAACATCTGATTCTGAATCTGAGTTTTATTTAGTTAGTACGTTAGAATTACGTAGATATTTTGGGGGGGAAGGGAAATCTTATACACAAAACTTGTGTTTTTTTCCTTAAGACGACCTTGTTGGAGTAATGGTTACCATGCCGGACTGCTAATTAGAAGGTTCCGGGTTCGATTCCCGGCGCGGCCAACATCTTTGTGTTGAACTAAATTGGTTGGCTGCCGGTCTGGGTGTTAAATAATTATGAATCTATGTCGCGGGTAAAACCACGGGACGCAGCTAGTAACTATAATAAATAAATGAATATTAGGGCGCATTTTCACACACGTCTGGTTAGCCCCATACTAAACCATTTCTAGTTTATTTACGGTTGCTAACACAACTGATTTACTACATATACAAACATAAGTACTTTATATCCGACCGATAGACAACAAATTTAGTTCATCACAAAGATGTTGGCCGTGTAGGGAATTGAACCCGGGGACTGCCAACCCCCAGTCCGGCATGGCAACCAATACGCCAATGAGGTCGTGAAATGATATTTAGAATCTGGTGAAGGAATCGAAATATGTTCTAGGAATTTCTTAACAAGATAAAAAAATACTTGTTAGGGTATACATGAGATATGAGAGAATAATATATATTTTGTTAAATTCTGCGTAAATTATAGGGCATTTTTCAATCTTGACTTTTTTTTAGTTTGATTTTTGGGATTAAAATTTAGACTTTTTTTTGATTAGACAGACTACCATAATAAAAAAAAAAACGCTGTTACACGCCCTAATAGTCAAATGTCTAATAACTGTAAGGAGTAAAAACTAACTACTTTTTAGGGTTCCGTACCTAAAAGGTAAAACGGGATCCTATTACTAAGTCTCCGCTATCTGTCTGTCTGTCTCCAGGCTGTATCTCAGAAATTGTAATAGCTAAAAAACTGAAACTTTTACAAAATACGTATATCCCGTGCCACTATAACAACAAACATTAAAAATAAACAATATTAAGGGGGATCCCCATACAATAAACGTGTTTTTTCGTATTTTTTGCTATATATCAATAACGGTAGCTGCTAGACACTTAAAAATTTCACAAAATATGTAAATGTGCATTAAATATCAAATATAATTTTATAAATTTAATAAAAATAATTATTTAAGGGGGGTTCCCATACAACAATGGTCCGGAACCCTTCACACGCGAGCCAAACTCGCACTTGGTTATTTTTAAACTGCTAGTTTCTTTTGCGTCTTATTGGCACACATTTAGCTTTAGCATTTACTATATAATTCATGAATTTAATATACACAATGCATTTCCGGGTTTAAACTTCAGTATTAAATAAAATAATTCATTGGTCGGACTTTGACGACCTCGTTGGCGTAACGGTAATGCAGGATTGCCAACCAGAGGGTCCTGGGTTCGATTCCCATCACGGCCAACATCTTTGTGATGAGCAAATGTTTTGGCTGTCGGTCTGGGTGTTCAATATGTCGATATAAGTGTATTTATGGTGTATATGTATGTATAGATAGATAGATAGAAAATTCTTTATTGGACACATTAAAATAAAAAAAAAGAAATAGAAAGCGCTTACAAATTAGTGTGCCACAATTGGCGGCCTTATCGCTTAAAGCGACCTCTTCCAGGCAACCTTTGGATGGAGAGGAGTTTATAAACAACTGAACCAGGACGTGTATATGTGTGTGACGTGTATGTATATCAGTTCAGTTTTGTTAGCAACCATAATACAAACTAGAAATGGTTTAGTATGGGGCTAACCAGACGTGTGTGAAATGTGTCCTAGTATTTATTTATAACCAATCAATATCGGATTTCTATTTCAACTATCACGACAATCATGTAACTAATTATATGTAAATTAGAAAACCAACTTTAAAAATTTAATTTTGTATATTGTACTTTCTATGAAGTATGTTAATAATAAAATAAATAATTTAGTTTAAACATAACTTTTATTTTTGTTATATCTTTTGTGTAACCATATTTTATTGGAAATAAATAATTTTGTACTTGTATTTGTATTTATGTAACTTAAGAATATCTTATCTTTTATCATTACTACTAGTTTTGTTGTTGTATAATAAAATAAATAGGTTTAATTTGTTTAATTCACTATTTGTAAGGTGCTTTTTTTCATGTAATTTTTAATTTTAGTGTAGTCAAAATAAAGAGTATAAATAAATTATTATATTAATTAAATAATAAAAAAATCGATTAATCAATCTATACATAAGTCACAATATACAATTAAAACGTCATAATACGTTACGTACGTTGGGTTTAACAATTATACATGTCAAAATATTCAAAGTATAAAAAAATATGTAGTTTAAAAATAACACATTTGTTACTAACAATTAAGCCAATATTCAAACAAAAAAAAAACATACGCACCTTAACGTAACCGACAGGCACCAAACCAAACAAAATAAAAACAGTGACTAAAAACTTTCGATAACGAAAAAAGTTTTCAAATAAAAATCACCAAAAAGCTAAATCGACAACAATATATAAAAAATAGTATTTAAATGGAGAACTGATAAGACCTGAGGTCTTGCCGGCGGTATACAGTGGAGTGATGCTATATGCTGAGTGTTGACCGACTATTGTGGCTAGCCAATATACTCCAATGTATGCATGACTGAATATATAATGAGTGAAGCATCATCACTTATACAGGACTACTAGCTTACCGGGCAAACGTTGTTTTGCCTTATTTTTACCTTTGTTTTGCCTTATTTTTGCTCAAAGTCATGGGGAAAAAGCAGTTGGGATCCACTGTCGCTCTGCATAACTTGACCGGACATATACTCGTACATGACCTTACGGCATTAAATAGAACCTATTTGAATGTACACTTTACCTACTTGTACTTATATTTATATATTACTCTTTGTTGTAATTATGTTGGCTGCTAAAATAAAGAAATGTATTTGTAATTTTTTTTCTAGTTACTAGATAAATTCTAATGTAAACAAAAATTTATGATTTTTAATCGAAGTACAGTTAAAAACAAATAAGAGCAACCCTAATCACTTAGGGGTATGGAAAATAGATAGAAGCCAATTCTCAGACCTACTGAATACGCATATATAATTAGTTAAAAATCGGTCAAGCCGTTTCGGAGGAGTAAGGTAACTAACATTTGTGACATGGAAATTTTATATATTAGAAGGAAGAAGAAGATAGATAGATTTGAAGAAGATTAGATTAGAAGATATAACAATTGTATCACTTTACGGTATGCATTTGCAAGTCTTCAAAATAATTGGCCAAGTGCAAGTTCGGCTCGCGCACGAAGCAATGGGAAAAAAATAGTTTGTTATATTACACATTTTGCTTGTTTCGTAAAAGTGAGTTAAAAAGAAGTTTTAGAGATGAAAATTTTCTTCAAGCACAGTGCTTCATAACTTCTAAACGGAGTATTTAAGAATAAAGATGATGACCCAAGAGCTAGCGCTTACCTCGGCCAATGTAACTTGCAACATAACTAGTTGTTTTTTTTATATGTATGTAGGTAACCCTGTGCTGCAAGCTTATGATGCTCGTATCGACAAATTTATCTGGTGTTTTTTTTTCGACAAATCCTTGATAATTCCCTCTACTACAACGCTTATAATGCATGTATCGACAAATTTATCTGGTGTTTTTTCGAAAAAAAAAATTGTTCTCTCTACTACAACGCATATAATGCATATATCGACAAATTTATCTGGTGTTTTTTTTTCGACAAAACCTTAATTATTCTCTCTACTACAACGCATATAATGATCAACCAATCGACAAATTTATCTGGATTTTTTTTTCGAGAAAAACTACTAGTATAAACAGTCTTTAAGCCAAGTCATAGGCCTTCAGATGGCTTGAAAACTCTCGACACCAGAGCTTGGCTACTTAGCTCATACGAAAAAGAATTACTCTTATAAGCAAATACATATCTCATCGTACGTTAAGCATCTTGCATGAGGATGACCAAGGTTTTTATATGTCACACATTAATTTTTATTCTCTCTTGTATTTACGTAATTACTTTAATGTCCCATAAAATAAAGAATGCATTATGGCTTTTGCTTAAACACAGTTATGTTGTGCATAAAATAAGTTTTATTCGAAAGGTTATATTAATAATAATTTCTAGGTCACCAATATTATGGGACATGTGAATTCTTAAGCATTATTATGCTTGCTAGCCTTTTTTTCGCGAAGAAATGCATTTACGCATCTCCCGCCGCAAGCCTGGACGAGGCGGGCGGGGTATGTCGGGCTCGAGGGCCAGAGGGCCGTCACTACCGACTACAACCTCACGGTGTCCCATCTCACGACGGGGACAGGGATGCAGGACCGCGTAGCGCCATGCCGCTGCTCTCCCCGCCCAATGTCTGTCGATATTTAAGATAGCAGGCTACATCCGAGCGCTCCTATGGGTTGGATGATTGATTATACCAACGGAAACAGTATTCAATTGTTTATGGCGTATTGATAGCGTAAGTTTGAAAAAATCTAATTTCACCGGTTTTTAGTGTTCTGTTCTGGCTACCAACGGGACTTCATTACTAAGAGTTCGCTATCTATGTTCGTCTATTACTAGGCGTATCTCATGTGCCGTGGTAACAAGAGAGCTAACAATTTTACAGATGTATTTCTGTGGCTGCTATAACAAAAAATACTAAAAACAGAATAAAATAGATATTTAATGGGAGCTTCCATACAACCAATGTTGTATTGTTTCAATTTTTTTCTCAGTCTTGTATACACATAATATTTAAATTTTGTTTTATATTTAAACTAGCTGACCCGGCAAACGTTGTTTTGCCTTAAAAATAGAAATGCAGTAGCCGATTCTCATACCTACTGAATACGAATAGGAAATTTGGTAAAGATTAGTCAAGCCGTTTCGGAGGAGTACGGTAACAAACACTGTGACACGGAAATTTTATATAAGATGTAGTGTATTTAAATAAATATTTAAGGAGCCTAAATATTCCCTAAATATTTATTTTATTTATTCCCATGCAACAAACGCGACTTATTTATTATTTTTTCTTTATCTGTATAACGACAATTGGCAGATGCTTGAAATAATCACAAAATATTTAACATTAATTAATTCCCGCTTCTCCATTCCAGTACAGAACGAGCAGGGGCTCAGCGAAGAGACATCGATTCGCTGTCGAAGTTCCGAGGATTCGCACAAAGCGTTTTTCTTCGACCTTCATTGTGAGAACTGCGAAGCTTTGGAACTCTCTTCCTGAGTCTCTTTTTCCCGAGAAGTACAATTTGGGGATCTTCAAATCAAGAGTAAATAGATTCTTTCTATATGAAATACAGAACTTTATTGGCCCTAAATAACATACGTTAAAGGCAAGTCATACTACAATAATTACTTAAAACTTAAAAACATTAGTTAGATAAAATTAAATAAACTTACAAATTTCATTAAATAAATATTCTACCCCATTAAATACTACACACATTAGCACTTGTTTTCCATGTTTATTAAATTTAAAATACTACTGTTTACACATGAATAACGATTCTGCAAGCTCCATATTCATATATTCGCTTATTCGATGATTAGACCACAGTGAAGCTTACTATCTTCTTTTAAAAATACATTAAAAGTAATTAATACAAATAAATTATTATCATACAACAAAGGTATTTTTTCACACTGTCATTTCGTTTTTCTTCATTGATTCTAGTTAGAATAAAGTATATCTATCTGATAGCTACAATATACAATAGTCTCCAAGGTTAGCATTGAACATTTTTATGACATTTACAACAAAGAATTAAAGATGAATTTGTCAGTGTGTCAAGAGTCGCTGGCGCAATGACAATTACGCTTTCTATTGACAACATATTTGTTTATTAAATGCCAGCCCACACGTAGCTAATACTCACTATCTTTCTGCAGAAGCCAATGTAGCCAATCGTATGTTAATGATACAATCTATGTTATACCTATATATTTTTTATTTTGTTTTATGTTGTATCCTACTAATATTAAAAAGGCGAAAGTTTGTATGTATGGATGTATGGATGTGTGGATGTATGGATGTATGTTTGTTACTCTTTCACGTAAAAACTACTGAATGGATTTGAATGAAACTTTACCACAATATAGCTTATACATCAGAATAACACATAGGCTATAGCTTATACATCAAAATAACACATAGGCTACAATTTTTGAGGTTTTTAATGTGAGGTCGTAAAAAAAAAAAACCCTTTTTTTGCGCTTACATTGCAAACGCTGACTGAATCCTACAAGATAGATCAAAACAATTTACTACAGTATTGTACAACTTAAAAAGGTCTACAAAAAAGTCCGTGATGGTATATGTTTATCTCTTAGGAATAACCCACAATAACCATTTTTTATCCTTTACTTTGTACGAGAAATAATGGCTTATTTACGAAGCGATTTTAAGCAATACACTATTAATCCTTATCAAAATAAATTATTTCATCAATAAGAACAGTTTGTGTTGATAATATTTGGTCTTTGAATGATTAAAATTGGACGTTTGGTTTTGAAGTTATGGTGAAATTAAAATATTACGATTTCTGCTGCACGGCCCGTTGTGAAGAGGGCGTGTGCGGGGGAGGGGTGTTTAGATCTATGAGTAAGGTACCCGCGCGGCTCAGTCGCGAGGTTGGCTCCCATCGCAGCGGTCGTGCGCAAAGTCTAATAATTTCCGGGTTTTTTTTTTGATTTTGTTCTTTTAACTACACATACGCAAAAGTTCTTCTCAGAGCTAAACTGTTGTCTAATATATAATAAATACTAGCTGACCCGGCAAACTAGGTTTTGCCTCACTTAAGGGTATGAAAAATAGATAGTGTAGCTTGTATGACACGTTCGTAGATTTACCATAGCAGTGCCATCTATTGATTACTTACTCAACCCAGTCGAAAGGTATCGACATCAGTTAGAATCATTTGGAGTTAACAGATAATTGTGACTGTCAAATAATAACAGACAATAATTAGCAGTAAATTAAAATTGCGACTATAATTTGAGATTTATACTATCCTATCTCTCAAGTTGGATCGAACTGCACATGGTGTGCGAATTTTATTATAATCGGTTAAGTGGTTTAGGAGTCCATTGAGGACAAACATTGTGACACGAGATTTATATAAACTAAGATAAGATTATTAATATTATATGTATGTTTTTTATTATTCTGTATTGTACACTACGTCCTTCTTTACAAATACAAATACAAATACAAATCATTTATTGATAACACCAAAGTTACAAGTCAAATAATATGATATCATTACAAAAGTATATGATATGTATCCATGTCAATTTTCAATTATATTCTAGTACTATAATATCATTACAATAGTATATGATATTAATCATAATGTCAATTTTCACTACTAATTCTAGTATCTAATATAATATCAATACAAAAGTATATGATATGAATCAAATGTCAAATTGTCAATTTAAATGTCAATTTTCAAATTTAGATAATCATTTATATTGTACAAAGTTTTATCTAATAGCCAAACCCTGAGTCTAGTCTTAAAGCTGGCGGTGGAAGGTGCATCCCGGACAGTCGCAGGTACGCGGTTGTAGATCGCGGGCCCCAACACGTAAACGGACCTCTCCAATTTCACAAGTCGATGAACCGGCGTTTTCAGTTGCATCTTCTTCACGTTGCTACGTAGATCCCACGTTTTATTAGCACCCCTGCGTTGAAATAATTCAAGGTGTGTGTGTGTGAAAAGTGCAACTTGATATATGAATTCACATGGTAGAGGCAATATATCAAGGTCTCGAAAGAGTTCAACGCAGGAGACGTCGCTCTGAACCCCGCAAATGGCACGTATGGCGCGTTTCTGCATGCGAAAAACTCTATCTCTATCGGCAGCGCTGCCCCACAACTCTAACCCGTACGTGATTACGCTATGGACAGTCGCGAAGTAGCAGGAGCGCACGACGCTGCGGGTGGCGGTGCTCGCGAGCCGCCGAAGCGCGAAGCATGAGCTCGACAGCTTCCCGCACACTTCGTGTATGTGCGTCTCCCACGTTAGCCCACTATCGAGATAAAACCCGAGAAGCTTTGTACAGGACACCTGCTGGAGTGCAGTTTGGCCTACTACTACCGAATAGGATTTTGTTGCGTGACCATTTAAATTGAAGCTCAGAAAACAAGTTTTATCTTTATTTAATGCCAAGCCGTTCGATCTAAACCACCCGTCAAGATCATTCGCCACCGAGTTAAGCTTCTGCTCTAGCTGCGTGTGTGTCGGCGCCGTTACTACAGCCGCGACGTCGTCTGCATACAAGAAAATCTCAGCACCGCCTATTGCGCCAGGCAAGTCGTTAAGAAGAAGGCTGAACAGGGTATTGGATAAGCAGGAGCCTTGGGGAACGCCCATTGCATTCTCTAGCTCGGATGATATAGCGCGGCCTCTATCACCTACGACCATCTGCGTACGTTTGGACATGAAGGAAGTCAGTATGGACAGCGCCGGACCACGGATACCGTAGTGTTTAGTCGTTTATAAATTCCTTTCCATCCAAAGGTTGCCTGGATGAGATCGCTTTAAGCGATAAGGCCGCCAATTGTGGTACACTAATTTTAAGTTAATTGTCTTTTACTGTGCCTTTTTTATTTATGTGGCCAATAAAGAATTATAAAATTTCCATGACTTAATGTTAGTTACCGTACTCCTCCGAAACGGCTTGACCGATTTTTACCAAATTTCATATGCGTATTCAGTAGGTCTGAGAATCTTCTACTATATATTTTTAAGGCAAAACAACGTTTGCCGGGTCAGCTAGTAATATAATAAATGCGAAAGTTTGTGAGTGTGTCCGTGTATCTTCACGGTGAAACGAATTAGCCGATTTTGATGAAATTTGATATGGAAATAGGTTAGACCTTGGATTATTACATAGGCTACTTTTTATCCTGAATTAAAGCGGGCAAGACCACGTACACCAAATTTCATTAAAATCGGTTCAGCCGTTTGAGCGTGAAGAAGTAACAAACATACAAGCACACACACACACACGCGCACACACACACACAAACTTTGCATTTATTATAATAGTAGGTTAGTATCTCCATATGCGCCGGCCATCAATGCCACCTCGTATTGGTATAAACATTTATCTCGGATCGTCGCTGGAGTGCTAAAAAACTTGCATAATCGTTTGTTTTTATACGAACTTAAAAATGATGTGGTTCTCAATTCGCTTGAATTTAAAAAATCTCGACTTGGTTAACCAATTTTCGCGCCACTTCTTTTATTTCACAGCTGGTGTTCCCCATTTTAATTTGGTCCAATTTTATCAATTTATAAGAAAAATATATATTTTTTTAATTATAAGTGTAAGTGGAAACACAAATGCCTAAGCGATGGATACATATTTTCACATTTATAATAAATGTCGTTGGGTGGACGGAACAAATGACCCAAATGGCGCTTGCCTCAACCAACGTTTAAGTTTGGCGATCCAGCGAGGTAATGCCGCCAGCATACTAGGCACCTTACCCGCGGACACTGACTTAGGTTAGCTGACCCGGTAAACGTTGTTTTGCCTCACTTAGGGGTAGGTACAGCGCCATCTATTGATTACTTACTCAACATCTGTTAGAATCATTTGGAGTTAACAGATAATTGTGACTGTCAAATAATAACAGACAATAATTATCAATAAATTTGTGGCGTCTCTGTCGCACTTCATCGCCCGCGACCAATCAGAGCGCTTATCCTGAATCGCGCAAACGGTATTTACAGCGCGCGTACGACGGGTTCAAGCTACAATGCATTACCGTCGGACGGCCGTCTCCGGACACAACATCTGTCCGGGGGATATCCCTTTGCTAAATGGAGGCAGACCGTCGTCGCTCCATATTGGTGACCCCGACGTGATCCGATTATCCGCTGTTGGTCTCTTGGGTCCCGACTCACTGTGGACACCAGCTACCCAGTCTCGACTCACTGAGGCATTGGGAGCGCTCTAGACCTTCACCTCGGAACTCTGATCGGCGCACGTCATACAAAAAAACACCTTCAGGACTCCGTTCTCCTTGGGGGAGTGGTGTGGCGTCTCTGTCGCACTTCATCGCCCGCGACCAATCAGAGCGCTTATCCTGAATCGCGCAAACGGTATTTACAGCGCGCGTACGACGGGTTCAAGCTACAATGCATTACCGTCGGACGGCCGTCTCCGGACACAACATCTGTCCGGGGGATATCCCTTTGCTAAATGGAGGCAGACCGTCGTTGCTCCATAAATTAAAATTGCGACTATAATTTAGATTTAAACTATCCTATCTCCGAAGTTGGATCGAACTGCACATGGTGTTCGAATTTTATTATAAACGGTTAAGTGGTTTAGGAGTCCATTGAGGACAAACATTGTGACACGAGATTTATATACCTATACTAGCTGACCCGGCAAACGTTTTTTTACCTTAATAAAAAAATAAAATCTAAATATACAGTAGCCGATTCTCAGACCTTCTGAATACGCATATAAAATTTGGAAAAAATCGGTCGTTTCGGAGGAGTACGGTAACAAACACTGTGACACGGAAATTTTATATATAAGATTAAGATAAGATTTGTAAGGCTTTTTATTTTTAATTTTTGTGTAGTTTTTTCATGTAATATATAAATGTATGTAACCTTGTAATTTAATTATTTGTAACTTTATAAGTGTTATATTTTGTTATTTGTAGGTATGTGCGTAAAATTTTATGGAAGAATAATACATGCCAACCGAATTTACACACCAAATAGTCTCAAAATTATATTTGTTTTCAAAATCAGTTTAGTATTTTTTAAAGTTAAGTCGGTTTTTAATTAAAACAGCCTTAAGCATATATAAATGCAAAGTATTTTCAGATTGTATTATGTCTTTGCTATTTACATTTAGCAGGCTTTTAATTCGGATACATGCGCCTGCAGCTTTTATTTTACTTATTAATCTAAAAAGTTTTGCTCGTCTGGTTTTAAAATATTGTTTTAAAGCAGCAAAGAGTATGGCGTCGAAATATACATACTTCTTATTCAAATGATTCTCCACTACCCATGCGAAATGGTTCTTCAACGCTGGCAATTTCTTCCTACCTATATATCTGTATATTTCCTATTTCCGCGTAGAAAACGGTCACACTTACATTAATACTAGCTGACTCGGCAAACGTTGTTTTGCCTTAAATGCAGATAAAAACACTATAATTGATCAAGTGGGATGAATATAGACATACAAAATAATAATAACAATATAATATACTACACTAATAAAAACTAAATATAAAAATAAATACTTGAGGAGGACATTACTTGACAAGGCTAGGTATTCTATTAAACAACTGGTTCGCTCACATTTCTTGCAAGCAAACCAAACACAGTGAAACGAAGCAAAGCATTTTTCACGTAATGTTTTTACGCTAGCCTCTTTCATCTCTGCTCACTCCGCACGCGGTCAAGTCTCAGCACCCCAAGTCTGAAAAAATGCCATTCGTAATTGATGTCACTGACAATATATAAGAATGACCTCCATTCTTAGTCTCAAATGATTTTAACAAAAACTTCCATTCACAATAGGGAGTCTGGCTTCTTACATATTCTGTAACTATTGCAATATAGAATGTTTTTTTAGAGCAAAACATAATTTTTTCAATTAAATATTCATTCAAACCGCTTATTAGTTCTCAAAATCGTTTAACCGTTCCGGCTACATCCCAACGTAGTCGGGGATATATGAAGATTTCACCCTCGTAAAAAAAATGTTCCAGATTAAGTAATGTGAGAAGTCAGATCTCTGACCTCCATAGAGAATCGTAATTTTTGTATCAGTTGAGACTAAAGTCATTCTTATTGTCAGTGGCATCAATTGCGAATGGCATTTTTTCAGACTCAGGATGCAGTTAACGTTCTTGACCTTTGCAAAAAACTGGTTTGCAATTTCGACATATAAGTAGGTAGTTGATCTTAAAGGAAAGCGACTTCGACCTTCGAATCTGTATAAAAGATCCGATGAAAGTTGTTTTTTAAGAGTCAGTGCATGACTTAATTATTGGACGAAAATTGAGACTTCAATTTCTTCGCAATAAAAGCTCTGATGTCGAGATTTATACCTTGGGTGTATTCAAGGCAAGACTGAACAGATTTCTTCTAGATAAACATGCTACATCTTCGGCCACAACTTCGCTTACCATCAGGCGAGTTGGTGGCCAAACATAGATCTTTCATGAAACTTTCATCTTTCATCTAACAAACCATACAAACACAAATGAAAAATCATTGATACTTAAAAGTCAAAAGAAAAAGTTCTTAGTGTCCAAGATAATTCCTACACAGTTTTTTTTTCATTTTTTGGAACTGTTTTGTATAAACTTAAAGAATTAACTTTATAAATTTTTAACTTTAGAATATTATATTTTTTTTATATATAAGCAGTAAATTCTAAATTAGACAGTTTTTGTTATTTCACTTTTGTATGGCATAAGTATTTTGTACATCACGGGAGAAGTCATTCGAGTTTTTCGAGTTACAGTTCTTCTAACTAGTTTGAAATCCTTTAGACTCTATTTTTACATTTGTATCTCTTACTTGTGTCACAAATAAAGAATTTTGTATTTTTGTAGTTTTTCATCTCATAATTAATTTTTATGTTATATTAAATCTTATTTATAAGATAATTAGATATTATTTATTGACGGATAACTAATTACTACAAATTCAATATTACTTAATGTAAATCTAATCTAAAATTAATTAAATTAAAATTATATTTAATCTAAAAAACCAGTGCCAGTGGGAAGAGTACCTAAAATGCCAGCCGAGTTGCCTCTTTGTATAGCAACGCTAATCCGCCGTGCAAAGTAGAGGCCGGCATTTTGGCCACTAAATTAAAATTAATAAGTCCCAAAAGCACTCAAATATTAAAAACATGTCTTACTATTAATACCCAGCATTAACTAGTCAAAAGTTTGGCTTTATTATCTATTTATAGTAGCTAAACCGGTTTACGTTCGCTAAGCTAAAAATAAAAGGTTCATAAACTTTTTCAACTAGCAAAAAAATAAATCGTACGAGTACGTTTTAGTTCTTCCGAGTAATGCTTATATTTAACCTACGAAGTACCTTTTTTCTGTTTTGCCGTTTTTACCTTTGTAAAAACGGGACCCTATTACTAAGCCTCCGCTGTCTGTCTGTCTTTCTTTCACAAGCTGAAACTTTCACAGAATGTATTTCCATTGCCGCTGTGCGATCCTTACATTGCATTTGATTTGATGGCGGTACAACACTATTTGCCACTGCCCGAGATATCTTTTTTTGTTCTACCCTCGACTCTGGATGAGAGCGGAAAAAGACAACTGACACATAAGTGCCAGCGAGTGGATCGACGACAAGCGCCTCCGTAGGTCGCATCTTCTTAAAAATCACAAAAAGGACGTTCCTTTAGCTCCGTGAGCTCTGCAAATAGCTGCCGTGCACTGTTTTACAACCCAGTGCGTGTGTGTGTGTGTGTCGACATCCGATAAGATCCCACTTTACCCAAGAGAACTCTCACCCGACCAGCCCTGTCTTGGAACGGCATTAGAAGCATTGAAGGTAAGTGATAGATATATTGGCCTCCTCTTATCTGTGTTCTTGTTTGGATCGGTGCATCACCACTGCATTGTCATTTTTTTATATAGTCCACTAAGCTCCCATTATCTGAATGTGCATACTCGTATATCGAACAGCCGCTATAACAGCAAATTCTAAAAATAAAAATAAATACAAATATATTAAGGAGGACCCCGATACACACGGCTGGCCCCATACTGAACCATTACTAGTTCGTATTATGGTTGCTAACACAACTGATATAGTATATACATTTATACATAAGTATTTTATATACATAGATACATATTTAACACCCAGACCGACAGCCAACAAATTTAGTTCAGCACATAGATGTTGGCCGTGCCAGGAATCGAACCCGGAATCTTCTGATTGGCAGTCCAGCATGGTAAAAATTACACCAACGAGGTCGTCATTATTCAAATTACATGTAAACCATTACTACCTTATGCCCTACGGAAGTTCTAGTACGTCATTTTAGTATGTCATTCTAGATTTAGTTAAAATAGTTATACCTTGCATTTTTTCTGTACAAAAGTTTATTGGTCTAACTTCCTTCGTAAATAAGCTTGTGTTTTTGCTTATAATACCGCAAAAAACGTAATTGGAAAAATGACTGAACTTTAAATTAACCAAACTTGTATAAATATACAGAAAAACAAGCGGCGTGTAAATTTCCATGAATATGAAGATAATTAGGTATATTTGGTACACAAAACCGCCAGGCGCTAGATCAGGCCCTCGAGTATATGTAGCTCGGCTAGCTAAGGTGATCTAACGCGATCATCGAAGCTAAGCATCGGTCGATGCGGACGGTGTTTGGATGGGAGACCAAGCTTGGCCAGTCGTTGTTAAAGTGTTATTTTCATCGGCATCACCAAACGTCTGCTTTTCAATCAGACGGTCCCTGGTTCGATCCCTGTCCTACACCAATGACTTGTTTTTCATGTTATGTGTGGATTTGCACTCGCTTTACGGTGAAGGAAAACATCGTGAGGAAACCGGCATGTTTGAGGACCACAATATCCGAAGACGTGTGTCATCTGCTAACCCGCACTTGGCCAGCGTGGTGGATGGCCCAACTGAGTCCTACCCTCACTCCGCTACTGTTCTTAGCGTGTGTGTCTCTTATATGTATACATTTAGTTAAATTATAAATTGATAGGACTTGTCGTCAATCAATGTAATGAGGACTAAATTGTAACTAATAAATCAACTCACAAAGTAGACTTTAAGGTGTCTTTTTAGGGTTCCGTGACCTAACTAGTCCCTATTACTTTTACTCTGTTACTGAGACTTCATTGTCCGTCTATCTGTCTTATCTCATGAACCGTGATAGCTAGAGAATTAAAATTTTTAACCGACTTCAAAGAAGGAGGAGGTTATATATTCAACTGTATGTATTTTTTTCACTGATGTATTTCTGTTGCCTTATTTCCGAGTCTTTGCTGTCTGTCTGTCACCAAACTGTGTATATCTCATAATTCCTGATAGCTAGTTGTCATTCTTACAGATGATGTACCTATTTCCGTTGTCACTATAACAACAAATACTAAAATAGAAATAAATAATAATTTTAACGACACTCCAATACAACAAACCTAATGTTTTTCATTATTTTCTCGATCTTTATAACAACGATTGGTAGATTCTTGATATGTTCAAATATATTCAATTATATGTACATTTAAAAAAAAGGATTCGATGGTGGATTCAATACAATAAACGTAATATTTTATGCAATTTTTTATACATAGTACGGAACCCTTCATGAGCGAGTCTGACTAGCAATTGGCCAACTATTTTGTCAGCTAACTGTTGTTATACTTTTTTTGGGCTGTCCGCGAATTTTATTATTCAATAATTTATTCAAGTCTAAGCAGCGTCCGTGTTACCTATCTGTATTTAACCGAGATAAAGACAGGTTATTTTTAGACAGGTTATTTTTTACTGTATACAGTTAAACATTTGACCAGCAAGTCGCATAACCACACGAGTCAGTGACACTATGACCGAAGCATTCCTAGTCTGGAATTATCCTAAAATTTCTTGCAAACCTATTTAGCCGTTAAAGCGTACGCTATTTTGGAGTTAATAAATCTTCTTCTTCTAATCTTCTACCTTCTTTCTGTGTTCTTCTACCTTTCTAATATCTAATTTTCTTAACAAAAGACTCTTAGTATTTTACATGACTTAAGAATATTTACAAAGCATAGAAATCCATATATATAAAATTTCCATGTCACAATGTTAGTTACCGTACTCCTCTGAAACGGTTTGATCGATTTTTACCAAATTTTATATGCGTATTCATTAGGTCTGAGAATCGGCTACTATCTATTTTTTATACCTCTAGATAAGGGTTGTTCACCCTTAATTTTTGTTTTTGACGTAATTTTTTGTTTTTTTTTTTTTTTATAAAATGTGCCATAAAAATACATACAACCCTAAATTTTTACTTTTTTATCACCAGCCCCCATTTTTTACGGCCATTTTAGTAATATAATATTTTTTCATCCCGCTCGATAACTGATCAATTATAGTGTTTTTAACTGTACTTAAGGCAAAACAACATTTGCCGGGTCTGCTATTAATAAAATGAAATAAAGATTAGGACACGTTTCACACACGGCTGGTTAGTCCCATACTAAACCATTTCTAGTTTGTATTATGGTTGCTAACACAACTGATATAATACATATACATACATAAATACTTTATATCGATACATATTGAACACCCATACCAACAGCCAACAAATTTAGTTCATCACAAAGATGTTAGCCGTGCCGGGAATCGAATTCGGGGCTCTCAGGTTGACAGCAGTCCGGACCATTACGCTAACGAGGTCGTCAAAAAATTATATTTATAAATTGCTTATTAGGTGTGCCCGTGCACAAACAGGTTGATTGGTCTGGTGCACATTTATTGCGAGACTAGACGAATCTGCGCTTCAAATCTAGGTGTTGTAATTTACAAATTAAACCAGTTTCTTATTACATTCAATATTGAATAAGTTCCTCCGAACTGCAGACCTTGTGATCACAATTTCTTGGAATGACGTTCCAAAACAAATCAAAACAATTCTATACTTCTATACTAATACTAGCTGACCCGGCAAACGTTGTTTCGCCTTAATAAAAAAAAAGAAATCTAAATATACAGTAGCCGATTCTCAGACCTACTGAATACGCATATAAAATTTGGAAAAAATCGGTCAAGCCGTTTCGGAGGAGTACGGTAACAAACACTGTGGACACGGAAATTTTATATATAAGATTATAAAGCTGAAAAGTTTGTTTGTTTGTTTGTTTGTTTGAACGCGCTAATCTCAGGAACTACTGATGCGAATAGAAAAGTTATTTTTGTGTTGGATAGACCATTTATCGAGAAAGGCTTTAAGCTACAAAACATCATGCTGTGACTAATAGAAGCGAAGAAACAAAGGAAAATGTGGAAAAAATCAGGAAAATTATTCATCTTTGAGGGCTCCCGTTGCGTGTGTTGCGAAAAGGGGTTACAAAAAACGACCTACACGCGGGCGGAGCCGCGGGCAACAGCTATTCTTATATATAAAATTTCCGCGTCACAATGTTAGTTACCGTACTCCTCCGAAACGGCTTGACCGATTTTTACCAAATTTTATATGCGTATTCAGTAGGTCTGAGCATTGGCTACTTACTATCTATTTTTCATACTCCTAAGTGAGGCAAAACAACGTTTGCCGGGTCGCTATTATACTCGTACATACTTTATTTATTGAAGTAAATATTATGTACAAGTAACATTTAAATGGTAGCCCTGGATTCTGATCCAGTAACCCGCACTTGGCCAGCGTAGTGGGTTATGGCCTATATCTCTCTCCTCGCGAGAGAAGGCCCCGGGCCCCAGCAATGGGAACATATAGTGGGCTGCACTATGTATGTTATGTAACTGGAACAAAAATCTAACGATTGGTATGTATTTTAAAACGATTTATTTATAGTACTACGTTGTGTAGTAACTTGTGAATGTCTGTCGTCAAACAAAATAAATTGGCCAAGTGCGAGTCAGGCTCGCGCTTGAAGGGTTCCGTCCGTGCCATTAATTATTTTAAAAACTGGCAAAACAACACGTCTGTTATATGGGAGCACCCATTATATCTCCCCATATATCTATAGATATCCCCAAATATCAATCTAGCGATTTTCAAGGCGAGAGTGAACCGGTTCCTTCTAAGTAATCGCGATCCACCGTAGACCTCAATATCACTTACCATCAGGTAAATTGTGGTCAAGCACTGACCTATTCAGATTAAAATAAAAAAACACTGCACTAGTGCATTGCAGTGTTTTTTACTGACTGCTTGCTAAGACTGAATGTTGGGACCATTTTTTACGAGGGGGAAATGTTTATTTAGTAGCACAAGCTGCAATCGGGATATGTGGGATTCTTACCCATTTAAACTCAATCTCCAAAGCCTGAGGGGGTCTTCACCGGAAACACACCCAAGCAAGCGGAGTAAAAAAAATATATTTTAATTTAGTTATTAATTTCTAAAAGTAATATATGTACATATCTGTGAAATCTATAATATATTCTGTGATAATTTTATCGTTACTGATTTATAGAAAAATAATACGAATCAATCACGTTTATTGTATGGGAGCCCCCTTATTATTTTATTTTTAGTATTTCTTGTTATAGCGGCACGAGAAATACTTACGAGTATCTCGTGAAAATTTCGCTTTCTAGCTATCACAGACTCTGAGATAAAGACTGGTGACAGACAAACAGACAGCGGAGGCTTAGTAATAGGGTCCCGTTTTTACCCTTTAGGTACGGAACTCTAAAAAAGGGTGAAAAGGTTAGGTTGAACTTCGCATTTGAAATTTAAATTGTTAGTTTGTATGTACAGTCAATAGATAATTTTAACCTACAGTCAATTTATGGCGATTTTATACATATGCATAGAACTTCCAAAAATAGTAGCATTCTGTCGTAAGCTTGGAAACATTTATGTAAGTAATGAAATTTAGCTACATACATACCAAAATTTCAACCAAATCAGTTTCACTCTGAAGAATTATCATATTATGAATGTTTACACACATAATATAAACTTTCTCATACAATAAATAATTGGTCAAGTACTAGTCAGGCTCGCTCATGAAGTGTTCCGTACCATTATTGTATGGGTACCATACTATACATGTACCATACATATATTTATTCAGTAAAAATTGTATGAATAATTTTATTGCTTATATTTATATACATACTAGCTGACCCGGCAAACGTTGTTTTGCCTTAATAATTATTTCTAAATATACAGTAGCCGATTCTCAGACCTACTGAATACGCATATAAAATTTGGAAAAAATCGGTCAAGCCGTTTCGGAGGAGTACGGTAACAAACACTGTGACACGGAAATTTTATATATAAGATTTATCCTGTGAAAATTTTAAGTGTTTACCAGCTACCGTTATTGATATACTTATAGCAAAAAAATACAAATGTTTATTGTATGGGAACCCCCCTTAATATTTTTTTTTATATTTTTAGTACCTATTTGATGTTATAGCGGCACTAGAAATACATACCTTTGTTGTGAAAGTTTCAGCTTTCTAGCGTTCACGGTTTCTGAGATACAGTCTGGTGATAGACAGACAGAGGAGGCTTAGTATTAGGGTCCCGTTTTTACCTTTTAGGATCGGAAACCTAAAAAGGGAGGAAGTAAAAAGTAAAATGAATTTTAATTTGGGTTTTATTATGATTTTTAAAGGTCAAAACGTTTTATTATTATTTTCCAAGCCTTTTATGACATTACAAGTCTATTTATGGCATGTTGATAACATTGAATTTGGATTCAACCTTTAGTATTGCAATCTTTATACTTCAAGAGTTACTTAAAGGTAACATATTTTCTTTTAAGGGCTAACCCAAAGGGTACCAACGGGACCCTTTAAGGTTGTTCGTTAGCATGCCACAAGTGCTCAAATGCCGCTAGATGGCGTTAAATTTTCATAAGTATGTTTTCTTTATCCTGGCGGCTCAAATTATCCCTTTCAGAACTTCTGAATCGTAACGCGAAATCTATTGTTAATGTATTATTTTTAGGGCTCATCACAAAACACATCTACTAAGGCGTCGGTAGCAAAAGTGAAATAAACCCTAATCTACTATCATCTTTTCTGTGACGACGCGTCTTCACGATACAGTACACTCACACTAGCATTGTCATAATTATATTGTTATGATATTCAACTTTGCTGTTGTTTGAACATCAGCAAAGTTGAATATCATTGCAAATTTCGAAGCTTTCGTTAGCGACCTTGTAGCTCTTTCGTAGATCAGTTAGATTTGGAATTATTATTCTTAAGGAGCATGGTTCGAATCTAAAACTCCGCTGTCTGTCTGTCACCAAGCTATATTTTGTGAACCATAAAATATAATTTAGTAAGTATCAGATATCCTAAAATAGCGGTACGCGAGGTCTAGTCACTATTCGGAGAGCTATTAGTTTTACTTACATATAATTAGGTAACTATTTCCTTTCTAATTCGCTTTGGGTTTTTTCTCTTTTTTTATTGTATCTACCTAATTTGGTAAATACCTCAAATTTAAGTTTAATTAAGTACTATCTTTAAACGGATTTTACGAACCGGTTTTACTGACGTCATTGCTATCTTTCATTCACTAGTTTATGGACATTTAACCACAGATTTGACCAAAGTATCATTTTACTAATGGCTTTACTATAGTTTCTAGGTAATAAGGAGAACGTCTCGAGTTTTTTGGAAAATACGATGACGTAAAATCTTATCTTAATATATATAAATCTCGTGTCACAATGTTTGTCCTCAATGGACTCCTAAACCACTTAACCGATTATAATAAAATTCGCACACCATGTGCAGTTCGATCCAACTTGAGAGATAGGATAGTTTAAATCTCAAATTATAGTCGCAATTTTAATTTATTGCTAATTATGTCTGTTATTATTTGACAGTCACAATTATCTGTTAACTCCAAATGATTCTAACAGATGTCGATACCTTTCGACTAGCTTGAGTAAGTAATCAATAGATGGCGCTGCTATGGTAAATCTACGAACGTGTCATATAAGCTACACTATCTATTTTTCATACCCCTAAGTGAGGCAAAACAACGTTTGCCGGGTCAGCTAGTAATATATAAAATTTCCATGTCACAATGTTAGTTACCGTACTCCTCCGAAACGGCTTGACCGATTTTTACCAAATTTCATATGCGTATTCAGTAGGTCTGAGAATCGGCTATTATCTTTTTTCTAAGGCACAACAACGTTTGCTGGGTCAGCCATTCAACAACATATAACAAATTGACCTCGTGCTCGAACATGAAGTGTTCCGTACCGTTGTTGTATGGGACCCCTCCCCTAAATATTTATTTTATTTCAAAATAATTTGATTTGAAAGGTTGTATACATTTACATTTAAATTTATTTTATTTTACTGCAAACATTTATTGCGCACACTTAGATACATATTTGTATCTAAGTGTGCGCAATAAATGTGCCAATGACGTTGCACTTTAGAGAAATGGGAAGATTATTACCATTCATTAAGCGTTTTCATGGATCAGTAGATTCACCAGACGTTGTTACAAATATGTATCTAAGTGTGCGCAATAAATGTGTTTTTTTTCATTCTTCCTTCTTTCTAACAACGTCTGGCGAAACTACTGGTCCGTGAAAACGCCGTCCGTGAATGGTAATCTTCCCATTTGTCTAAAGCGCAAACTCATCTAGATGTGCATTCTGCCCATGACTTACGGTACATAAACATCTCTCATCAAAACATAGGAGATCGCGTAAAAGAGGGAAAATCGCTTTTATAACAATGGGATAAGGCAGTGTTTTGCTTATAACCAGTGGTACCGAAAATTATGACAAAAAACGTGGCCTCGTTTGATGTATGGCTTAGGCCCTTATTGATAGAATAGAAACCAGTAGAAAAACCACATCCGTTGAAATATTTACGTAGGCTTAATGACCTTTGCTTAATGGCCTAGTTTCTGTTTACTCTAGAACATTTTTATCTCTGTGCTAAAGAAATATAATAAAGCCTTGGCCTTTTTAGGGTTCCGAACCTAAAAGGCAAAAATGAGACCCTAATACTAAGCCTCCGCTGTCTGTCTGTCACCAGACAGTATCTCAGAAACCGTGGCAGCTAGATAGATATACAGTAAACGTGATTGTTTTCGCATATTTTTGCTATATATCAATAACGGTTATAGGAAAAGGCTTAAGTGTTTTTTTGCCATATTTTAAGATAATGGTAAGGAACTTCATGCGCGAGTCCGACACGCAGTTGGCCATTTTTTTTTGTTGACAAGGGCCATTTGTTGAAATCTTCAACAAGATATCTGGCTACGATGGGGCGCAGCCAGGTTTTGTGGCATTTGTACCTACTAAAACCTGCCTATGTGCTTAATTGAGAAATACCGGGACAAAAATATATTTGAATATAGCTTTGCCTTTGGTTGTGTTTTTTTGTAGTGTTTGTGTGTTATAGAATACTTACTGCCTATGTGCTTAAATAAAAATCACCGGGACAAGGCTAATATAGCTTTGTCTTAAGAAGGGTCCTATGAGTGGGAAAGCGTTATTAAGTTACTTTTTTTCGTTTACCAATAACAATAGTTTTCAATTTAAATTCAAAGTCCTTATTAGCAACACAATAATAAATTTAGCTTGCTTGGTGTTAGGATGCCCTGAGATTTAGGTACGTCATAAATACGCTAGCTTCTACGCTGTTCGATGCTATGCGATATGCACTGCAAAAATATACGCTTAAAAAAAATTTATGACACTAATATAATGAATAATTTATAATAATATAATGCGATAATAGCGTCAGATTACCTAAGCTAGCCGAGCTACAGACGCTACATTTGTTGTTAAGTGATTCAATTCTCATATTAATTATTGAAATTAATAATTACATAAAATAAATATTTGAAGAATATACAAAAATTTGACACCTGCGTGACGTCAGTAAAGTGTACTGTAACGACAAAATTAAATTATTTAGCACTACAGAAACATGAAGCAGTAAGGATCATTAAATCTTTACCCAAGTAGTGCTATTTACAGTACTTATTTTTTTGTTGAATCATAATAAATAATACTAAGTTTTAGCATATATAACAACGGCGATAGCGTCTTGCTAATATTTTGTACTTACATAATATAATTAAATAGCACATAAAGAGTGAAAATCTGATGCAACTTTAAGGCGAAGATGAGGGAAAATCTTGATTTTACAGATTTTTCGCTATAAAACTGGTTCAAAACATCTAAAATTAAGTTTTTCTTGGACTAGTTCTATTTTTATATTGATAAGTTTGATTGGTACTAAAATAAGTATAAACATTCTTAGTAGGTTTTTTAGACGACCTTTAAGCTATTATTTAAATTATTTTACCGTTAACGATTTACGGCGAAAAAACTTTAACATCATTTTTTACCTTGCGATTCCAGTGAAATTGAATTCTCCCAGAAAAACTTCATAAATCACAGAGGTGAAAAAAAAAGATATTTAAAATTGGAATTGAACCATTTGGTTTTAGACAAACTAACTTGCCATCTTTAATTAAATGCCTCTTTACAGATTTCTAAATTTTTTTTCATATTTGACATATAATTCAATAATAATTATCAATAAATGGTTTATCTTTTTATCAACATGGCCATACTGTTCAGAATCAGGACTTTGTCTATTATTGAAGTAGAACAATTACATGTATCGAGTAGTCAGTAGAATTATCGAGTATCGAGTGGACAGACTTCTTCAAGATGCCCATACTGTAACAACGTTTGTCAATAAAGATGGAACTCTAGTTCACAATACAAGAGTGGTCAATTGCAAAACACGGCGCAGTCGTAGACCGGACGTCGGACAGCGAGCACTTGTTCACTCGATACATGACATTGTTATACTTCTAATAGAAAAATTATAATCGAAAAGGGCAACCTGACCGTTCGAATTGTTCTGTTTTTGAAAAACTTTTCTAGAAATTTTGGTGTTTTGTGTCTTGTGAGTGTTTTTTGGAGATTTTGTGGTAAGTTTTTTTTTGTTATTTAGAAATTATTTATTTTATTTTAGTTTTTTTATTTATTTATTTTGTAATAGGATTTAGGTCATATCTTACTACTTATCTTATAACATTAATCTCAATCAACTGAAATAAGTACAAAAATCAAAGTTCTATAATAAATCGAAACACAATCTATGGTAAATCAACGCCTATGGTTTCGTTCTAATAGTGTATTTCTTACTTATGTCAATAAAGGATATTTATTAATAATATATTATATAATAAATGGGGCAAATTTATCAACGAATAAAACAATATAAAGCCTTTTAGTTCTGAAAAAGTTAACATATCTTTTCCAAGTTTCAATTCTGGCCAAACTACATCGAAAATTTGAGTAGCTAATTTAATCACTTATGTGATTGTATTCTACATACATTATTCAACGAGTACTATTCAATTATTATGCTTAAATAATTATGTATTCTTACTATTAAATCACCAGTTCGTAGATGTCAATTATTTACGGACTTAATTACTTAATGGATGCCAAGGTATTTAACAGAGGGAGATTGTACAAGAGTATTAGAATCCGATACCCATTTATTTCAATCGCAGGTACTCATTAGATTAGCATCAAACTAGCTGCACCGCGCGGTGTTACCCGTGTTAATCCGGGACAAAATAAGTTAATCCGGGATAAAAAGTAGCCTGTGTGTTAATCCAAGGTTTAATCTTTAATCTATCTTCATAGTCAAACTCATCAAAATCGACCCGGCCCAGCCATTTGAGCGTAAAGAAGTAATAAACATACATAAACACACAAACTTTCGAATTTATTATATTAGTAAGAAGTAGGATAGGATTAGGTACATGTACCTAATTTGATACTAATGCTAAGCAACTTGGGTCGTGACGTCACTAATGGCGATTTTTTAACCCAAAATAGGTCAGCACTTGACCACAATTTACCTGATGGTAAGTGACATTGTGTTCTACCATGGAGCGCGCTTATCAAAAACTAGTATTTGTAACTAAAACATAACCTAAAAAGATCAGATACTATAGATTCATCGGTACAGTATTATCATTAAACAACACTTAATGACATCACATAAAAACTGACATCGAAAATACAAGTTGGTCAGTTGATGCAGAGACGCTTCACTCGATCAAAGAGCAAGTAAGGGCTTACGAATGCCTACTATCAAAATGTCACTCAGTTTTTTGTGAACTTTCACCTTATTTTGAACTTTCAGCCTGTTTTAAGCTGTACAATTAATTTCGAGGTTGAAGTGACCTTAGTGATGAACTCTTTTACTTTTGGACGGAATTTTGAGTCAATACGAGATAATGCTCTCTACCAGTTGTAATATTGATTTATTTCTTTATTGAAGGCAACTATGGCCCATAACATAGAATACATACCATTAAAATAATAGTTATAAATAAACTAATACATATCAATTACCTACAAAACTAGACTTTAACTATTACACACGAAGAGGCGGCGTCGTGTTTCGCTGGCTGGTGCCGCGCAGCTGGCCACGAAAACGCCGGTACACGACACCTTTCGGCCAGAACTCATCCTTGAGGAATCTATCGAAATGCGTACCGAACCCGCACCACAAAAGACTTAAAATAATAATGCGTAATATTGGCTTCTGAAACCAGAAACCAACGTTAGCTATCTGACGCGCATTTCTCAACTCGATGCTAACAATATACAATACAAATACGAAATGTTTCATGTATTCTTTTAGAATGTGTACGTACAAACAATTTTTGGACGTCATAGAGACATTGTACCCCATGCTAAAAGTATCTTTCGATCCAGTTCGAGGCTACAGTTAAATCCACGCCGAGCCATTTGCCGCCTTTGTTGATAAACTATAACATCTGTGTTATCGACTTTAATAACCTTTAAATCGTAGCGCCTGCAGCTCGGCTAGCTAAGGTGATTTGACACTATCGTCGAAGCTAAGCAACGGTAGATGCGGACGGTGTTTGGATGGTTGAACAAGCACAAGACTGTCGTTTTTAGTCATCTAGGCACTATCGTGGGTTGGATGACAGAAAAGACACGTTCAATTGTAGATTCCTGCTGTTAGTCTTATTACAAGCAGATCTTAAGCCAAGTAGGAGGCCTTCGGGCGGCTTGAAAATTCTTGACATCAGAGCTTGGCCACTATAGGCTCATACGAAGAAGAAGAAGAATCGACTTTAATATCTTGACAAGGCAGTATCTTTACGAAAGGCATCACAATAATCGACGCAGACTGTAGACTAATCCAAGATACAGAAAGCGGTGTAAATCAAACACAATCAATATGTAAGACGTTAACCATTCCTTGACCCACAATGCAGTTGGCATGCAAAATTTAATATTTCGCAACTCACAGATTTGAAACTACTCCATATTCTAGTTTTTAAATAACCGTTTTAGTTATTATATCGATGATGCAATATCGTCTACGTATAAAATACACTATACCTAATTGGTTTGCAAGCTAAACATTTTGATACCACTCTGGATTTATTTTTCTTCTTCTTATGAGTTAAGTGGTCAAGCTCTATTGTCAAGAGTTTTAAAGCCACAAATTACTCCATATTCTAGTTTTTTAATAATCGTTTTTGTTATTATATTGATGATGCAATATCGTCTACGTGTAAAATACACTGTAATACATAATTGGTTTGCAAACTAAACCTTTTGATACCACTCTGAATAATGATTCTTCTTTTTTGTTTGAGGTAAGTGGTCAAGCTCTGTTGTCGAGAGTTTTAAAGCTATCCGAAGGCCTCTTACTTGGATTAACGACTGCTAGTATACTAAGACTAACAGCTGTGACCTAGCCCAGATGAGAATGCCTTCCACACCTTCATTGGGATCGCCTCAAATCTACTGGAACCATTAGATTTCCATCCTTCAAATTTTCTATAGCCTATCTTACTTCTTCCATACTTACTTCCCTTACTACACCAGTATTATATGTAACATTTTGTAATTCACCACTACAATCGTTCTCTTTATTCATCAATCTTTCAAAATATTTTACTCCCGAATTTCCCCATCATTAGTCAATACTAACTTTTAAAGTGGTTAATATCTCTTTCATCCTTCTCTCTTGCCTTTGGTATTTAGTTTCCAATGTCTTTTAAAAAGTTATTTTTCGTTGTTTCTTTCAAACAACTATTTAGCGCTATAATGATAAAATTTGTAAAAAATACAATATTTGCATATCGTATTAAATCACCAGGCTGTTTAACTACCTAGAACATATAAACTGTCAAATAACTTCTATAAAATTTACATAATTGTTGCAAATTTAAATCTTACCTTTTTAAATGTTTTTTTCAAGGTGGTGTATGGTTTTTTGTCCAATCTTCTTATTCACTTTACTCCCACTTTAGGTCGGTACTGTAAGTACACTTAAACGGTCCACCGTACATCTTTATAAGTGTAATAACTATACCTATTGTTATTCTTATCGTCTTCTTCTTCTTAACTATACTTTTACATATTTTAACTTATTGTATCCTAGTTTTGAGATCTTTTGTCTAAATATAAAATTTGTTTATAATACTATCCATCCATACTTTCTTCGGCTTTATATGTTATAACTATACCTATTGTTATTCTTATCGTCTTCTTCTTTTAGTTTAGTAACTATACTAAACTTGTACATAATTTATCTTATTGTATCCTAGATTTGAGATCTTTTGTGCTAAATATATCATTTATTTGTTAATACAATCCATCCATACTTTCTTCGGCCATCTTCTTCCTCTCATAGTCATATGAATGTGCCCGTACTAAGATTCTCTGTGGCTTGTCCTATAAAGTATTGATCATCATCATCATCATTATTCATCTTTGTCAGCCCATATCACCCACTGCTGAGCATAGGTCTCTGTTCGGCTCCAGCGGAAGACCAGCGCTGATTGCTTGCAGTCAGCACACGCTGAGCTGGGGCCGGTTTTGTGCCACGTAAATGTTTTTTATTCTTTATTATATTTTTTTATTGTCTATATGTCACAAAATAAATGATTTTTTCTTTCTTTCTTTCTGTTCTCATGCGCCATTTATTCCGGGTCTGCGCTGCTCTCATCCAGAAAGAATGTTGTATTACAGATGACGTCGACCCTGCGTTTAAATGGACTATTATTTTTACAAAATGAATATATTATAAGTGATTTAATGTTTAATAAAAATATTACCATTTCTTGTTTTAAAGGCCATGTTTGGGGAAAAGATCGCGGTATTATGCTGATTTTGCACACGGGGTTCTAAATTATTACTACAAACACTAGGATTTTAATGTATTGACGTAATCATGTCATTTAAATAAACATAATTTATTAGAATAATTTGTCGACCTCGTTGGCGTAATGGTTACCAAGCCGGACTGCTAATCAGAAGGTTCCGGGTTCGATTCCCGGCTCGGCCAACATCTTTGTGCTGAACTAATTTTGTTGGCTGTCGGTCTGGGTGTTAAATATGTATCTATATAAAAATACATATGTATGTATATGTAGTATATCAGCTGTGTTAGCTACCATAACACAAACAAGAAATGTATGGGGTTGACCAGCCGGGTGTGAAAAAAAACACTTTAACCACTTTTTATCCCTGGTCAATGCTGAGAACACTGCGGAGCACAGCTAGTTAATAAAATAAGTTTAAGTATATATATTTATCTTATTTAATATCAATAAAATTTGATATACAGGTTAAACTCTATATAACGACACTGAAGGGACTGTGCATTTAAAGGCGTTATAGAGAGTGGCCGTTAAATGGAGATAATGTAGGTATTATTGTATGGAATACAAGCTAAACTAACAAAAGCCAATTGATTTCGACGCTTTAGAGAGTTTGTCGTTAAATCGAGTGACTTTTCATAGATTTTATACTGTATTTAAGTATTACATTAATTTACATATACAGTTTGTATTTTTGTGTTGATATAGATTTAATCTGTTTAATATACCCGAGTAAGTTACGGTAACAAATAGAAGATACATATTTTAGCTTCTACTGTTACAAAAAAGAAACAATATTGTAAATGATAAAATATGGCTCGTTCATATTACGCTTATTATTTCAAGCTAGTTGCGCCCCGTGGTGCTACCAGCGTTAATCCGGGATAAAAGGTAGCCTGTATGTTAATCCAAGGTCTTACCTCCGTATCAAATTCAGTCGAAATCGGTTTAGCCGAATGAGCGTGAAGAAGTAACAAACATACACACAAGCTTTCTATGAAGTGATGCTGTGACCGCGGCCTCTCCGCCCTCTATCTCGAAAACGGTTCACCGTATAAAATTTTTTTTTACAAAATTTGTAGAGAATTTTGTATTCTACAATATTGATAATAAATACAAATAGCAAAAAACCCATAGGAAATAAGATATTTCCAAAAAAAGCGCAAAAAAACGATTTTTGTGACTTTAGACCTTGAAATTTAATAGTTGCTTACACCCTACCCTATGTAGGTTTTGAGACAACTTTTAGGGTGTCAATATACAAGTATTTACAGACAGCTGGGTATCTCGAATTCCGAGATTCTTACCTAATTTAAGCTTAAATGACTGGACTATTCGCATTTATAGTATAGTAGGAAGTAGGATAAGTGTGGTAAATAAATTAATTGTATCTTTATTTAGCAGTATACTATTATGGTTTAACCTTTAAACGTTTTTGCCTCGTCATACCTTTGCTTGATGAGATTGTAAAGGTATTCCAGAGACCTTCATTACTTCAAAGGGCTTTGAGTAAGTAATTAATCTTCTATTACGTTTGTAGCTACTTTAAAATTAAGAAGCCTTGTTATTTTTTGTCCTAAGTATTAAGGCCGTTGTAAATTACACTAAAGCACAAATATCTACTACTCAAATCAATAATATTTTAAAATTAAATATTAGGATACAATAATACATATTTCACACACGGCTGGTTAGCCTCATACTAAACCATTTCTATTATATATTATGGGTGCTAACACAACTGATATACTACGTTTACATACATACGTACGTTTTTAAGTTTATTGTTTAAAAATATGTATTAGTTTATTGTTATTTTGTTGGCTGGGGGTCTGTTTGTTAAATATGTATCTATATTAAACATGTAGATACATATTTATGTATATGTAGTATATCAGTTGTGTTAGCCACCATAACACAAACTAGAAATCGTTCAGTATGGGGTTAACCAGCCGTGTGTAGAAAAAAAACACAAAATCGTGTTATTCATGCGTTGAAGATTAAAGCAAACGCTTGAAATAGATTGTACGTAATATTTAAAGTATTATTTTTAACCCCATCCCTTCTTATAGTTTTTAAAATAATATGCACAATGAATAAGTCTGTAGAAGTGTAAAAGTAGCTTTAAGCATAAAGATCTGAGTCAGTAACCGGTGACATAAAAATGTGGTCAACTGGTTATGGTATTAGACGGCATTATGCAGATATTATACATAACCTTAAACTTAAGAAGTCTCATAAACCAGAGATAAAACACAAGCATACAAAATACATATAATACAAAACACAGATAATACAAACTTATAATACTTGCATGCACATCAGGCTTTAACGGATCCTTGACTATAAGCTCCTTCTTCTTTACCTTATCCCACTCAGGTGGGGTCGGAACAGCAAATCTTGTTCTTCCACTCTCTTCTATCAGACGTCATCTCCACAGTCAATCCTTTCTCTCTCATATCCTCATTCACATACTCCATCCATGTCTTTTTCGGGCGCCCTCTTGCTCTTCTTCCTTGCACTACCATTTCCATACATCTCCTAGTGACATGCATCTCCTCTCTACGCATCACATGTCCATACCACGCTAACCTTCCACTCTTTAATTTCTTCCTCACTACTTACACACTTCATCTAATGTATTCATTCCTTATTTTGTCCATTCTGGTCACTATCGTTATTCCAGACTGTCGGCATAGACAAATAATGAATTCCTGTGTTTTTTGCTTTTGTACGAACTATATATTTTTTGTTCGCTCTGCGAGTTTTTAAGTAATCAAATTACTCATCGTAAAATATCAAGGTGAAACTGAAGAAAAAACATAGAAATTCGTAAAATTGACAAATTTAAACCAAACATACTATAAAAAATTTGTATGTATGGCTTGTCGGTAAATCGTCTACTCTTCAATCTGACGGCCCCTGGTTCGATCCCGGCCCCATAACAATATCTTGAATTTAAAGTTATGGGTGGATTTTTGCACTCGCTTTACACTGAAAGAAAATTTAAGACAACCGACGTGTTTGAGGATCACAAAATCCGAAGACGTGTATCATCCATCAAACCAGCGTTGCGGGTTATGGCATATTTCTCTCCCCGTGAGAGTAGGCACTGAGTCGAAGTAGTGAGATCGTATAGTGGGCCACTTATGCTGTATGAAGTATACATACATTATTCTATACTGATAAGGAAAAACATACAAATCTACAAATCTACTTACTTTAGTTAATACTTTAGTGTGAAAACTAACAAGTTGTGCATACATATCCTTATGGAACTGAAGTTATTATGTCTACTTACTTATGTTTTGTTTTCAAGTGTGGATTTGCACTCGTTGAACTACGGTTTGAGGACCTCAATATCCGAAAAACGTGTGTCTTTCGCCAACCCGCACTTGGCCAGCGTGGTGGATATATATCCCATATCTCTCTCATTGTGAGAGAAGGCCTCGAGTCTCAGCAGTGGGAACGTATAGTGGGCTGCTTATGCTTATAAGGCGCTTCGTTAAAGAATTCGTCGAGATCGCACTAAAATATTTAAATAATTTTTTGTTCAAGTTTTATTTTGAATATTCCATTCTGTTTAGACAACTAGACATAAAGTTTTATAACTTATGAACAGACCCAGTGTTAATAGTAACTACCTCACTCTAAAATGGCACAGTCGTAAAATAAATGAATAGAATCTTGCGTAATGCTTTATTCGCTTTGTTTGCTTGGCACAGCAAAACATTGATTTTTCGAAGAAAAATAAAACAGAACACTAGTAAAATTTAATATTTTAATTGTAGCCTTTATAATGTATTTTTGTATCTATCCGACTTTTACAATTATTTAATTCGATCTGTCTATATCTGTATATCCTAAATACTATAATAATGATTACAGAAAAAACAATTAGAATACCTTATACAAACTTAAAGAGAACAAGAAAATTAAAACACAAATTTAAATTTATATTAGCCTTAACACTATTGTACTATATACATCGTAATATAGAAAATTAATAATTTTTAGTTTAATTAAAATTACTGACGGCCACATTTTAAAGAACAACCTTTACGAATGCCTTTTTTTTGAATTAGAGTCATTTGCATGATTACCCATCCAAAGACTATACGCGTTGACCGTTGCTTAACTTCGGAATTCGCATCAGATTACTTTAGTTAGCCAAGCTGCTCAGTAAAACATTATCCTCAGCTGATTCTCTCCCACTGCTGGGAATAGGCCTCTCTTCTAACGTGCCATTTACTACTCCAATTGTAAATAAAACATACATACATCAGCGAACAAGAATAAACGAAAGAGTAACTCCATACAGTTGCCGCCTAGAATTCGTATCCATCTACGCACACAATTAAACATACATACATATTAATAAAACATACATACATCAACGAACTAGAATAAACGGAAGAGTAACTCCATACAGTTGCCGCTTAGAATTCGTATCCATCTACGCACACAATTATACTGCTATCCCAACGAAACACATACACACAAAGTTCGCACGCGATTGGTGCCGTGCCACACCATAAGACGCCACGCGGGCGCGATGGTAGCAGTTTTGCCCCGCCCACCGCGGTATTTTACGATTACGCGTAGAACTATTTTATCGGCCAAGTTACTATTCTATTTATTGTTGTTCGCTGATATACATACATATATTTAATGTAAGTGGTTATTGTAAGTCCTTCTAAGAATTGTTTATTTTATTACTCCGCGTGTAGGTGTTAAAAACATACCTACGGGCGGCGGCCACTGCGCAAAGGGCCAATCTAGTAGGCTGCCACAAGCGAACGAAAACACACGCGTGCGCGCTATATGTTCGACCACGTTCAACTTAATTATTTGCGAAGTACTAGTTATTATTCTGTGTTATTTGATTGATTCATTATATAATTGCAAGATGGACACAAAACGAAAAAAAGCTAAAAAATACTGTGCAGTATTTAATTGTTTAAATACGGATCGTGATCGAAATTTAACTTTTTTTTTGTTACCTAAAGACGCTGACAGGTAAGGGTAAAATCTATTTTGACTGGATTACATTATGTTCCTATATGAAATGAAATTAGTTCAAACTACAAACCGTTTCTCCCCGTACTATTCCAATATCCTAAAAGTACAATAAAAAAGATATTTTAGTCGTTTCATTCGAGTTGCATTTCATTTGTCGTACATTTACGAACTTAGACTAAGAGCCCAACGCAAAATATTTTCGGTGATACTATAGATGATACCTATGGAATTCTATTCGCGCTAGATGGCATATGAAGTAGTTTCTCGAAGTAAGCAACCCTTTTCCGTGGCTCTTTCAATACCACAGAATAATAACTAGTACTACGTATAACCATGTACAACATATTATGAACCGTAGCATAGTGAATTAAGGCTCATATTCCTTTGAAAAGAAATTGGTAGGCAGGTAATTGAACACGTGCTCGACTGGACCGCGAGCTAAATTAAATCATATTGTTTATCAGATTGAGTTCATATTTCTTTGAAAACCATTGCGAAGTGAAGCTCCTGTACGAAGTACAAGTTATTATTCTGTGGTACTAGGAAGTCAAGTAAATGGGCTCGTTCTGTAATGGTTTTATAATTTTTTATTTTATTTGTAACTAGATCTCGTGGTGCTATGTAATCTAATGTGTACTTATTACCTCTGTAGCGACTAGCGTCCGTAATTCGGAGAATAATAAAGATGATTTGACGCGAAGCTCAAAGTTAAGCAATGTGTTTTTTTACATAAAGTGACATTTTCATCTGAGCTCTAGTCTTTTGCTTCGGTGTGTTTCCGCGGAAGAACCCCTGAGGCATTGGAGATGAGGCGGTTTAAATGGGTAAGAATCCCACATATCCCAATTGCACCCAATTCCAGCTTGTGGTACTTAATAAACATTTCCCCCCCGTAATAATTGGTCCCAACTTTCAGTCTTAGCATAAGCAGTCAGTGCACTGCAGTGTTTTTTTTATTCCGAATAGGTCAGCGCTTGACCACAATTCACCTGATGGTAAGTGATATTGAGGTCTACGGTGGATCGCGCTTACCTACAAAGAACCGGTTCACTCTCGCATTAAAAATCGTTATAATAGCTATAATATAAGAGTTGGTTGGATAGCGGAAAAAATTATAAAGAAGCGGGTGGCGTATCAGAAGCACACACAACTAAACTAAATTTAAAGAAGCCCCGTCTCTTTTCATCTTAGTTGGCCAGAAAGAGACGGCACGTTCTCGGCACCATAGTCAAACCAACTAAAATCACGTCAAATGTAGAAAATTGCTTCCAATAAACTCACAAACCCTTACTGTCTCTCTGAAATTATTACCTCTAACTTAACCATCAACACATATCATACACACCTTGCATACATAATAAAGCACATTAAACACTTCAATAACACATAATTTCGATTAATCTCTTTATCAATACATCACTCACATTACCCACCCCAACAATCTCCCTCAAACTTACTTCCCAATACAGACATCAACATACATCATAATTAACCCTCTGTATATTCTCTTTTACCAAAACTGCCACTCTGTCAACACTATTGTCTCACAAATCATAAGTAGTCTGCTTCCATCTTTCCTCTAATACGGTCGCATTCCTTTTGTGCTCCACACAGGCTTATTTTTGCTTATTCGGTAAGCTCTGCAAGCCTTTATTACCAAAACTGCAAATTTGCAAATAGAGCAAGGAGGGCTTGCGGAATCGGCAAGATTGTGCAAATTGAGCAAGCACCTTGCTCAGCGAGCAAGCTCAGCAAAAGCACTGCAAGCACTCTGTGCAGAACACACTTTGCGGAATCGGCAAGATTGTGCAAATTGAGCAAGCACCTTGCTCAGCGAGCAAGCTCAGCAAAGGCACTGCAAGCACTCTGTGCAGAACACACTTTGCGGAATCGGCAAGATTGTGCAAATTGAGCAAGCACCTTGCTCAGCGAGCAAGCTCAGCAAAGGCACTGCAAGCACTCTGTGCAGAACACACTTGCTTCTCCCACTCACTCTTTATTTTAAGTCTACGGGCGACTTTCTCTTCTCGCGATGGCACAGCCAAATCACCACGAGGCCCCACTGGACCTCAGCATTGCTCACACACCCGCTTTCACACCTGGAGGTTCTACTGAGACAGTGGCCAGCTTCGTGGAATACTCACTGCGCCTCGACGAACAAGGCGAGCAACAGGACCCCCCAGCACTGATCCCGCCGACACACCAATACGAACAAATATCTCCGCCCTATACATACTCCCTCCTCAGCATAAAGCGCCCGGCGAGGGAGACTCCTCCGACGCCCTCCGCTTTCCGTCCACCCGCAACCACAACTTACTATGAACACCACCAAGGTCTGGCCGACCCATGCAACAATTGCACCTTTCTTCACAATGAACTCGCCGCTACCAAGAGAACAATCGACTTTATGCGCTGGACTCTAATGGAAAATGCACAAACCATACGGCATCAAGCCGACACTATACACCAATTAACAAATCAAGGATTAAGACCGAATGATAGATTCCTCGCAGATCACCAGCAGCACATAGCTGCCGGACAATGTACTGCTGGTGATCTCCCTACTCAGCTACCAGCTCTAGATGAATGCCACCACCCTCCCGGCAACACCAGCATATACCGCCATCAAGCTGCGCCAACCACAACACAAACATCTGCACATCCGGGGACGATTGGTGAATCTGGACCTACGGTCTCTACATCTGGACGCGTTACTCCTGTGCGCACTGCATAAGGTGCGCACAGGAAAGGGATCAAGCAGTGCCTGTTCTGCGGGAAAACATTCCGGGGGGCCCACACTATAAATATACAACTAAAATAACGTCAAATATGGAATGTGCACGCAGTTTTAATTTTTCGCAGATATGTTTCGCGAAGTTCTTTCTCTATATCAGGTATAAGAAACCTTGAGAGTATGCAGGCCAAAGCAGGAAATAAATAAAATGTATATAAATATACATAAGGTTACTTGATTTTGAATTTCGAAATCAAGTTTATTAAAGTCCATTTGTACAGAGGCATAACGCGTTTTCCAGATTTTCATGTATGAGTCTATCTTCTATCTATCTTAGCGTATATCTTCTTCTTCTATCTTCTGATATATAAAATTTCCATGTCACAATGTTACCGTACTCCTCCGAAACGGCGTTTTTCATCTGGACGGTACCGTGGTTCAGATGATACGTTAATTTGTAGGTCCCGGCTGCTAGTCTAAAAACAAGCAGTCGTTGAGGGAAAACAGATGCCTTTGGGCGGCTTGAAAACTCTCGCCACCAGAGCTTGGCCATTTAACTCAAACGAAAAAGAAGAAGATCTAGGAGCCTCGAATGCTATTTTTGTCTATCGATATTGTTACCAATGTGTAACCATTTTCATGCAATATTCTAAAATTTCTCAAAAAGCATTGAAATCAGACGCCTGCGGGCCGGATGTACTGTAAACGGCCAGAAGACTTTTATAACTTTATCCGTATGTTGTTTATTTTATAACAACAAAACTATAAATTGAAGATTTTGCCCATAACTACGCTTTTTATTTACAAATCACCCTGTATATGTAGACTCTAGTCCCTTTCGTATCAAGTTTGATACTATTTTGAGAACAAAGACGGAAAATAAAATTGCTATAAATGAACTGGTTTCTTGAAAACATTTATTTTAATTCTTTGAATTTAAGTTCACCTGTATAAATGTAGACTCATTTCTTTCGTATTTGCTAGTTTGATACTATTTTGAGAACAAAGTAAGACAGAAAATAAAATAACTATAAATGAACTGGTTTCTTGAAAACATTTATTATAATTCTTTGTTTTTAAGTTCATCTGTGTATATGTACAATTCTTTTATTTTAATTTTACCTGTATATATAATGCACACGCGTTTCTTACGAATCAAGTTAGTAAATACGAGTATTTTTTAAAAAAATCAGTCAGAAAATAGAAAGGTTACAAATGAACTGGTTTCTTGTCAACATTTATTTTGATTGTATGAAATTTGAGTTTACTTTTAAAACAGTTTCTTTATTTATATTTCCTTTACAGTAACATCGTAATAAACGTTTGATAATAAATTGTGAAATAATTAAATTTCGCTCTAAAATTTTACTGGGGTGCTGCTAATTAAATATAATAAAAACTATTAAATATTAAAAGAAAAACGTCAAAATGTATTCATTATAACAAAAAAAAGACATATATGTTTAAGAATTTGTGGTTGTGGATGTTTAAATTAATAATATTACAAGAACTTGCCAAGCGGCTGGTGGAGGTTTCGGGTGTTCAGAGAGCTGGCTTTTATTTCGGTCAGAAACTAAGCATTGCCATCCAACGTTGCAATGCTGACAGCATTTTGGGCACCTTTTCCTCTACGCCTGGACTTTTGTAGGTTAAGTTTTAGTTGAGTGTTTTATATCATTGTTATGCTGGTTATAAATAAAATTTTTAATTTTAATCTGAATATATTTCTTAGTACAGAAAATTAATGAAATAAAAATTAAATATTTCTCGTATTTTCAAGTAGTTTCGAAGCGATAATATAGCTCAGCCGGGTGCATTACTTTCCATAGATCATAGGTGCGATCCCCCGCCAGTTAGGTAGAACTTTCGGTGAAGGAAAATATCGCGAAGAGACCATATAATGGGAATAGAGTATTTTATAGTGATCTCCTGGCCTATCTGTCGTCAAGTACTATACTAAGTTATAAAAACTACATTGTAATTATAATTTATAAATTATTATTTTAATACAAAAGAATAAGACGTATTCTTCATTTTCCCAGACCAGTTTTCACACGGCACGATAAAAAACAATATTACATTTATGATTATATATTATTCCTGTGCATACCTTATTTATATACTAGTTGCGCCCCGCAATGTCGCCCGTGTTACTTCGAAGTAAAAGTAGCCTATGCGTTAGTCTAGACTCTAAACTAAGACCGTACCAAATTCCATCGAAATCAGTTGTAATGTTGATTTCAAAATCAAATATCAAAATTGACCTTACGGTATCGCACCTTACTGGGCAAGTCAATTTACAATTATTGAATATTAAAATTTAATTTATATACACATGCCTAGAATAATAGATAGTCAAATTACAAATTACAATGTCAAATTACAATATCAATAGGTGAAGTCAAATCATAAATTACAAATGTCATTCTTAATAACTATCTTCATAACGTCATTACTATGTCCATAATGGTAAATATTTTATAAATATATATAGGTTTATAGTTTATTCTTAAATACAATTCTTTATGTAAACCGCATCCACATCGAAAATTTTCAACTGACCATAATTTGAATGTCCCTTAACCGATTTTGACGAAACAAAGTTTTGTCATCATCACAATTGGCACGATTACGATTCGTACGGCGTCACGATTTGAAGGCGGATTCTTATAAATCTCGACGAAAGAAAACGAAATGAAGGAATAACATTTTTCAATATCTCGCTTTGTTTCCGAGATATTGAGACTTAAAAATCGAAAAATTGAAAAAATATTAGGTTTTGTTAAATTTTTTTTTTTTTTAATTTTTCATTTTGTTGACTAGTTTTAGTAATTTTTTACAATTTCTTATCAAAAATTTATGTTAATATGGTAAAAAAAGTGTTAATTATTTTCGATTTTCGATTTTTTTGTCTCGATATCTAGGGAACTAAGCGAGATATATAAAAAAAATGTATTCCTTCATTTCGTTTTCTTTCGTCAAGATCTATAAGAATCCACCATCAAACCATGGCACTGTACGAATCGTAATCGTGCCATGGTAATTTGATTTTTGATACTATTCTTTTAAATATATTCTTTAAACTTAAAAATATTTAATGTACAGACACTCGATTTATTCCCTCGTATCATATGTATTGATGTATACACAAATGCTACTAGGTATGCACAATTATTACAATTAAAGGGTTTAATTGCAAAATAATTGCTCAAGAAAGCTTAATTGCTTAAAGAAATATAGAAAATTACTGCATCACGTGATTGGTGTGTTGCTAACGCGATTTTCTATATTTTTATTTTTTTTATTTATTTTCTTTTTTGCCCCGCCCACCGCGGTATTTTACGATTACGCGTGGAACCATTTTATCGGCCAAGTTACTATTCTATTTATTGTAGTTCGCTGTTATGACGTAACTATCACGAAGTGCACGAATCATTTTCATTTAACGTAGGTACTTCAAGGAACCAAATATCTTTTGCACTGACATCCCGAGATTATAATATTATTCCATAATAATCTCTAATGATAATTATTCGCCAGATTATTAAAAGTGAAATACATGCCCAAGGTCATTCGTTAGATGTTATAGAAATGACAGAGCCCAGACTAAAGGAGGCTTTAAGGTGATAACTTTAAATTCTTCAATTTTCTTACCGACCGATAGAAGAAAAACTAAAATATTTTGTGTACTTCCGCTGTGATCTGAAACCAAATAGCAAAGGAACCATCAATATATTTAAATTAGACATAATGGTGAGAGATTACATACATTACAAAACAGAATAATAAATTAAAATAATCTTAATTATAATTTATATTATATTAATCTAGTTATCTAACGTGACTTGTAAATGGTATTATGAACTTATTCATCTTTCGCTATGATGAGGTTTTATTTTTTCATATTGAATTACTTATCTGATTCGTACCAAAACCGTTAAAAATATTCTTGGATTTATTCTCAAGACAGTCTTTAAGTTAATTTTTCAATAATTTTATCCGTTTATGATTTACTAACTGACTCGGCAAACGTTGTTTTGCCTCACTTAGGGGTATGAAAAATAAATAGTAGCCGATTCGTAGACCAATTGAATACGCATATAAAATTTGGTAAAAATCGGTCAAGACGTTTCGGAGGAGTACGGTAACTAACATTGTGACATGGAAATTTTATACATAATAAGATAACGATAAAACTCCAAATTCTAGATTTTGCCCTTGAGTCGCCTTAAGGCAAACCTACAAGCCAAGCCTTGACCAAATATTTGTGTACCACTTTACACTAGTATTTACTTATTAAAATTAGTTACTGACGTCAAACACTTAGGTTACTGAGCTCATATTATTGGCAGCTGTTTTATCCTGTAGTTTAAAACTAAACTAATTACAGTAGAAACTCTATTATGCGGCTCTCAGTTAGTTCCTCCGGCCCCTTTCCATTATCGGACGAGCAGGGAGACGGCTAGGAGGCACCGCTATATAGTTGAAGGTCCAAAAATCCGCACGAAGCGTTTCGCTTCCACATATACTGTGCGGACCATTAAACTGTGGAACTCTTTGCCGGAAACCCTGTTCCCTCTGAACTATAACCTTACGTCAGGAGTACAAAAGTAAGTCGATACACCTCCAGCGGGTTGTCAGTGCAGGTCTGACCATGTTCACCATAGAATAATAATACTGGTCGATAAGTTTTAAAAACATTATAAAGCAGGATCTAAACTATTAGTAGACTAGTTGCACCCAGCGTTGGTTACCCGCATTAATCTTTTCTTTAAAATAACCTAAGAAATATGGTCTTGGATTAAGCAATGAGTAAGCTACCACCATGCCGAGTTCTGTCAAATCAGTTCGCCGTTCAAGCGTTAAGGAGTAACAAACAAACACACAAACTTTCGCATTTATAATATTACTAGCTGACCCGGCAAACGTTGTTTTGCCTTTTGTAAATGACCATAAAATAGGGGTTGGTGTTAAAAATATAAAAATTTTGGGTTGTATGTATTTTTCAATTCCGCATTATAAAAAATAAAAACATAATAATTTGTCATAAAACAAATAAATAATAAGAGTGAACCACCCCTATCACTTAGGGGTATGAAAAATAGATAGGATCCGATTCTCAGACCTATTACGCATATAAAATTTGGTAAAAATCGGTCAAGCCGTTTCGGAGGAGTACCGTAACTAACATTGTGACTTGGAAATTTTATATATAAGATAAGAAGTAGGAAGTACGATTAATAATGTCTGTGTTGCAATATTATATTCTCAAGTGCGTCATAGTAATGCGTTACAGCATGACTGTGATAATTATCAAGTCTATAACTTTAAGTGCCTGCTCTTAATGCGTTTTGTGGGTTCTAAAAATAATATATGAACAAAGTATAGGTAAACAACAATCTCCCTTTTACTGCATTTACACGACATTTTTTATACTCAAATTAACCAGTATAAACTTCCTGTCCATAGAGTATGACATATTTTCTATGGACAAAAACTTTATACTACAAATACGTGCCACGTTTGTGGCGCATTTTCCTAAGAAATTTGACATTGTTTGTATCAAAAAGTATACCAAATTTGGCACACTTTAGCGAAAACGTAAATGGCATCTCCATTTTATTTAATTTCTCTATAATATAAACTGAATCAAATGTACAAATGATGTAACTTTACAAAAGATACTAGTAGCACAAAGGAGGACTACATTCACTATTATTTAATAACTTATTTTATTTATGACATTACTTAATCATAATTATGGTATAAAATTAATTAAAAACTACACAAATATTATAAATTAAAAACCTAACTAACAAATAAAAGACCTAAGTCTGTGGTCCGCGGGTTGGGTGCCAAATATACTGGCGGTATTTATAAATATATTTCTCTATAATATAAACTGAATCAAATGTACAAATGTTGTAACTTTACAAAAGGCACTAGTAGCACAGAGGAGGCAAATAGTAGATTGAATAATAAAGGAGCAAAATAATATTTTTAAAGTTCGCTCTTTTGAATCCAGAATGTAGCGGCTTCTAGATAAGGATCGCAAGCGTAGCGATCGTTCCGGATTCTAATGCAGAATCCGGAACATATAGAGGGATTCAAGTCGACCATAGGCAAAAATATTACACTAGAAACTCGATTATCCGGCCTTCAGTTATACGGATTCGCGATTATCCGGATATCCAGATGTCCGTAGTCGTATTTATGCAAGCATGAACGTTTTAGACGGAACGCGCGGGCTTGTCATTAAAAAAAAAAACTATTATATTCATATTTTCGATTATCCGGATTTTCGTATATCCGAATGCCTAATAACAAAAATGAGTCCGGTTAATCGAGTTTCTACTGTATTTTGCACTCTGATTTTCATTCTCTATGAGGAAAAACATTTTCACTGTCATTTTCTATATCTTTATATGTTATTATAACACTATATTTATAACTTGGCCTTGTAAAACACATTTAATTTGTTCTCGCGCGAACTCAACGATCCTTTTCCGTGCAGGTGGAATGAAAACACTACAAAATAAATATGTATTGATATAAAGTATTTATAAATGTGTATGTATTATACCAGTTGTGTTAGCTATCATAGTACAAACTAGAAATGTTTTATTATAGGGCTAACCAGCTGTGTGTGAAATGTGTCTTAACATACTGTATATATTTTTTTATACTTTTCTGGATCTGGATTGACTTTATCCATAGAATACTACTTACCTTTAGTCGCGAGGACTAGACGTTAAAAAAGTTAACAAAAGTTAATATAAAAAAAAATATTATAACATTTCTTAGATAGTTATCCAACCGGAGGTAAAACTAAAGATTGCTCAGATGGTATTATATATATTATCCGTAACGTCACAATCATTATAACGGTATTACATATAATTATTATAAGTATAGAGTGTACTACCACTTTTTTCACCTAAGATGCAAGGTTACTTTTTTGTGAGTGTATGTACGTAATTTTTAGAATAGGATGCATAGAATTCGGTCGGCGCAGCTTATGATTTTCTGAGTTTCTATCAGCTGCCATCCCTACATTCACTATTATTTAATAACTTATTTTATTTATGACATTACTTAATCATAATTATGGTATACAACTAAATTAAAAACTACACAAATATTATATATTAAAAACCTAACTAACAAATAAAACACCTCAGTCTGTGGTCCGCGGGTAGGGTGCCAAATATACTGGCGGTAAAATATATTTTTTATTTGTTGTAAAAAATCTGTCTGTATGTGGGTACAAACAAACATATAATATAACAAGCTGACCCGGCAAACGTTGTTTTGCCTCACTTAGGGATACAGCGCCATCTATTGATTACTTACTCAACCCAGTCGAAAGGTATCGACATCTGTTAGAATCATTTGGAGTTAATAGTACGAGATCCCGCTGCAGGATAGGTGTGCTCATCGACTATTTGTTTAAAACCAAATTTTTATGTTTATTTATAGTTAAGAGAATATATATTTACTAGGGTGCCTATCAAAATTTGGCCGCTATTATTTTTTTTTAAATTATTTTTAATTTATTTTTGGTAAAAAATTTCGTTTATTTATTATTTAAATAAAATAACGTCTACATCACAGCAATTAATATGAAGATTCGAAAAAATCACGGTTGCCGTTGCTCACCTGGCCGCACTTCTTTGCAGCCTGGTGTAAACAGGTATGATTTCGATAAATTTATACGTTCATAACCTATTTTTATGAATTATATGTCAAATTAAAGCTAATTTTTTTCTATTAATTATCATATAAAGTTGCTTAATTAAATCTGGCCGCAAATAAGGGTTGCTGGCTGTTAAAGATAATAAATATTTAAAGTAGAGTGAAAGAGAGTTAGCGCGTAACATCATTTGTCAGACGAGGACAGCGATTGCCGAATGTGCGACGCTTTTAAGCCATTGCGCATGCGTCGAACGTTAGTGTTCTCAACCATCGGGGAAAAATAGAGACGACTTATAATAAATACTCCAAAAAATATGTAATTTTTTCAAAATGATAAATTTATAAATTGCAACAAAAAATTAAACTCTGAATGATATCCAAAATCATTAGTAGAGTCAATTGTAAATAAAAGGTCATGATATTTACATTTTTTTTACGACGAAACAATAACATTAGCAAGCACTTTTGGAATGATATATTATTAAAGTCAAGTACATTGCTTTTTTCGTTACACAAAAAACACGACTTCTTCTTTATCAATTCTATTTTACGTTAATTAATATAATAATTTTTAGATGCACAAATAAAATAACAATGTAAATATTAAACATTGTTTATTACGAACTCGAAGAACCAGAAGCTGCGTAAAACAAAACACTGCCCCCGTCCGCGTCATTTCCACCCGCGTAATGTTGCTAGCTCAGGCATTATGTGTCCGTTTTTAGCGTAACATTTGGGAGTCCAGGAGGTGAGATAATAATAGAATAAAAATTGTCCTAATCTATATTATAATTATGTACCTACCTAATTGTCTCAATAAATTGATAGATTTATTGAATAAAAGACGCTTTAGAAAAAAATACATTTAATTTCCTTTTTGCTGAGTAAGCTTTATATAATATTGTCTCTTAGAATTTGAACTTATTAACAAAAATTTAAATTTAGATAAATGATGAAATATTATGTCTAGGTATTTTTCATAGATATAAACATACTATTTAATAGGACTATTGGTTATGTACACACGGGCTGCACTGATGTGTTATACTTTCTTTTTTCAAGTCGGTTAATTTTTACTAAATTAATTATTAATATTCTACAATGAATAAAAGCCCTCAAGAGGTAATAAAAAGTAGGGTAGGTAAATCAAAACTCTTATACTGGCAACACTAACAAGATGGATGCCTCATTATCTATGACAATTTTAAAACTGAGAAATTTATTCAATAATTAAAAAGTTGATACTTAAATACGATACTTACCTACATGTGAAATGTGATCCCATCGGATCGGATCGGTCGCGCGTCAAACTACTCTATTTAAGAGTAGTTTTAGTAGCTTCAGTATTAGGCGCGCTCACGGTTTCTGGTTCTTTCTGTATTCTGAGCATTCGACGCATGCGCAATGGCTTAAAAGCGTCGCACATTCGGCAATCGCTGTCCTCGTCTGACAAATGATGTTACGCGCTAACTCTCTTTCACTCTACCTTAAATATTTATTATCTTTAACAGCCAGCAACCCTTATTTGCGGCCAGATTTAATTAAGCAACTTTATATGATAATTAATAGAAAAAAATAGCTTTAATTTGACATATAATTCATAAAAATAGGTTATGAACGTATAAATTTATCGAAATCATACCTGTTTACATCAGGCTGCAAAGAAGTGCGGCCAGGTGAGCAACGGCAACCGTGATTTTTTCGAATCTTCATATTAATTGCTGTGATGTAGACGTTATTTTATTTAAATAATAAATAAACGAAATTTTTTACCAAAAATAAATTAAAAATAATTAAAAAAAAAATAATAGCGGCCAAATTTTGATAGGCACCCTAGTAAATATATATTCTCTTAACTATAAATAAACATAAAAATTTGGTTTTAAACAAATAGTCGATGAGCGCACCAATCCTGCAGTGGGATCTTAGGCTATAACAGATAATTGTGACTCTCAAATAATAACAGACAATAATTAGCAATTTAATTACACTATAATTTGAGATTTAAACTATCCTCTCTCTCAAGTTGGATCGAACTGCAAATGGTGTGCGAATTTTATTATAATCGGTTAAGTGGTTTAGGAGTCCGTTGAGGACAAACATTGTGACACGAGATTTATATATATGTTGACTAAAATCCGAAATGAGACTTTAAGCTGAATAAAAATACATCTCAAAATTAATTATTTTTCTAAATGTTAATGTTGTTTTCCCCCAGACAATGGTAGAGACCCGGTCGAAGGCAGCGGAGCCGCAGCAGGGCGGCGACATCACGTACATGGACATGAAGGACGAGCGAGACATCCTCGGAGAGTCCAACATACAGAAGTTCTTCACGGGCACCACCGTACTGCTCACCGGGGGCACCGGCTTCCTTGGGAAACTCATGGTGGAAAAACTATTAAGGTATGTCCGCACAATCAGATACTTTCATTTCTTTATTTAAGTATGACGGACTGTAAAGTGACATGAATTATGTGTAAATGTGTTGTTATTTTCTATTTTATTATTTTGACTTTATGCGACTAATTATATTATTATGACATTGTACGATGAAATATGATTATATAACTAAAATGGCCATATAGAAACAGGGGTTAGTGATAAAAAAAACTTAAATTTAGGGTTGTATGTATTTTTCAATACCAATACGATTGATTGACTAATTAATTAATTAATTGTTGATGAATATCTCCTAGTATTTATTTTTTTTATTTTATCATATTGACGTAACAAAACGTATTTGCTGTAAGTAGCAAAAATGGCGTAAATAGGCTCAGACTTTTGATGAAATTTGCTATGAAGATAGGCTAGACCTTGGATTAGCACATAGACTACTTTTTAATCCAAAAACAATTGAGGTTTCCGTGGGATACGCAAATAACTGCAAAATCTATGTTACTCTTTCACGCTCCGATGGCTAGACCGACTTTGATGAGATTTACTATAAAGATAGGCTAGACCTTGGATTAACACATAGGCTACTTTTTATCCCGGTTTAACTTTTTGTCCCGGATTAACGCGGGTAACATCGCGGAGCGCAACTAGTTAGTTATAAAGGCGAAAGTGTATGTTGGTTACTCCTTAACGGTCAAACGACTGGAAAGATACGTATGAAATTTGGTATGGAGGTAGCTTATACTTTAAATTAACTTCTAAGCTACTTTATATCCAAGATAAGGTAAGATGCAGCTATGAAATACAACTTTTCTTTAGATTTTTATTCAAATTCAAGTCCGTTTATTTTGTTCAGGAAAATATTACAGGCCAATAAATATATTTATATATATTTGTACAATACAATATTTCAACACTGTTAAATTAGTTATATTTAACAAAGGTTCTCTATATATTATATACTAAATTTATTTTTATATATGGGTCTCAACTCCTATATTGAGACCGCGGGTGGTCTCGTGCCATAGGAATATAAATTTATTATTTTAGACATTACATGTATATGAAAAAGGTATTTAATTCGATAAATACCCAGACACTTTAAGATATTGATTAAAACCTAAATCTATGCAAAAGTTATGAAGCTAAATTGTTTGCAATCTAGTTTTACAACGTAGTCAGGATTTATTTACTTTTTGATTGCCAGCAAACAAAATTAAATTGAGATATTAGCATAATTTAGCCTCGTGCAAGACTGAGTCACGTGATCATTCGGGTTTATCCGTAGTTTAAGTAAGCAATACATCAGCAGGTCACGTTTAACATTACACCATGACCATACAAAGGTTTTATTTACGTAAATCTGAAGAAAACGTCGCGTGAGAAAAAATATTCTAAAACCTGCACATTTTTGAGGCACGTCTATAGAGACTTACCAGTATTATAAAGACGAAAAGTTTGTTTGTTTGTTTGACGCGAATAGGTTCGGAAACTTCTAAACCGAATTGAAAAATTCTTTCACTGTTGGGAATCTATATTATTCCCGAGTAACATAGGTTATGAGGTTAGGCCACAAAAATGGATTCAAATAAACGAAAAATTAAACCTACTTTATGTATGACTTAAAATACTTACAATAAATTATACAATGTCTAGATTTTTTAAACATACGAGAGATCTATTAATAAAATTATATGTAAGCTTTTGAATTTGAATGTGAATAAACGTGCGATTAATTCGCGCACGCACTGTATTCGTTAGAACAGATAGACATTTTGCATATCTTTGTTAATTACTGCCAAAAACGATTGTTGATTTTTTAATTGTAATATTTTTTCCGCGTTGTAGCCAATATCAAAGGTCCACCCACGTGTATGTAGATAATTGTCACGATTATATTTTTAAAATGGCCAATTCTTCTAAATGAAACAGGTAATAATCAAGATATTACTGTACTCCTTTATTTGACCAGATTGTTTTTATTTTATAGATACATTAGTCATCTATAACTGTTATTTCATCAAGTTTGGTAATTTTTATTATTATAAAACAAAAAACAGCTACACAGTTAAATAGTTTGTATCCAAGAAATTATATCCAAGAAAAACATCATGTCAAATTTAACAAAGTTCCCAAAAAATCATAATATATTTTTTCTGTTTGCTATTTAAAATGTAATTTATCTCAAAAAAGTGATTTCTAAGGCTTGTTGTCCCAAAATTTTAATAGTGTCTCAGACAGTCGGATACTTACGGACGGACAGCAAAATTTCAGTAATAATCCCATTGGTGTCCTTTCGAAACGGAATCATAAAAAAATGTTACGCCACGCTTTATAAAAAAGGCCCAAATTACCCCAAACCAAATATTGGAAAAGAAGAAATAAAAAAGAACGCAAAAAAAATATTGGTGTACTTATGTCATCCCACTAATATTTTATGAGCAAAAGTTTGTTTGTAAGTGTCGTTTGTTGCTTCTTCTCTCTCAAACGGCTGGACTAATTTGCATTAAAATTTGTATGGAGAGCTCAGATTGTAGCCTAATACAAAGTTTACTGTATAGTGGTTGTTAACACCCGTATCTATTTTTTTATAACACACGGCTGGTTAGCCCCATACTAAACCATTTCTAATTTGCATTATGGTTGATGCAAACTAGAAATGGTATACAACACAACTGATATACTACATATACGAGTACGTACATACATACTTTTTATAGATACATATTTAACACCCAGACCGCCAGCCAACAAATTTAGTTTAGCAAAAAGATATTGGCGTGCCGGGAATCGAACCCGGAACCTTCTGACTGACAGGCCAGCATGGTAACTATTACGCCAACGAGGTCGTCTAGCTAACATAAAATTAGGAATTCACACGCATTAAATATTTGCGACCTCTTAAACAGCAATAAAAACATTGCAAATTCTTACTCTTTGCTTATGTGACTGACACTGAACTTAGACTTCGAATTCACGGTCATTCTCTTGTTTGTTGTTCTTTAAATTTATATTTGCTTTGATTGTCCCTATTTCCGTTTTCGTTTTATTCCTTTGACTACCTAATATTACGTATTTTGTTCTGCAAACAACAGGCCTCGCTATCACAGTTTTGAAAATATTGTTTGTTCGACTTGAATTTCTTGACAACTATTTGACACATTTCGTTCTGTGATAGAGAGTTGGTGTTATATATTTGCACGAAACAAACGGTCACACTTACTTAAAAACACACTTACTTTTTAAATAAGTGTGACCGTTTGTTTCGTGCAAATAATAAATATAATATAATATGCCTTAGGATAACAATTTAAAAAGTACAATTGGTATTATACATGGTGTTTTTTTACGCTTAATAGGCTTGCGCTTGACCACAACTCACGTTATGTTAAGTGATATTGCAGTCTAAGATGAAGCGCGCTTGTCTAGAAGAAACCGGTTCACTCTCGCCTTGAAGACAGTAAGGTTTAGTTCAGTGGGAACAGGGATTCCGGCAAGGAGTTCCACAGTTTGGCCTTCCGTACTATAAACGTAGAAGCGAATCGCTTAGTACGCATCGGCAAATATGGTGATAGAACACCTGAACGCAATGCTAGGTGCTAGGCGACAGATTTTTTAATATGAGGATGATTGCTAGCCAGGCGGGCACAAAAAAATTACAAGCACTAGCAAATAAACTAAGTTACAAAAAAATAATAGTAAAGTTATATCGTATCGTACAGCAAAGTATAATCGAAGCGAGTGTGCCTCGGTGGGAAAAACCTTTGCTTTCAATCTGACGGCCCTTGTTTCGAACCTAGCCATACACCAAAAAGTTCTTAAAGTTATGTGTGGATTTGCACTCGCTTAACGGTGAAGGAAACGTCGTGAGGAAACTGACATGTTTGAGGACCACGTACCAAATACGAAAACGTGTATCCGCGTGGTGGCCTTTTTTTTTTTTTTTTTTTTTTTTTCGTGAGGAAATGCATTTACGCATCTCCCGCTACAAGCCTGGGGGAGGCGAGCGGGGTATGTCGGACTCGACGGCCAGAAGGGCCGTCACTACCGACTAAAACCTCACGGTGTCCCATCTCACGACGGGGGCAGGGAAGCAGGACCGCTTCGCGCATTGCCGCTGCTCTCCCCGCCCAGGCCGCTGTCCGCAGTCCGAGCGGACCCACCTCAAGGGGGGGCGACGCCCCCCTCTACGGCGCGAGCGATGCCCTGGGACAACCAAAGGCATCGTCTCCTCGGGAGGCCCTTATCCCTGGTGTGAAGCACTAGACACCCCCGCGCCCAATGCTCCAGGGCCTCCAAGTGGGGACGGAGTCCGAGCCCGAGCGGCTCGCCTCCGTGCCCGTCTCCTGCGGAGCGGGTGGGAGTGAGGGTCTAACTCACGCTCCCGCTCCTCAGCCTCTCTTCTGGACATCACTGTCTCACAGAAGGAGGCCATTGCGTCCCATGACCTCTCGTCGTCGACCATCCTCCTGAGAATGGTCGGTAAGGAGAGGTCCGTCCCAATCACCGCGACCAGGGATTGTCGCGGCCCGGCTTCTCCCGGACATACCTCCAGGGCATGCTGCGCGGTATCCTCCGCACAGCCGCACCTGTGGCACTCCGGGGTTGGCTCCCTTCTGGCGACTTTGTGCAGGTACCTCCCGAAGCAACCGTGCCCCGAGAGAACCTGCGTCATCCGGAAGGAGAGCACTCCGTGCCTTCGTTCCACCCATTCCCTCAAGAGAGGCCGAAGGGCCTCGAGGAGACGGGTGGCTCCCGTGCCCCGCACCGCGGGTCCAGTGAGGATGCGCTCCTGCCAGGTCACCATGGCCGCGCATCTGGCACTCCTCCGCCAGCGCACTACCTCCTGAGGGAGGGGGCGCAGGTCTCGCGACCGCGCCCGGCGCCAGTAGACTTGCGCCAAGACGGCAGCCTCGAGGTCCCACGGTAGGGACCCGGCCAAAGCGCAGGCCACCTCGTGCGAGAGGGTTCGAAACCCCCTGCAGATCCTGATGGCCATACTCCTCTGTGGCCCGCGGAGCAGGGCACTCACTTTTTGGGACAGGGACCCTGCCCAAATTGGGGCTCCATAGAGCGCCATGGAGCGCACCACCGCCATGTAAAGGTGGCGGCAGGCAGCTCCAGCGCCTCCCAAGTTGGGCAGTAATCGGCCCAGTGCCGCAGCCGTCCCAAGAAGCTTGGGACCCAGACTCCGGAAGTGCGGTTCGAACTTCCATCTCCCGTCGAGCAGGACGCCGAGATACTTCAGCGTCGTACCGACGGGGATTTCAGTTCCTCCCACAACAATGCAGGAGCCTGCAGGTGGCGCCCGACGCGGTCCATGGAAGCAAATTGCTTCGGACTTGTGGAGCGCCACCTCCAGGCCCAATCTCCGGATTCTTCCCACCACCGCTGCGACTGCGGCTGTTGCCACGATCGACGCCTCCCTGAAGTCCTTTCCCTGGGCAGTAACCAACGTGTCGTCGGCATAGCACACTACGCCGACGCCAGGAAGGGTAGTGCCCCGAAGGACCCAGTCATACCCAATGTTCCACAGAAGTGGACCCAGTGCAGACCCCTGCGGAACACCTCGCGTCATCGCGCTCCTGACTTCACCCTGCATCGTCGGGTAGACTATCTCCCTATCGGAGAGATAATCCCCGACGAGGCGACGGAGGTATTGAGGCACCTCATGATACCTCATTCCCTCCATGATTGTGCTCCAAGGCAGTGTGTTGAATGCGTTTGCGATGTCTAAAGACACCGCAATCACCACACCGCCCGCGGAGCACGCCTCACAGGAGAGGTCACGCACGTGCGCAATAGCGTCAACCGTGGACCGACCTCTCCGGAAGCCAAACTGGGTGACAGACAGGTCTGGGCTGACCCTCTCTAGGTGGTTGACGAGGCGGGCTGCGACAACTCGCTCCAACAACTTGCCCGCCTCGTCAAGCAGCACAATTGGCCGATAACCCGCGGGTGCGTCCGCCGGCCGTCCCTCCTTGCGGAGGAGAACGAGTCTCCCGCTCTTCCAGCGCTTCGGGAAGCGCCCTTCCCGAAGGCAACGCGTGAAGAGAGACCTCATTTGCGGCTCTAACGCGTCCTGAGCGAGTGCCCACGCGCGGCCGGGTATGCCGTCTGGCCCCGGCGCCGTGTTCTTGGCTCTCATTCTCAGGACAGCCGCCCCGAGTTCTCCCTCCGAGACTTCGTCGGGAGTGTCAGGCGTGCCACTGACAGAGACTCCGATCGCCATGGTGGGTGGGGCGAAACCGTTCCCTGGAGCGCAGGGAAACAGCCCCTCAACCACCCGGCGGAGCACCGTCACGTCTAGAGACGTGGTAATAGGGGGAGTCCAAGGGCGCAGCTTCTGCCTAGCCAGCAGATATGGCCGCCCCCAAGGATCCCGTTCCAACGTCTCCAGCAACTCGCGCCACGACCTCGCCTTCGACTCCCAAATGGCCGCACGGAAAGCCTTGGCCGCCTCTCTGTACCTCCCGTACAAGGCTACCAACTCCTCTTGCTCGGCGTGCCTCCTCCTGCGGTACCTCTGGTACGCCCGACGTTTCGCCACGCACCGGCGACGGAGCTCAGCAATCTCCTCCGTCCACCAGTACACCTGGCGTCTGGATGGGGGCGCCCCTGCGCGAGGCATCGCAGCGTCGCAGACGCGCGTCATGGCCTCGCACAGGTTTTCGGCTTCCCCATCTACGTCGGTCTCCTCAGAGGGAGGCGCAGTCCATGTTTGCACAATGGCCGCCTCCAGGAGGACTTCGGGGTCCAGACGTTTAAGGATCCAGCGCCGGCTGGACACGAGACTGCTCCCCACGTTCGATGGGGGCGACGAGACACTGAACCGAATATATCGGTGATCAGACAGCGTCTCGACGTCCACCAACACCCTCCAGTCCCGAGTCCAGTGCGCGACGTCAGGCGTGGCAAAGGTCACATCTATGACGGACCCGCCCCACTGCCGGACGCACGTCTGTTCGGACCCCCGGTTTAGCACGCACAAGCCGCTTTCCGTGACCCACTCCAGTACGGACGCACCCCGCGCATCTGTCGTCGGAGATCCCCACGCCGGAGACTTAGCGTTGAGATCTCCAAGGACGATGACGGATCGGGGCCGACTGCGATCCACGATCGCCGCCACCTGTTCCAGTAGGGTTTCCAGGCTGTCCATGCTGCTGTTGCGAGAGTGATATACTCCCACTACAGTCAGCTGGCCAACCCGGCCTGCTACGAACCCTTTGCCCCTGGCAACTGCACTAAGGGGCGGGGAACGGGCGGGCGATTGCGTTGTGATCGCCACCACGCCGTCGGCATCTCCGATCCAATCGGCCCTAGCCGGGATCCGAATGGGCTCAGAAACCACTGCTACCTGAATTGACTGCTCCGCGATGGCTTGCAGAAGCAAGTCCTGGGCCGCGTAGCAGTGGTTCACGTTCGCCTGGAGGAAAGTCAGGGCCATGCTACTGACTTTCCTCCATACGATTCTCTGGCCCTTGCGAGGGGACTGACGACTGTGACTGAGCCGTAGCAGCAGTCACCGTCGCCGACTTCCTGGGCCTTTGTTTGGCTGGGGGCTTGGCGCAAGCCTTACTCCCAGCCAGGTGTCCCGCCGGCTTACCCGCAGCAGCACACAAAGTGCATCGCGGAGCGGCGGTACACCCCTTGGCCTTGTGGCCAGTTCGACCGCAGCGATAGCACTCATCACTGCGGTCAACTTCAGCCTTGCATTGGGCCCTAACGTGGCCCGATGCAAGGCATCTGAAGCAGCGGCGAGGTCGGGATTCAAGAATCCGGACCTGCGCAGCCACCCAGCCCACAAGAAGTCGGCCCCTCGCCTCTAGTTTCCTGGCGGCTGCCACTGGGCATCGTACAAACGCGATGCCCATCCCGCCAGGCCCCTTTCTGATGTCGCCTGTCTTAAATTCGACAGGCGAACATTCAGCCGCCTTGGACAAGGCCAACGTTAGCTCCGGGACCGTCACGGAGTCGTCCAGTCCGCTCACGCGCAAGTCTGCGGTGGCGACCGGTCTCGACACCCGGACATGTTCCTCAGCAGTGCTGAAGAACTCCCTGAGCTTGGCTGCCAGGGCGTTGGCCTTTTCGGCCTTCTCTGCGCCAGGGATCTCAATAATTCGAGCTCCCGTGGCGGCAGTACGCATCCGCAGTGGAGGCAGTCCAAGTGCGCTCAGATCCAAGCGCTTCTTGGCCTGCCCAAGCACTGCGGCGTACGTGAGGCCCTTTTCCTCGGCCCCCGGTTGCAGCGTGATGACCACAGCTGCGGTGCGGGGGGGGCGGAGCTTGGCCTTCTTCGGGGCCTTGGCATTGGCTTTTGAGGGCCCTGCCGGCTTCGGCGCATGTGCTCGCGCCTGGGCCGGTGTCCTCGTAGCCTTCCTGGCACCCCGTCGGACTACCTGCACCCACTGCTCTCCAGCAGGGGCAGGACGGGGTGCTGACGGACCTGGAGTAGGCTCCGTCATTGTTATGGGGGCCGGCGTGGTTTGGCCCCCGATCTGCGCTGTGGCTCTCGTCACCGCTGGTTGGCTCTTCTTACCTTTCCCCTTACCCTTGCTGGGTTTGGTGGTTAAGCTCGAAGAGGGCTGGGCTTGCGGAACCGCAGAGCCCGATGTCCCCAGAGTTGGGTTGTCATTTGCGGACCTTAGGAATTGCTTCCGTCTGTCCGCGGGCGTGGCAACCCCGGGGGCCTCGGTTTGTCGGCGGTCCGCAGCGAGCGGTGGCCGGACGCGCTGGGCAGGAAGGAGGCGATCCTCCAGAGCCTCGAGGCGGGCACTCACCATAGTGCCCACTTCCTGAAGAATCTTCTGCGTCAGCAGGTCATCTGGTTGTGACCCGCTGACGACGCTTGTGGGTAGGTTCGACCCAGGTTGCTGGGCTCTGTTAACATTTCGGACCTCGTTCCGGAGCTCGACAAGCTCCACACGAAGGTCCGACACCTCCTGTCTCAACTTGCAGTTGAGCGTGTAAAGCCTCTCGGTCTCATCGCTACTGGTCCTCTTACAGAGGGCCTCGACGACGGACCGCAAGGTGGACGCGGAGTTCTTAAGGTCACGTTGAGGCGTGCCCTTAAGACTACCGGACTTCCGACTCACACGCTCAACTGCAGAGAGACACTCCATTGCCTTCTCTTTGAGCCGCTGCGCAGGTTCGTCCTCTTCAGGGGTTGCCTGAGCCGATGCTGTTTGGGCTCGTACTTTGTAGGCGGGTCGTTCTGCTTCTCCACCAGAACCTGACCCGCCACCACCCTTCCTCTTCCGAGCCCGTGCCTGTTGAGAGGTCTCAGAGGCGACCGTTACCAAGGAGGAATCTGAGTATGTATCCGAATCCGCCACAGCGGAACCGGAAGCCAGATTCCTCCTTCCAACCTCAGAGACGTCCGACACGTCAGACACCTCGCTTAGGACCCTACTCCGTGTAAAATATACACGAGGTAGCTCCTCGTCGTCCGATATCACGGACTCTTGGTGCGCCTTCAACGCTTCTAGCGTTTTAGGGCAAGACTCCTTTTCCTTTCCTCCTTCTTTGTTTTTGTTCTTTTGAGTAACTTCCATACAGTTCCCACGAGTATGGGGGAAATAATCCGTCGACCCAGGAAGAGCCCCCTGTTCCTGGGCAAGTCTATATACTGGCGGGGGGCGACCGGTACCCGCCAGGAGTGGGGCAGTAACGACCTCCCTTAACCCTGGAGGCCATGCAGGCGTCTGACGCTGCCCCTCCGTATTACCCTTAGGGGATTTTTTATAGAGGTTTACTCCTCGCGACCCGGGTGGTTAAGCCAAGGCCATCGTTCCCCGCAACTCACGCCGAGGCGTGGCTCCAGCGGGGGTTACGATATCCGGCGCCTGGTTAGGGCGCCCTCCGCTCGTTGCCGAGCCCACCTCTCTCCGCCCTTCTCGGGCACCAGCCATCACCGTCCCGCGAGGGAGGTGACGGCTCCCCTCTGCCAGCAGCTGCTGGCTGAGCCCTACACCAATCCTCTCAAAGGAGAGGTACAGGCGAGGGCTCCCCCTTCTGCCCACCATGGGCCCCCATGTCCTATTTCGTGCCATCCAGACAGAACTGGATCGCACGAAATAGGCTCAACCCTTTGGGTCACTCTTGGCAACGGTCGAGCAATGCAAAGTAAGAACTGCACATTGCTCGCCCGTTGAGCCCCCCCACCACGACAAGGTGGTGACACCAGCGGAGGGGATCCGCGTGGTGGCCTATTATATCTGTCTCCTCGTGAAAGAAGTCGGGGTCCAAGCTGTGGGAACGTATAGTGGGCTGCTTATTCTATATTGTAAAAAAAAAAACCGTTATTTAAAACCGAGGTGTAATTACAATGTGCCAAGCGTATTGTCTCATCACGTACCTACTCATGCCTACACAGCCTTGCGGCGCGATGTTGCGCAAACATGCTCCTTGTTAACATAGCGTACACTCCACTCTGTATATTATATATATACATATACATAGTTTATCTTCTTTAATATATAAAATTTCCATGTCACAAATCAAATCAAATCATTTATTTCTTGCAAAATAGGTACAATTGTGGTGTCATAAATAAGTTAGCTCTCTATTTTAACCGTCAGGTATGCAAGATATAATTGTCAGTTCTAAAATAAAAAATAAAAATATATAATAATGTCTAGTTAAATGTCTAATATACAATCATTAAATTTCAAATAATATTTTATGTTAGTTAGGTACCGTACTCCTCCGAAACGGTTTGATTGGTCTTTACCAAATTTTATATGCGTATTCAGTAGGTCTGAGAATAGGGTACTATCAATTTTTCATACCCCTAACAGACAAAGGTTGTTCACCTTTAAAAACTGTTAAGTATTTGACGAAATTTTTTGTTTTAATTTTTTTAATGTTACATAGAAAAATACATACAACCCTAAATTTATACTTTTTTATCACCAACGCCTATTTTTATGGCCATTTTAGTAATTTAATAATTTTTCATCCCGCTTGATAACTAATCAATTATAGTGTTTTTAACTGTACTTAAGGCAAAACAACGTTTGCCGTGTCAGCTAGTATATATAAAATATCACATACTTCTATAACATGCTTCTTGATAACATAGGGTATATATACTCCATATAATATTCTGTATATACTAGCTGCCAGTCCCGGCTTCGCACGGGCTCCAAAATAATCTAAGTTGCAAAGAGAAACAAAATCTAGCCCAGTTACTCAGGGATAATGTAGCTTCACAATGGTGAAAGATTTTTCAAATCGGTCCAGTAGTTTCGTTTTTTTTTTAAAACTTTGATTTTTTTTTAAACGGTCAGTCCTTGCTTCAAATCAAATCAAATCGATTTATTGCGAACATGCGTGTACAAAGACAAGTTTTCGGTTAATTATAAAAGTGCACCATATTGCCTTCCGTCGTACAATAATAGCTTAATTAAATTAAATGTAGTGTTAAAATTGTATCTGCGAAATTAGATAATTAATAATAAATACATCATCAGTACAAAATCCAACGGTTCACGTTTTACGGTTCACAAAATACAAGCCTGGTGACAGACAGACGGATATCAAAGTCTTAGTAATAGGGAGACACAGGTTACGGAATCCTAAAAAAGAATTTGTAAGCCATGTTTATATTAGTATTTTCAAACTATGGATACTCGGCGGCACGCCCATATACGTGTTTAACTGTATATTTGTACATGTAGCTATTTTAATAATGTACACTTGACTAGAATACTAATTACAAAAATACAACGTTGAAAAATCCATCTCCTAACAGTGTGTTGGACTAGCCCCTTTGACATCCATTTATTCCAGACTAGGCATGCTCCACTATAAGGGCCTCCCGAGGAGACGATGCCTTTGGTTGTCCCAGGGCATCGCTCGCGTTGTAGAGGCGGGCATTGCCCCCTTTGAGGTAGGTCCGCTCGGACTGCGGACAGCGGTCTGGGCGGGGAGAGCAACGGCAATGCGTGAAGCGGTCCTGCATCCCTGCCCCCGTCGTGAGATGGGACACCGTGAGGTTTTAGTCGGTAGTGACGGTCCTTCTGGCCGTCGAGTCCGACATACCCCGCTCGCCTCACCCAGGCTTGTGGCGGGAGATGCGTAAATACATTTTAACAAGAAAAAAAAAGGGCATGCTCCACTATAAGCCAGAATAACGCTAAATCGGGTTACGTGTCCTGCTGGTCAAATCTCTAGCTGTAAAGAGTAAAAAAAAACGAAGAATATCTTATTTTTTATTCCTATGAACAACATTTATTGTTTTTTTTTTCTATACAAATTATAATTATAAAGAGAAAAAGCGTCGACACTACTGGATACAATTAAAAATTCTTTCACAGTTGGGAAGCTACATTATCCCTGCGTAACATAGGCGACTATATATAATAACTATAACAAGATACTTTATCTTTAAGTCTAATATTATAAATGAACGAGGATAAACAAACCTGTCGACCTGCATATCCATTCAAATGCCAAGCGGCCTGGATTGTGACGTCATAAGTCGTGTTTGGTACAATCGGCAAGAAAAATGCTGCCGGACCATTAAACTGTGAAACTCTTTGCCGGAATCCCTGAACTATAACCTCACTGTCTTCAAGGCGAGAGTGAATCGGTTTCTTCCAAGCAAGCGCGCCTCCACCCTAGATCGAAACATCACTTAACATCAGGTGAGTTTCGATCAAGCGCTTGCCTATCCATCATTAAAAAAAAACCTTCCGGGTGTGAAAATTACGCGTTTAAAATTTTCGAAGGCATTCTTGTTAGCTTTTGGGCGTAGTTGACAAAATCTACACAATTAATTAGTATTTACTTTGCATAATATAATATTTACTGATCTTAAACACACATTTACATAATCGTCGTATCTTGTATATTGGTAGAGGAATCAGTGTCGAGGCATTCCTGTTCTTTGCAATAGTCAAGTCCATTTGTATGAATACTTGAATGTATTTGCAAATCACTGTTCAATTCAGATAAAGTTTAGATACGATTATATACCTACATACATTATTCAACCTTTATCCATTATGCGTCAGCTTAATAACCCAAACGCAACAACGACGGTGTGTTATAAGTATGACGTGTGTGTGTGTGTGTGTGTGTGTTCCGGCGTGTGAGGAGTCCAGCCACGCGGAGATCACAGCGGAAGTACACTAAATATTTAATTTTGTCTTCTATTTACAATGGATTTCCGCAAAGTAATGCCGGAGTCAATTTTTTTTGACACATTCACACACGGCTGGTCAACCCCATACTGAACCATTTCTAGCTCGTATTATGGTTGCTAACACAGCTGATATACTACATATACATACATACATACATATTATTATATATAAATACATATTTAACACCCAGATCCACAGCCAACAAATTTAGTTAAGCACAAAGATGTTGACCGGGCCGGGAATCGTACCCGGAACCTTCTGATTAGCAGACCGGCGTGGTAACCTTTACGCCAACGAGGTCGTCGATGTGTTAGTTGGTTAATTTTATAGCCCATGCGAAGCCGGGACTGGATGCTAGTGGAAAATAAATGTATAACCTATTACTCTACCTTAATATACTTATTACCTACCTTAAACCTATAATAAGTATGATTTCTAGATATACATTTATTGCGTACATCTAACAATGGGTTTGTTCATTGTTATTCAATAGACGTGTGATATAAATACATATTGACATTGATCAGTGAATGGCTAATGTCATATACTCGTATTTGTTAAAACGTAGGTGGTCAAGTTTAGGTTGAGAGGTTAACTTTTATTGTTTAAGGCGATGGTATGGACAAAGTATTGAATTTACAGTTTTATCGTCATAAATAAAAAACGAGTATCATTATCGTCATTGAAATAATATGTGTATAAGCTACCGTGTTAGTTCGGAAATGTACGGATAGATGGCGCTACCACGTGAGAATATAATTTCTGAATCGCGGTGACGCGAGTTTTCTCGCGTGCATGGGTATTTTGTGTGCGCGTTAATAAATTGAGCTTCGATCCAGCAAAAGTAGTTATATTAGCAGTTACTTTATTCAATAAACATCCTGCATAATGGTCCAGTAGCTGGTCTGTTGACTACCTGTCTACTGTACCTGCCTTGGCAAGAAGGCAGTGAAGGAGTCCAGATTTGTTGAATATGAATCAAAAATACCTGACGACTAAAAAATATGTTAAGTAGTACCTGAATACCAAGTTGGGTGACTATTGATCAAAATAACGTCCTTTACAGGAGAAATAAGAAAAAATACAAGTTAAATAAAATTTAAATTTCAGCAAGTTTATATGCATAAAAGTAAAATATAAACAATGGAAAAGATTAAGAATCGTCCCTTGTAGGCTACCGCATATGCGGTGTGCAAAATGTCAATAAGTTGATAGATTTAAAAACTAATTTCTTGGTATGATTTAAAAATAGACAATAATACAACGACCTCGTTGGCGTAAAGGTTACCATGCCGGACTGCCAATCAGAAGGTTCCGGATTCGATTCCCGGCCCGGCCAACATCTTTGTGCTGAACTAAATTTGTTGGCTGTGGGTCTGGGTGTTAAATAAATAATCTGGGTCTATATAAAATATGTATGTATATATATGTAGTATATCAGCTGTGTTAGCTACCATAACACGAACCAGAAATGGTTCAGTATGGGGTTAACCAGCCGTGTGTGAAATATGTCCCAATATTCATTTATTTATTATTTATTTCTTAATATTTAAAAGTAATGTCAAAAGGTTATTATAGATTAAAAATGTCAATAAGATGATAGATTTAAAAATAGTTTCTTGGTATGATTTAAAGTTAGGCAATAATATTTAAAAGTAATGTCTAAAGATTTTTATGGATCAAAAATGACAATAGTAATAATAAGATGTCAATGAATTGATAGATTTAAAAATAATTTCTTGGTGTGGTTTAGTTAAGTTATGCAAATATTTAAAGGTAATGTCAAAAGATTATTATAGATCAAAAATGTCATTAGTAATAATAAGATGTCAAGGTACTACTGGGAAGTATGGTATGGACACATTATTACATTATTATGTGTACCTTTACCTACTTCATAAATAACCCGATATGCAGCACCAGCAATAAGCGGTTTGCGGTCAGACTAATGCACCAAACATAATGTGTTTCACATTTGACTTTGAAATTGCATGGGTACGCATTGACGTAAACTTTGCGATCTACCTCGCTACTTATTATGTTTCAAAAAAATAACGAAGATTGTCGTGTATGTATTTATCTTCTTGTATTTGTTACCTTATATTTTTAATTTTGTTTCAATAAATGATGGAGCTGTCACTTGAAACGAAATACTTCCGAAAAAAAAAACTAAATAATTTCGAATGGCTCAAATTACGGAGTCATATTGAGTCTTTCTATAATTTTTATTGTTCATTTGTTTTTTTATTCTATATTATAAATAGTTATTTTCAGTCTTTACTTGCCTGAATACTTACTTATATTTTACTGATACGTATGAGATGTAAAGTTTAAAATTAAATTTAGTTGCCTTTATCGTCCTTAGTTATAGTCAAATAACTACAACTAAACTAACTACAACTAAAACAAATAAATTCAAACTTAACTAAAACAAAGGAGTTATTAGATATGAAACGGAAACTACGTTTCTCCTTATCTAATGCAGTATGCAATCATCATCATCAGCATATATCTACCCACTGCTGGGTATAGGCCTCCCCCCTCTTATGCCAGTATATGCAATATGCATTTCATTAATTATATCGCCATCGCATAGCTTTATGAGAAAAGACGTTTATTGTAAAGGTTTGTTACAATATTACTATATACTGCACCAGGATCTGGGGAATTTCCAGTGGGTTTTCCTTGTTATCCTTGTATTTTTTTATCATAGAAACTTACTTATTAACCCCTAACACAGAAACGGTGGGCCGTTATAAATTTAATGTGTGTATGTGTGTATGTCTATCTGTGGCATCGTAGATTATAAACGGATGAACCAATTTCGATTTTCATTTGTTGATGAAAATCACTATAATAAAAAATCGCTGCTATAAAATGGCGATTCCATTAGGAATCGCCATATTGTGTTAAGTTATTGAACTTCAAAATCTATGTTAATTGTTCACGCTCTGGACCCAGTTTAATAAGAATTACTATGAAGGTACGTTTAGACCTTAATTTAACACATAGGCAGTTTTTATCCCGGATTAACGCGGATTAACTCCTTTAATAAGTATCAAATGACTAGTAGAATACATAATAATATACAAAATTTCTAATCCAAGATACCTACCTGCCTTTACTAAATTGACGACCTCGTTGGCGTAGTGGCTACCATACTGGACTGCCAACCAGAGGGTCCTGGGTTCGATTCCTGGCACGGCCAACTTTTCTTAGTTTTTTCGTTCTTTGTGATGAACTAAATTTGTTGGCTGCTGGTCTGGGTGTTAGATATGTATAGATATAAGTATGTATGTATGTATGTACTCGTATATGTAGTATATCAGTTGTGTTAGCAACCATAATACAAACTATAAATGGTTTAGTATAGGGCTAACCAGCCGTGTGTGAAATGCGTCCTAATATTCATTTATTTAAATGTCGGGAGTTGTCAAAGTGTTTAATTTATACCTCCGGTACACTAAGATGTTAGTAGCTGAATAGTTTCATAAAGTCTAACGTGGAACATAAAGATTTTTCTTAGATCACAATATTGCTTACCACGAGGTAAATTGTCAACAAGCGCAAGCCCATTAAACTAAATAAAAATGGAGCTGTTGAGCTTTCCTTGAATTGCGACCAGCTGATCCGTCTGACAGGTACACTCACACACACACACACACACACACATACACAGCTAGCATGCCGTCACGCGCACACACGTGATCAGAATACACTAATACAGTGGATTGTACAACGTGGTGTGGTAACTCCACACGATTGTACACTTTTATATAATTCAAATAAAGCCACTAGCACTGACACATAGCTGATCGCTAAGCGTAGAATGTAGTTTGCTTAAGTACATTATTAACGTAATATATTAGCAGCAGCAGCAGCAACAGCATCCTGAACATGATTTACGAGCGTCTAGATTGACCTATACATTTTAAATGGATGAAAATTGAGACGGGAAAAAAAATAAATTAAATTTGATTGTATTTATATATTTTTTTATTTAAATAAATATATTTTACAGGAATTAAGAATATTTACAAAACTTAGAAAAGACGAAAATTTAGTAAACTAAAAAAATAAAAAATAATAACAAAATAAAAAATTAAGCCACCAGCCCAAACGTGCCCACCAGGCTTGCCGCATTGCCTCTTTGGATTGCAAGGGAAATTTGTTGCACAAGGTTTATTTAAATTGTATTTTTATTGATATTTGTTTGAATTGTATGGATGGATTATTCTGAAATAAATGAATTAATAATTATTACCAGCTGCGCCCGCAGTGTTACCCGTGTTAATCCAGGACAAAAAGAAGTTAATGCGGATTAAAAAGTAACCTATGTGTTATACCAAGGTTTAACCAAGTACATAATTAATGTAATATATTACTAGCTACGCCCTGCGGTGTTACCTGCATGAATCCGGGACAATATAACTTAATCCGGGATAAGAAGAAGAAGCCTATATGCTATACCATGGACTAACCTTTCTTCCTAGAAAATCTCATTAAAATTGGTTGGAGCGTAAAGAAGTAACAAACATGCACACTTATACAAACTTTCGCATTTTTATTTAAAAAATTGATCGATAGAATGTTTTATATTTATATACTAGCTGACCATAAACGTTGTTTTGCCTCACTAAGGGGTATGAATAATAGATAGTAGCCGTTTCTCAGACCTTCTAAATTTGGTAAAAAATGGTTGCCTGTAAAGTCGGTTTTACGGGCGAAGATTTTACGTGACAACGTCTGCCGCGTGCTGCGCGCGCGGCAGACCGATCATAGTTGAGTGGGAGAGAGACGCAAGGCATTCGGCGGGCCTCTCTCTCGTTCGGTGACTCATCGTAACGTTACCGGGCGTTACACTTTTTCATAAGTGACTCCCAGCCGCAACCTAATTTAAGACGTTGTCACGTCAAAATTTGTCAAGCCATTCCGGAACAGTACCTACGGTAACTAACATTGTGACATAGAAATTTTATATATAAGAAGATAAGATATTGCTATTTTATTACAAGAATTTTTCGCAATAACTTTGTGAGAGAAAAGTGTATGTTGTAAATAAATGTCTCCTAAGTAAGGAAAGCCTGACGAACATACAAAAACAGTGTAATTTTTGTTACAGATCATGTCCAGACCTAAAAAACAGTGTAATGTTTGTTACAGATCATGTCCAGACCTAAAAAACAGTGTAATGTTTGTTACAGATCATGTCCAGACCTAAAAAAGCTGTACCTACTGGCGAGACCGAAGAAGAACAAAGACATTGCCAAGAGATTACAGGAGCAGTTCGATGACGTGGTCAGTAGAATCTTCTTCTTTTTTTTCCTTACCTTATCCCACTGGGTGGGGTTGGCACAGCATATTTTCCTCTTTCACTCTACTCTATCAGCCGTTGTCTCTACACTCACTCCTCTCTCTCTCATGTCCTCATTCACATACTCCATTCATGTCTTCTTCCACTCACCTCTAACAGCCGTCATCTTTACACCCACTCCTTTCTCTTTCATTGAGGGCATCGTCGGTAGTGATGTCCTTTTGGCATCGAGTCCGACATACCCCACCCACCTCCCCGGGTGTGGTGAGCATAAGTAAATGCGTAAATCCTTACTTAAAAAAAGGTTGTTTTTTTGCCCTTGATAGGTTTGCATCTTCTTCCACTCTCCTCTATCAGCCGTCATCTCTATACACACTCCTTTTTCTCTCATGTCCTCATTCACACACTCCATCCATGTTTTCTTCGGTCGGACTCTTGCTCACCTTCCTTGCACTACTATTTCCATGCTCCTAGTAAAATGCATCTCCTCTCTACGCATCTCATGCCCATACCATGCTAACCTTCCACTCTTTAATTTCTCACTCACTGGTAGATTTTCAGTATTTAAATCGGCTAAGAAGTGGGGAGTGACACACAGTTTTATCGTTCTAAATCATAAACGGTCTAAATTATTGAAAAGTTACCTAAACCGGCTTACATATCGTCTACATCCCTTTATATCACTCCGCGTGGCTGAACTGACTCGCCGCGGCATGTGAGGAGTCCAGCCACGTGGTGGTATATAAAAGTGGTTTAGACGTTAAATCGCGCCGGAATAACCTAAAACATATAATTCTAATACTCTTCAAACGACGGATCGAAGAGTCAACACCTCCAGAAGATGCCTTGTGGAAAGATAAAAGACGTGTTGAGTAAGAATTTCTGAATTGAGATAAGCAACGTTAATATTGGAATCATACCTTTATATCACTTTATGGCTATTGCTTAGATTTTATATAACATCTCTTTTATCTGTTTTTTACTTATGTTAGTAGTTTTTAAATTCTTTATTGTTCTTCTTCCTTCATCCTTGCTATCTACTTACTTTTTGATTGTAATTTTTTTTTTTATTATGTGGACGAAGCCGCGAGTAACAGCTAGTGTACGAATAAAATTGTATTCCAGCTATACGAGAAACTGCGGAAGGTGCACCCTGACTTCCTGGGGAAGATCAGCATCATCGAGGGAGACGTGGGCCAGCTTGAGCTCGGCATGAGCGTCGTCGACAGAGCCAGGGTCATCAATGAGGTGAGTTGCTGGCGATATTCTATCGAGTCCTTATATTTAAGTGAAGTGCCTCAACCGCGGTTGTAGGAATTTCACGAGATCATCATCATTATCATTGTCATCATCAGCCTTTAATCGCCCACTGCTGAGCATAGGCCTCTCTTCTAGTACGTCAGCCATTCCGGTTTGCGCTGCTATCATCCATGTCTTGCCTATGATGTTACGGATGACGTCACGAAATAAATTATATAATATGAAATCAATCAATTAACAATATTAAAATTATGAACTTCAACGATTCTAGATACTAATACGAACAAGGTAAGATTTGTTTTATTTTCGTAATCTTTTTTTAACTTTTCGAATCACATCATATTGTTTTTTTTTTAAATCGAGCGAATTTTACGTAATTTTGGAATTCTAACGATTCTTACTGAATCGAAGATAATAAAAAGCGAACGCGCCAAAAGAAACTAATTTTAGAATTCTTTAAATAGGTACCTAAAACTTATAACGGCCCGCACACTAGCACGCCTGCGAATCCACTGTCCGCTCACTTCAGTTCTATTCGTTCGGCGCTCGGCTAATTTGCGGTCACCTTTAATATATTATCATTAAAACTAACGTTTAGTGGACGCATTAGGTGTTGGGATTTTTAGACTATTTTGTCTAGAAATTGGGTATTCAGCCTGCGTGGTTATGCTACCAGCATTCTGGGTACTTGCCCTTCCACTAACGGTTTATTCGATTCAGTTGTTTTTGTTTTAAACTTTTTCTGCCTTATTTTTTTTTCGCGTAGAAAACGGTCACACTTATTCTTGAAATTTGGAATGAGTCCAACAGTTTCGGTGCTTTCTTTCGAAAATATTAAGATGTCTTACGTGAACAGTTTACAATGTTTTTCTGCCTTATTAATAAAAACAGCCTAAGCCGAACATTATCTTACTTTATTCTTGGATTAGTTGATATCGGGTCAAAGCTGCATTAGCTTTATGATTTAATTGGTATTAATAAGCATGGCGTAATCTCGGCTTAGCTATACATTTCTTAAACCAGGGCTTAGCTCCTACAATGGCAGCATTCAGATTTTAAAAGTAAATAAGAATGAGTTCAGTGAATGATAAGCGCGTGACTTTGACATTACAAAATTTTAGCTTAGTCTATAATTTTGTGCGTAAGCTTATTATTATTATGACAATAAACAATATACGCTACAAAATATTAACTGATACATCTGTTAAAATATTGACTTACAACACAATAATTTTTATTTCAAGCATACTTGTATACATATGCTTGTAGGTTGGCAATACCTACTCGCATATTTAAAAGGCTTTTTATAGAAAATAATTATTAATAATTATTAATTTACATTTTTATAGTCTAGAATTTTATGCGTGCTTTGGCGTTAAATATGTTTATGCAAAATATGTTAAAAACTTGCTTGATTTTTGTTAGTTAAAAAAGGAAACAATTGGAGATTGAAGAACTGACGTCAATTCTAAAACTGAATGGATAAAATTTGATTAAACTATGATATAAATTCGGGGCTGCTTTTTTATTATTAGGTTTATGTTTAAGTAAAGAATTCCAAGATTAATGAATTGAGAGATGATGGCGGTAATATCCAAAATGCTAAGTTGGATATCTTTGTTTCATGTCTAGCCAAAAATGATTAGCCTAACGGTGATACAATGTAGGTCACAGCGCTGCGTAACAACAGGCAAGCGGTGGTCAAACGCAATTAAAAAAAAATATAACATAAAAACCCACAAGCCGAAAACACAGTCTTTCCACAGCTGAAAAACACAGATTTCTTTTTTATGAATAAAACCTAAACTATAGCTTCTTAAAAATATATCCTCGGTTCTAAGCAATTTACCTACATGTACATATAAGATAAATACATTAAAAAAAACATACAGTCGAATATAAACCTCCTCTTTTTTGAAGTCGGTTAAAAACGTAAAAAAAACAATCATGTCGTCATTTTAAAAGTCGCGTAACATGTAGTAGGTAGGATACCAAAGACCGCCTTGAGACTCATAGCTACATCACAGGTGTAATAAATCAGAGTTTTTGTGTTTTCTAAACCCAACATTAACGTGGGTCAGGTTGACGGGTGTCACAGACGGTGAAGATTTTAAGTTTAAGATAAATATTATAAAATTTTAAGATACATTATCTTAAGATACATATCATTCATATTATAAATAAATAAATAAAATAAAAATAGCGTTTGTTTCCCAGAATTAGTATTACAGCTTTTGTTATATAAAATTTATCATAAAATACAATGACTAAAAAAGCATGTCAAGGTTATTGAGATTATTATTATGTCAAATTTATTATAGTATGTCCAATATGTCAAATTTTTTACATTGTATTTACATGTCTAAATTTCTAGCATTTTTTGCACAATATAATTTATATTATATAATTTAATATTTAATATAATTTATTTTATTGAATGAAGTTAAAATAACTTCTTAACGTTTATTTCCATTGCATTGAAATGAAGATAATTTCGCAATATCTTATTTTTTTATTTACTTGTCATAGATAGATAAACAGCTGCTAAACAGATATACGCTTCTCCAATAATTCACTTGATGGTAAGCGAAGTTGTGGCAAGTGCCTAGGTTATATTATATAACTTAGGCACTTGCCACAACTTATAAAACACTCAGTATATAACTAAAATATAGCCTATGTAATATTCTGTTACATAAGCTATAATTATTATCGTGAACTTTCATTAAAATCTATTCGGTAGTTTTTGCGTGTAAAAAATTAATAATATTAGTAAGACTATAATATATTCTTCGTCTGTGACGCGCTTCAGTTTTATAGTAATTACAAGACATTGACGTCAAAGAGTACCGACATATATCGACAAAAAGTTTAATTTGACTACTTATGTTGTTCTATTTTTACAATTGAGAAACGTTACAATGTTTTATATATATTTTGTTTTCGTCATTTAATTTAATAACATTGTAAATAGAATACAAAATTAAATATTTAGTGTACTTCAGCGGAAGTAGACTAAATATTTAATATTGTCTTCTATTTACAATGGATTTCCGCAAAGTAACACCCCCTGAGTCAAAAGGTTACTTTATTAACATTTGTTTTCTGACTGTCCAATAATTGTTTGATGTTTATTTTAGGCTGTTAACACTTGTTTTTTTTTTTAAAGTGCTCCTTAGCTTACCTGTTCCGGCTTTTGAAAAATGTATACCTAGATATTTTTTTTACGAATCCCTGCTAAGAACTTAGTGGTCCAAGCTGTAACTAAGTACTTGATAAAAGCAGAGTGGCATGGAGAGTGGTGAATAGCGAAAGAGATACCGCCTAAAAGTCTAACATCAACTTCACTGATGTCATCACAAATATCGCAGGAATCACATTTTTCTCGACGAAAGTGGCTGCCTTAAACTCGTATCCGGTAAAGGTTAACTCTGCATACGCTTGAGAAGATTAACAAAATCATATATTTAAAAGCCAACATAAAAGGCTTTAGGCTATAAAACATCATGCTGCGACTAATAGAAGCAAAGAAATAAAGGAAAATGTGAAAAAAACCGGGAAAAGCATTAATCTCTGAGGGCTCCCGTTGCGTGCGCTGCATCTCTCAAGTTGGATTGAACTGTACATTGTGCAAATTTTATTATAATCGGTTAAGTGGTTTAGGAGTCCATTGAGGACAAACATTATGACACGAGATTTATATATATACTAGCTGTCCCGGCAAACGATGTTTTGCCTTAATAAAAAAAAAAAATTCTAAATATACAGTAGCCGATTCTCAGACCTACTGAATACTCATATAAAATTTGGAAAGAATCGGTCAAGTCGTTTCGGAGGAGTACGGTAACAAACACTGTGACACGGAAATTTTATATATAAGATTAAGAAGATAATACTGATATATGAAATGCTAATCGTATTATTATATTAGTTACAGTATGAAATACTGACATTTAAAATGTGTCAATGTAAACTTTCAACCTTGACTTATAATTTGGTAATAATGTCAAATTCTTTATCTTGCGGGTACCAAATGAACATTATGAATTATTGTTTTTAAATTTTGTTACGTTTGTGGCACTGTGAAATGATATTTATAGTTTTAGCGGTATAATAACAATGGCGTGGTGATTTTAAAACCACCCTGGATCGGATGACACGATGAATTGTAGGTCCTGGATGTTAGTCTTAGAACAAACAATCGTTAAGCCAAGTCAGAAATTTATAGGTGACATGAAAATCGACAATAAACGCTGGCCAATTAGCCCGTTTGAAGAATAAGTGTAGAAGCTCTATATACTAAAGTATTGACGCGTAACTTTTGACGTATTTTACATTTATTATAGCTGCTCATATAGTCTTCTTTTTGCTCTAGACAAAAACTTGTTTTGGATGCTGCAGTGGAAAAATTTTCATTGCCTGTGTTAATATGTTGATATTGATATTTTTGATTGTAACTTACCTAAATTTAAACGTAAAATCTTATCCCTTTTAAATGATTCTTTTGTTGTGACATAATGTATAAAAATTGTATGCATTGTGTTGCAACGGGGGAATCATTTGAAAGGGATAAGATGTATTGTGCTTGAAAATAATTTGTTGGTAAATTTAGTATAGGTACTTACTAATATTTTTTGTATTTTATGTAAATATTTACTAAGATCATGATGTGTACACATTTGATAAGGATATAACCTAGAACGATAAAATGTATGTATAAATGTTTAGTCATGTAAGGTTGTATTCTGTTTTGTGTACCTTATTAAATAAATAAATAAATAAATAAGAAGTTGAGAGCTGTTTTTGGAGTTATTTCTGAGTGTTCTTAGCTGTGTTTGACGAAAATAGATCAAACATGGCTACTGCGACGTAATGTATTGATGTATGTATGTATGTATATTGATGTATGTATGTATATAGTATGATTACAAATTATTTACAGCTTCCTCGATTTAATAGTTATATAGTATTAATAAATTTATTGTACTTAAACATTGAAATTATTATTTATGAATTTATATAAAATTAAATTAACTTACTATTTTCTTGGTTTTAAATATGTATGTACATACTTATAAGAATTATTAGTCAGAATTTGACATGTAAATTGGTTTTACAGAAATAAATTCTACATACATGGCCTGCCCAGATGCTGGTTAGGATTCCGTACCTGCAACTAAAAAAAAAAATGGTTGCCTGTAAAGTCGGTTTTACGGGCGAAGATTTTACGTGACAACGTCTCACGATCATAGTTGAGTGGGAGAGAGACGCAAGGCATTCGGCGGGCCTCTCTCTCGTTCGGTGACTCATCGTAACGTTACCGGGCGTTACATTTTTTCATAAGTGACTCCCAGCCGCAACCTAATTTAAGACGTTGTCACGTCAAAATGTTAACCTTATGGTTTAAGCCTCCGCTGCCTGTCTGTCTGTCACCAGCCTATATCTCATAAGCCGTGATAGCTAGAAAGCTGTAATTTTCACAACTCGTGTATTTCCAGTGCCGATGTCAACAGACACTAAAAATTTAAAAATATGTGAAGGGGTCCCCATGCAATAAACGAGTTTTTTTTTCGTATTTTTTATATATACATATCAAAAACAGTAGTAGAGTAGGAAGACGTTTAAAATTTTTGCACAATATGTAAAAGTAATTTACCTTTTGAAATAAATACAAATAAATATTTAAAGGGGATCCCATACAAAGAGGTGTTTTTTGCCATTAATTTACGATAGTGGTACTGAACCGCTCATGCGCGAGCATGACTTGTACTTGGCCGTTTATTTTTAATTTATACTTGTTACAGGTGGATGTGATTTTCCACGGCGCTGCGACAGTAAGGTTTGACGAGCCCCTCAAAACAGCGGTCGAAATTAACGTGCGAGGGACGAGAGAGATGTGCTATCTCGCTCGCGCCTGCACGAAACTACGGGCACTGGTGCATATATCTACTGCTTATAGGTAAGTTGTTAAAAAAAATATTAGGACACATTTCACACACGGCTGGTTAGCCCTATACTGATTTTTCTAGACTGACCCATTTCTAGTTATGGTTGCTAACACAACTGATATACTACATATACATACTTTATATCCGCTTGCTTGCCCGTGTCAACTAGTAGTTAACAAACCGAGAATTTAGAATCGACCATGTCAAGTAGTAGTTAACATAACCTTGAAGTCAGCTTTGCCCGTGTTAACTAGTAGTTGACATTGCATTTCACTCAGCTATGACCATGTCAACCTGTGGTTAACATCGCTCCCGCCGTCAAAAAAGCTAATTATACCCGTCTCTATCACTCCAAGGCCTAATTTGTATTATTTGTCCCGTTTTAAGCAGCCGTAAGCCATAGACTAAAGTCAAGAAAATAATAAAAACAAAATAATAAATATCTATGAACAAGTAATCTTTTTTATTTCTTATTCTATTATTTATTACATTGACAACAGAATCAAAGAATAAGAACCATATGTCATCGCTTTTATTTTTGAGGTATGAGCTTTTGAATACAAGACGAGCTTCAAAACGCCCTACTTCTAAGTTCAGCACAGCACAACTCTGCGCCAAAGTCGTAATTTGATAAACAAAAGTTAACATTATTTAGCTAGTTTCATAATAAACATAAATATATATAATACTTGACACTTTTTTAAATAAATTGAGCCCCAAGAATCGATTTTGTGAAACCCGAAACGCGCGCTGACGGCGCAAAAAATGGCGGGGCAAAGTAGGATCATCACGTTTTTTTCGTGGGACATAAGAGGTAGCACGCGCTGAGGGCCCGGGGCAAAGGCACGGTACGCGCGGTCCCCCCTTGGGCAAGCAAGCAGTTATAGATACATATTTAACACCCAGACCAACAGCCAACAAATTTAGTTTAGCACAAAGATGTTGGCCGTGCTGGGAATTGAACCCGGAACCTTCAGATTGGTAATCCGGTATGGTAACCATTACGCCAACGAGGTCGTCGTTCTTTCATATACATAAAAAAGTCGTTATTTGAACAACAATATACTTCGTATCATATATCGAAATAAAAAAAATATAAAAGGAATATTGGAAATGTAAATCAGATCGATTGTCCAAGAACAGTAGTGATATTTGTATCAAGTCTATATCTGTATGTCCCTTCACTAGTTACATACAATTCAATGACAACTCTTCCAATTCCATAGCGTAAGCGTCGGTGCAGTACATAATAAATACAAATATTTTTTATTCACTTTAAGGTTGTGTACGTACAATTTTCAAAAATGTACCCCAACACTCTTCCTTCTCTCTTACTAAATTGTATTGATAATAATAATATAGTGAATAATCTACATTTTAAAATTCTTGATATTAAAACGTATTTATGCACTCGTATTTGCCAATTGTACTAAATGTCACTAGCTAGGTCACGATCTAGTTTGCATAGTATTCGAATTCGTTCTACTTCCTTAAAACTTTAAGCATCAATAAAAATATACTAGTTCTCCGAATCCCTTGAAACATAATTTGTGAAATTACATCTCAACAATTGTAGCTCGGCTAGCTAAAGTGATCTGACGTGATCATCGAAGCTAAGCAACGGTCGACACGGACGATTTTTGGATGGGTGACCGTGCATCTGGGCGCTACCGTGGACACGTTAAATTATAGATCCCGGCTGTTTGTTTTAGTACAAGTAGACGTTGAGTCAATTCAGAGGCCCTTGGGCGGCTTGAAAACTCTAGACACCAGGGCTTGGCCACTGAGGTAATCAAAGAAGAAGAAGAAGATCAATTATGTTGCCCTCTGCCGAATTGCCGAATATTACTAATTTGATGAGTAAATGATGCAACTTTAGACTGCAACAAACAATCCCCCGCCCTCTTTTGTGGTAGATGCTAAACAAAAATTGCACAAAAATATTATATAAAAATAGTGGCTAAAACTACTAAACTAGTGAAGTAGAAACATGGATTTTGAAGATATTTGCGTATCCTACGGGACCAACAATTATTTTTGGATTGAATTGTTTTGGGATAAAAGTAGCCAGAGCTAATCTAATCGTTAATCGAAAGACTAACTTATGATCACACCAAATTTCATCAAAAACGGTTCAGCAGTTTGAGCGTGTATAAGTAACAAACTTACACACAAAATTTCGAATTTATTTTACTAGTAGGATAGCAGAACCTACATTAAAAACTAGTTTCGTCACGACATAAAAACATATGCGGTTAGAAGAATGCAAAATTTGGCCCATTAGTGCAAGGTAGCTTCGCTTCCTGTGCTCGCTCGTTCAATGACGCAAATTGCATGACAATAATAAACGTTTATTACGCTTAATGTTCATGAAAAAACGAATATGTAGACAGATTGACGTAGTTACGTTCTTGCACTTTTTATTGAAATTATTTGCGAAATAAATAATGCTTTGCTGACCTTTTAAGGCGGTCTACTTAGTTTTTTAAACTAGATATTTTTCTTGGCTGATTATTCGAGAACAAACTTCTCGCTCTTTCTACTTGCATCCACAACTCTGTTCCACGTGTGGGTTTTTTCCTCTTAAATACAAAGTGGATTAATGGACAAATTTATTTTTCCACTTATTATTGTTCCACAATATTCACGGATCCATTCGTGGACATTTTTTTTTTACTAACGTACGACTGTAATTAATTATTGTTCTTTTTATTTACATTATTTACAAAATAAATAATGCTTTGCTGACCTTTTAAGACAGTCTGCTTAATTATACGTCTCAATATTGTTCTTTACTGATTGTTCGAGAACAAATTTCACGCTCTTTCCACTTAGATCCACAACTCTGATCCACGTGTTGCTCCGTGGATACTTTTATCCTCTTAAATCCATAGAATGGATCCATCCATGGGCAATTATTTTCCCACTTACTATCTATCCATTCCACAATATTCACGGATCCATCCGTGGTCATTTGTTTTTACTAACGTAGGGCAGAAATTAATTTTTGCTTTCTATAATGGGAAACACTAGAATTTTAAAATTTAACGGTACAATAAACATTTAAGAAAATTGTGGCGGAGGTTCTGAGCTCTTCTGTGCAGAGGCTTTTTATATGAGTTATGATTGGGTAAAGCGAGCATCCTTCTGATGTCCACTCAGAATCAGAATAAGAATATATTTATTGCAAAACTGTGTACAAAGATCTCAAAATATTAATTGGGTTACAACAGTCTTAAATATTATACAATAATGACTTTGGGTCACCACAGTATTGCCTTTGCTCAGTACATTTTTTTTCTATTCTTATTCTTATTTAACACCATAAATACTGTCACTAGCGCTAGTAATTAAGTTATATTTAATAACTAGCGCTATGGACCTTATTGTAGTCAAAATGAAGAAAAAATTGAAAATATTGATTGATTTCTGTCGATAACAACAAATACTGAAAACAGAATAAACTAAATATTTAAGGAGGGGGGGGGGGGGGGGCTTAAGTATTTAGTTTATTAAGCCCTTCCATACAACAAAGCTACTTTATACCAATTTTATAGATAATAGTTTTTGTGTTCGTTGTTAGCGGATCGCGGAATAAGTATTCTCGGATTTAGGTTGTAGATTGGAAAAAAGTATCCCTGCATAAACAGTGTAACTAAGAGAAAAAAAAACGGTGGAAGTGGAGCTACCGACATTTCACACAGCACAAATCAATTTCGACTTGTCACAATGAACACAACTGTAATACGTTACTTTAATCAAATCAAAAATTATTTAAATAATTTATGTAAATACACGCAAGACATCGACAAAAATAGACAAAATGACATTTTAAAATGGGTAAAATAACAAATGTTAATTGAGGATGTAATTTTCCTGCGGACCCCAAACCAGGCCACAACCTACCTTTCGATTACTTATGTTACTATGTCAAAACATTATACCGGAAATGACATGTAACATTTGGATAACCGAATTTGTAATTATAATTCAGTTGAATGTCCAACGCATTGGTGGCTACGTCAAATTTATTCGGTTTGGTTTTATCAATAAATTTACTACGTGCCTGAAGACCGATGTAGCAGCCCGTACGTCAACCTTTGCACTTGGCAAAATCATTAATTACCAGCTGACCCGGCAAACGTTGTTTTGCCTCACTTAGGGGTATGAAAAATAGATAGTGTAGCTTATATGACACGTTCGTAGATTTACCATAGCAGCGACATCTATTGATTACTTACTCAACCCAGTCGAAAGGTATCGACATCTGTTAGAATCATTAATTGGAGTTAACAGATAATTGTGACTGTCAAATAATAACAGACAATAATTAGCAATAAATTAAAATTGCAACAAATTAAATTAAAATCTCTCAAGTTGGATCGAACTGCACATGGTGTGCGAATTTTATTATAATCGGTTAAGTGGTTTAGGAGTCCATTGAAGACAAACATTGTGACACGAGAAATATACATATATTAAGATCACGAAACGTTAAAGCTAAAATTTGCGTAGCATTCATTTATTAAACGAGTTAGTAGTAATGTTCTAAACTAGATCTAATATGAGAAAGCTTACACGTTGAGAGATGTTTATTCCTGAGATTTTAAAGTCGAAATTGGCTTAAGGCTGTTGTATTTCAGTGGTGACAATTTGGCACAACCATAGATATGGTTTTTATATTGTCTACATATACATTGTTCGGTGGTTTTTAATTAATGCTCAAATAATTGTATGTAGGATATAGTCACTTAAATAGAAGACAAAATTAAATATTTAGTGTACTTCCGCTGTGATCTGAAACCAAATTAAGATAAGCAAAGGAAAAAAAAAATATTTAAATAACTTTACTTGTCTTAATTTGGGTTTCGGATCACAGCGGAAGTACACTAAACTAATTATTTAATTTTGTCTTCTATTAAAATATTTAATGACAATTAGGTTTGAGTCAATAGATTATAGTCACTTAAATCATGCAAAATACGTTTCAGATGTTTCGTGTTTATTTTTTGCATAATTGTATAAGAACTTATAATATTAATATTATTTATGATTAAATCGTCGATGTGTAAGTTTTTTCTTAGTCGTAAATTAATTTCATTATCATCACAATCAACTTCTGTATGTCTACTGCTAGACATAAAAGCTTTTACTTCAACAAGTCGGTCGGTTTGATCTACTAGAAGCTTCTTTGTTTATTTCTTTAGTATTAGGAGAAATCCTCAGCGGTTGTACTTCAAGGAGATGATAAGGGCAAAATCTTGAATACACTTGAATACAGCTTTTTCGTTATAAATTTTAAACGATAAAAAATATTGAAAAGTACTTTGAAGACCGCGGTCTTCAAAAAAATATCGAAAAATACCTCGAAGACCGCGGTCTTCAAAAAAAATATCGAAAAATACCTTGAATACCGTGGTCTTCAAAAAAATATCGAAAAATACCTTGTAGACCGCGGTCTTCAAAAAAATATCGAAAAATACCTTGAAGACCGTGGTCTTAAAAAAATATCGAAAAATACCTTGAAGACCGCGGTCTTCAAAAAAATATCGAAAAATACCTTGAGGACCGCGGTCTTCAAAAAAATATTGATATACTTATACCTTGAAGACCGCTTGACCATCTAAAGAACTACTCTTAAGAATATACTTATTTTGGTTCCAGCTTATAATTACAATATTAGTAATTGTTGATTTTTATTGGTGTATTAATTTAAAATTTTATATTAATAAATAAATCTTTGTACTCCAATCAAGTGTACAAAACACCCAGTCAGTCTATTGTAAGCATGTGTGTTTACTTAGATGTCGTAGAATAAATAATGTTTTGTATTATTACACAGGCATCTGAGTTAAAACCGTAAGTAGGTATGAACATATACTATAGTAGCTGTTTAAGCGTGGAAAATTAACCAACAGACAAAGTTAATAAACTTTGTTTACAAAGTCACTTAGTGTTGGCATTTAATAAGAATTATGATACATACTCGTATGTATGTATGTATGTATTGTTTTAATTTATATTTATATCTAACCTTTAATGTAGCTTCGCGTAGTTCACATAAAACCTGTTTAATTATAAACATTTATGCCATAATAATTGAAAGGGTTTGTTCTTTCGTTAAATAAAGGTGTAATTGTGATGAAAAGTGTAATCAATGTCTTGACCTCGATTTTTTTAAACAACTTATAAAAGAGACTTTAAACAACTTATAAAAGAGAGGATTTTCTCGATTTTTATAACTACAATTGTTATACATAGAATATTAAGTTTAATCCGAGTAATCTATAATATAAAAATAAGTCGAATTTTCCTTTCTGACGCTATAACTCCAGAACGCACGAACCGATTTCCACGGTTTTGCATTTGTTGGAAAGGTTCCGTAAAGTTCTCTCCGTAGTAAGGCTCCGTAAAGTTTGTAGCAAACAAAATTCGGGAAAAAATCGATTCGCAAAAAACAACAGCAAACAGCAAATCACACCTTAGTAGGTATGCTTAAGTAAGTATATACGTCATACGTACGTATAAGCGTGTATATGTAGGCACACAAAGTAATAGGTACATCATAATATACATAGTAGGTATATTTATACGTAACCTGAACTTGAACGTATATGTTTATCGAGCAAATCATCTTACCTTTGACCATGACAAATTGCATTTATCTCCAAGAACAGGATGTTAAGTGACTTATTAAATATTTGCATTGATGTTTGTAACATTGAGATCAAGAGAGCAAGAGTACACAATGACACGTGTGTTTAAACATACATACATACAATTATTATGTTTAGGCTGTTTAGGGACTTATAGCGGGTAACTATACGGGCAAAGCCTTGATTTTTTTTATCTTTACGCCATTATTATTATAAATACGAAAGTGTGTATTTTTGTTTCTTCTTCACGCTCAAACAGGTGAAATTTGGTTTGGTAGTAGTTTAAACCTTGTTACGTGGAATGGGTATGTGATGCGTAGAGAGGAGATGTATGGAAATGGTAGTGCAAGGAATGAGGCCAAGAGTCCGACCGAAGATGACATGGATGGAGTGTGTGAATGAGGACATGAGAGAGAAAGGAGTGAGATGACGTCTGATAGAGGAGAGTAGAAGAAGACATGGATGGAGTGCGTGAATAAGGACATGAGAGAGAAAGGAGTGAGTGTAGAGATGACGTCTGATAGAGGAGAGTGGAAGAAGACATGGATGGAGTGCGTGAATGAGGACATGAGAGAGAAAGGAGTGAGTGCACTAAAACTGTTGGACTCATTCTAACTTTTAATTTTAATCTAAGTGTGACCGCGTCTACTCTGAAATTATTTTCACCTTGTTGTATTACAGTCATAGCTTGGTAAGAGCTATATAGAAGGTAGAGACCTTCCTTCTAGACAGTCCGGTTTCAGTGATTTGGACAGCTTAGGTGGCCCACTTTACAGCACCTTTCGCGACATAATGACGCCACCTATGTCTGGGTCGACCCCGAGGTCGTCTGGCAGATATCCCACAGACATTTTCCGCTCATTGCAACATCTGCTCTGAAATTGATTTTGAATTTGAAATAAATACATATTTTATAAAACGATAGCGCATTAAAGAGTGCCTGATCGAAACGACGCTTCATCGAAATGCTGCAATATTAGATAGATAAATAAACTCTTTATTGGACAGGTAACAACTGATATACTACATATACATACATACATATTTTATAAAGATACATATATTATATTGAACACCCAGACCCACAGCCAACAAATTTAGTTCAGCACAAAGATGTTGGCTGTACCGGCAACCTGGAACCTTCTGATTGGCAGTCCGGCATAGTAACCATTACGCCAATGAGGTCGTCAAACGGCCAGGATCCATTTTGGGGTCAGCGAGCCATCATAAGTAGTTAGTTTTTAGTTGGTACTTATTTAACTGGTGTTGTCCACAGCAACTGCACCCAAACGGTGATCGAGGAGAAGTTCTACGAGAGCTCGTTGCCGGGAGACAAGCTCATCGACCTGGTGGAGACCATGGACGAGAAGGTCATCAATAACATCACCACGGGGTAAGAAAACTGCGAAGCTTTGGAACTCTCTTCCTGAGTCTCTTTTTCCCGAGAAGTACAATTTGGGGGTCTTCAAATCTAGAGTAAATAGGTTCCTTCTAGGCAAGCGTGTTACATCTTAGACCACAGTTAAGTTTAACATCAGGCAAGCTGCGGTCAAACGTAAGCCTATTAAAAGAAAAGGATATTCATCAATAAAAAAAAGATTCTTCTTTCTCAGGGTATCGTGCTTCAAGGGCACCAAAGGGTCACTATTTCTAAATACTTCGTTATACGTATGCCTATCAATTTCCAGGCTGTATCCCATAAGCTGTGATAGATAGACAGTTGGCATTTCATAGAAGATGTAGTTTTACTGCCGCTATGACTACTACATGTTAAAAATAGAGTCAAGTTATGTATCTTTATTTTTTTATTTTAGAAATGGTTCTCATACAACAACTGACTAACTGTGATTATTACACCTTTATTTTTGATATTGCTTTGGAGCCTTTCGTGCAAAACTCTTACTTATACTTGGTTATTTTAATAAGTTGGTCAAGTGCGAGTCGTTTCTTCCTCATTTTACAATCACCACGCCTGATGGAAAGTTATTAATGCAACTGATTAATTAAAATTAACACACTACTAATTTTAAAAATGCAGTTTCACTTTGATCTTAAAGACAGTTTAATTTTAATCTTAAGGATATAGTTTTATTTGATCTTAAAGATAATAAAGACAGTATCATTTAGTACTTAAAGACACCTAAGTTAAGTTCCCTAGTAAAAGGCATGTAGGAATGTCATTGTATGTTCACTAAATACTTGCGATATAATGATAGAAAAATGTTTGGTATCCCGTTTAACTCTATTATTAGAAGGGGCTTCTTGCAAAATAATAATTTGAAATGTATATATTTCAGACTACTAGGAGATTACCCAAATACATACGCGTACACGAAAGCGGCCGCTGAAGACATCGTCCAAAAGTACTGCAAGGGACTCCCGGTGGCTTTATTCAGGCCTTCTATTGGTAAGACTTACCACACTTTACCACAGTTTCAATATTATAAAGGCTAAAATTTATGAGTGTCTATGTTTGTTACTTACCTTAGTTCAAATGGCTAAACCGAATTTGGTATAAAGCTTAAATTCTAGCTATCCTAATATATAGTTAATCCTTGTTAAATTTTATGTGATCATGTACCAAATTGTCGTTTTAAAAGAGGCATTCTTATCTGGACGCTACCGTGGGCCGGATGACACGTTAAATTGTAGTCCCGCCTGTTACTCGTTACTTAGTACAAGCAGTCGTTAAGCCAAGTCAGAGGCCTTCGAGTGTCTTAAAAACTCGACACCAGAGCTTGACCACTTAGCTCATACTAAGAAGAAGAACACTATTCTGTCTGCCGTCATCTCCATGTTATTTCATTTCATATCCTCATTTCAGTTCATCCCCTTCTTTCTAGGTCTTCTTAAGTTCTGGGTGTTTTTTCTTGATAGTGATACATATTTAAACTCCTATTTCATTTCACAGTAATCGGAACCTCAAAAGAGCCTGTTTCTGGATGGATTGACAACGTTTATGGACCTACCGGGGTGAGTAACGAATGTTATCTGATATACAGTGTAAACGTCACTCGATTTAACGGCAAACTCTCTAAAGCGATGAAATCAATTGGCTTAGCTTGTATTCCATACAATGATACATTCTCTCCATTTACCACTCTCTATAACGCCATAAAATGCACAGTCCTTTTTTACACTGTATATAAATATGTAGCTTATCCTACTTATATAATAAATGCAAAAGTTTGTGTGTATGTTTGTTACTCCTTCACGCTCAAACGGCTTAACCGATTTTGATGCAATTTGGTTAGACCTTAGATTAACACATAGGCTACTATTTATCCCGAAAACATAATTGGTTCTCGTGAGATACGCAAATAATTAAAACCGTGGATTTTTGCGCTGAAAAAACGTGGGTACGACTGGCCTTACTGGTGCTTTTTCTATTTATTTATGTATATGGGCTTTGGGTTTCAGGTGGTAGTGGGAGCGGCGGTGGGTCTCCTCCATGTGTTGAACTGCAACCCCAAGGCGCTGGCGGACCTGGTGCCTGGAGACATGGTGGTCAACGCTTGCATCGCCACCGCTTGGAAGACTGCTAAGGTAAACAAAACAAGTCTCTTCTTACGCTTATATGGGATAAAGTGGAGTCAAATATATTAAGCAGGTACAAGCGTACATAGATTAGTAATATATCGATATATAGATAAACTTTCATTGCAACACAAATAAAGGACAATGAAAGAGTGGAAGGTTTGCGTGGTATGGGCGTGTGATGCGTAGAAAGGAAACGCTTGTCACTAGGAAATGTATGGAAATGGTAGTGCAAGGAAAAAAAGCAAGAGATCGACCGAAGAAGACATGGATGGAGTGTGTGAATAAGGATATGAGAGTAAAAGGAGTGAGTGTAGAGACGACGGCTGATAGAGGAGAGTGGAAGAAGATTATATATAGACAATTTACTGTACCAAACCCCACTTAGGGGGATAAGGCAAGGAAAAAGAAGAAGAAATAAAGGACAATGAAAAACGAAGAAAAAAATACTTATGACTAGTGCTACAAATGGCGATCTTATCACTAAAAGCTAAACGGTATTGGTTTTAAATAAAATCGCGATGGTTATTGTATTTAAATTGAGTGGGTCTAGGTCAAATGTTATAAAAACTTGTATATTGTATGTCAAAATATTAGAATTAAAACTTAACTATAAAAGAAATAAATTTAATGAGCTATTTAAAATTGATTGAAGATGAATATGGTTGTACAAGGTAGTGGAAGTAAAGGACGACCTAAGAAGATGTATTTTTGAAAATTTCCTGACCTAATTTGTAGTTCATTTAGATCAAGGTCATGTAAATTTGGACAATTAGCTTGTTACTTCAAATATAAGCGAAAATAATGTAATTGTTGTATTTTCCAGGAGTACCCCGGTAACCACGAAGACGCCCCTCCCGCGGACCTCTCCCCGCCCGTCTACAACTACGTGTCTTCAGAACAACAGCCTTTGACGTGGGGTAAGGAAACTCAGACTAAAGTATCTAATTTTAGAAAACAAAATTAATTATATTTAGTGTACTTCCGCTGTGATCTGAAACCCAAATTAAGATAAGCAAAAAAAATTCAAATACTAAAAAAAACACAACGAAGTTTCCCTCCGCGTGTTAAGAGGGTAGTTTTGGGATTAGCTTACTGGTGTGAGTTGTAGTGGAGGTGTGGTGGTCGGAGGAACACACCAATTTTTTTTTAATTTTTTTTTTCCTTTGCTTATCATAATTTGGGTTTCAAATCACAGCGCAAGTACACTAAATATTTAATTTTGTCTTCTATTTATAATGTTTCCGCAAAGTTTAAGTTCTTCTAATTTTTCTTTGCTTTACTTTTTCTTCGCATGAGCTAAGTGGTCAAAGTCTAGTGTAGTGAGTTTTTCATTTCCCCGTCTACCCACTATTATAGTCGAAGTTGATACTTTTTAAGTTTTTTTAAATATCGATAATTATATCGTACTCATTTAATAGGTTGTTGAGGATCAGGAACCAGATTCCGGTGTCAGTTTTGATGACAAATGTTTTCGGATATTCGGTCCTCAAACATGCCGGTTTTCTCACGATGTTTTCCTTCATCGTAAAGCGAGTGCAAATCTACACATAACTTAAAAAAACGAGTCATTGGTCTGGGATCGAACCAGGGGCCATATGATGGAAAAGCAGACGTTATTAGCACCGAGCCACGCTCGTTTTTTAAATGCTAGGTTAGGCTGCCTCAGTGTGTTTCCACCGAAGAACCTAAAGCCCTCCATAAAGCATCAAGGCAGAGCACCGAGGGGGTTTTAGTGGGTAAAAATCCCACATAACCCAGCTGCACCCCATTGTAGCTGGGTATCTTATGGAAGATTTCCCCCTCGTAATGTCAATATCTAAAACTTTCTCTCCTCTTTTCTGCAGAGAAGTTCATGAAATACAACGAGGTGTACGGGTTCGAAGTGCCCACCACGCAGGCGGTGTACTTCTACCTGCTGCGGCTCACTCCCTCCCGGTTCATGACGGCGCTCTACGTGTTCTTCCTGCACTGGATACCGGCGTACATCATAGACGGCATCGCGCTGCTCATCGGGAAGAAACCTATGTACGTATTTCTTTGGACCCCTACTAGTATAATAGCCGGCAAACAACTTGAGCAAAAGTCGACGAAGAGGGGGTAAGTTCGCGCATGTACACTTCCGGACATATTTTATTGGTCATTGTTGAAATATAAAAAATATATATAAATAAATATTGTGAAACATTCTTCATAAAAACAAAATGTATATTCAAAAAATATTTATTTTACACAATAAAATTAATATTACACATTCTACATTGAAAAAATTACAATTCTCAGATCTTTTTTTGCCTGGTGTCCTAAATACGGTAAGCAACTCCGAGTCTTTGCTTTCTTTCATGATTTTTGCTACGGTACTAACAAGCATTTTAGTTGCTTCCGCAGTCTTTTTTATAGTTTCCGTTTGTTTTGTATATTCCTGTTTAAGGAAGCAATACACATCATACATCATTTTACTAGCTTATCTCTTCAGAACTGTTTTATGTTTTGGCGGCATAGTCAGAAATGTTTTAAGTAGGTGGACACAATATAATAAAAAACAAAGTAACAATAATATAAATGAATATAAAACTTTAACAACAAAACTTCTAAACTCGAAATAGACTATTAAAACTGCACGCAAGTGTAGTCGATGCTAGTACAGATGCTAGCGGGACGAACGCGCGGCGCGGGGGACAGCGGCAAACTGATCGGCCAATCGCGGGGCCTCGTGCCGACAGAATGCCCCCGCGCACCTCTCCTACCACCAATGATACCTTAAAATCGTCTACTGCGCACTCAAGGTCTTTGCTCAAGATGTTTGCCGGCCACTGTACCTGTAGTTCAGCTAACTAAGGCGATGCGCGTTGACAGACCTTTATGCATGAGTTGACTTTATAAAAGTTTAAATTGTCGTAACATGTCGTTATAGTTGTTGTGTTTCAGCTGTGCCAATTTGGCACAACCATATACTACTCGTATGTTATTATCTATATATCAATCTATTTTTATTACACCCTAACTAGTTGACCCTAACAAGTTGAAAAAAGTACGCCAAAAATGTTGTACGTATTAGCGATTCAAAGATCCAGTCCATAAAGTCTATGTCAATGTTTATTTTAATATTTATTTCCATAGCTGAGCTATATTTCGGCCTCCTTTTTTATGTACCTCTTTAATAAAATTCCTTTTTTTTTCTTTTACAGGCTAAGAAAAGCTTACACGAAAATCAACAAATTTTCCGAAGTTATCGGCTACTTCGCTACGAGGGAGTGGAAATTCTATAACAACAATACTCAGAAACTGTTCAACGAACTCTGCGACGCCGACAAGAACCTCTTTGACTTTGACATTAAGAGCTTAGACTGGCCAGACTACTTCTACAGCTACGTCAGAGGCGTCAGAGTGTACCTTCTGAAAGACCCAATTGATACCATACCAGCCGGTCTTAGAAAACACAACATTCTAAAAGTGGTCCACTATTTTCTAAGCTCGATCCTAATTTTCGTAGTTTTACGGCTATTTTGGAGCTTGTTCAAGTTAATTTTAAGTTTCTAGTGATATTTTAGTTTTAGCATATTTATGTTTTTCTATTGTTTTAGAATACAGGGTGGTTATAGTGAAATAGGATTAATGCAACTTTAAACTTTGCCGGAATTATTGCAATATGTTTCTATACTTTGATATAAAGTATACATACCTTTTTTAATGGTTGGTTATTTACGTTGCCAGCAGTATAATCGAAGAAGGTATAGGTTCAATTATTGTGAAACTATAAAAGAAGGGAAATGAAATAAAAAAATAGATTTTAAAAGGTTTGCGATAAAGTGCTTTTTGTTCTTATATACTATGAATTATTGTCGTCAGCTTTATCATATTGCTGCTGGGTGTAGTCTATCCTCTGCCATTAATATTCTCTAAGATAAAAGTTGTTTCTTGTAGTATAGACATTGCAACTTAAACCACTGCAAGGTTGATTAGGTACTAACTGTGCTTATCGGAATATTCTGTACAATGATAATAGCCTAGTTGATCTTTGCCTCTCTTCCGAAACTAGTTGGTGATTCATAACTAATTCTTTCCGCGTGTGCGTATGTAATTTTGTAATGTGAAAAAAGCGTGTTTCACCATTCAAGATTTTTTAAGTCTTACAAAATATCAAGCTTTCAAAAGGATTGTTTTCTTTTTCGAGACCGCAGCAGTGAACAGTGCTTATATGAGACATTGCGCACATCAACTGGGATATTATCATTGATTCTGTAGTTTCTTTTGCTCAAAATTACTTAATCTTTTTTGTTTCATAGATTTAAAGTAGCGTTAATTTAGGTATTGTATAGTTATTAAAAGTAATATATTACTGTTGTCAGCTCAAAAAAATGGAAGGAAACATACTTATTCGTTTCCTATTTGATATTGCCCTCGAAAATATCATGAATAGTGTTAAGGCAATTAATTACCTTACTTTTGTGAAATGTTAATGTTATTAATAAAATGTATATACACAGTTGGAGATTGGCTGTCTGTTCTGTATCCGTATTAAGCCGGCTTCTCACTGCGCGTGTTGACCCGCGCCACGCCGCGCCTCGCGCCGACACGCGCGAGCCCGCGCCGCGCCTTTGAAGTTACCGACTTTTAGCGGATAGGTCGCGCCACGCCGCGCCTGCCCGCGCCAAGCTCTTCACACTGCGCGAGGCGCGTGCCGGCGCGGCGTGGCGCGGGTCAACACGCGCAGTGAGAAGCCGGCTTTAGAAAGGAGGCCACTTCTGAGTAGTGAGAAGGTTCGTGCTGATTATGATGATGACCTTTGAAAATGGTTTCGAACTTTGGGAATGTAAGAGAAACCTACATTGTGATACACAGTAACGGATTTTGCTCAGTCGTAGTTCGTTTAATATATTTTTTGTACTTACTAGTTTAAATTTTCGCTACAAGTAGGTACTTGATATTATTTTTATTATAACGAGAATGTGATATTTTGATAAAAATCAGGTTTGAATAAATGAGTCAAATATATTACAAAGTGTTTTTGTTTACGTTCAAATTCTAATACCATTTATTTCGACTATTATTTCAAGCCATAGAAATCACATAGACTCATTCCCCTGAGAAGGAGCCTCACAGGCTAGCCGAGGTGGGCGGGGTGGTGGGTTAATGCGAGGAGCGGAACCTCATCCCGCCCTTTGCGGTGAGGAGGCCATCGTGAGGTTTTAGTCAGTAGTGATGCCCTTTTGGGCATCAAGCCCGACATACCTAAAGGCATTTCTTCATGTAAAAAAATAAAATCAAATGTGTTTCCACTGAAGAACCTGGAGTCCTCCATCGAACATCGAAGCTGTGCACCGAGAGGGTTATAGTTGGTAAAAAATCCTACATAGCCCCATTATACCTGGGTATCTCAATAAACATTTTCCCCACTTAAAAAAAAAGAGATAGTGGTACCTTGTCCCTGCTATCGTCTATCACCTTGCAAACGGTGCATGCGCGAAAAATCTCCTTGCAGATTCTGTCAGAAAACGCCTAACATCATACTCGTTGCCATAACTATCAAACTTCAAATCAAGATCAGATTCAACTGCAAAATGACGTTTCGTGCAAGATGCTCTTTGCTTGATAGCAGAATTTTATTCCGATGTATTTACACAAAAGTATTTTATATCATTTAAGTTTTTTAGCCGTTTACTGCCATTTATCCAGGGGGGTTTCAAATGATGATTTGAAGATTATCGAAACTGGTTTAGCCGAAATATCACCATGTTACGTGGGGCTACAGTTTTTTGCATCAATCAACAATACTGGGGAGGAAGATTTTTTTGTTGAGCTGATTTCTGATGAATGCTGCATCAATTCTGATGGTGATATAGACTATGAAAGTATACAGGTTATGGGACAGTCTGCTGATGTAATAGAGAAAGGTAAGCATGCTTTTTAAGGTTATTTAAATACTCCTCTACAAAATAAGCAAAAGAAAGATATTTATATAATTTTAATGCAAGTGCAGTAAGAGAGATACTATTAGAGATTGACTATCAAAATAGTGGCGTCAGCATACGAGTCGCACTGCAACGACCAGTATATAGATTCTTGAATTATTAAAAAATACACCCATTGCTCGACTAATCGCATTGTTTAACGCTAGGTGGCTAATAATATGACTTATTTATAAATATATTTCAGGTAAAGTAAAAACGTTCACTCTTGTAGCGCCCATTCTAGAACCTTACAACAGAAACGGTTATTGTATGATCCACGTTGACTCCAGACCAGTCGACAAAAGAAACAACATTATGAGAGATACTATCAATATAGAATTTGATACAAACCTAGACCAAAGTAATAACATAACAAATAAAGATATAAAAAGTTGCAAGAGTATTGACGAAGATCCATTAAACGATTGTAAACCAGTAAATTGTGACACCTATTACAATGGAAAAAGACCCATCTTCGATGAAACTACAAAAAAATGCGTCGAAGCACCTAAATGCAGAAGCAAAAAATCTGAAGCCAGCATATATGATCCAGATAGAAATAAATGCAAGGCTGTAGATCCTATTAGAAAGGAAGATTTAGATTTTATCAAATCTTTGAATCAAGTGAAACCCTTAAAAGATGCTGTAATAGTAGAACCACCAGTTATTAATTTACCTTGGTACAAATATTTTTCTGATTTTAATAGCTCATTTAACTCTCAGGCAATAATTATAAAGGATAAAGTGGCACACGTGCAAAAGCAATATAGTATGTATAGAAGTATTATAAACTATCTGAAGACAAATAAATATACATTTCTTATACTGGGAATGGTAATTTTTGTCCAATGTTGTCTAATATGTACGATGATCGTCTGTCTGACTAAAAGATCTATATGCACTCAAAGAAAGCAGGTAGAAAAGAAATATTTCAACTATAGACAAGATGTATCTGTCACTACGCCACTGATTGCAACCAGCAATATTGATACTGAAACCGTATTTGAATACATTAGTGATTCTAGCAATATAGAAAACAAGATTAAATGCTACAAATCTTGTCAGAAAGATACAAAAGCTGATGCAAAAATAAGCATGTCCGATGATATCTTAACAAAGTGTTTGAAAAGACGTGACTGGAACACAATACCTAGATCAGTCATAATGGATAAAGACAATTCAATCTGCAATAATTTGACGCAAGATTGGAAACCTGATCAGCCAGCATTAAATGTATCCTTAATCAATAGGTCTGTTCAAAAAGCTGAAAAAGAAACAGAAATAGAAGATGACGACGATGAAAATGAAGAAAAAGCACAAACAAAGGTAACGAACATATTTATAGAGAATAACAACAAAGGTGAGTCATCAGAAAAAATGATTAAATGCCACAATTATAACGTACAAAGCCTTCAAACAGAACGTAGTAAAAGAGCTACGTCTATGTCAACAGAAAAAGGTGCTCAGGCTTGTTTTTCAAATGATTCCATCGACGACTTTCTTTCTGAGAGAGGTATGGTTTTCTTAGCTGGGGAAAGGTTATCCAAATACTCTTTATCCACTAATAGTGCATCGAGTGGTAGATCGAGTAGAACGTCGAAAAATCGTAACATAGTCAAGAACGTTATGTCTTATCTATCAAAAAGATCGAAAAAATATACGTCTTCAGACCCTGGAGCTAAAAAAGAGGACGGAAAAGATTTGGAATTGATTCATATGTCGAAAGCTTCTATGTACTCATCGACAGCATCGTCTGAATATAAAAACGTTCAGGGGTTTAGATTAGTTAGAGATTCTAGAAGTTCGTTTTAAGTTCTGTTGTAATTATGTAGGATTTGATAGAGAAAAGTATACTTTGTAACGAATTTTCTGGTTTCAATTCTAACATCCTGACATGTACAAAGTTTTATTTTTTAGCTTCACTTTTATTTTCACGTCTGAAATCCGTATGTTATTCTGAGGTAATAAATGTCTGTAAAGAGTTTCTAAAACATAATAATGATTCAGAAAGTAATTATATAATCGAGTTATGAGAAGTAGAAATGTGGGGTGGAAGAAAGAAACCACCAACTTACTTTTAAATACAATTTTACTAGATTATTTAAATAAGATAAGTTAGCAAAATATTTCATTTTCTATCTAATCAAATGATAATATTAATCACAGTTACAAACGCAGGGTGGACAAATCGTCGAGGTTTCTTCTGTTGCAATCGTCACATACGTGGGAGGTACCACCTGGTAGACACAAATACAAATATTAATTATGTTTTCTAAAACAATGTTTTCTATCTACACTAATATTATAAAGAGGAAAACTTTGTTTGTTTGTTTGGTTGTAATGAATAGGCTCAAAAACTACTGGACCGATTTTAAAAATTCTTTCACCATTCTAAAGCTACATTATAAACAATACATTTAGGCATTTGACTAGCTCAGACTCGAGAGTGTTCGGAGATGGGGTTCCGACACCCGCTTCATCGAGTCCGGGGTGGACGACGACGTTGCGTGATCGTCACCGTCGCGCCGGGAAGGGCCACAGCGCAGTGCAAGAAAGTCTCCGGAGTGTTTCCCGGAAGAACCCGGAGACCTCCGTTAAGCACAGAGGCAGTTCACCGGGGGGTTGTAGTGGGTACCTACAAATCCCACATAACCTGGCTGCGCCCCATCGTAGCCAGGTATCTTGTTGAAGATTTTCCCGCCTCAACAAAAAAAATAAAATAAAGGCATTTAACTAGCTGGGTGTGTTATCTCATGTCAGACACTCTGGCTGAAGGTGGAGTGGAGCATGCATGGTTTGAAATTACTAGCTGCCAGAACACAAGTGCTAAGCTACCATGTTTTCCTTTAGCGGGAGCTCGATTGTTAAAGAAGATCGAACGCGCGCTCTCAGGGTTAGTTAGTGTTCTTACTCGCGTTAAGGCGGAAAAAAAATAGCGTATTTTCCATAGTAAAAAAGTAAAAAAGTAAAGTTAATATCTAATTAAATTTTATCCGGATGACACGTTAAATTGTAGGTCCCGGCTACTAGTCTTTAGTACAAGCAGTCGTTAAGCCAAGGCAGAGGCCTTCGGGTGGCTTGAAAACTCTCGACACCAGAGCTTGGCCTCTAAATAAAAAATAAATAAATATTAGGACACATTTCACACACGGCTGGTTAACCCCATACTGAACCATTTTTAGTTGTATTATGGTTGCTAACACAACTGATATACTACATATACATACATACATATTTTATTTATTTAACACCCAGACCGATAGCCAACCAATTTAGTTCAGCACAAAGATTGACAGTTGGCCGTGCCGGGAATCGAACCCGGAACCTTCTGATTGGCCGTCCGGCATGGTAACCATTACGCCAACGAGGTCGTCACTCAGCTCATACTAAGAAGAAGAAGAATTATATTTTATCCAAGTAGTTCTAGCTATTATTACAACACAACTTACCTTAATTTTTTTGAAATGAATATTTCCATAGAGTTTCAAATCGGAGAGAGGTGATCTTGTTACACAAAGGCACTGAAAATTTAAATTAAACATAAACAGACCGCGATAGAGGCCCGTGTCTGTCTTTCTGTCTGTTGAATGTAGGTATATATATGTCTGAATAGGGTCCCGTTTTTACGTTCTAGGTACGGAACCCTAAAAACACGCAAGCGTGGTGCTGCCAAGCGCAAGCCTGAGTCTAGCATAAAGATAATAAAAAATAATATAACTTACCCCTGGCTGTATAAAACAAAATAAAATAAAAATATTAACGTAAAAATTACGATAAAAAATATTAGATTTCACACATGGCTGGTTAGTCCCATACTTAACGATGTCTAGTTTGTATTATGGTTGCTAACACAACTGATAAATGCATATACATACCCAAATCTATCTTCTTTAAATTTAATATATAAAATTTCCATTTCACAATGTTAGTTACCGTACTCCTCCGAAACGGCTTGACCGATTACCAAATTTTATATGCGTATTCAGTAGGTCTGAGAATCAGCTACTTTCTGTTTACCATACCCCTAAGTGTATATCAATTATAATGTTTTTAACTGTACTTAAGGCAAAGCAACGTTTGCCGGGTCAGCTAGTCTTCTTATATATAAAATTTCCGTGTCACAGTGTTTGTTACCGTACTCCTCCGAAACGGCTTGACCGATTTTTTCCAAATTTTATATGTGTATTCAGTAGGTCTGAGAATCGACTACTGTATATTTAGTTTTTTTTTATTTATTAAGGCAAAACAACGTTTGCCGGGTCAGCTAGTATAATATAAGAATAAGTCGGGTTTTCCTCCCTGACGCTATAACTCCAGAATTCTCGAACCGATTTCCATGAGTTTGCATTCGTTGGAAAGGTCTTGAGCTCCGTGAGGTTTGTAGCAAACAAAATTCAGGGAAAACTCGATTCGCAAAAAAATCGACCTACACGCGGGCAGAGCCGCGGGTAAATGCTAGTACTTTATATAGACACATACATATTTGACACGCAGGCTTGCAGCCAACCAATTTAGTTCATCACAATGATGTTGGCCGTGGCGGGAATCGAACCCTCACTCTCGGGACCCTTTGCTTGGCAGTCTGGCATGGTAACCATTACGCCAACGAGGTCGTGAAATTCGTAGATTGAAAACACATTTTTTTTCACTAATATTATGTTCAAACATAGGTATGAATGCACTTACTTTCTGTAAAATAAAAAAACAATACGTTAATTGTGTAAGTTTAAAAAACGTTATACATACATTAATTTCAAAATAAATGCTACAAGAAAAAAACATATAATAATAATTACCGTCGCAGGCTAGAATGTAAGACAGATGGATAAGTTAATACAATAAGTTTTTTTTATAAACTGACAGTAAACGCTCACGCGTATTACGAGATGTTAGAAATTAATTAAAAATTAATAAACTAACCTTCGTCTGAAATTGTATTGTACAACATTACATTAGTAAAAATTGAATTGAATTTGAATGAATATTTACGAATATTTTAATGTTTTTAAGAAGTTTAACTTACGTAATACTGAAAATGATAAGCAAGAATTTTGTCATTATTAAAGCATAGTAGCGTATTAGTCTTTGTAGTTTTTCGTGTTCGTGCAGTATTTTTTTTTAATTTATTATAAGTGACGTACTACTTTGTTTTTTCGCAGGATGGAAGTGTTTAAATTAATTTATTATGACATTTCTATTTGTGATTGGATATGGACGATTTTTGTTTCACGTTTTAAAAAATATATTTGTGTAATAGACATGTAATTACTGTCTAGGAAATAAGAGTAAAACAATCTAGACATGAATTTACTATACTTTTGCGCAAAATTTAAAAAATAAATATATGAAGGTCAATTTTATCTGTGATTTTTAGTATGTTGTTAAAAACAACATTTTCCATTTAAGGGTTAAAACACCGTCTAGCCACCTATTAAAAAAAAAGACATACCGTTTGCTGTGAATTAAAATAAAGTTGGGTTATAAATAATTAGCTTAGGTTGGTTACAATATGTAATAAGCAAATAAGAACGTAATTAAATATATTTAAAAAAAATACTTTACCCAGAGCTAGAAAGGCAAATGAATTACAAGTTTTAATTATTATTTTTTAAATATTGTGATATTCTGTTTTATTCAGTGTAAATATTTTATTTAGTGATTAAACTTGACTAATAATTAATAAACCTCACCTCTGACTGTAAATGAAAGAATAAATCAAATAAATTATAAAGACATATAATAATATTAATTGAACAAATGGTGATAAAATTTGCCACTTACGTAAACTTTCTAAAATGAGGAAAAAAAAGGCAAGTTAATATCTATCAGTTCATTTCACGTTGTATTTTTTAGAAAAACAATTTATGTAAAAGGTATAACTTATTGACTCAGGCGGTAAAGGTATATGTAAAATAAAAAAAAAAAACGCATGTGTAATCTTAAAAACAAATTCACTTACCACTAGCTAAAAATTAAGTGAAATGAATAATTATATTCAAAATTTAAAAAATATATTAAAAATATATTTTAAACTTAATTTAACATATGTAGTACGCTACATTAAGATATATGTATAAGGTAAGATGTAAGTTTTTTTTATCTGTCCCATACACGTGGCAGTTCATATGTTCGTACCTTACGCAATATCTATAGAGTTTGAAGTGTTTAAAAATCTACGAACATATTTTGCACTTTTGTATTATGATAAAACGTCGCTGATTTTTACTAGGGGGATGGTACTCAAACTAAATTGGAAAGTTTGTTACAGAGCTATTTAATTTTGATATTCGACAAGGGATTGAGTACCATATCCTCAAAAGATTTTGTATAAAGTAATATAAATAAAAGGTTAATTAATTTTACAACAGTACTAAAAATATTAAACAAAAATACTTACACCACCGCCCTGTTTAAAATATAGAAAACAATTTAGTTTTAATTACAGTGTAAGTTTCAATATAAATTAAACACTTTTATTATCAAACATCTACAATTTTTTAATAACATAAATTGTTTTGAAATATTTTTTTAGCATTAGAATTTTGATTATAAAAACCATTCATTGTCCCTAATATTTTAGATCTGCATTCATAGTCGGTGTATATAACAATCACGGTTTATTCCTGTCTAATTAAAAATAATGGTTAATTTAAAAAAAGAATGGTAAATTTATTTCTTGCTTACGCACCGGTAACTGAAAATTTACAAGATTTTGTTTAAATAATTACTCAGATGAATATGTAAAAACATCATTTTGTAATAAAATGTTATATTTACCGTGAACTAGAATTAAAAAAGAATAAATGTAGTCAGTCATGTATCATTATTATTTATATAAAATATTTATTTGGTTAAAGGTTTAAGAGTTCCAATAAAAAAAATACTTACGTTCATCTGTCAAAAAAGTAAGAAGTCATTTTAGAACTTTTTTGGTATAGTATTTTCGTGTATCTAAAGGCAAGTTAAAAATATATTGAAATAAAAAAATATTTTATTTTAATTTTATTACACATTGCAGAATAAATAGGTACAATTAAGTCGTTGTTTTGACTAAATGCCATAATGGATGTTTAAAATAATATTTTTATAATAGCAAATGATTCTAAACGTTACTTACGATTTCCTGTAAAATATTATTTTATTGTATTAAAATTATGATCACTAACAAATCCTCAAAAACATAAATTAAGAACGAGACTTACCGTAGTCTAGATGGGCAAAAATTTTACAATTTAATAAAATGGTTGAATTATTTATAACTAAATTGTTATAATGTACCTAATTGTTGTTAAATGAAGAATATCATAAAATAGATACTTATTACTGATGTTTTTATACAATTATCCGTCAGAATTAACGAACCGGAATAAAATGGCCATGATGAGTGTTTCTTATCCATTCATCATCCATTCATCTTTTAAATTATTATGCAATTATGTTATGTTGTACGTATGGCTTGAGTCAATTAATTTATACAATTACTATATAATAATATTTTTCGGATAGGTGCTCAATAAGACTAGATTACTAATTTTGGCAAAACATAGTTTTTTAAAGTGAAATAACGCTGTAAAATAAGTAAAATACAAGATTAAAATTATGACGTACCGTTAATGGATTCTGTAACATTTAACATTACAATACAATACAAATATTTTTAATTTACTTTAAGGTTGTGTACGTACAATAATATTTGTGTGCTAAGAGTGGGATAAGTAAGTAAATTTTGTGGTACGTTCTTGGGACGCTGTGCCCGCGCTAAATATCTTGCGATCCTGTGCTGCGGGGCTACAGTTTTATCCGCGCCGATCAGCGAACTAGAATATTCTAGTATAAATTATTCTAGTTCGCTGATCCATTTGCTACTACACACTTACTGACACTTAAATTAACTATTAAAAACAACATTATGTTTTATTCGTTCGTTAACGATATATTTTATAAAAAAAAAAAAACATTAGCCTTTTCACCGATTATGTAAAAGCTTATGTAAATATGAATTCGAATTATTAATTTAATGTACTTACACCCTGGATCTATAAAGTAAAAACATAAATTATGTTATTAAAATAAAATGCTGAGTCTCAAAAATAGGTAAAGCACCAAAATGTGCATACGATTTAATATAATATTTACCGTAAGATGTTCGTGTCATTATGAAAAAGAAAAAATACAAATTAGTGAGATCTATTATATAATAAGATTTTTAAACAAAATAAGAATTTGTCGGAGCGTGGTGGTTGCTAACCCTATCACTGTCTGTGTTGTGGAATAAAATACTGGAGCGAGATTTACTTTGTTGTATTTAATAAAAATATTTAACAAGTACACGACTGTCGCGTGTGATCGCGGGAGACGACTGGTCGGCGAAGGGGGGGAGTCCAGCCGCTCTACATACTTATATCAAATTACAATACATGTCACTACAATTTTTTAAGAAAACTATGTGTACCTTATTCTACAAATTATGTGACGTATTTGGTAAAAAAAAGGAACTCATAATGTTACTAGAAACCTATTAAATAGTTATGATAATCTTATAGAATTCAAAATAAATATACATTATTATTATTTTACTTACATTGTGTTCCTGTGAGATATGTTTTTTATGATTATTGAGTAAATATTCAAAATAGTTTATACAATTTAACATAAGCAACTTTTATAAAGCTATTTTTCAATTTTAACTGACCGTTACCTGTGAAGAAGCAAATGTATTAATTTAATTGCAACGATATACTTTTAATAAATGTTTTAATTAACAAAAAAAACAGTTTGAGAGTTATTCGACGCCATTTTTAAATTACTTACGGCATTCTGTAACAAAGCAAAATGAGATAAATTTAGTTTAGTAAAACACAATAAAATCAAACTTAGACATAACATGACTTCTGTTTTAAATATAGCTAAGTACAAGTATACTAATAGATTACTATTAGTATATTCTATCTTATTTAATTTATCTGAAAGATCATCTTCCATATAAACTTTGATCGGTCATCAAAAACAAAATGTCTTCCGATTGAAAAAAATTTACTAAAAAACATACCTCTGGCTGTAAAAATAACAGATAAATAGTTAATTATTTCTATAAACAAATACAAATTGGTTTAAATAAAATATGATAAAAACTTACTGGAGTCTGAAATATTTCAAGATAAAAATATGTTAAAACATGATCTTCGTGATTTTCATTACATATTTTAGGCAATAATAATATAAGGATAGTATTTATTTAAATTACGCTGTTTACTTACCATGTCCGGCTAAAGAATTGTGAGAAAGAAACGAGTTAATATAAATTTCGGGCAATTTGAAATCGAATATACACTACATAAGATATCTTAAGATGTAATTAATTATCTTAAAGTAAAGGTGCGATATGGCTACGCATCACTTTGTGAGGCGAATAACAACATCACTTTGAATATGATTTGAATAGTTTTAAAGTCACTAATAATTTGTTATCTATACAAATTGAAATATACGTGACGACAATATGTATTAATCGAAATATACATACCGCTAGCTACAATGACAAAGTGATAAAAATATATGAAATTAATAAAAATATTTTCCATACTATTATCAAATACATCATAAAATAATTCAAAACGATTAAATTTAATTTAATTTCCAGTATATATCTATTGTATTTGGTTATAAATAACTTAGAAAATAAAAATATAACCAATATTGTAAAATATTAATATAAATGCCGGAATACTTTGTGTATCAAACTTTTTTTATGGATGTAATGCGTTATAAAAATATAGATCAAAACTTACAGTGAGCTAAAATATAACAAATAAATTCAAGTTAATTCATCATTTATTTATTCTACTTTTCTTGATGGCAAGCGACGATTGCTTTGAAGACAAATCATACTTCTAATTATAATATTAAAGTCACAGATTTAGTCATTATTTGAAAACCAATACTTATGTGTGATATTTTTTTAGAACAAGGTGTAATACTTTTTAAGGGATAAATAATAACAGTTAATATTTACCCTGATTTCTTCTTCATTTCCTTCCTATGCAAATAAAAAAAATATAGATTTTTCAAATATGTTTATAGTTAAACAAGTAAAAATTCAAAATTTAAAAAGAGTCGCAATATTTTGTGATAGCGGCTATCTTGCAATTGTAAATAATACTATGGTAGATATTATATTCTACTCGTCTGTAATATTTGCCCTATTGTCTACCTATGTTTTAAGTATACCTGTGGATACGTAAATGGTCGAAAAAATAATAACCGGAATTTAGTAGCGGTGGCATTCTAGGATTGATTTGCACCAAACATAATATTATATAATTATGTATATGCTAGACTAATAATGTATCATTTGATACAAGTAGCGCCATCTATTAGTTTTCTCTTGAAACGACTTCACCCGGGTCACGAAATTGCTATCGTTATATCACTATGGGACTGCAGCGCGTTGCGAATTTTGGCGGCAGCTAAGATGCACTCTCGATTTGCAGCGCCATCTTAGTTATAAAATCAAAGTTAGGTACATTTATTGGTAGAACCTCGCACCAATATTTTTTTCTGCTATAACATGCACATGTATAGTAAAAAATAATATAGTAAATGCCTGATAAGATTTTTACTAGGTTGCTAGATGCAGTTCCTTTGATGTCCGTTGCTTTCAAAACATCGAAATGATAAATATTTTTTTTAAACGTACCTTTTCAGCCATCCCTTTGTTTTCGCCCTTAAAAATAACATTTACTTATGAATATGATAAATAAATATTTTATAATACATACAATTTCCAGGTCACAATGTTAGTTACCGTACTCCTCTGAAACGGCTTGACCAGATTTACCAAATTTTATATTCGTATTCAGTAGGTCTGAGAATCGGCTCCTATCTATTTTTTAAGGCAAATAAACGTTTGCCGGGTCAGCTAGTATAAATATAATACTAAGAGAGTATACTAAAGGCTTATATTGTTACTACTAACATACATAATATTCATTTAATTAAACTATTCATTTTAAAAATTATACACGATAATCTCAAATCCGTGCTCGTAGCAGCTATAAATAATATTTTAGCTAAATATACCTAAGTATATAATTTAACTCTCTAATTTTTAGAAACATAATTCATAAGGAGACAGTTTTAAATCTTACTTGGTCGTTTTCAATCTGTTGTAAAAAATAATATATTTGTATAAGTTATTTGACAAAAAGAGCAGATATGAATAAAAATAAACTGTTATTACTTTATTTTTTTATTATTAATACGAAAATCCTTTTAAATTGTGTACGTACCTAATAATGATATGCAAAGAATGTTTTTTTTTTTTTTACACATTCACACACGGCTGGTTAGCCCCATACTGAACTATTTCTAGCTCGTATTATGGTTGCTAACACAACTGATATACTCCATATACATACATACAATATATAAATACATATTTAACACCCAGACCCACAGCCAACAAATTTGGTTAAGCACAAAGATGTTGACCGGGCCGGGAATCGAACCCGGAACCTTCTGATTAGCAGACCGGCATGGTTAACCTTTACGCCATCGAGGTCATCAAATGAGTAGTAGCATTGTGTGGTACGTAATAGAGACGCTGTGCCCCGCGCTAAGTATCTTTCGATTCTGTGCTGCGGGGCTACAGTTTTATCCACGCCAAGGATCTAGTGCATCAACTGACCAAACGTCCTGTCACCCGTCCATCTGTTTTCATGTTTGGATGTTAATACTCGAGTAGAGGCCGTAATTTTGAACCTATCGTGATAAAACTTAGTATAAAAAAAAAAATATTAGGACACATGTCACACACAGCTGGTTAACCCCATACTGAACCATTTCTAGTTCGTATTATGGTTGCTAACACAACTGATATACTACATATACATACATACATATTATATATAAATACATATTTAACACCCAGACCCACAGCCAACAAATTTAGTTAAGCACAAAGATGTTGGCCGAGCCGGGAATCGAACCTGGAACTTTCTGATTGGCAGTCCGGCATGGTAACCATTACGCCAACGAGGTCGTCAATGTTTTCATGTTTGGATGTTAATACTCGAGTAGAGGCCGTAATTTTGAACCTATCGTGATCAAATTTAGTATGCAGGTTCTATTATATAGCTGGGTATGTGTGATACTTTTTCCGCGCTCAAACGGCTGGACCGATTTTGATGAAATTTACTATAAAGATAGGTTATATCTTGGATTAACACATTGGCTACTTTTTATCCCGGATTAAAGCGGGGCGCAGGTAGTAATAAATAAAACAACATAATCTAAACTTACTGGTTCCCCAGGGGTCTGGAAAGAGGCAAAAATCAGTAAAATGTATTCACTATCCGAATCATTTTGATTCGAAGTTAATAATTATTTTAAATAGCGAATAAATAATATATAGAAATAATTATTTTGAATAGAATAATATTTTTTTTGGAGCCATCAAAATATTTTAATGAGACATGCAGCGTCTAAAACCGACATTTTGCTAATATATCTTTGCGTTCTCATTTCAAGAATCTGAAGCCCCACTAGTGGGACATAAAAGGAACGCTAACTTATTGTATGGGGTGAGTGACGAAAAAACATTGGGCAACAGAAAAAAAAATATTTTACTTAAAAGAATTAAAGGTACTACAAACCCCTTCAACGTTCGGATCCTGTTAAATAGGTATGCATTAATTTATTTTCAAAAATATGTTATTAAGATTTGACTTTTAAGGCAAAGATATCAAGGAGGATAAAGACGGCCCCTGGTTCGATCCCAGCTCTACACCAATGACTTGTTTTTCAAGTTTTGTGTGGATTTGCACTCGCTTTACGGTGAAGGAAAACAACGTGAGGAAACCGGCATGTTTGAGGACCACAATATCCGAAGACGTGTGTAATCCGTCAACCCGCACTTGGCCAGCGTGGTGGATTATGCACTATATCTCTCTCCTCGTGAGAGAAGGCCCCGAGTCCCAGCAGAGGGAACATTAATGATGAAGAGGTAAAAATGTATATGTATAATAATTACGTTTATTATCTCAAAATTAAGGTTTTATACTTACAGGTGTTGTCTCCTGATGAATTAAAATAAATGTTGTTAAATCAGTGTAGGTATATGAACGAAAAAAAATAAAAAAAAAAACAAGAAAAAATTATAATTTTACAAATCAAAAATTGGTGATGATTGGGTAACATTAAGATTAAAGTCAAAAGAAACTCAATAAGTCCGTTCTTAAACTAGGTAAACCTATAAAAAAGCTTATAATCTAAAAATTAAGATATTACTTACATTTTCGGCCGCCTGTATTAAAATAGGTAATTATTGTCATATCAGTGAGTATGCACAAAAATAAATCGAAAAAAAAACGAGAACAAAAAAAATCTTTGGAATTCAAAGAATGGCGTTGATTTGATAACTATGACTAAAGTCAAAAGAATGTTAACAAGTACTAAAACTAAGACTAAACTTAAGACTATATTTTGTTTATTTTCTAAAAATTAAGGTTTGACTTACATTTTCGGCCGCCTGTATTAAAATAGGTAATTATTGTCATATCAGTGAGTATGCACAAAAATAAACAGATAAAAAACCGAGAACAAAAAAATTTTTTGGAATTCAATGAATGTCGTTGATTTGATAACTCTATGACTAAAGTCAAAAGAATATTAACAAGTACTAAAACTAAGACTATAATTTTGTTTATTATCTAAAAATTAAGGTTTTACTTACATTTTCGGTCGTCTGTATTAATATAGGTAATAATTGTCATATCAGTGAGTATGCACGAAAAATATATAAGTAGATAAAAAACCGGGAACAATAAATTTCTTTGGAATTCAAAGAATGGCGTTGATTTGATAACTCTTTGACTAAAGTCAAAAGAATATTAACAAGTACTAAATGTATCTGTCTCTCTATAAATTCTGACTGTCTATAAATTTATTATCTAAAAATTAAGGGTTTTCTTACATTTTCGGGAGCCTGTATTAAAATAGGTAATTATTGTCATATCAGTGAGTATGCACAAAAATAAATATATAAAAAACCGAGAACAAAAAAATTCTTTGGAATTCAAAGAATGGCGTTGACCTATAAATTTGTTTATTGTCTAAAAATCAAGGTTTTACTTACATTTTCGGGCGTCTATATTAAAAAAGGTAATTGTTATTAAGTAATCGAGTATGCACGATAAATAAATAAATAGTTAACGTAATAAGGGCATAATTATATTCTTCCTAAAAGTATAGCATATTTTTTCTTGATAAATTTATAGTAAGTATATAAATAAAAACACACACTCACAAAAACCTTACAAATAGAAGATTAAACCTAAGTCAGTATCCGCGGGTAAGTTGCCTAAAATGCTGGCGGCATCTTGGGTCTTTTGTTCAAGTGAAAATAAATAAACATAAAACATTGGAAATCAACAAATGGTGATCCACTCAGGCACCGAGCCCGACATAGCCCATAGGTGCCCCGCCGCCGAGGTTTAAATGCATTTTCCTCTATGTAAAAAAAGGGCTACCAATAGGTTGATACTACCTCAAAATTTTGGTTTACTTACAGTTGGATCCTCCTGATGAATTAAAATATTAGTTGTAGGTATATCAATGTGTATGAATGAAATACATAGGTATTATAAAAGTGAGAGTATAAAAATTGGTTAAGCCCGAGACGCGCATGAAGGGTTCCGTACCTACACTTATCCATAGAAATGAGATATGGGAGCCCTTATGCTTAAATATTTATTATGTTGAAATTGCTTATTTATTATTTATTTATTCATAATTTAATATTCTGCGAATACTTCAAGTCTATCAATTGTCGTTATAAAAATATGAATAGATAATGAAAAATATAATTAAATATAATATATTTATATATATTTTTATATTTACTGAATGGGTAAATATCTAAAATATTAATTTTATTGTTTTTATCTAAGTATATAACTCTCTAGCTGTAACGGCTCATGAGATACAGTCTGGTGACAGACGGAGAAGTGTTAGTAATAAGATCCCGTTGGTATATTTTGGGTACGGAACCCTAAAAAGCATTAAATTGTTGATCTCGGCATTTTAGTAAAAGCCGCCTAAGACAAGTTAGAGGAGCAATGGGCAATTTGAAAACTCTCGACACTAGAACTTGACCACTTATCTCATTCAGAATAATGATCATTAAAAGCGATACTATTTCCGCGTAGAAAACGGTCACACTTACTTATTATTAAAAGTTGAAATGGAATGTTGGGTGCGCACGCGGATATCGCCGTATCTTCAGGGCAAGTTAACACTCGTCCCTGAAGATGGTGCTCGGAAAGCACCGAAACTGTTGGACTCATTCCAACTTTTAATAATAAGTAAGTAAGTGTGACCATTTTCTACGCGGAAATATTAAGATGCCTTACGTGAACAGTTTACAATGTTTAAGCGATACTATGTTTGTTTGTTTATTATCTAGAATCTTATAGTACTTAGTCGATAAAGATTATTTTTAGATACTCACTTGACCCTGTATAAATGGAGAACAAAATACCAAAATGAGAATTATTTAACTTGAATAACCTATATCACTGAATAGATCAGTTCAGTATATTTATTTCGTGCAAACGAATAATATATATGAACTACATATTTAAAAAGCTGGGTACATTGAACTCCACAGAAGGTTGAACCTGTGTCGTGGTATTTAACAACCTCAGAACACATAAATAAATCTACAGATCTTTATTCCTGAGATCTTAAAGTCGAAATTAACGTAACACGGCATTACGATTGGTCTATTTGGCAAAACCATAAACCATGCTTTTTCCTGACATATCCCATTTTTTTCGGTTATTCATGATACTCGTATATAAATTGTTTGATTATTCCCAAAGCAAACTTTTCAATGGATTTTTAACCTTACATTTGATTTAATTGGATTTGTAGTGCTTGTCACTACAGCTTTTAGTAGCCAGTAGTTTTTAAGTTGTTTTTTGTACCACCGATTTTTTTCTATCTGTACTGTCCCTCTCCATTCCTGGTTGCCTGGTAGATATCACCATAGGTGATAAGGCCGCCTTTGTACTCTATGTGTATATATTTTATTTCCTTAATTTAAGCTGTTTTCTTATGTGGTTGTACAATAAAGTAATATTCTATTCTATTCTTTTAGAAATTCATTCAAGTCTTTCTTATAATTATGGTTTTGCACTAGTTACCATGTTTAAACGAAAAAGTATATTTCTGTTTCTAGGATTATTTTATACCACCCAATATTTCAATTAAGTTTATCAGACACAATGCATTCATAACTTGGTATGTGAGTGTAAATATTATCTTGTGTTGCTAAACATTAAGCTTGCTTCTGTTCTTATTGTCACTCGGAAAAAAATATATTTACCTTTACGAATGTACCCAAATATGCAATAGTTATAAATGTAATAATGAGAAGCTTCATCTTCTGATTCTGAAACCATAAAAGTCAGTGTTTATTTTGTTCAAATACTAAATAGTACCCAAGTAAGTTGATAGTATTTACCTGTGTTTTACAAAAATATAATTTTATTAGAAAAATAAAAACAACAATAAATATTGTACAGTTACAAAACCTGTTAAAGTTAAGATATTGTTTTGTTTTATTGAAATTGAAATATACTTTTATAGCAACTGTAAGCCAATAAAAAGACGTGAATAAAAAACATAAATTTTATTATGTGTTATATACATTTTACATCATAGTAATAAATAATTATTATGTATTTGTGGAACTGTTCTCATGCCAAAGTTTCTCACCACTGTGTGACAAGTAATAGAACAATTTGTAATAAGAAAAAATGTACAACAAATATTTAGTTTTATGCATAAAATATTAAACAACCTAAAGAGCGCAGTTTAAATATTTAGGACTACTTAGAAATAATGCAAAACATTAAACTAATAAGGAAAACGAGCAGAAGTATAATTTCTGCAAATTTTTCAGTAGCTGTAGTTAGAAAGTTGCGAAAAGGTTGTCTTGTCTTGAGAATAATTAATGTTAAGTAGTCTTAGCCATGCCCTATTTAATAAGCACAGGGTGCACATTTCTTCTACAACAATATTTGAATCCAATTTTAATTATAAGTAAGTAATAAAAACTTCACACTTATTTAAAGAAGTAAATTTATACCACTAAACGATCGGAAACTTTGGCATAGAAGGCTTTTCCTCTAGTATTTTTGTCAGAACATGTTCTTTATCATTTTGCTTCTTCTGATTTCTCTTGATAACTGATGACTCCTTTTTCTATTAAGTCTGGAATTTCCACAGCGAGCCACGGACCTAACTGTAAAATAAAACAGAAAGTAAATTTCTTAATTTTGCCTTATATTCATGTTGGTATTTCTTCCTGAACAATTATTTTTAAAATCTTAGAAAAGGAAAGTTTTATAAGAGAGAGATAGATATATACACTGTTTATGGCACAATGTAAACTATTAAGTGTTTTTAATTTTTTATATTGATTTGTACCTATTATCTGTTCAATAAAGAGATAATCTACCTATCTACATATACACACAGAGGTAGCCTTTAGAAGATGAGGTTTATCTGCAAGCCAATTTTTTTATATAGAATAGAATAACATTATTATTTCAAACCATTACATCTTTTACAAACCAATTGACCGACTCAATCAACTTTAAAGACAGTATGTCCTGTCCAGTGTCTAAATAAAATGTTGACAGTGGTGATATAGGCACATCAGCATAATGCTTCTTTTTTAAAGTCAAACATAATCATATAAATATCTTACCCCAAGTGCCATAGCATGTGCAATCCCAAACCTTGGCACATTCCTTGCCCACAGTGGTTTGAAATGGTCTGTGAGACAGATCTTGCCACCACGGTACATCTTGGCCGTCTTCCCATCAAGCCCAGGCAGAGCCAACTCTGGAGCAGTAGTGGGGTAGGTTACCGGTATCTGGAGTTAAAGAGGTTATTCATTAGTTTGTGTGTTTTGTTTAAAAGTAAGTTAAAAATCTGGCTCGTTCAAAGTATGTTTTACTCAATTGTCGATTTTTTTGTAGCCAAATGAGAAGCTTTCGCTATACTGTACCAGAGAAATAGATGCATTAGATAGGTATATAATTTTATATTGCCATTATTAGGTAATGTATTTTTTTTTGTTTACACTGTGTACATTTTATTTATTTGTGACATTTAATATCTACTTTTGACTTGTAAATGAAATATGTTACCAATAGAGTTGTTTATCTGTTATCTGTTTATCTTTTTGGATATTATCAGAGGACTGTACATCCATTAAAGATGGTTTAAGCCATAGTATGAGGTACTAGGCAACTTTTTTGATGGCTATATAAATGTCTATTCTTGAAAAACAGGGGCAATGTTTGGACATGCACAAAGTACATGCCGTCATAGGAGAAAACTCTAGTGGATGTATGAAATAAATAAAACCTTTTTTCTAATCCGTGCAGTTATATAACCCTATTTTGGAAGCTAGATATTGCACATATCTACCAACTAGAAAATATTTGTGCTTAATAAGCCATGTAACAAATCTCTGAAAATAATTGTAATTCCAGGAATTTATTCTAAATCCAGTTTAAAGAATTGAGCATTACTTACTATAAATCAAGTTATTGGGTAACCCGATATACATATAACTCAACACAAAAAAAAATAATTGAGAGTTGTTGTTCTCACATGCATGAGCAAGAGAAAGCAAACTCCCAAATGTTTTCTTTAATTATCATAAAGTATCCAATCAGTAAAGTTCTGAATTCTAAAACAAGAAAAGCTATACTAGTTTTTTATGAGGACATATTTCAGACACGGCTTGTTAACCCCATACTGAACCATTTCTTGTTTGTATTATGGTAGCTAACACAACTGATATACTACATATATATTTTATATAGATACATATTTAACACCCAGACCCACAGCCAACAAATTTAGTTAAGCACACAGATGTTGGCCGGGCCGGGAATCAAACCCAGAACCTTCTGATTGGTAGTCCGGCATGGTAACCTTTACGCCAACGAGGTCGTCAAAATTATTTATTATACTCACATCAAACTCCAAATCAAACTCATATTTGAGCAGATTGTGCACATACCAGCACTTGCCGAACCAGCGAGTGCCAGTCTTGTCTGACTCCAGACGGAACCAGTCGTTATCAGCTGCCTTGTTGTTTTGCACATACTACAAATAAAAGTTAAATAGGTTTAGCTAAACATAAAATGCAGGGTGCAAAAAAAGATTTACGTCAAATCTACAATTAATTACAGTTATAAAGAAATAATTAGACATCCAGATTGAACGAAGGTGGGCTGATACGTAGCGAAGCCAGTAGAATTTTAGGATTGCGAGGATAATATAATAAGTGAAAGTTAACCTAATAATATTGCTTTTGTTTTTCTAGAACCTTGCCTATGTTTTGGAGTAAAATGTTTTGCAGAACTTAAGATTTTTTTATTAAGCGTGCATACGTGTACCCGGAAGTAATATTTACCTTTATTAGAGCCTGATATTCTTCTTTTAGTCGATTAACCCACAGTTCTTTATCTCTGGGTCCCGCTTTAGTTTGTAGCAAAGGAATGCTGCTCAGAGTCTTCCTAGTGCTTTCGTCTACCATTTTGATAGTATTTTAGAAGTTTAAAACATCACAATTATTTAATTTTTTTATGAAATCATTGAAAACAAGTTTTGTTTTCGTAATTTTGTTCGCAAATGACAAAATGACGTTTCTGACTTCAGAGCGACGTGTCATTCGACAGTTTTTGGTGTTCGGATACACGTACACGTTTGACTTACCTCCTACTCAAAAAAACGTATGACACAGTATATTAAGTGGTCATCGTCCATCAAATTCCGAAGATTCAGCCATCAAATTAATTGTTAATAATTCTTTAATTGTCACCGTCAGTTTTGACATTTTAAGTTTTGTTTCTTTTCGGTCGATTAGTTTTGTAGATTAGTTTCAAGTTTGTAAGTGAAGAGCCTACGGGAACTATCGATATATTATTCAATTTCAATAAAGGCGATTAATTGTTTATTCGCTCACGAAATATCATAACATAGTGCTTATTTAGAAAACAGTAGGTAAAAAGTGTTTCCTTACAATCACTGATTTATTAATAGGCTTCAGACGTATTATCTACCTCTAATCTACGATTGAAATTATTTATTATTACTGTAACAAATCATTTCTTATATGCTAATATTAATTATCACTGTGTGACAAAAATATCGAGTTCGACTAGTTTTAGTTTTCTTTGCTTTTTAATGTTTCTTGACCCTTCCAAAGAAAATTTCACACCTGGCTTTATAATTATTCTGCCTAGAATTCCAATCATTCTAGTGTCATAATTTTAATAATTTCTTGTCACCGAAGCTATGGGTTCAGAGCAGTCGTCGCAGCCGCAGAAGAAACAGCCCCAGAGAGCTCCCATAAGACGTGGTCATACCATCGCTGTTCCCAATGTACCAGGTAAGATTTCAAGATTTAATTATGCCTATCCTACATATATTATAAATGCGAAAGTTTGTGAGTAAGTGTGTATGTTTGTTATTTCTTCACACTTAAATGGCTATACCGACTGGCAAAATTTGGTGTGAAGATAGGTTACACCTTGGATAAATATTAGCCTTAGTTAACATAGGCTACTTTATCCTGAAAACAATTTTGGGGATCCATGGGATATGCAAATAACTTCAAAATGCTCACTCTCTAATGGCTGAACCGATTTTGATGAGATTTACTATGAAGATGCGTTAGAGCTTGAATTAACATAAAGGCTACTTTTTGTCCTGGATTTACCTGGGAAATGCATTCAGCCACTATTTTGATAATTTTGTAAATACTTGTTTATAGCTTATCTGGTGAATTGTGTGCAAAAACCGTTTTTTGTAAACTGGATAGGGTTGGTATTACACAAATCAATAAAGAAAATATTTGAAAGTCCTCATCTATGTCCTCTTTTTTGCATAACCAAATGTGTGAGAGCAACAGAATGCAAACTTGAACTTTCTTTATTGATGCACAAGTGCAATACTGGAGGTACATTAATCTATTTAACGAGACATACTAGAATCAGATTCCAGAAATCTTTTATTGTTATACTGTTTACAATTTAAAACAAACTATACTGTAGACAGCTTGCCAATTTTTTTTCTTTTTATTAGGATTTGTACTTACAATGCGTAAGCTATAACTTTATGACTTAGTTTAAAACTGGTTAGTTTGTCTAAAATTTGAGAAATGCTTGATTGATTTGGCCTCAGTGATTTTAAGATTGTTGTAGTATATTGTATTGTTGTTCAGGGCAAGATTTGGTCTGAGAATAATTCCAATAAATGTCAGAAAAGTAGTTAAAATGATTGTAACAATATGGGTATACATAAGACAGAACATTGTTTATTATGTCGGCTAGTATTTTTTCAACATCAGTTTTTTTTTTCTGTCGCAGACAGATAGCATTGTGTTCTGACTTTCGACACCCTACTTGGGAGTCAGTTATTTCAGTCTAGGTAGGTATGCTTCATCTCAGGCTGAGTGTCGCTAACTCTTGTGTTTCTGCACCCTGCTGGTCTAATGCCAAGCTGTAAGGAGTAAATATTTTTTTTCAGTTGCAGAGGCAGGCAGAAGCACGGATCCTCCCCCGAGTGGTCGGTCCTCTCCTGGAGCAAGTGTTTGTTCGGACTCAGAGTTACCATACATATCATACACTGTGGACAGACCTATTGGAGGTAACCCCCAAGCTGTGCCTACTAGTAAGATTCTTTTTATTTTATTTTTGGTTTTTGTTACTGTTTTTTTTACGTTATTTTTACCTTTTATTGTTTTTATTTTGATTTTTTGTATACAAAGAAGTAACTTTATCGTATACAAAGATGTGAGAAGTTACTTTGAAGTTGAAGTGTGTGAGAAATAGGAAAAATCACATAAGTTAGTTAACTTAGTATTCTCAACATACTCAATTTGCGGAAAATCTTAATAACTACATATATCTGTCAATGTGTAAGTCTCAATAATTTCTGGTCTCTGTTCTTATCATCATCAGCTTATAAGCTAGTCTACATCTGATTCTAAGGCTCTTGTAGTTTGTTGGGCCTGAACTAGGCTAACTAAGATTATCTGACACGATCATCAAGGTTTAGCAAAGGTCGATGCGGACAGTCTTTGGATGGGTGACCTATACTTACTTGGTTATCGGGCCGGTTTCCGCAGTCAGCTTCTCTTCAGAGCTCCCATTCTGCGTGCCGACTGGGTGACCCATGAACAAGACTGTCTTTTAAAGAGTGGCATTTTCATCTGGGCGCTGGTTCGTGACTCGGTAAATTGTAGGTCCCGGCTGTTAGTCATAATAGCTTGTATTATGACTAACAGCCGGGAGTCGTTAAGCCAAGTCAGAGGCCTTATTATTATTCTATGGGGCGATCAGACCTGCACTGACAACACGCAGGAGGCGTATTGTGCATTTCCCCCACCAGCCTACCCAAGCCATCCAAGCTCCTTAAAATAGCGGAGCACGGTAAGTCAGAGACCTTCGAGCGGCTTGAAAACTCTAATATGAAGAAGTAGTTAGCTAAAAGGACAATTAACATGTGTTTTTTATCTTCAGATTCCCCGAAGACGTCAGCAAAAGGCCAGCAGCCAGTGAACAAGAAGTCCATCCTGCAGCGGAGACAGGCGAGCTTGCAAGCTCGGAAGAACAAGCGCACGAGAGACATTGTGGTTGTGAAGCAAGCCTCCGACACCCAGCTCGATGAAGATATTAGAAGATTACAGGTTAATTTATTTTTATTCCTATCTTTAAATCAGGCGACCGGTCGAGCTGTGATAATTACCGTCCTATTAGTATACTCAGTTGTTTGGCTAAAATATTTGAATCCTTAGTATATGACTCTTTATTCTTTCATATATATCCACTTCTGTCTTTCAGACAACATGGTTTCATTCGCAATAGATCTACCACGTCTAATCTGCTTGAATATAAAAATTATTTATGTAGTGCTTTTGCAAAGCGTCTACAAGTTGATTCAATTTATACAGATTTTTCTAAGGCTTTTGATAAAGTTAATCACAAAATACTTATAGCTAAATTATCTCATTACTTTGGAATACATGGCAACTTACTGAGGTGGTTAGAGTCATATCTAAATAGAAGGAACCAGCTTGTTGCACTTAAAGGTTTCTTATCGGCCCCAGCAATAATAACGTCCGGTGTTCCCCAAGGATCACACCTTGGGCCACTTCTTTTTGTCTCCTTTATTAATGATCTGATTGATTGTCTCCATTGTCCTAGTTTATTATACGCAGATGATCTAAAAGTGTATTACACTATACAGAATACAGCCGACTAATAACTAATAGCGATCGAAAATTGGTGTCAGAATAATTTTATGTTTTTAAATGTTAAAAAATGCTGCGTCATCTCATTCACTACTAAAGTTAACAAAGTTATTTTCGACTATAAGCTCAAAAATCATATTTTAGATCGTAAATCAGTGGTTAAAGATCTAGGAGTCATATTTGATATTAAATTAACTTTTCGGGATCACTACGATTATATAATTAATAAGTGTAACAAACTTTTAGGCTTCATTTCACGTACCTCTAAGAATTTCAATGACCCTTTTTGTCTCTTAAACCTCTTTTTTGCAATTGTTCGCAGTATTCTAGAATATAATGCAGTAATCTGTACTACAAAGTACATAATAATCGTATTGAACGCGTCCAGTCCAAATGCCTTAACATTTTGTTTTATAGACTAGGCCTCAAAAGACAGATTAGATCGTATGCCAACAGGTTGAAACACGTTGAACTGTTATCTCTTGAGTGCCGCCGTAAATATATAGACTTTGTTACCCTATTCAAAATTATTCATTCTCATATTGATTCTCCTTCACTCCTCTCTTGCATAAACTTTAATATTAATATCACTACAAATTCTCGCAAACCTTTTATAAAAACTTTCTCTATTAATATTTACAAAAATAATACCTCTTTATATAATCCTGTAATTAGAATGTGTCGCCAATACAATGATATTCTTATCCACCATCACCTCGCCATTGATATATTTAATAGTAGCATAGTCAAATTTAAGAAAAATATTTTTGATTTATTGAAATTAGAATAAAACTAAACTTAAACTTATACTAAACTAAATTAAAATAAATTGTAGCTTAACCTATCTGTCTCCAACTAGTTATGTAGTTTTGTTTTGATTCTTTGTTTCTTTCTAATTTGTATTTGTTCATGTTGTGTACACATAGTTAGGAAAATAATCTAGTTTTGATCCTGGTTAATTGATCTTTTTTAGTAATAGTTTTGATTATTTTCTGTTTTGTGAACCATAATAAATAAATAAAAAAATAAAAAATAAATAAATTTAGGTTATTTCTTTGTACTATCAGTTTTTAACATCCGACGTGAAAACGACGGTGTGTTATTGTATGTAGTTTGACTCTCCGTGTTAATAAGGTTAATTTTTTTACAGCTGGTTATTAAATGGGAGTTTCCTAAAATTTAAATTTATACTTTTTATCTGTGCTATTAGAAATGAATGGGTTAAACACTTTCGTGAGGCATATTTACATGTAAGTGAAGTGATATTGCAAGTTTAAATGGCAATGGGCCACTTCAAATCCATGAGCTTCAGAACCGAACCTGGTAAATTTTTTATCTTCCAGGACATACCAACATTCCTGCCCATCATGCGAGGAACTCTGGGCCTGCCTGGAGCTAGAGACCCTGAAGTTATGGAAGGTACATTTCAGTTTCACTAATAGTGTTGTAGATTTTTGCTATGATGTACACTATTTTTAAGATTTCATTTTTTACTAACTAATTAAATCAATCAATAATTTATTATTATTCTTAAATATTTACTTAAACAAAACGAAACCCATAATCTAAAATGTTAGTAAAATGTTTTTGTAAATGACATGCCGTGTATGACAAAAGTAGTCATAATCATAAGGTTTATAAATTATTTGATTTTGATTTTGATTATTATTGTATGACTACTTTGTAAATGTATTGATTATCTCATATGAGAAATTTCAAATAAATGATGGCCGCCTTCACAGTCAAATCCAAATACATTTATTGCTTCATTAAGGTTACATAATTATGGTGTTACACATTTAACAGGTAGGTCTCATAAAGGACCCTCGGGTATCGCAACACATGAGGAGTGAGCCGGTTTATTTGTATGAAAAAAATAAGTCTTTATCGTTAAGATATTTTCCAATTGTATTATAATAGCATTTATGCAACAATAAGAGTTTTTATTTATATTTCTTTTAAATGTTCAGGTAGCTTATTAAATATTTTTCTCCATTGAGTTAGGGCCAAAACTATGTTTTTTTTTTTTATTCTACTTTAGGAACTTTCAAACTTTCGGAACAGTATTCGGAGGCTATTTAAATATTTAATTTAAAATTATCTATGTTCAGGTCTGGAGTACCGGCCGTGGGTGCGGCTGGCGACGCGGCTACAGGCGCACCTATCTGCGTGCGCGCAGCCGCTCGCCGCCGAGGAGATCAGCCTCGCGGCCAAAATCAGAGAGGTCAGTGATTAAACATACGAGTTTTGAAGTGACGCCCAAGCCAAACTGCCTTTCATTTTTATATTTAATATTTGTTGTTATAGTGGCACGGTCACATAACAGAATCTTCATTCTTGTAGCAGTCTTATTATGTGTAGTTATAAAGCTTTCTAACGATTCCAGGTGGAAGAAAAATATAGATATAGATATAGATTTATGTAATAATATTAAGAGTGTATTTTAGAAATTAAGTAAATTGTAAATTGACTTGCCCAGTACGGCGTGATGCCGTAAGGCTAATAAATAATTTGATTTTGATTTTTGATTTTGACGGGATATAGATTGCCTGAGCAAATTTCAGCGTTCTAGCTACTTTTATGGTTTACGATATACAGCCTAGTGACAGACAGACAGAGATCGGAGGCTTGGTGATAGGGTTCCGTCTTTGCCTTGTAGGTACGGAACCCTAAAAATAACATTAATCGTGATCATAATATACATAAGAATGGCGCGCGCGGCTGAATACGTTACAAATCGCCTTAAGAGTCATTTTAATCATTTCATTTTATTTCTTAAATATTTACAAAGCTTAAACAAAACATTATAAAAAGGAACATTAGTTATTTTTAATTATTATCATGGCGACCAGCACTTACACTGAGAACTAGTCTCGTGCCGTAAGTGCTGTTTTCTTCAGGGTACCTTCAACAATATTGTTTCGTAAACCACTTCCATTTTAAATTATTTAATAATGTTCAGCTACTTTCAAAGTGAACATATTGCAAATTATTATTGTATTATATTAGCATTGTTCTTTAATAACCATGTAGTTAGTTCTTAATTTCATTCTTGTAAGTTTTATATAAGTCTTGTGTTTGAAAATATTTCTAATATTTATGTTAATAGCAGCTAGGAAATCATGTACACTGGCATTGTTGTTTAAGTTAATACGTATTGAATTAATAAAGAAATTTTGAAATTGTAAAAAAAAAATAGTAACTTTTTTTTTTATTAGGACACATTCACACACGGCTGGTTAGCCCCATACTGAACCATTTCTAGCTTGTATTATGGTTGCTAACACAACTGATATACTACATATACATACATACATATTATATATAAATACATATTTAACACCCAGACCCACAGCCAACAAATTTAGTTAAGCACAAAGATGTTGACCGGGCCGGGAATCGAACTCGGAACCTTCTGATTAGCAGACCGGCATGGTAACCTTTACGCCAACGAGGTCGTCAATTGAATTGAATTATTTAATTAGAGTTTTATGCGGTCTGTCCAGGCGGATTCGGAAATAAGCAAGCTGTACGGCGCGATGGTGGAGCGACAGCGCAGCAACGCGCGGCACGCGGAGCGACTCGCGCGCGTCAACGAGATGTCGCACCAGCTCACACGCTGCAACTCCCTGCTCACCCAGGTCAGTCGCACAGGGGGAGAGGGGGGAGTTGAGATTAGTGTGGGAGCAACTTAGCAACTTGGAGGCATGCTCCAAAGACCTCGATGGCTGCCTATAAGAAGGTTCCGGGTTCGATTCCCGGCACGCCCAACATCTTTGTGAATCTTTGTGCTGAACTAAATTTGTTGGCTGTGGGTCTGAGTGTTATATGTGTATAGATATACACATATAACACTCAGACCCACAGCCAACAAATTATAAAATATCTATGTATGTACTCGTATATGTAGTATATCAGTTGTGTTAGCTACCATAACACAAAACTAGAAATGGTTCAGTATGGTATTAGCCAGCCGCGTGTGAAATGTGTCCTAGTAAAAAAAATCTTAGATATAGTTTCACTAATTCGTGATCAAATAATTGGCCAAATGCGCCCCCCTTCAATATTTTTTTTTTTTAATTTCATTTGATAGTTAATAAACTTATATTTTGTGAAAAATATATGAATGATGTCTAGAAGCTATCCGTTATTGATATATAGCAAAAAATACGAAAAAAACACGTTCATTGTATGGGGTACTCTCAATATTTTATTATTCTTTTATTTTTAGTATTTGTTGTTATAGGGGCACGGGAAATACACATATTTTGAAAGTTTCAGTTTTCTAGCTATTATGTTTTCTGAGACACAGCCTGGAGACAGTCAGACAGACAGCGGAGTCTTAGTAATAGGGTTCCGTTTTTACCTTTTAGGTACGGAACCCTAAAAACTTTACTTTAAAATGTAACGGAACCTTTTTTATGCAAGTTTGAATTGCACTTGGCCAGTTATCAATTTATATTTTCACTCGTAAAGCGTAGAAACGTACGAACGTTTTTCAGTAAGAGTGACTGTTCGTGCAAATATATAACTTATATGTGTTTAACAGATTTTTAATTTATACTTGTTTGTGTTATTCCAGACGTTAAAAGATGCGGAAGAACTAAACCAATTACTGCCTGCAGATGTTCGGCTCCCGCCTTTTGAATGGACAGAAGCGCAGTCTACGTAAAACTAGAAGAATATTAGGATTCTATTTTAATTTTAGCTTTTTCTGCACAGGACGAGTGTGCAAAAAAATTGTGAAAAGACTTCTTTCACTATTTTTACACAAGTCAGTGGAAATAATAATCTTTCCCACTGTACATAGCATGGTAATAAAGGAAAGGGATAAAATGTTTCCACTTGACGTTTATCGTTGAAATTATATTGCGTCATTCCCCTCTTTATACTCGGGACTATCCACCGGCGAGTCCGTGCTCTGAAAGTAGACAAAATTACCAGGGGGATAGAGATTATTTCCTCTCTCGGAGGAGAATTATCCACTACCCGTGTCAACCCCGCTGGTATTTTAGTATTTATTACGTAGAAGTACATTAAGTCTTCTGAGTATTAAGTCTTCTTAAGGCCTCTGACTTGGCTTACCGACTGCTTGTACTAAGTACATTTCAAAGGATGAAAACCTTTTTACTCTTGAGGGATTGATCTTTGGAAAGAGACAATCAGCTAATGTCGGCTCCGTATAGCGTCGTCTCTGTCGCACGAAATGTAAACAGTCCGGTGTCAGTTGAATACAGGACTGACTAAATGTCACATAGGTAGTATTTTTCGTCATCATCGTATGAGCTAAGTGGCCAAGCTCTGGTGTCGGGAATTTTCAAGCCGCCTCTGACTTGGCGTAACGACTGCTTGTACTAAGACTAACAGCCGAGACCTACAATTTAAAGTGTCATCCGAACCACGGTAGCGCCCAGATGAAAATGCCACTTGAAAAACGATAGTCTTGTGCATGGTCACCCATCCAAACACCGTCCGCATCGATCGTTGCTTAGCTTCGATGATCGCGCCATATCTACTCTGCTAGCCGAGCTACAGGCGCTACATAGGTAGTGTGTGACAGAGATAACGCTATACGAAGCCGAAATTAGCCGAACGTCTCTTTCCAAAGATCGATGTTCAATATTTATCTCTGGTTACTGTATATACATTAGAATAAAATACATATATTTATTTATCATAATAAGGTATCCTAGTTATTACAAAATTAAATGACTATTAATAATAAGATCGACTCATAAGTCAATAACCTACATATAATATCTGGATGTCTTAAACAATCAAAATATTATAATATGTTCATCAATTTACCTGAATATTGTACTATTGTATTACTATAAATTAAATAAATATGATTTGAAAGAAGATAAAAAAGTTACAATTAGAAATTACACTATAGTGAATATGTAAATTTATATGTAATTAGAAATTACACTAAAGTAAATATGTAAAGTACCTTTAGCGCGTTAACTTATGTATAAATTCATATTTGTTAATATGATGTACATGCTGAGCACTGTTCTATGTAAATATACTTTGTGAGTCAATTTATACTTTTTTATTGACCTTAGCCAGGACAATCTGCAGGAGTTTTCTTACTGTGTAACTAGTTGCGGCCCGTGGTTTTACCCGCGTTAATCCGGGATAAAAAATAGCCTATGTCCAGGGTCTAAGTTATTTCCATACCAAATTTCATCGAAATTAACCACTAAGCCAACCAAGCAGTATAAAAGAACTAAGCGGTTATCTCTAACATCATTTTCAAAGTCTCAGCAAAAAGTCATAAGGTAAGCGCACTACACGTTTCCACTGCTGGGACTCGGAGCCTTCTCTCACAAAGAGAGAGATATAGGCAATATTCTACCACGCTGGCCAAGTGCAAGTTAGCAGATGTCACACGTTTTCGGATATTGTGGTCCTTAAAATGTCGGTTTTCACGATGTTTTTCTTCACCGCAAAGCGAGTGCAAATCCACACAACATGCAAAGTAAGTTATTGGTGTAGGGTCGAAATCGAACCAGGGACCGTCAAGGTTGAAAAGGTCAGACGTTTCCTACCGAGCCCCACTCGTTTTACAGTTTTTCCTGAGTTTACAGTTTTTTTTATTGTTAATCATAAAATAATGAAAAATGAAAATAAGCTTGAAGACCGTCTAAAGAATCACGCTAAGTATATTTATGCTTACTTTTAACCCATAATATGATTTTTTTGCGAAAATACTGCAAGTTCAAAATTTGGCCCATATCATCGTACTAGCTCACTTAAGGTAAATTGCGATGTAATGTAGTACTTAAATCTGTAGATACAGCTCGTTTAGAAAGTAGGTTCGCGACCTACTGAGATAGGACACAAACTTGCATCTGATTTTTGAAATCCTCATTGCACATACTAAAACTGAGTGCAAGATGCACATGCAACGGTTTAGCAACATGGATATTAATCAGGTAAGACATATTGTGTATTAAGGTGGATGTTTTTTTAGAATGAAAATCTAAGATGATTAAGGTAAGGAACTTCATAATTTGATTCCACCATCTCCGTTCTACTACAGAAAGAGCAGAGAGTCAGTAAAGATACACCGATACAGAGTTGAAGTTCAACTTTCGTACAAAACGCTTTGCGTCGACCTTCATTGTCAAAGGGATATCCCCCGGCCAGATGTTGTGTCCGGAGACGGCCGTCAATAGGTCAGCACCAGTCGCACGCGCGTTGAAAATACCGTTTGCGAGATTCAGGACAAGCGCTCTGATTGGTAGCGGGCGATGAAGTGCGACAGAGACGACACACACTTTTTTGCCCTTTTTTATAAATAATAGTATGAAACCTTAATGCGCCAATGGGCCAATTACTTTCTCTGATTAGGTACGAGTCACGAGCTTACTCGATTTTATTAGATATAATTATATTTACTGCTTTTAGCTGAGCTGATATGATTATGAAAGTATGCACGAAAACAGCTCGAGAGGTACAGACATACTTACCTAACTAGAGAAATTTTATCACAGTTTTCGAAAAACCTAAATTATCAAAGTGAAACTGTGTACAGAGACTACAAACACAAATATGCAAACTTCACAATAATTTACTATAGCTGTATACACATGACTGTCATTTACGCTTCATATACAGGACTATGTCAAACCTCATTATAGACAATTACGAACTACAACTAGGCGAAAATTTAGCATGGTGGTACGTAGAGCATGGCTAGCGACCACCATAAAGCGAAATGCGATATCTGTCGCCAAGCATCTAAAGGTGTGTTCAGGCTGCTTTTTTAGGGACAGGTTTTCAGCCAAAGTATAGCTATCTTAAAAAATATAAAATAAAATAAGCCTTTATTGCTGATTTTACACTATTAACTTAAAACTAACTATTTACATGCTTATATTTACAGCTTGTCTTGCGACAAAGGCCTCCTCCAAACATCTCGTATAACACTCTGTATAAAACGGATTAAACAAGATAAATATTAACCACTGTAAGAAAAATCTTTATTTTAAAAACGTTAGTTTGCGAGTGTTTTATAACCTCGGTCAAACAATAGGCACGTTTTGGCTGAAATTTGGTAGTGAGACAGTTTTTTTTCATGACGTATCCATATACATATAGCCCTGTATACAATCTCTACGTGCGCAACACAAAGGAACTTGCGATTGCATAACTTTCGCCATGAAGTTGTATCATCGTTTTTCTTTACACTGAAAACATTTACTAACTGCTGAGTTAGCATTACTGACATATTGTCATTCAGTCAGCGCATGACCCGCATGGCCTCAGTTTAACCTTATTGCTAAGAAGGCTTGTTTTGGAATACTTACCTGAAGTACAATTATTAGTGGTTAAATTCTTCTCCTTTTCATATGAGTTTAGTGTAGAGAGTTTTCAAGCCGCCCGAAGGGCTCTGCTATCAGTGACAATAGATAGAACTATAGATAGACTAGACTATATTATTATGTACTTAGCGATGCGCCAATGGCCTATAAGTACTATCTTATTTATTCTGAAAGACAGTCTGACGTTCAAGCATAATATAAAAGATGATGAATGAGGGATGAATGGGATTTATATATTATATTTTTATTATTGTCTTGTTTTTGTGTAAAAAATTTTATTGTTATGTTAATTGTAATAAGTGCATGTAGTACTAGTTTTAGTTAGTAATATAATAAACATAGACGGTTTGACTAAAATGCTATAAGTTTATAGTTAAATAAATAAATTAATAAAGTGACAATACACACTTTATCACATATGTATACACGCATCGCTCAGAATAGTAATTTAGCCATTTGTAACATTGCCATTGACAGTGGCTAGTACCAATGGTAGTTGGCAGTGGTTTAAACACCAGTCTTTTTTTGTTCTTTACTCTATTTGCCAAGTTGAAGTGGAGATGGGCAGGACACTTGGTGGAGCAGGGCAGTCACCGAGTGGTATCCGAGGAACGGAAAACGACAGAGAGGCAGACCACCAGCCCGATGGTCAGATGACATCGTTAGGCACGCTGGAAAGAGCTGGTGGAAACTGGGTGAATACCGTACTGTATGGCGTGTTGGAGAGGAGGCCTATACCCACCAGTGGGAAGACACAGGCTGATGATGATGATGACTCTATAGGCATTTGAGTCTGTAAGTGGTTGAAAGGTGATGAATGAGTGAAAGAGGGTTGAATGGGATTTATATATATATTTTTTTATTATTGTCTTGTTTTTTTTTTATTTAATATTTTTTTTTACTGTTGTGTTAATTGTTTTTAAGTTAATAATATAATAAACATAGGCGGTTTAGCTGGAATGCTGTAGGTTTATGTTTATATTTAAATATGTGAATAAATAAATAAATAATAAATAAATTGACCAGCTGGGCGCGTAACCATTCGAGTTAGCGTCACTCCGGCCTAAGGCGGAGTATTTCTGGTAAAAAGGGAGAATTCCAGTTCCAGTTGTGTCACAGGTGAGTAATTGTATCGAGGCAATGCAACAGCATCTAATTGAGTCTCGCCTGCATACCTTTTGCGGTTTTTGTTCCTTTAGTTAAGCAAACCGTGAGATCGACACGACGTCATATTTTCTATCAACTTTTTGTTTTCTAAGCCCCGACTTAATAATGACGTCTTATATGTTTAACTTGTGTGTGTGTGTAACACAGGAATAGATAAAATAATATGAATGGTGACGGATATAAGAAAGATAAGGAATGAAGAATGAAAGTACGAGAAGTAGCACATGCGAGAACTGGTATGAAAGGGTTGTATAGTATAAGAATTATCAAAACATCGGAGGTAGGTGTAAAAAAAAACTTGTGTGTGTGTGTATCTCTCTCTCTCTCTCTCTCTCTCGTGTGTGTGTGTGTGTGAGTGTATAAGCTCGTAGCTTTCAAACCGAATTAACAGATTTTGATATACATATTTCTTTTTTGTTTAAAAGTTGAATGAGTCGGGATTGTTTTTAGCTATGTTTGATAAAAATCTGTATAAGATAGCTGCCGCCGCAAATTGGCGGCTCAAATGATTTTAGGGTTCCGTATCTAAAAGGTAAAAATTCCAATTCAAGACGGTCACCACAAAAAATGTAGTTTCGAGTGTAAATTTTTAATTTATGCTTGTACATATTTTGACATAAGCTCCAGGGGATAAGGTAAACAACTCGCTTAAATATTAGTAGTTTAGTTATCATTTTATTTTAATATTGTGCAAGAGGAAATCTTGCTGTGCCAACCCCGCCTAGTGTGAAAAGGTCAAAGAAGAAAAAGTTTAGATTTCATTATGTATCTATAATATTATGTATTATGTATCTATAATAGTCATGTTAACTCATGTCAGAGGTCTTTTGGCAGTTTCAAATCCGACTACCCGGAAGTGCCTAGTTGCAAATGTCACTATCGGTCACCCATCCAATGACTGGCCCCATCGACTGTTGCGTAACTTCGATTATGACTTGTAACTTTGTCTTGTTTCTTTGGTGTTATCAATAAACGATTTGTATTTGTATGGCTGTTCATCATCAGTAAGCTATAAACGCTTAATTTAGTAAAAAAATCCGGTCGCCTCACCTCCCGAAGGTCATGGATTTCATCACCATGTTTTTCTTCACTGAAAAGCGGATGAGCTTCAACCATAGCGTACTGATAGCATGACTTCAGTCTGCTATCGTCACGGCTTGCTACACAAATTCCCTGATTACGAAGATCGCATTAATTATTTTAAATTAAGCCTGTTCTTCACTAGGAGACAGATACGTGAGATGCTATATCTTCACAAGGTTATTCGCTCGAGCGTGGACTGCCTGAGTCGGCTTAGTTCTATAAACTTTAATTTCACCTTTCGGTTTTGATGCAAAAAGCAAATACCTAAACTATTTCATACTAATAAACTGTATAAAAACAAAGTTTCCAGTAATAGTACTATACCTACAGCGCATGTGTCGCTCATATAAATAACGAGCTGGTACTCAAATGTTGTGACGCCTCAGATAACGACCAATGTAAGACTCACATTACTGAACTGGAAGTATTTAGTAACAGCCTCAGTCAATTTAGAAATAATATAAGTTATAAGTTAAATTGTTTAGTGCTTATGATTATCGATATGATAGCGATACTCTAACCTAAAATGGTACTTGCCTAGTTTGGAATTATTGACTCTCAAGAACTGACCGGAACACACTTTTAGCTGTTCGGTGCCGACAGATTTTCGTACTGAAAGTGCAGCGGTAGCTAAACAGCATTAGAAAATGCGGAAAATCCTTCTAATATTATGAATGCGTATATGTTTTTTTTGATTCTTCACGCCCAAACGATTGCACTAATTTCGATAAAATTTCATATGGAGATAGTTCAGATCCATGATTTACAAAAAAAAAACTACTCCTTATCCCGTGTTATGCGCGTTAATTTATCCCTTGTAGTATTTTATACACTATCCGTTTTATTACCTTTAATTCAGTGTTAAGAATCGTTAGAGCTCTAAAAGACGATTACGTAAAATTCGCTTGATAGTTAATAATAATTATAAATATTGGGACACATTCCACACACGGCTGGTTAACCCCATACTGAACCATTTCTAGCTCGTGTTATGGTAGCTAACACAGCTGATATACTACATAATCATACATACATATTTTATATAGATACATATTTAACACCCAGACCCACAGCCAACAGCACAAAGATGTTGGCCGGGCCGGGAATCGAACCCAGAACCTTCTCATTGACAGGCCGGCATGGTAACCTTTACGCCAACGAGGTCGTCAGTCAGAGTTAATTTATATAGTTGTTTTGAAATTTAAAAATGTAGTGCTTCTGAATCTAATAAAAATATGCCTTTTAGATACTATATTCTAGGCTAAAATTGACCAACTGAGAGGACGACGGAGTCAGATGCTGATGTCTACATTGTAAGGTATAATTTACTATTGCACTTTACTACGCCTATAAACCTGAGATCCCCTTCACTGTTTCCATAAACCTACAACAAAAGATTGAAAATGGCTGTACCAATCGCTTGTCAGTCAGTCGCTAGACGGTTTCCATAGGGCATGGTGTTAACTTACATACTGGCCTCTTAACTACTTACGAGTAAAGTGAAGTTTAATACTAGTGTTCTCACGTGTGCTTCTTATTTAGATCTTAATAATAATAATAATAAAATCATTTATTCGGGCCAAAAATAAGTGAACATGTTTAACAATTACAATTTTCTCCAATATTGCAATATGTTAATTTAAATATAGCATAAATTAGCTTACAATGAAAATTATTATAGTTCTTATTTAATACATACATCTTAATAATCTCTAACTCATAAATTTCAAAATTAATTTTATAAATAGCATCTCACAATCAATTAAAATTAAATAGACTTAAAACTAAAATTAAAACGAACCGCTCCAATTTTTTAATAAGTAGGTACAAAATATAACAGACATTACAACCACAAATAAAAAATGTGAATAATATTTATTTTTTACTTGAAATTTATAATTTATATTGATTTCAATTAATATTGATTTTTTATTTATTTATTATTTAATTTTTTAACTACTAAGCTTTATTGAAAACGCAACAACGTGTGGTCAAACACAAACCTTGACGAAGTATAAAAAAATAACTAATTAAATACTGTACAATTAAATATTATAATATTATTTAGTTACTTATAATATTAGTAAAAATATTATTATTTTTAAAATACTTTTACACAATATAATCTCCAATTTTTTGCGAGTCTTTATAAACAATGTATTGTGACATCTTAATAATAATTGTATTGGCGCAAACAGCCTTATTTGCTCCTATACATTTAAGATACCTTCAATCATTTTAACAACAAATGACCTATAAATTAAAGATACCTTCAATCATATGAACAACAAATTACTTACAATCCTTGAATTTTAAGGTTTTTATTTAAAAACCGGGTCTTCTTTCAAATGGTCTTATTAGCTCTAGCTACCGAATTTTAGGCCGTGGTATTTAGTTCTTACAAAGTGACTCGAATATTTTCAGCAGAATTAAATTCCAGATATTGTATTTTTATTGTGAAGAGTACATAGCAGTGCCTCGCCAAGATCCAAGAGCTTCGTAGCAGTTTGATTATTCCATACATCATCAATTACAACGTTATTGCTGTTCATAATTTCGTAACGATTTATAAAATACATCGAGAGGCTACAATAAACTTGTAAACTGCACCATTATTCTAATATTATTTGACTCCAATGTGGAAAGTTGCATATTAGGTAGGTTTTTAGTACTTGTAATAGGTTTGCGCTTGGCCATATTTTATTTCCATACTAGCTGCACCCCGCGGTAATATCCGCGTTAATCCGGGACAAAAAAAAGCAGGATAAAATGTATCCTATGTCCGTCTTCTGTTTTTAAGCTCTCCACCAATTTTCAGCTAAATCTGTTCAGCCGTTCCTGAGTTATAAGTGCTGTAACTAGTACCACTTTTTTGTATCTTCTTCTATCTAATGTATAAAATTTCTATGTCACAATGTTAGTTATCGTACTCCTCCGAAACGGCTTGACCGATTTTTACCATATTTTATATGCGTATTAAGTCGGTCTGAGAATCGGCTACTATCTATTTTTCGTACCCCTAAGTTTTAATGGTTGTTCACCTAAAAATTTTTACTGAGGTAAAACAACATTTGCCGGGTCAGCTAGAATATAATATATATGATTAGATTTGGATTTATACTCGTATTACTTATTTTACCCATAATTTACCTGACATAAAACGATACTGTGGTTTGTAAAGATTTAGGTTTAAAAATAAAATTAAACACAAACGTGTTCGCTCAACCCGGTAGAGATCTCCAAACCTGCTTTATGGAATATAATTTACATCTCAGCAATGGTTTAATTTTAGATTTAATGGAACCCAGTGTTTAAAACACTCGCAGTTGTGATTTGAAGATTAACTCGTGAACTACGTTTAATTTAAAATTTAAACCTTCAGTGTATGTTAAAGTGACATTGGTGCTAGTGCAGATAGAAACAAAATATGGGTGGACACGAAAGGTAAGAAAATGCCTATAGATAGTACCTACACGTAAAAAGACTTGGTGATTTTTTTCAGATATACTAAATTCTGACCTAATTACTCAGGCGTTACTTTGCTGAAATCCATTGTAGATAGAAGATAAAATTAAATATCTAGTGTATTTTACCACAGCGTGTATTTATGAGTGTGTTTTATCACAGCGGAAGTACACTCAATATTTAATTTTGTCTTCTATTTACTAAGTTTTATTCTTTTGTAGTCCACAAATCTTAATTAAGAGCATTAGGCGATGATAAGGAATCTCCGTTGATGGAGAAAATCAATGGGGATTCGTAGAGCAACCCTAACTAATTACGTAAGTAAAGTGTGTGGTTCGGTTCGGTTTACGCAAAAGTTTGCACTAAGTGTACGAATTTGAGATGGAACCCTAGAGGTATCATTATGAATAGCCAATTCTGTCCTATATTGCTAATTAAAAATAGTACCTATGGCCAAAAATAATAATTGAAGACAGCCTGAAAGTAACTCAAACAAAGCACAGATTGTACTATCACGTCCATTTGATATAAATATTGTGATTTGATTTTTTAAACTTTTTTTAAGATTAGATATACTTTTAATTTAATTAGTCTTAGATTAGATTAACATTAAGTTATATTGAATTTGTAGTAATTAGTTATCCCCCAATTACTAAATGTTTAAAAAATCAAATCACTTACATATATTAATTTAATTAAAATATTATATTGTGTACATACAAAAATAATTATAAAAATTTGTATTGCAATGTTAAAGAAATTACATGAATGAATGTCCTGGTTTCTTTAAAGCCTTCTACATCGAACCTAAGCGCCTCATAACTTAATTAAAGTGTCTTATAAAAGTAAAGCCTTGGAATTACACTTATTGTAGGCGTTAAAATAGAGCCTAGAAGAAAAATGATAACAATTTCTGGTTTTTCTTTTAAAACTCGGAGCAACAGTAGATAAATCTATAAGGTGTTTTCTAAAGAGCAATGGTAGTGAATTTTACTGCATTTCGGCTGATGCTAAGCTAAGATTTCTTCTAGATAAGCATGCTCGATTTTAAAACGCAGCATCACTAAGCCTCTGGTATTTAAGACTCTGGCAACTGCTGGCAATGGCAATGAAATAGCCACTGCTATGAGTGGCAAATATAACATATATAAATAGCACGAGCAGCTTCGCACGGGCTATAAAATAATCTAGGTTTCAAAGAGAAACAAAATAAAGCCTATGTTACTCAGGGATAATGTGGCTTTCCAGCATCATAATCCAAATCATTGTAGTAGTTTAGGAGCCTATTCACGTCAAACAAACAAACAATCAAGCTTTTCCTCTTGACAATATTGGTAGAATAGTTATCTATGGATAAACTACTATGCTGAGAAGCGTGACAATAGTCTAGAATCTTATTTATTTTGTATATATGTCACCAGGAAGTATCTCAAAGGCCCTGATAGCTATAGAGATAAATTTGTACAAATTATTTATTTCTGTTGCCCCTAGAACACTATAATATGCTAAAAATAGAATGAAATTAATATTTAAGGGGGGCTTCGATACGACGAACTAAATTTATTTAAATTTTTAGTTAATGATACGGGTTCTTTTATGCGCAAGTCCGACTCACACTTGACCAATTATTATAATATCGGCATAGACTAGCTAACAAATATGAAATATTTTTTTTAAACTCCCGACTCAACATTATGTGATGGTGGCATTTTAATTTCAATTTCTTTCTTTCTTCTTTCAAGTTATGTGTGGATTTGCACTCGCTTTACGGTGAAGAAAAACATTGTCAGGAAACCGGCATGTATAACCACAATATCCGAATACGTGTATAATTCGCCAATCCGCACTTGACCCTCGAGGTAGATTATGACCTGTATCTCTCGCCTCGTGAGGGAAGTCCCCGAGTCCCAGCAGTGGGAACGTGTAGTGGGCTGCTTATGGTATGCTATTACAAAATGTCACTGATTTCAATGTTCAATTAAAATAACGTCAACTAACCAATTGAAAACAAACTTATTCGTTTGTTATTATTCAAGGTAATGAAATCCAGAGTTACCTACAAATGTATTTAACAATTATTTTCTTACGAAACTCAGAAGACAATAGTTTTATTTATTTTAGGTACCCATCTTAAGGTAGGTATTTAAATTTACCTACTTTAAAAAAAAACATCAAAACCTAAGGCAATGAATGATTATATACTCGTAAATATTAAATATTAGGTTAGCCCCATACTTAACCATTTCTAGTTTGTATTATGGTTGCTAATACCACTGATATACTACAAATATATATGACATACATAAATACTGTACTCGTATATCGTTATATAATTATTTAACAATTTTAGTTCGTCACAAAGATCTTGGCCGTTTTGGAAATCAATCCCGGGACCCTCTGGTTCGCAGTCCGGCATGGTGAAGACTACGAGCAAAAGGAAACAAGCATTCGATTGTTTTCTCAGAAAGAAGAAAACTTCTTCTTTGAAGAACTTCTTCTTAGAAAATCTTTCTCTCGTTTTCTTACTACCGACTCGGTATAATAAAGAAAACAATTGAAAACTTGTTTCTTTTTCCTTGTACTTTATCCATGCCGGACTGCCAACCAGACGGTCCCAGGATTGATTTCCGAAACGCCCAACATCTTTGTGACAAAAAAAATATAATATGTCGTATATTTGAAGTATACCAGTTGTTTCTTCGAAGAAGAAGTTTTCTTATTGTAACATTGAATCGAGTTTGAATTAAATTACGAAGAAATTTTGTAAGTAAAAGTTAGTAACATTTATAACCGTGCGTATCTACTAATAGGTGCCTACTAGTTTTTGCATCACTATTTTTGCAATATCTAGAGCCCCATGCGTACTAAAGCTTATAGGAGAATGCTTACGTCACAATTTCAATGCCATTCATTAGAGTAAATAAACCAAATATACAAAAAATTCCGAGTTTCCCAACGGCCTATTCCTACTCTAGGTTTGGTTATTGCATGTATGCCGCAACTCTAGCAACGTTAAGCAACGCGCTTAGTCGTCTACAGAGCGCGCTTAGTTTAGTTTTGTCTTAGCCTTTTAACCGGTGTCACGTATTTGAAGATTTGTTTAACCTAATTTACACGGATTTTTTGTTGTAAGTATTTTTTTTTATGTTATCCTTTTTCGGACCTTCGTATGTTGTGTCAGTCGCAAGTTCAGTCGAAAACTTTGAGTTTAATTTCGAGTATACTTTTTTTTGTTTTTAATTCATGCTTATTTGTCAATAATTGTATTACAATTGGGAAATGTTCTTGATGAATTTATTATATTAAATACTAGTTGCGCCCCGCGGTCTTACCCACGTTAATCCGGGATAAAAAGTAGCCTATGTGTTAATCCAGGGTCTAAGCTATCTACAGACCAAATTTCATGAAATTTGGTTCAACCATTTAAGCGTGAAGAAGTAACAAACATACACACACAAACTTTCGCATTTATTATATTAGTAGTATTTTTTAGTTAGTAAAGTTTTTGTACGTTAAAAATTGTATGTTCGAAAAGAACAAAACTCTTGATACCAATTAACCTATGTAAGTACTTATAACACCGTAATCTGTACCGGTTCCTTCTAGGAAAGCGCGTTTCACTGTAGACCTCAATGTCACTTACCATCAGGTGAATTGTGGTCAAGCGCTGACCTATTTAGAGTAAAAAAAAATTTGACAATAAATGAATGAATACGAATGAATCTGAATCTCTACATATACCTACAGATATAAAATACCGCACCGGTTCATCGTTGCAAAACATTAACCTTGATAACTAGGGCCTTTTCAAGGCAAGAGTGAACAGATTTCTTTTAGATAACCATGCTCCATGTTCGGACACAACTTCGCTTACCATCAGGCGAGTTGGTGGCCAAGCGAAGATGAGTCTAATTTAGGAAAAAACCTAATAGATGATGCTAAAATTTGACCCTAGCATGGGCTATCTAGCCCTTACTTTTGAATAAATGAAGTTGGAAAGTTTAATATCCAATTTTTTAATTTTTATAATGAATATTGCAAAATATAGATATAATTATAATAAAGTAACATTAAAAATTATCTGACTCAAACAAGAAAAGATCATTACTGTAAACTACAAAAACAACTTTAGAGTTTATTTTTTATTTTTTGCCGTAATTATAACTGAAAATAACAACTACCTAAGTAATTTTAAGAAGATGCTACCGTAATAATTATTTCTTTCTATTCAGTTTCGGTTTTCTTTCTGGTTCTAGTAAGATAACTTACCTAAAATTAAAATTATTTATATATAATAAAATTAAAATTATTTATATATAAGTAACTAAATTCGTCGAACATTAGACTTCGTGAACAAAAATCTTGAGACATCGTTTGGAATTACCAAAACTTTCTGACGTCACAACTCAACAATAACTTGACCAATCTCATTAATAAAATCTGTTAAAAATAAAGTACTTAAACATTCTGCGAAATTTAGTTAACATCGGCTAGAAACAAACACAGCAAAAATGCTCCCCATATTGTGTAGCGATGAATTTTTTTAATAGTTTCATTTTTCTTAGTATGAGCTGAGTGGCGAAGCTCTGGTGTCGAGAGTTTTCAAGCCACCCGAAGGCCTCCGACTTGGCTTAAAGACTGCTTGTACTAAGATTAACAGCCGGAACCCACAATTCAACGCGTCATCCGACCTGCAGTAATGTTTTTGAAAGTCAGTCTTTTGTATGGACGCCCATCTAAGAACCGTCAATATCGACCGTTGCTTAGCTTCGATGATCGCGTCAGATCATCTTAGTTAGCCGAGCTACAGGCGCTACGAACAGTACCTGTATACCAAGTTTCTTCGAAAATGGTTCAAAATAACGGCCTCAAGGTGAAAACCTACATACCTACGAGTACATACGTACAGACAGACCAAAGCAAAATTCGAAGTAAATGCAGAGAATATGCTCGCTTCGTATATACTTGCATTTTATTAACCAATACACAGATACCATCAGTAGTGTCTGCATCATAAGATAGCGCCGGTAGCTCGGCTAGCTAAGGTGATCTGACGCGATCAACGAAGCTAACCAACGGTCGATGCGGACAGTGTTTGGATGGGTGACCATGAACAAGACTGTCGTATTTCAATTGGCATTTTCATCTGGGCGATACCGTGGGTCGGATGACACGTTAAATTGTAGGTCCCGGCTGTTAAGTCAAGTCAGAGTCCTTCGGGCGGCTTGAAATCTCTCGATATCAGAGCTTGGCCACTTAGCTCATACGAAGAAGAGTCATAAGATACATTATATTATGAACAAACGCTATGCCATTTTTATGGTAGATGTATGAAGTAAGTAATTCGCATAATTGGTACGCAATTTGCACATATCATGACCTTGCTGCAACAACACTTGCTTGCTTATAAACTTAGTATAAAAATACGTAACTGGTTATGCATAGAGCGTCTATGTGGTTGCAAATTATTAGGGTCCCCTGCTCAAAGAGTACCAATTGGACCCTCTTATTGAGACTTCATCTGCATCTCTTGAACTGTTATAGGTAGACTTGATTTTTTACAGTACATTGTAATTCTGTAGCCTTTATATCAACATCTAACTAAAAAAGTAATAAAATAAGTATTTAAAGTGTTCCTTTTCCTTCCTTTTTATGTGGGCCGTGACTCCCCCGCAGAATTTATTCATTCATTTAGGGGTTATCTTGGGCAAGAACATAGTGCTTTATAGTATATGTATAGTATATTTAAAAGTACTAGCCCAATTTTGATACAAGTTTCAGTATTGTGACTGATACAGAAACGAGTCAGCGTCATTCTAGCTGGTAGTGGAGCATGCCTAGTCTGAAATTACTGGCTCTTAAGAAGACTGGCTGAACACGCCTTAAAGTGCTTAGCGACAGTTTTTCTTCTTGAAGGTTCGGTAGCCAGGCGAGAACTAGAAAACGCTAAACCACCATGCTATGGTTTCCTCTCGAAATTTTCCTTCTCTGAAATCTTTAATTTTTTGGTAGGGATCGAATTCTTAGTAAATTATCTAGTACAAATCCGAGCTGTACCTAGCAGGATTTTGCTTTGCGTTTTACAAATACACAAATAACATGTATAATTTATTAAAGGTTGCAAGTCTCAGTAAAAAATAAAGACCTTTGGAATTTTTAGCGGCTTTGTGCTAGATTTTTTCGTAAGGAAATAATATACTCGTATTTACGAACATATACATCTTGCAAGCTTCTTAGAAAAGGTTACTCATGTGGTTTTTGTTGTAAGTAAAATGACGTTAGTAATGTAGTCTTTTTATTTTAATAAAAATTGGCCCCTGAAATACAATGCTTAGCGAGCGGATAAAAAAAATATAAAACACTACACAAAATATTTATAACTTCATTAATTAATTTAAAAACATTGTTGCGGTTTTTGTTTAATTTTTAAATCTCGGCGCAAAAACGACGGTTTATTATATATTTGACGTGTCTTTATAATAATAATATAAATAAATAAATATATACCAATATTATAAAGAGGAAAAGTTTGATTGTTTGTTTGTTTGACGCGAATAGGCTCCGAATCTACTGGACCGATTTGAAAATTTTTTTCACCGTTTGGTAGCTACATTATCCCAAAGTAACTTTGGTTATAATTTGTTTCTCTTTACAAATTGGATTATTTTCAATTATTTTATAGCCCGTTTGAAGCCGGGGCTGGCTGCAAGTCATAAATAAATATATTATAATATTAGGACACATTTCACACACGGCTGGAAAGTCCCATACTAAACTATTTTTATAGTTTGTATTATGAATGCCTACACAAAGATCGGTCGGTCCCTGCACGGTTGAATCAATTTTGATTTAGATTTATATCCAAAAGGTCTGTTAGTTGAAATTGTTCTAAGTTACGGTTGATGAAAGTAAATCTAAGATGGCGAAAAACATATATTATAACAACAACCTCAATATGGATATCAAACGAATGGGCTTGATTTGCTACATTGCATACTAAAACAAATTTAAATAATAAATTTAAAATAAATAAATTTAAAATACAAGATGGCCACCAACACAAAGAGGGACTGAGGGTTTTGAAAACTTTTAATTTAAACTTATGTTATTAATTCAAAATAAAATAAAATTAAAACGTATTATATACTTCTCCCACAACGCACATCAAACACTATTACCTAAAACCTAGCGCTAAGATATCATTTACGTACACCTACGGTTTACCACAAATAAAATTTATCTTTATCTTTACTTAATGTAATCGTTCTCATCTTTGTAATTTATTTTTTAAAGTATTTTTCTTGTTTATTTTAAAAACCTTATCTTCATCTTAGGTTAGTAACATTTTGTGGCCGACGTCACATCCTGTGCTGAATCAGAATGATAAGTAAACTTACTTGTGCAACCAAACAGAACAATTATGTAAATTTATACATCATTCCTTCAGTCCTTCTTTGTAAAACTTTGGAATTCTCTTCCCGAGTCTCAACAGAGACTCGGGAAACATCCTGAGAAGCAATATCTGGGAGTGTTCGTATCTACAGTAAATAAGCGTGTAACATCGTAAACTATAGCGTTGTTTAACACCAGGTTCGATGACCTCGTTGGCGTTATGGTTACCATGCCGGGCAGTCAATCAGAAGGTTCCGGGTTCTATTCCCGGCACGGCCAACATATTTGTGCTTAACTAAATTTGTTGGCTGTGAGTCTGGGTGTAAATATGTATGTACATTAAATGTGTATGCACATATATGTGTCAGTTGTGTTAGCTACCATAACACAAACTAGAAATGATTCAGTATGGGGTTAACCAGCCGTGTGTGAAAAAAAAAGGTATGCTGTAGTCAAACGCAAACCTATCAGATGTAAATAATAATAATTATTACTTCATTTTTATGTGAAAGCCAGGCTTTTGACGGGGCACGACCCATCCACCCATCAACCTAAGTGGATTAGCAAAACGCTAATACTCAGTGCAAAGTAGAGGCCGGCATTCTAGTCACAAATAGCGTCGACCAAGCGCGTCTTTAAATTATTAAGCATCCGGTCCCTCATATTATTAAAGAATTAGAAAAACACACGTCAGATTTTCAATAAATATGTCACAATAGCTATAATTATTATGTCGTATTAATACGTGCGATTTCTCTTGTCAGTTCTATTAGCCACAGGCTCGTTATGCGCACTTAATCGTATATTTATACGTTTATTTACTGCAGCGTCCCCTAGTAAGTTACCGAGAAACCTATCAAAGGATATTCTAGCCAATCAACCAACCAAACTTCAACCCAGCACTGAAATCCGTATAAAAATCGTTCAAATAGTTTTGAAGATAAATGGCAACATTGTTTTCTGAAAACACATACAAACAAACACCCTCTCCTCCAAACGTATACTCGTATATCGGCCTCTTTTCTGTCGTGAAAAAAACAGTTATATTAATTACCGGTAACCCAATAGGTAATTAATTAGCTTCAATGCATTGTGATTGATTTGTTTGTAATTTAAAATTAAAAGAATTTCTTTCAACTTTTAACCCATATTTGAATAGAGAATACAAATAACATACAGAAGGTACACAGAGAAGGTTTAAACCTTTGAAACCTTTTGCTCCAAAAACAAGTTTGCATTACGCTTCAATGCAGCCCTTTTGTAGGTAAATGTGATATAATCTAGAACTGTTAATGTTTATAAAACAGACATTCCGTTTAATTCTTTAGTACCCCAAGATTTGGAATTCTTTGCCAAACGCTCTGTTCCCCGTAAACTATAATCTAGCGGTTTTCAAAGCAAAAGCAACCGGTCACTTCTGAGTAAGCGCGCTCCACCTTAGATCACAATATCGCTTACCATCAGTTAAATTGTGGTCAAGCGCAAGCCTATTCTGTTTAAAAAAATATAATAATTGATTTTGTACGAATTTAGTTCGTGAAATACCTACTACCACAGTTGAGGCGCTTCGCTCAAATATTTATCTGATTCGCGGCTCAACTCGGTAGAACATCGCCTTTCATAAAGGTTGCCACCTTTGTAACTTTAATCTTGACTGGCAACAGAAGTTAAGCAACAGATGCAAGTAGGCACAAGTATTCAGTAAGCAATATTTGCTTACCAATTCAAAGAGAAATGTTTGTTAACTTTGTAATTGTGAAACTAAGTGAGGGTACTACTATTTGTCACTTCAATTTGTCAATTATGTCAAAGTCAAGCTCACTCCATGGTGTTGTCAATATTTGCAAGTTTGCAGATGTGGCAATGTTTCGCGAGAATGCTGCGGTACCCACTTTATAAGTTGTCTCTGTAGCATGATATTTTGTAATCTTTGAACACGTGATAAGTCGTTTTCGTTGGGGCCTTTCGAGGCAATATGACACATAGCGCAGCAGTTAATCTACCGGCAAGTAGTGAGATTTACAAACAAATACTAGAAGGTATTGTACTCGTAGTGTGCAACTTGTGTTTTGGATCGGTGAGAAGTATTTCCGATTCTCATTCCGTATCTTGGTCGAACGGGCTGTCTCGTTGCTATTGGAAGTCATGTGTCCTTATATTTATTTATTACATTTTTTTAATCCTATTTATTTTAGCCGATGTTTCTGTGTGTGTGTGAGTTGTTAAGATTATAAGATAATATTGTGGCGGCGGCTATTTTGGACTGATTTTCATACTAACAGACCTTTCAACCGAAAAAATACTAAATCGAAATCGGTTTACCATTCGAGAGTTAAGATGCTACAGACACACATATAATTATGATATATATATGTATCTAGTGTTTCAATAAACTGCTCAACTGAGCTTTGCTCGGTATTTCTTTTTTTATATGACATTTTCGAAAAATGATTCCTAGCTAGATCGATTCATCGCCCCTGAAACCCCCTATATACTAAATTTCATGAAAATCGTTGGAGCCGATTCCGAGATTCCAAGAATTGCTCATTTAAAGATATATGATAAGATATACAAACAAACACACAGACTTAACTATGTCTAGATAGTCAGTCAAGTAGCATACCTATCCGTAGTTGCCGGTTCAATAACCCGACAACGAGCTAGACAATAGTCTACATCCTACTTGCTTCGTCGGACGTTGTGCCACAGTGGCTACGAGTTGCTCAACTACTCGACCACTGGCCTTGTCCCACTGCACTTACTGCGCTGTGACTAGGGCTACCAACAATGATTCTCGTAAAATCCCATTTGATGGGCGATGTAAGCAATGTCTCATAAAGCGCTGTTCGCCTCTGCGGGACGGGGTGCTAGCAAAGGACAGAGATATAATGTGTCCGTGCGGTAGAGCAAGACGGACTAAAAAGTTCAATAGCGTTGTTGGTATTTTCATATACACGTGTCATTTTAATTTTAAAAATTTCTGATGAGTAGATATATAGATACTCTTAATTGCAACATAGATAAAAGGCAGTATAATAACAGAAAAGCAAAGCATAATATTTATAGCTAGTGCTACAAATGACGACGTTATCACTAAAACCGATCTTAGTCAAGCAAACAATGTACGGAGACAAAATTAAAATAATTCCATGGGGTGTACAATAAAGAGGATATAAGTTACTAAACATATAACCAAAAATAAAAGTCTCAAAATACTTATCTAGGTACTAATTTCATATAAATATAATATTCGACTTATGTAAGTAGTAATTTGCGTATTACTGAAAAATTTAGCTTAGCTGTAGAAAGAAATTCAAGATTTCATACGGATTGGTTATATTTATTTAGACATAAAAAGTGCGTAGCGCACTGCGCAGATAAAGTCAGTGATGGTTAAACTATGCGCCATCAAACGAAATATTATCTTTGGTTACCAAATATTCACTTTCCTATCCTAAAAATACTTACCAACTTTGTATATATGTTATATGTTAAAGGCATGTCACACTACACGCATTATTTAAATACTTTACTAAACTTTTTTACACTATGATATATCTCGGGCAAAAACATCGTGGTTAGATCAGATTTTGAGGTCCTCAACTTACTAAGCACTATACTTCGTACTACTTCATTAACTTGCTATTTTGAGTTAAATGTAAATCCTTTGCCTAATCACAAAATATTCGCATCTATTACATCATATTCGGCAATAAAGTACGGGTTCAAATCGTGCGAGTTTCTTAGCTGGTTTAGTAGGCCAGTGTCAGTGGCGAAACCCGTCGCTCGAGAGGCATGGGTGTGTCCAAACCATGATGCGAGAGTAACGTGATTCTAAACACGTGTAGCGCCAAAGCTCGGCTAGCTAAGGTGATCTGACGCGATCATCGAGGTTAAAAAACCAAGCAAGCAGACAGTCTTTGGATATGGGCATTTGTAAAGTGGTATTTCCATCTGGGCGCTAACGGTGAGTCGGATGATATGTTAAATTGTAGGTTCAGTCTGTAAGTCTTAGTACAAGCAGTCGTTAAGCCATGTCAGAGCCCTTCAAGCGGTTTGAAAGCTTTCAACATCAGATCTCCCTACATCTGGAGTTGAGAGTTTAGCTCATACGAAAAAGATGAACATACATACATACATACAGTTTTCTATAGAAACATGAATACGTTAAAGAAGACATTATCCTGAAGTACTTTTGTACAAGTAGTTTCTCGAAAAGCCTCATAGGTACCGAGTTACACACTTCCAAAGTTTTAGAGAAAAATGTGTAGATATGTTCAACCCTATGATAGTATGATAGGCATCAACGAGTTTCAAATAAAGAATGAATGGTCAAGAAATGTGACTAACAGCTGCGTACGCGCACACACTTGGGTTTGTGAGTAAAAAATACCTGTAGTAGTATTAGTAGCCTTTAAATTCGGTAGATACCTAATGTATTTGCGACCAGCTACGTTCCGCGGCGTCACCTGCGTTGCTCTAGTAAGTTAAAAGTAGCCTATGCCTGTGCTAATCTAGAGCCTAAACTAAATCCGTACTAAATTTCATTGAAATCAGTTCAGCCGTTTGAGCGTGAAGAAGTAACAAACATACACACTCTTACACACAATTTATAATATTAGTAGGATTATTAGTATATCTATACTTATATTATAAAGAGGAAGAGTTTTTTCGTTATTTGTTTGTTTGACGCGATTTTGCTCCAAAAACTACAGGACCGATTTGAAAAATTCTTTCATTGTAGAGTAGCTGCATTATCGCCAAGTAACATAGGCTTTATTTTGTTTCCTAAAATATCAGAGATCTTTAGTAAAATGTGTAACAAAAGCTCTCTTATAAAACCCTGCGAAGCCGGGGCGATCTGCTAATAAAGCTTATAAGAGTTTTTAATAATTAGTAATTTATTTCCAACAACCTTAAATAACATTATAAATGCTTAAACTTATTTGACTATTTATATCTATTTTTGTTAAGTATTTTATGTTATATAAAAATTTATATTTTCTCTTATTGTCACCCCACTCTGAGTATTGGCCTCCTCTAGTTTATTCCAAGTTATTCTATTGTTTACCTTAGTTCTCCAGTGTTTTCTTGCTATTGTAATTATATCAACTAACCATCTGTTTTTTGGTCGACCTTTTTTCCGCTTTCCAATAGTTATTTCCGATGTCCATCTATTATCTTTGTATCTTGCTACGTGCTTATAAGAGTTAGTAAAACAAAAGTAATTTTTGTGCTTATTTTTGTCCCCAGTACAATGTCAGCGGAAGGACTAACCGCAGAGCAGGTGGACGCGTTACCTGACCGCATCGCGGAGACCTTCGCCGGCCTGCATGTCCTCATCACCGGAGGAACAGGCTTCATGGGGAAGGTGCTGCTGGAGAAGCTCCTCAGGTAACTCAACCTCTATGGCGCAACGGTTACCATGCCGGACTGCTAACCAGAAGGTTCCGGGTCCGATTCCCAGCCCGGCCGACATCTTTGTGCTTAACTAAATTTGTCGGTTGTGGGTCTGGGTGTTAAATATGTATCTATATAAAATATATATGTATGTATATGTAGTATAATAATATCAGTTGTGTTAGCTACCATAACACGAACTTAAAATGGTTGAGTATGGAGTTAACCAGCTGTGTGTGAAATGAGTCCTTAAAAAAACTGTACATCATCCATTTTACTCATTAAAAGAATTTTTTAAAAACACATTTGACTGAATCTTTATTCTCGAATAAATAAATGTACATGATACTGAAGTTGATACGATGAATTAAAATTGTACTGAATGAATGAAAAACATTTATCTGTACCTACTTTATCTTTTAAATCTGTTATTTTTTAAAATTTGACATTGCAGTAATTTAAGCTTTGACATGATATATGTAAATAATAATAATTAGTTCGGACATGACAAGATGTTTATACTTGTCACAATATATAGTTAAAATGTCAAAATTAAATTAAATTTGACGTGAAAAATCTACATGGGTGACTGAACTTGGTCCAATAGCGCTTTAACTACTTTTTATGACTGTGGAATATATATATATTTTTTTTATAATTGTGGAATAATATCATATTTATGATTGTGGAATAATTTTCAATTGAAAATGCCAGTCTTGTTAGCAGTAAATGGCAAGCCATCTTCTAATCATTAAAATTACTACCATTGTAATATAAATAACAAGTTACATAATTGACTCGTACGTACATGAAATATACCACATAACAAAGTTTGAGATTCGAGAAGCCATTGTGTTTGAGAAAGGAATTCGTTGCAAAACCAAAATGGCATGTTATTGAGTAAGTTACTCTCAAGAAGATCTAATGAGAATAATAATACTTACTCGTAATAAAATGAACAATCTCCTAGGTTTTAATGTTGCAAATCTGCGCGGAAATTTCCTAATACATGGAAACATACTGTACTAATATTATACAGTACGGTTGTAATTCTGTCTGTGTGTGTGTTTGCCAGCCAGGCTAAAATTTTACAACATGCTAGCTTGAAATTTGAGTATATTATAATTCTAAAAATAAAAGACTTTATGACATATTTATTTTTGTAAATTTTTAAAGTTTACATGATTTTTGTTTTTTTATCAATTTGAAATAATTTTAATGTGATTTCCCTTTATTATTCTTAATTTATATATACCTACATTTATTGTTATCGTTTAGTTTTAAGTTGTAAATTTGTATATAAGTATACATAAATAGATATTAAATTAATCCTTGTATTATAATGTTTTCGTAAACAATATAGTAACGCCATTTTGAAAAGCAATTATACCAAAACGATTATTATTAAATGGTTAAATCATAGATGGCGCTTTGAATTTATAGTGTTTGTAAACAAAAAAAAACCGTTATTTTCGAGCCAACAAATGTAAATAACACATATTGTACGGAGAATGTTTGTTGGTTACTTGGTACCTGCAGGTTTTTTTTTAAATGCAGGCAAAGCCGCGGGTAACAAATAGTGTAATCATAAATATACTATATTTATACATATGTCCTTATTAATGGACTTTACGTGTTAGCGTGCGAAGTTTAGCAATTTGCGGTTTGTGAAACCTTACATGCTATAGGTACTTAGAGATTACTAACAGTTCCTTCTTTGGAAATTATTGTTAACAAAGGAGACTAGTAGAATTTTCCTTGCTAGTTTGTTCTTTTTAGGTATTTAGGTTACCTAGTAAACATTTCTAGATTCTAGAAACCATTTTTTCCCTTAAGGCCTTCATACTTTTATTTCTAGATTTCCAAAGAGGCTATGCGGCAAATGGTGGCCACGGTTAGGAGGGGGATTTAATGTCGTCCCCTTATAAATAGCAATCAATTTCAGGATATAAATTAGCTGTCGGTCTGGGTGTTAAATATGTATGTATATAAAGTATACATGTATGTATGTATATGTAGTATATCAGTTGTGTTAGCAACCATAATTACTAACTAGAAGTGGTTTAGTATGGGGCTAACTAGCCGTGTGTGAAACATGTCCTAGTATTAAATATATATGTATATTTAAAAACATATATTTATTTATTTATATTAGAAACACTCCGCTCTTTGTCAGATTGTCTTATATTTCATCCAAATCCGTCTCTTAAGGCGCAGATAAGAGCAAAACCTACTATACCAAATTACTTATAGGTCTATTTCTTATAGGTCTTACTATTTATAAAAGTACAAAAGTATTTATTTGTCTTCATTTATTTTCAGAAAATGTCCCGACATCTCTCAGATATACCTCCTAGTTCGAGAGAAGAAGGGGAAGAATCCTAAACAGCGTTTGGAAGAAATCTTCAATGGAGATGTAAGTTTTATTTAAATTGTAATTTCGTATGAGTTAAGGGGCCAATTAACTATTTACGACTGCTTGTACTAAGAATAGCCGGACCTTTTTTAATGTATCATCCGACCCATGAATGTCACTTTCAAAAATTGCAAGCTATATATAGCTATATAATCATATTTTGGAAGAAATCTTCAATTGAGATGTAAGTTTTATATTGTAATTTCGTAAGATCTAAGTGACCGAGTGGCTTTTTACGACTGCTTGTACTAAGAATAGCCGGACCTTTTTTAATGTATCATCCAACCCATGAATGTCACTTTTAAAACTTGCAAGCTATATATACTCGTATATAGCTATATAATCATATTTTCCTGCCCTTGTTTGTTGTGTTAAATGACACTACAATTACCGCGAAATTGTTCCAAACGTTGACACATTTTGTATCAAAGAAACCATAGATAATTGGGTATTTGAAAAAAAATAAAATTTGTGATAAATAGAAAGATTATATTTTAGTTTTATAACAAAAATATTTTTTTATTATTTTTTTTGCAATAATTCATAATGTTAGTCTATGACGTCACACGCGCTCGGGTTTGTTCGGGAGTTGTCGGCGTGTCTTCGGTACTGGATTCAAAAATTAATTTTTATTTTGAAATAACTTTTGAATTATTGCAAAAAAAAAAAAAATAGTTTTGTTATAAAACTAATATATAATCTTTCTATTTATCACAAAAAAATTTTTTTTTCAAATACCCAATTGCCTTTGCCTTACTAAGCTTCCCTGCTATGTGCAATCGTATTGGAACTAAGTTCCTTAAAAAGCACGTTAATTGTATGGGAGCCCCTTAAATATTTATTTAATTTCAATTACGTACATAATATATTTTTAAAATTAATACATACATAAATATTCTGTAAATGCTTAGAGCGTCTATCAAATGCCGTTATAAAGATCGAGTAAAAAATGGCATTAAAATTACGTTTGTTCTGTGGCAGCCCAAGGGGGCTTTTTTTTATAATTTATTTCGAAAGGTTATCTATTTTTTTTGTGAAAATTTGGAGCGTCTACCTGTTACCGTTATTGATATAGAGCAAAAAATACTGGCTGTGTTTTCGCGCTGAAAATTGAAGATCCACGATGATCTTTGATCAGATGAATAATGATTTTCAACTGTTACCTAATTCGTGAATAACTCATCTGGCTTCAATTACCCAAGTTACTCGAATTTAGAGCAGTGTGTCAGAACCGAGAACTATTTCGAAAGGTCTGACTTAGGCACAACTTTTACTTTGCGCAGACTTAGTTTCGATTTTAAGGAAATAGAAAATAATCAATAATGCAAATATTTAGTTAATAATAATCATAATAATAATGCGAATAAAGGTCCTAACAAAAGTTACAAATAAGTATTATTAGACCAGGGCCGAAGCCTTTAAATGGTAAAAAATAATAAAAAATACAGTAGGATGAAACCCATTAGATTACCACGAAAAATAAACATTTTTTACCCTTAAAAACTCACCCCCTTCTACTTCCTAAACTCGGATCGACCGTAATTTATTTTTCTTTTTATTTTGATCATATTCCCTTCCTTTTCTAATGGGTTTCGTACTACTGTAGTTTTTTTGTTTTCAAAATTTATCGACCCTGGGTTAGATTTCTGAAACAGCCAATATCTTTGTGAATTTTTGAAATTTGTTGACTGTTGGCCTGGGTGTTAATTATATACTAGTATGTATAGATGTAAAGTATTTATGTATGTATAACATATAGTATATCGATGGTGTTAGCGACAAACTAGCAGTGGTTTAGTATGAGACTAACCAGCCGTGTGTGGAATGTTTCCTGACAAAAAAAAAACTTGTATTCTATCTTTGTACAGCAAGGTAAACTTTATCAAAATTTTAGAGGTACTGAACACTCAATATTTGTTAGTCGTAGAGACAGCGTATACATTATGACTTAATAATTATTACGCAAAGATGATTTGCCATAGCAATGACTGCCTTGACCCGGTTTTGCTTGATAGTCTCGCGTAACCAAGAATTTGCTTACTTATTCCAACGTCACAAATGTTTAGGATAACTTGACTTTTATATTATTAGCAATTTCTTTTATTTCCTTTTTCAAGCTGTATTCAAAGGTCCCACTAGAATTATAAAATACCGATATGCTACGAGTATGTCTGAACAAATAAATTTATCTTTGCCATGTTCTTTCTGAAATAAAATAATGGACAGTTTTTTTTATTAATGAATAATAATAGGCTTACGTTTGACCGCAGCTTGCCTGATATTAAGATTGACTGTGGTCTAAGATGTATCAAGCGTACCTAGAAGGAACTTATTTACTCTAGATTTGAAGACCCCCAAATTGTACTTCTCGGGAAAAAGAGACTCAGGAAGAGCGTTCCAAAGCTTCGCAGTTCTCACAATGATCAATTTATTGTATGTATTCGGATCTAAAATTTAGATATATGCTAACTTCTATTTTTTTTTTGCACAGATTTCACACTCTGCTGGTTAGCCCCATACTAAACCATTTCTAGTTTGTATTATGGTTGCTAACATAACTGATATACTACAATACATATATAAAACACAGACCGTCTGCCAATAAATCAAGGATGTTGGCCGTGCCGGAAATCGAACCCTAGACTCTCTAGTTGGCAGTGCGGGAAGGTAACAATTACGTCAACGAGGTCGTAAAATTTTAAATTAATAAAAAATAAAAAAAGACGATGATGTTTCGCGGGATTGTTAATTTTTTAGTTTAGTACTTGTTTCGTTATAACTATGTTGCGTTATAGGCTTTTTATATATTAATCTAAAATTAAATATTCTGCCCCACTTTTGATATCATTGACAAATTTAAGACCGGCTTTGCTACATCACATAATTTACATACTCGGTTTTATATAGTTTACTAGTTGGTATCCGTGGCTTTGCCCGCTGTTTTGCCCGTGCCACATATTTTACTAAGATTTGATTTGTATTATTATGTCCCCAAAATGTTTTTACAAAATGTATATTGCTGCCACCTATGAAATATCAGAGTTAAATAGTTTAGAGTTCCAACTATTATATAATTACGCAGAAAACCACACCATATACCTTTAGTAGGTATATATAGTAGGTATAATAATATTATGTACGCTAAACAACTGGTTCTACGGTAAATCCCTTACGCCACTACATACGAGTATATGTTATTCTAGTTATCGTTATAAATGAAAAAAAAACGCATAAAAACATACGGATTTTGTTTACGTCTCTGTTATAGTGTACAAAAAATATACTTGTTTGCCAATAACTTTTGTAACAAAAACATATTTATATATTTACGATGACATGCGCAAAATTGGCCAAATGCGAGTCAGGCTCGCGCCTTATCTTAAAAAATTGCAAACAAATACTTTTGTTGTAAAATATAAATGTCATCAGGTCTACTATTTTTGTTTATATACTAGATGGGTTTGCGCTTGGTCACAATTCTCCTGATGGTAAGCGACATTGTGATTCAAGATAACATTTTTAAATCTGAAGTGAATCCCCCTTAAAGCACCCCTGGCGAAACTTTTCATACTTTTAATTTAACCATTCAATAATCTACTACCATAATCATATTCAAGACTTTCACTTGATAAATATAGATTTTTACATACAAACTTTCACCCCCATTACAAACCCTTAGTTCACGTCTGGCAAAAGAAAAACTTGATACCGTTATTTTAAATGTTACATAAACTATAAATTTTAAATTTCATTGCTAGAAGTTTCATACAAACTGTTTTACCCCCTTTTACCTCCTTAGGGGTGGAGTTTCCAAAAATCCGTTCTTAATACGCGTCTACATACTAAAACAAATACACCCTCCAAATTTCAAAACCCTAGGATCAGCCGTTTGGGCTTTGCGTTGCCTGAATGACTCAGGACAAAAATTCTTATAGTATAGATGTCTTGTTTTTCATTTTCAGTTGTTCACCACACTGCGAACTCTCCAAGGCGGCATTAGCACGATGCTGGATAAGTGCACCATCGTCGGCGGTGATGTCGGGGAACCAGACCTGGCGCTGTCTCCGGCGGACCGGCGGACCCTCGTCGAGAAGGTGGATATCATCATACATGCTGCTGCTACCATCAGGTACAATGTTTATGATATACAAAAATATGTATAGATGATTATGCTGATCAGAGAAATAAATAGAAGACAAAATTAACGTTACCTATCACAATTCGGAAAATCTTAACTCTACACGTGTTTCGCCTAACCACAAGGCATCATCAGGAGATGCCGACTCTTCGAACAACAAGTCGAGAAAGTCAGCATCTCCTTATGATGCCTTGTGGATAGGCGAAACACGTGTAGAGTTAAGAATTTCCGAATTGTGATAGGTAACGTTAATCTTAATTAATCTTAGTTAAGTAATCCTAGTTATTTTTTCCTTTACTTGTCTTAATTTGGATTTCGGATCACAGCGGAAGTACACTAAATATTTAATTTTGTCTTCTATTTACAATGGATTTCCGCAAAGTAACGCCTGAGTCAATAAGTTATTTAAGAGAAATAAATATTGTTGTTACAAAAATTATAGCGATTTGTTTACGATTTTACGTTTAAGCACAGATTACTAAATAGTTGTTTAACACAACAAGATAAAATGTTAATTTGACTTTTATTCTTGATTTTTCAATTTTTCACTATAAATCGAAAATGGTATAAAATGTCGAATAAATTGCGTAAAAGCCGTCTAAAGCACCTCTCTAAGAATATTTATACTTATTTTTATACCGAATAGACTTATCAATTAGAAATAAAATTATATTTTATAACCAGTTTTTTTTTCATATTAATAATATATAGCTACTTTTTCGATATAGTCATGCACAATCAAGTCTAAGGGTTTCCAAATTTTTTATTTTACTCTTGTTTGGATAAACAGACATGTAGCAAAAACATGGTCAAGTTACTAATAGCGATATCTTACTAGAAAAAGTAGTCTAGTTCGTTCAACTTGTAAACTGAACAGGAAAGGACAATTATTTGTTTTTTTTCGAAAAAGAAACTTAGAAGCAGGTTTTGAGTTCGACAATATTTGATTTCGTTTGTGTGAAAATGAAATTCTGAAATAACACGCTTTAATCTCAATTATTACTTATTAACATTTATTGGATAGTCATCGTTAGTAATTAATAGATTTTCCAAATTACCAACAACCAATTGACTCAGGCGTTACTTTGCGGAAATACATTGTAAATAGAAGACAAAATTAAATATTTAGTGTCCCTTCTTATTTTATCACAGCGGAATTACACTAAATATTTAATTTTGTCTTCTATTTACTATTAATTACTTCAATATTTATAACGTGACTTAAATATTTATTCTAAGACTCCCCAAGTAGCACAAAACTGAATTATATTGGTTCACATCGGTTATTTCAGCATTATAAGTTAATTATAAAGGTTCTCTAACACGCTAACACCTGCTTTATAGAACGTCGGAACTCATATAATGCTCTTTGCTGTAACTTAGCTGTATTATATTTCACACAAATGGCTTTATACAGCCCTTAGTATTACTGTAATACGGGAAAAAAAGCTGTCTGTTTTTTCCCACAGATGATGTGTGAAGATTAAAATAAAAGCCACTACGCGTGCTTGCCTCGTTAAACAAGGGAAATAAATATTTAAGGGGGTTCTCGTATAAAAAACGTGTTTTTTACCGTTTTATTAGATGACGACACAGCACTCTTCGTGAATGAGTATGACTCACATTTCTTCGGTCATTTAAAATTAATATAAATGTTAAAGAGTTGACTATAGATAGATAGATAGAAAATTCTTTATTGGGCACATTAATTCTTACATACAAAAAAGAAAAAGAAAGAGCTTACAAATAAGTGTGCCACAATTGGCGGCCTTATCGCTTAAAGCGATCTCTTCCAGGCAACCTTTGGATGGAGAGGAGTTTATAAACAACTGAACAAGGACGATTATGTGAATTCTTCACACGGGAATTCGATGTGGCTATGAGTTACGAGTATTTTATCACATTTACCGACCATTCCAACAAAAAGTAAACTACGCAAGCAATATGTTTGGTCTAACAATGTCTCTGACAACCATGGTCAGAGGAAGTATAGACGGAACTACAAAAAAAAAAAAAAGATTTTTATCACATCTATTCCTCTCTCATATTCCAGGTTCGACGAAGAGCTGAAGAAGGCTGTTCTTCTGAACGTGAGAGGTACCAAGCTCATGGTGGAGCTTGGAAAGGAGTGCAAGAACCTCAAGGTGACTCCATCATACAGTCTTATTAATATTTTTTATTCTTTAAAAAAAAGGAGGGTTATTATAAATGCAGGGTAGTAGGACATTTTCTAGTGCTCGCCTGGATAGCAAACACCTTTAAGTTAATTTTTTTTTAATTGTTTTTATTATCTTAATATTTTATTTTATTGCCATTTTAACTTTAGTCTAGCATTTTGTTCCGGCCTCTTCGAGAGGCATTTAATCTGGTCTAGGCGTACCCATCTTTAGGCCAAAGTGTTGTTAACTCGTGTGGTTATGCTCTGTGTAGGTTAAATGAATGAAAGAGTAAAAAATAAATATGTTCGACATTATTTACGGAGAAGCCAATTAGTTTCACGAGTTTTCATAAGTTTATGAAAAAAATATAACCATAGTCTTAGTAAGGTCTGAACAGAAAATGTTCCATATTGTGTCGAACGAACAAATAGTTTTTTGCATAGGTCTAGTAATATTTTGTCTCTCTCACACAGCTGTTCATCCACATCTCGACGTCCTACTGCCATCTTCACGAGAAGCTTCTGGAAGAGAAGCCGTACCCCCCTCCCGCGGATCCTCACCAGATCATTACCACTATGGAGTGGATGGACGAAGCTGCAGTCGCTTCTGTCACGCCCAAGTATTTATATTGTTTATTTTATCCGATTGGTAAATAGAGTTATTTATGTTTTCCGAGAATATTTATGTGGTCGGTCCACAGTCGAAACGTTTGAATGTATTTTAAAGACCTTGTAGCAATATAAAGTAAAATTTCAAATCATTATTACAAAGGAACCATGGTTTTTTGTTGGGTTTGCAAGTGACTGCTTTAGCAAGAGTTTTAAGCCTCCAACAAAGGCCTCAAACCTGGCATAAAGACATCTGTACACAGGCTATAGAGCGACGGCGGTTGGCCTCTATTTAGCAAAGATATATCCAGGACAGATAATGAGTCCGGAGACGGCCGTCCAACGGTCATGAATTGTAACTAGGACCGGTGGTAGTAAGCGCGTTAGAAACATCATTGTCTCGATTCGGAACGGGTGGTGACGTGTGCCAGTCATGCAAGATACAATACAAGACTCTAATTTCTATTTTTTAATACATAAAAATACGCCTGCACTCGCATCAGGCTAGAGCACTTTTAAGTATAATTTATTATCCGTGCTGTTATGTGCTTATAATAAATTGTTATGAATTTGTAATACAAATATATTATGTACGAGTATGTTATCCTTAGATTGTTGGACAAGCTGCCAAACTCTTATGCGTTCACGAAGGCTCTTGGAGAGGCGCTGGTAGTAGAGGCCATGGACCACATCCCCGCCATGGTGCTCAGACCCTCTATCGGTGAGTATATACCAGGGATTTTTTCTTTGTTTATAATAGGCTTACGTTTGACCGCAGCTTGCCTGATGTTAACTTGACTGTGGTCTAAGATGTTACCTAGATGTTAGAACCTATTTACTCTAGACTTGAAGAACCCCAAATTGTATTTCTCGGGAAAAAGAGACTCAGGGAGAGAGTTCCAAAGCTTCGCAGTTCTCTCAATGATTAATTTAATGAACCTATTTACTTGAAGGAACATATTTACTCTAGAATACTAGAGAGGATTGCTGATATCTATTTAATAAAGCGTGGCGTAGAAGTTTGCCATAATTACAGATGAAACCTAGATGGCGCTGCAAATCGAGCGTACAGCCTAACTGCCGCCAAAACTCGCATAGTGATATAACGATAGAAATAACTTGACTCAAGTGAATTCGTTTAAAAAAATACAAATAGATGGCGCTTCGTGTATCGAATGATACATGTAGTACAATTTTTAGTAATAGATTGGTTGTCTATTATATTGATTAGTCTATGGTATATATAGGTACTACCCGCGGTGTTACTCGCCTTGATCTGGGATAAGAAGTAACCTATTTGTTATTTCAAGGTATAGCCCACCTTTACACAAAATTTCATCAAGATCGGTTCAGCCGTTTGAGCGTAAATACAAGTAACTAACATACATCTCGTGCTTACACACGCAAAAACTTTCGCATTTTTAAGATTAGTAGGAAGTAGGATACAAGCTTACGGTGTTACTCGCCTTAATCCTGGATAAAAAGTAGCATATGTGTTAATCCAGGATCTAAACTATGTTCTTACCAAATTTCATCGAAGTTGGCTTAGCAAAACCTTAACTTTACAGTTTTCTTGTTAATTTTCAGTGATTCCGATCTGGCAAGAGCCGTTACCTGGTTGGACAGATAACATCAACGGACCCACTGGACTACTTATTGGTAAGTTGAGTCTGAGCGCTAAATACGATATACTAGCCCAAGATTTATCACCTTGTTTATCGAGGGAACTCCGCTAATCAATATTTTTTACGGGGAACTTTGTTGGCTTTGTAAACTGTTTACGTAAGGCATCTTAATATTTTCGCGAAGAAAACAGTCACACTTTTTTTTTATTATCTAACCTATATTGTCCCACTGTTGGGCACAGGTCTCCCCCAATGATCTCCACGCTTTTCTGTCCTGGGCCAGTTCCTTACAGTTGTTGTGGAAGTCCACCAACTCCTTGCGCCATCGAGTTGGCGGCCTGCCTCGTCGTCTTCTGCCATCTAAGAAGTCCCACTCCATGGAAACCTTTGCCCAACGGTCAGGGTGCATCCTGCACACGTGGCCCGCCCACTCCAATTTGAGTCTGGCAGCCTTTTTTGCTACGTCGGTAACGCGGGTCATGGAACGCAGCGTGGTGTTTCGGATGCGGTCTTGTCATTTAATTAAAAGTTGGAAAACTTGAAACACTTTGAAACACTTACTTATTATTAAAAGTTGGTTAGTCCAACAGTTTCCAAACCGTTTTCTACGCGAAAACTTTGTTGGCTGTCGATCTGGGTGCTAAATATGTATAGACAAAAAGTATTGACATGTAGTACCTATATCAGTTGTGTTAGCAACCATTATATAAAATAGAAATAGTTTACTATGAAACTAATCAGCCCTGTGTAAAATGTACTTTGTTAATTATCGTAAGGCATATTATATATTTGCACAAACAAACGGTCACACTTACTTTATCCAAAAAACGTTGGATAACGTCAACGGGATTGGGCGCATTACGAGCGTCATCAATGGGGACGAGCATCAACGGCCCTTCGTCTGTGTCAACGTGTTTTATTTATATTTATTTTTTGTTGCGCAGGCGCAGGCAAGGGCGTGATCCGCACGATGTACTGCAAGAGTAACAGCTACGCTGACTACCTGCCAGTAGACGTGTTCATCAACGGCATCATGATCGCTTGCTGGAACTATCTCACTTACGGGTATCACCTACTTTTTTACTATTTTTATTATTTCATCACGAGCAGGGTCACAGCGAAGACACTGATTCGCTGTCGAACTTTCCAGAATTGGCACAAAGCGTTTTGCTTCGACCTTCATTGTCAGAATTGCGAAGCTCTGGAACTCTCTTCCTGAGTCTCTTTTTCCTGAGAAGTACAATTTGGTGGTCATCAAATCTAGAGTAAATAGGTTTCTTCTAGGCAAGCGTGTTATATTTTAGGCCATTAGTGAAGCTTAACATCAGGCAAGCTGCGGTCAAACGTAAGCCTATTCGTCATTAAAAAACCCCTTACGTAAAAACAACCAGTTGTTATAGGTAAGTTTGATGTCTCTGTAAGGAAAACGCTTAATAACAGCATATTTTTTTACCAAAGATATTCAAAAATAAAGTTATGCTGAAGCAATGTATACTTAATAAAAGCACCTTTTGATTATATCGAAAACATTGTTGCTTATATAAAAAAAAACTAAAACAATGAGAGTTGAATGACAGACAGCATAACTCTTTGTTTATATAAAAAGTTATTATATGCCAAAGCGATGTACGCTTATCAACAATTTATCAACAATTAGCTTAACTTAATAGCTTTTTGCTTATATCAAGTGATGACATAACAATACAATACAATATGACTTTATTGCACACCAAAATAAAAAAAAAACAGTTTTTTAGCAAGAAAAAGAATAACAGAGGTAGTACATTAGGTGGCCTTATCGCCTAAGGCGATATCTGACAGGCAACTTTTGGATGGATTTAAGTTACGGACAAGCAGAGGGTGGTGTACTAACTTAAAAGAAAGAAAAAAAAAAACAAACTTTATAAATACTAAATAAAGATAAATTACACCTACACAAAACTTCACATTGACTTACAGTGTGGACATATAATGATGATAGACCATGTTCTGAAAAATGGGAAGAGACTTGGCCTGCCGAATTGGCAGTGGCAGCGTGTTCCATAACTGAAGGGCTTTGATAGTAAAGGAGTTATGATAGAAATAATTAGATTGAGAACAGTTAGGATGTTTCAAGGGGACTAAGCGGGAAGGACGTAGGGAAACAGAATGCGAGGGAGTGACGAACGTGAACCGCTCTAACAATAACTGAACAATATTTTCTCAGGGACAAGAAATCCAACGTGATCAACTTCACATCATCAGCGGAGATCAAGGTGACATGGTCGGAGATGATCGACGCTGGCAGAGAGATCATCATGAACAGGGTGCCGCTCAACGGAGTCGTGTGGTAAGTACACTGGAACTCAACACTCAACTGTCTCTTTCTTACGAGCTAATTAAGTTCGGTTGTCTTACGCCTTGAAGGAATCGCGCTTAAAAACATCTTGTCCCTCAAAAATCAGTGTAATAATGCTGCCTCTTCTGTGTGTGTATGTACACAACTATGGGGTCTGTATATACAAGTCTAGGGTGTGTATGTACAATTATGTGTATAAACACCTAACGACTTCAAGAATAATGAAAGAGCGAGATGGAATGAGGAAATCGTAGTTGATGGAGTGAAATGGAAAGAGAAAATATGTTTTGCCGACCCCACCTATTGGGAAAGGGCAAAGACAATGATGATGATATAACTAGAAGATCATTTATCTATGGAGTGTATTGAAGACATATAATTATAAGTATATCAGAAAAACGCATGTTTATGACAAAACGTCTGTTGCCGGTTCGTAGATAATCCGACTATTATTCTAGATCTTTCGAACTCCAGAACATTCTCTTACTTCTCGATCGCATTAGCTTAGCGTTTAGTTTTTTAACTTAAAAGTAATTCTAGAACATTCTCCTTGCAGGTACCCGGGCGGTTCGATGAAGCACTCGCGGTTGTACCACAACATCTGCGTATTCTTCTTCCACCTAATCCCTGCCATCATCATAGATACGCTCCTCTTCTGTTTGGGGTACAAGCCTATGTGAGTACCAACCACTAAATATATTTTATATTTTATTTCACAAACGGTGATTTTATGAATAGGCTGATTGGATATTGCATGTACCATCATAGCTAAGTAGACCAATGCGAGGTCATATTTATAGCTACTTACTCCATTAGGTGAAGCGTTGATCTGAGGAAGGTAGCGAATTTTGGATAGCGTAGAGAAACCCAGGGCCAAATGGCGTGCCTTGAGAGAGGCCTAAGTTCAACAGTGGACGAGCATAAGCTGATGATGATGATGATATAGATCCCAGCAGAGCCTTTGATAAAGCCTGGCTAATTTAGCTCGCAAACTGAAATGTATCCAATCCAAATCTGTAGCACCCAAACAAAACAGTAGCTATTCTCCACACTAAGGTACTATATCTAAAAATAATATGAAATTATAACTTTTTTCTCTTTAAACTCCAGTTTAATGAGGGTGCAGCGCCGTATCAACAAAGGTTTCGAAGTGTTCGAGTACTACACCAACAACCAGTGGGATTTCAAGTCGGACATCGCCCAGACTGTGCGACAGAGACTCAATGCTAAAGAGAGACGGGACTATAAGGTCGATGCTGTTGGTAAGTGGGATTTATCACCTATGAAGTACAGGCTTATCCTTCTTTCCTTTTCCGTTTATCCTTATCTTTCCTTCCAATTCAGTGAAAATTGGTACCATTTGAAGGCATTGGTACTTTGCTTTCTTCTAAAATTATAATTCAGCTTTTTTCAAGGCAAGATCGAACCAGATTCCTTTTTGGCAAGTGCGTTCATCATAATAACAATGTCGTTTACCATCAGGTAAATTGTGATCTAGCAAGCATATTCAGTGTAAACAAACACGTATGCCACAGCGTAGGTCCACATATTGAATGTAAGCTTTAAATGTAAACTTATTTTGATTAGTGGGTGGTCTCCAGTCGGAGCATGTCTCCACCTGGTGTTTCCAGAGGTACTTAAGACGTCCGACTGGTCCAAGTACGCTCTATTTACTACTCGACTTTATTCGATTCTTTCTTCCATTCTTTCTACGCGACTGAGTCAGAGAAATCTGTGAGCCTTCCTTTCATCTATTAGGCGAATGGGCAGCACATGTATAGCTATAGGTTACTTAGTTCTTGTTTTCTTTTCTAGGCCTGGATATCTCGAAATATTTCGAAGACTGCATCTTGGCTGCGCGTATTTACATCCTGAAGGAAGGCAACGAAACCTTGCCGGCTGCTCGGAGACACATGAAAGTGTAAGTTTTTAACAGTAATTATTTTATTCCTTGAAAATACATATTTATAATGTTACCACCACAAAGTAATAGTTACCACATATTTTTCGTATTTATTTCTAATCTGTGGCCCTAGAGTTAATAATGTGATATAGTTTTTATATTATTTAGGAGAATTTTCTTTGTTGTCAAAACGAGTCATATTTTATAACTGTGATCAGTATATTTGAAAACTTGCGTAAATATGGATAAAGCTACAACTTGAGACAATTAGAAAACATTTGAAAGTTCATACCCTCACACCATACCTCGCACATCCAATTGAGTGTAAGCAAGAGAAAGAGAAATTTTAAAAGTTTTCTTTATTGACGCGAATATGCGTTTTTTACATACAAAAGTGAGAAAGATATATATAATAAGTGGATTTACTTACTTACTAAATTTTTTAAGAACTTTTTCCAATCTTTGCAAACTTAAAACTGCAATTTCAATTTAATTAATTATATTTTTTTAATTTATCCCCAGCATGTGGTGGGTGGACCTCATCACGCGCGCGCTGTTCTGGTGCCTCATGCTGTACTGGATCAGCGGCTGGTTCTCCGTCTCATCTTCCACCACGCCTGCCGAGCTACCTGCAGCTATCGCCATGGATGCTTAGGTTTCTTGGGGAACTAGAGTTAATGTGAGGCATTAGAGTTAATGGAAGAGTAGAGTAGAGTTAATGAGAAGAACGTGTAGTGTAAATGGAAGAGCAGATGCGAATTCGACCGAGACAATATCTCTGAAACGAAGAAAGAATAGAGAGAGAAGAAAAATATCTTAAAAAAGATTTATTTTTATTTTCTCTAGAATTAATATTTGTATGACGGCTATCACTTCAGTTCAGGCGCAGCCGTCATCGCGGACGTACGTTGGCTGTGTTCCTGCCCTTGAGAATGGCACACTGATTGTGTTGAAACATGTCGGGCTAATACCGGCAAAATAAACGTAACTGAGAGCCGGTTATACAAACATTATTCAAATATGCCTTACGAAAATTTTAATACAGTGGTTCTCTAGAATTATTTTTCCACCACCACTGGCTCTTGTCTGCTCTTGGCAGCTAGCTTGATGGGCACTTTTACACCAGGGGCGAGCAGGACGGGTTTTTTGTGCGATTTAAATTAACATTGTTACTAAATGAAAATAATCTAAATTGATGGTTGTACTTTAAATTTCGTGGTTGAGTTGTGGTCAAAACTGTCAAGTTATTTGATAGGTAATCGAATTCGCTTTTGCTTTTTCTTTTTATGAGGTGTCTGTAAATATATTTTTCTGGTTTCACAAAAATCTTAATGGACATGATGAGAGAAATAAAAAATAGTTTTTATAGTGTCTTATCTTTGTCAGATATTTTTGTGAGACCTTGCTCACGTACTCGTACCTTTACTTTTATTTTTAAGGAATTTTGCATCAGACTGTGTTTAGTTTGTAATTTTTATACGATTTTGTATGTACTTATAGGCACTTAGATGGTCATCATTATTAGGCAATTTTCTTAGTAACATTAATTAATTAAACAGATATTGTATTCATATTAAAAGACGCTTAGCCATTAATTTGCAAAAAAAAAAAATATTTTTCTTCTAAATCATGTATACTTAACCGATATTAATTTAAGTTTTGTGTTTTTTTGTAAAATTAATATTATGATCTTGTGTTGATATTTTTATGTACTTACCCTTTACGGTGCTGGCCAATATTTCCCATTTTCGTGAAATATTTAAGATTGTTTAATAAGCATTAACTAGAAATGTATACATTTTATTATAAGCAGGACGGAGTAATAATAATTTTATACTGTGAAAAAATATAATGTAATAGAAAATAAAAGACAATTGTTATAAAATATAATTTTACGTATTTCATTTACGATATAAAAAAGCGAGTGTGTCTCGGTGGTAATAACGTCTGCTTTTCAATCGGACGGCCCCTGGTTCGATCCCGGCCCTACACCAATGACTTGTTTTTCAAGTTATGTATGCATTTGCACTCGTTTTACAGTGAAGGAAAACATCGTGAGGAAACCGGCATATTGAGGACCACAATAACCGAAAACATGTGTCATCCGCCAACCCGCACTTGGCTAGCGTGGAGAAATTATGGCCTATATAACTCTCCTCGCGAGAGAAGGCCTCGAGTCCCAGCAGTGGGAACGTGTAGTGGGCTGCTTATGCTCAAGCATATACGATATCCTATTTTTGTAAATAATTACATGGAAAAGGGCTGGTCAGCTATAAAGGTATGAATGACTAAGAACGGACCATTCCTTGATTGGTCCCAGCTGAAGATCAGTGGTGTTGTTTGTATCTGATTTTATTACATACAGTTGGCTCCCCTTAGTTCGAAACACGAGGGCCTATTAAATACAAAGCTAATGCTAGAAAATCACACTATCGATTTTTTACTAAAATAAACCGGCAAGACGGCCGAAGCCGTGAACGAACGGCAGTGTGAAGCTTGGAACTCTCTTTTGAGCCTGACTCTTGAGAAGTACAGGTGCAGGTTTCTTCTAGGCAAGCGTGTTACATCTTAGAGCACAGTAAGGCTTAACATCAGGCAAGCTGCGGTCAAACGTAAGCCTAATAAATAAAAAAGGCCCTTATTTAAAACAATACTTATGAAAACATAATATTTACATGTAACCGCGGTATAATGTACCAACCACGAATTCCAAGTAAAAGCCGCTGTTATAATTTGTTATAGACACAATACGAAAAGGGATTTTCTCTCAAAAGAATTGGAATATACGTACAAAAGATTTTTCACATTAGTTTAATTGCCCACAATTCCGCCTTTTGACATAGATAGTTAGATGGATTTTTTATTTCCATTTTGACATAATACATATGCACTTAGAGACGTCACAAAACAGTTTTTTTTTTCATATCTATTTAAACAAAACATGTTTAAGTTATCTGCAATAGCATCGTCATAATTAATACATAGAATAACAAATATAATTTTAAATTATTACATTTTCATTATAAAGGTTAGAGCCTTATCGTTAACTGCATCGTAAAGTTAATAACTTTTGTCCACGAGGGATTTTAATAATTACATAAGCCATAATAATGATCTTTATATAGGTTTTTACGAAGCTTATTGTAGAAATCTATTCCTATGCAATGGAAGCTATTTGATGTCTTAGCTTAATCTTCTTAATGTTTTAGCTTAATCTTCTTTTTGGCACTATTAATTTATTCTCATATGACCAACGTTTCGCGTTTGATTATCACTTGATTGTCATTCTAGAAACCGTATCTGATCCAGGGCTCAATTGAGAGCAATTGAGAATTAAATTTGGGGAATAAAAATCACAACTAAGCAAGTAGTTCATTTATTCTTAAACAATATTGTTTTATACAAACCTTTTATTTTCCTCCTTAAGTATAAGTTTATTTTACATCTAGCCTCATTTCAGCTCGTGATTTCCCTCAAATATTTATAACTATGCCTATCCGCAAATACAAACTATCACACAAAGTAAATAGACACACTTATCATCAAAATAAGTAGTCATTTAACGAATTTACTAAAATTCTTATTATGTACAAGTATTTCAAAACTCGTGCAACAATTTTGTAACAAATTTATAAATACCTTATTATTTTAATTCGGTAACTTGAATATAATTTATAAAACAAATAAAAATAATAATAGAAAGATTTTGATTCCAATTTTAATAAGTTACGGTAAGAATTATTTTTGTCTTTACTATACAATATGAAAATTCATTTATAACATATATAACATATATTTCTGCACAACACGTAAAATATATTAATATTTTGTAGAGTATGTAAAAACTGTGATCTTGTATAAATATAAATACCTAATTTATGAGACGTATTTCGATAGGATTTTTACCAATAGTAATTATTTTAAAATGTTAGAAAATATTGCTTAGAATGTGGTTAGAAAGATATTAAAAAGACTCTATCAAACAGGAACGAGTATCTAATATCTGATTCAAATAATATGCGACCTGGATTGTGACGTCATATATTATATACATTACATATAACACTGCTCACCAAAAAACTGGATATCATCGCAAATTTTTACGCTTTCAAGTGCCCAGATTACGAATATAATAAGTATTCATGAAAGTTTTAAATATGCTCATTTTCATTATTTTTACACATCTTATATACTTTAAAATTCATTGTCTTGATTAGATAAAATTAAAGAATTCAAATATTAAAAACTGAGCGTATTTTACAAAATCTTTGATAGTTTCATTAATTGTGGGCATATAAATAGTCCCAAATCATTTCTTATGCAACAAAACCATTGTAGGCCTGTGTTTAATTTTTTTTTTGTTGTAATGTGATACGAAAAACAATTGAAACTATATCAGTGACTACCACCAGCCACGGCGCAGGTCGTTTATTATTTAAATCGAGAATAACTTGAGTCAATAAAGAAAATATTAGAAAGTTTGTCCCTTCCTACTCGCACTTGTAAAGTTGTGCAAGTGAGAGGGCGCGAACTTTTTAATGTTATTTTTTATTTAGGCAAAGAAACGGGCAGAATCTTGATTACAGTTACAGTTGATTACAGTTTTATCGCTATAAATCGTAAAAGGTAAAAATATCGATTTTTTTTATAACGAATTATAAATAAAAATGGTTCAAAAATTCTTAAATTAAGTTTTTGCACCAATCTCTTTTCATATCAATAAGTCTGATTGGTACCTAATAAGTATAAATATCCTTAGAGCAGTTCTTTAAACGGACTTTTAACAATTTTTTTAAGATTATTGAACCGTTTACGATTTACAGCGAAAACTTCAAGATTTTGCCTTATCTTCGCCTTAACTCGAACATACACATTACTCGCATATTATAAAGGTATGTATGTAGTTACATTTATGGCACCAACTGGCAACAAAGATACGGAAACATATTTTAAATAATGGCAACATTACAAGTGTGTGTTTATATAATTCAAAACATAAATGTGGCAATAATTTATAACTCACAAAAAGCCTCTTATTCCGTGTTGCAACAATTTAAGGCTGGGTTGTACTAGCTAACTTTAACATTAAAGAAAAGTTAAAGTACCGGTTAGGCAATAAATGAATTGCACCATTAAAAAAAGTTTGATGACGTCATAACTTGAACAGTACCGTAACAGCCCAAACTTCGCTGGTTAAAGCTATAGTTTATGTTAACTAATTGTCAGATACGTCAATTGGCTGGCAGTCCAGATAACTTTACCGGATATGTATGATGGTACAACATATTCTGCGATCTATGTTAAAGTTGGCGTTAGATACAGTTATTGTCAAATTTGACATAAACCTTAACTTTAACTACTAATATGGTGCAACCGAGCCTAAAGATCTTCAAATAATTTGATATATAAAAGTTGCGATTTGAAACATAATTATTATGTATAAGTAGATACGTTATAACACAGTTTGCTTTAAAATAGCATTTTTATAAGAATCTGAAAAATTGCATCAAATATTTCTCTACAATGACATATTTTAAAACTAACGTTCTAGTGCGTTTATACGTACGTATTAATTCTGTTACGAGCGTACTAATTCAGTATTTTATTTTACAATATTTTACCGTAAACGTCCTGCCACGAGTCTAAATAGATAATATCCGGTGGCGGCTTGGAACAGTCGGTGTACCCAATATAATCTGAAAAACAATACATTAATTAATTAATTAATTGATATTAATACATAATTAATAGAGATATAAAAATGACAAAATTAAATTAAGTTAATTCTAAATAAATAACCCGCTCCTAATTGTTCCCGATGCAAAGGTGCCCATAAGACTAGCAGCGTTCCCGCACTGAATGGCAATCGCTATCCTTTGCACCAGGAAGGATCCGGAGCGGCAGTCACCGGTCGACTTGTTAAGTCTTTGCCCAATTTCCTTGAGCAAGCCTAGCATCCTTGCCCCAACAGCCCAAGGTCTCTACGGCAATCGGAACAAAGTGATAAAGCGGCTCCAGGGCAGCGTACTTAGGTCTCTTCTTCACACAGGTACATACATAATTCAATATTAATACTGTGAATGTTTGAAGGGTCACCAAATGTCGTTATAAGAATCGAGTAAAACAATGCTTAAAAATGTGTTTGTTGTATGGGAGCCCCTATTAAATATTTATTTCATTATACATATTTCTGAATTTTTTTATTACGAGTAATATACATTTTATATATATACCTATTTTAAGCGTCAAATCACCTTAGTCAGCCGAGCTAGCCGAGGCGCTAATAAGTAATACTGCTAATATATATAATAAATGCGAAAGTTTGTGTTTAAGTGTCTCTGTTTGTTACTTTTTCACGCTCCAACGGCTCAACCGATGTTGATGAAATTTGGTGTAATGATAGGTTAGACCTTGCATTAACACAAAGGTTACTTTATATCCCGAAAACTATTGTGCTTCCCGTGTGATACGCAAATAACTTCAAAATATATGTTACTCTTTCACGCTCTGACCGCTGGACCGATTTTGATGAGATTTACTAAGAAGATAGTTTATACCTTGGCTTAATACATAGGCTACTTTTTATCCCGGGTTAATTTATTTTGTTCCGGATTAACGTGGGTATAGTAATATTAATATTATAGTAGTATTATATAAAATAAACAAAGTAATATTATATTATAAACATAGTAATATAATAAAACAAATGAGGCGACATCAGCATTCTAACATTTGACATAATTTAATAATCACATTGACATTGATAAATTATAATTATACTTTTGACATCATTATAATTGACAAACTACTCTTTGAATACTCATAATTTGACATTAACATAATATTATATATAATAAGATAATGCGCATGTTAAAGAAGTGAGTAATCATAACGTAATGAAGATGAATAAAGGCTTTTTTTTTACTTTTACCAGGCCTGTGTCACTCCGCGTGTAGGTGTTAAAAACATACCTACGGGCGGCGGCCACTCCGGAGTGGCCAATCTAGTAGGCTGCCACAAGCGAACGAAAACACACGCGTGCGCGCTAGGTATATGTTCGACCACGTTCAACTTAATTATTTGCGAAGTACTAGTTATTATTCTGTGTTATTTGATTGATTCATTATATAATTGCAAGATGGACACAAAACGAAAAAAAGCAAAAAAATACTGTGCAGTATTTAATTGTTTAAATATGGATCGTGATCGAAATTAAACTTTTTTTTTGTTACCTAAAGACGCTGACAGGTAAGGGTAAAATCTATTTTGACTGTATTACATAATGTTCCTATATGAAATGAAATTAATTCAAACTACAAACCGTTTCTCCCCGTACTATTTCAATATCCAAAAAGTACAATAAAAAAGATAGTTGCATTTCATTTGTCGTACATTTACGAAATTAGACTAAGAGCCCAACGCAAAATATTTTCGGTGATACTATAATAGATGATACCTATGGAATTCTATTCGCGCTAGATGGCATATGAATTAGTTTCTCGAAGTAAGCAACCATAGTCCGTGGCTCTTTCAATACCACAGAATAATAACTAGTACTACGTATAACCATGTACAATGTATTATGAACCGTAGCATAGTGAATTAAGGCCCATATTCCTTTGAAAAGAAATTGGTAGGTAGAAAACTAATCACGTGATCGACTGGACCGCGAGCTAAATTAAATCATATTGTTTATCAGATTGAGTTCATATTTCTTTGAAAACCATTGCGAAGTGAAGCTTCTGTACGAAGTACAAGTTATTATTCTGTGCTTTTACTAATATAATAAAACAAGTACATACCTGTTAAGTTTAGTTCTAGCGGTAGGCAGAGAGTCGGTGGTATCCTTCAGTATATATTTACGTATTCCCATCATATAAGCACCGATGTACGCATCCCAGGAGAACGTGGGCCAGTGGAAGAAAGCTCCTCCATCACATGTTTGGCCCGCCTGCAGAGAAAAATGGATAAATAAAATACTAATACAAAATATTTTTATTTTCCTTTTAAAGGTAACCTATTTATTAGAAACATAAGACTACATAATATATCTTATATATAAAATTTCCATGTCACAGTGTTTGTTACCGTACTCCTCCGAAATGGCTTGACCGATTTTTACCAAATTTTATATGCGTATTCAGTAGGTCTGAGAATCGGCTACTGTATATTTAGATATTTTTTATTAAGGTAAAACAACGTTTGCCGGGTCAGCTAGTTACTATCTAAAACTTAACCTAAAAAAGAGCAGGGGTAAGAAAAGGTGCCCAAAATGCTAGCAGTATTGCAACGTTGGATGGCAGGGCTTAGTTTCTGGGCGAAATAAAAGCAAGCATTCTGGACACCCGAAACCTCTACCAACCGCTTGGCGAGTTCTCCATACAGATGCAGGGCGGCTGGCCCCCACACACCCATATAAAATATAGCCTATGTCTCTCAGGGATAATGTAGCTTCCCAACAGTGAAATAATTTTTCAAATCAGTCCAGTAGTTTCGGAGCCTTTTTGCGTCTAACAAACAAAAAATCAAACTCCTCTTCGTAATATTGGTATATATGGTGTAGATATAGGCTGCTTTTGCTAATGGTCTTTTTTTTACTCATAATGGGCTTACGCTTGATCGCAATTAACCTGATGGTAAGCGATAATGCGATCTAAGGTGGAGCGCGCTTGCCCAGTAGAAACCGGTTCACTCTTGCCTTGAAAACCGCCAGAGCATAGTTATCGGGGAATAGGGAATTTGGCAAAGAATTCCACACCTAGGCGGTAAGCACAATGAAGGTGGAGGCAAACTTAGTACGCGACTCAGGCACCTCCACAGTATAACGATACCGCCTTGGTGTTTCCCTACTCGTCCGATGGTGGAAAGGGGTGGCGGGATCTGATGTTAAAAGCCAAGGTACCTCATCGTGTAGCGCAGTGAGTGAAGAGACCCCAAACTGCCACTCGTGGTTGGCAAAGTATTCCCCGGTGGCAGCCGCCATCTTGAATCGACGCGCCAGTTTCATCATGCTGGAAAATTATAGGAGACGAAACATTAGGTATTATCAGGGATTTGAGTACTGGAGAGGATTGCTGATTCCCATACAATAAAGAATGGCGCGGAAGTGCCACAATTACCGATGAAACCTAGATGGCGCTGTAAATCGAGCGTGAAGCCTAGCTGCTGCAAATTCCGCTGCAGTCGCATAGTGACATAACGATAGTAGATTGCGAGACCCGAGTGAAGTCATTTCAAGAAAATACGAGTATATGGTGCTGTGTGTATCATTCAATATACGTCTTCGATCTAATAGTATATATTTGATCAAAGATACACGACGCGACGGTACAATTTTCTTCTTCGTGAGGGCTACTGGTAAGTGTAGTGCATAGACTAATAAATATTTACAAACATTTTAATTTTAATAAGTTTTTATAAGTATATATTAATTTTCTGTGTTTAACCTCTACTCAGGCTTTTGCTTGCCGGGAATACTGAACCCCGCCCTGAGACCCTTAGGGAAAAGGTGGTTCGGGTTGCCCTCCGTATTTGTAATACGGTGTCGACAAGTACCTTACTTAGTATGGTATGGTGTATGTGTATGGTGGCCTGTTTTTGGAGTATTTGTGTTGGTGTTGGCTTCCAACAGATCGCAATGCCTTATGTATATATTAATAAATATTATATTTAGTATTCTTTTAACCATTGACAAACAAATATTATATCTATGGATAAACTTAGCTCTCACGAAAAAGAAGAAGCTAGTTAACTAACATAGCTGAGATGGGTCCGCGCGGACTGCGGACAGCGGCCTGGGCGGGGAGAGCAGCAATGCGCTGTGCGGTCCTGCTTCCCTGCCCCCGTCGTGAGATGGGACACCGTGAGGTTGTAGTCGGTAGTGACGGCCCCTCTGGCCCTCGAGCCAGACATACCCCGCCCGCCTCGTCCAGGCTTGTAGCGGGAGATGCGTAAATGCATTTCCTCACGAAAAAAAGAAAAGGAACTTACATAGCTTTCCGTCCCTGCGCCCTCAACAAGAGATCGTACAAGAAGGCGGGCAGGAAGTGGCACGACACCTCCCAGAACGTGTTCATGAAGCGGGACTCCGTGAACGAGAAGTTCGGGTACCACATCACGTATCTGGAACATAATAGATAGATCAACATCTTTGTGCTCAACTAAATTTGTTGGCTGTCGGTCTGGGTGTTAAATATGTATCTATATATAATATGTATGTATGTATATGTAGTATATCAGTTGTGTTAGCAACCATAATACGGGCTAGAAATGGTTCGCTATGGGGCTAACCAGCCGTGTGTGAATGTGTCAAAAAAAATATCTTTATCGCCGGGTTTGCTAGTTTAATATAGAATATAATAATATTATGTGCGAGTATACTGACTTGGTGGGGTTCTCCCTAGCCCACTTGACGCACAGCTTGGTGAACTCCCCCCACTGCAGCGGGTTGATGGAGCCTGACGTCACGTTGTACACCGGACACCGGCCCGTCCTGCGCACACGACACTTATTATAACATATTGTATCGCATCAGGGCGATTGTGGTCAAGCGCGAACCCATTTACTGTAAAAGAAGTATTTAATACAACTATATTATATTAAAGCATTTATTTGTCCAGTAAACACGTATACAATATTATAAAGGTAAAAGACGCAGCACTTGTGAGGTTCAAAAGAAAAAGGGGACTTGGAGACGTTAGAAAAAAATAATGCCTGAAAGTGGAACTGATCCTCGTGCACCCCAAGGGATCTCCAAATTATAAGTGGTAAAAGGGTAAAGTTTGAAGAAATGTATACTTTCGTATGTCCCACACTTGAGAAAACTCTGTTTTGTTGGGTACCTTGGTAGTTGTAGAACCTTCACCGCCAAATAAGTAATAAACAGTTTGTATGTACTCGTATATTTGCACGAAAAACGGTCACACCTAACTTTACGTTAAAACTTAAAAAAACGTCCAACGGGTTTTAAGTAAGTGTGATCGTTCGTTTGAATAAAACAAAGTGAGGACCGGAACTGATGTCATTTGAAAAACAAAGTTTATTAAAAATAAATTATAAATATATTCTAGCTATAAAGTATTTTAATACATTATATCAATAATTATGGTATTGTAATTATTAATATACGTAAGCGCGTGTTTTTTTATGAAACTGCTAAGTAGTTATTTATTCCTGTATATATAATAAAGAATTATAATTTGAATGAATACAACACTGTCCCGGGATGGAGACTATATAATGTGTGCTTATACCAAGAGTTGCTAATTAAAGGCAATCGGTCAATTAAGTAATAATTATGTACTTACATATTATTTTGATTAGTGCAATATTTGCTGCAATAGCAAATTTATTAATAGGAAATAATTTAAGATAGATGATTTATATTTATTGCAACACAGATATGGATAGGATAATCACATTATAAGTGGTAAATGATTTGGTAACTTCGTTTTGACAGTTAATGATTTCTAAGAGCTTGAATTACAGGTTTTGTTTGTAGTAAGATAGATTAACGTGAGCTAAAAAGAAACCTTGAGCTGTCTAGTTAAATTTGCAGGATATAACCGTAACTTGTGAGTGACACTATGTTAGAAGCATCGATTAAGGTATCTTCGTTCTACTGAAGAAAGAGTAGAGACTTAGTGAAGAGACACCGATACAGAGTTGAAGTTCCAAACTATCGTACAAAACGCTTTGCGTCAACCTTTATTATGAGAACAGCTCGAAGCTTTGGAACGCTCTACCTGAGTCTCTGTTTCATGAGAGGTATCATTCGAAATCTTCAAAAGAAGAGTAAATCCTTCCTTTTTTTTCATATCCTTATTTACACAATTATTAAATTCATTCATGTTTATTCAACTTCAATCTAGTGTAATAAATGTGTTTTCGTTTATTTCTAATATTTATCGCAAAAGATATCTATATATAATGATTGGCGAAGTGAAAGGAACAGTTTATCATATATGCATATTACAACACAGAAATGCATAAAATTGTCAGACTAGATTTTGAAATTATTTGGAAACTTTCGGCAGTTTAGTCTAGGCTTACAATCTTGCCTGGTCACATATTAAAATAATAATAATTATTATTATGGAATCGTGTTTTGTAACTGTAAAGATTCTTAGCACTAAATTAAATAACTTAAGATTCTTAAGTATTCTTCTTTTATTTTTAACTTAAGAATAAAACTTAATTGATTGTAAGAAGTAGCGGAAGTAGAAGGATATGAATGAGAAGGGAGTAAATGTTGAGATGACGGCTGATAGAGTGGCGCGGAAGAGAAAAAAAGGCAGTGCCGCATATCAATAAAGTTTCGCTTCCTCTGATTGATTATGCAAGAACTCGCACTTCCAAATCTTTTCTTTATTGACTCGACTTGTACTTTTTATTCGCGTGCTTTTCGCAAGATAAACCTTATTTCACTGTCGAAACACATTTGATTAACCTAACCTACGCTGAAAAAGATCGCTCTTAGCGATAAGGTCACCAGTTAAGTTCTGTGTGTGTTCTCTCTAATTTTATTTTATTGTGAGTGTTTTAATAAAGTGTTTATCTATCTACGCTAAACAATGAACGTTTACATATTACCATCTTCTTCGTTAGGATACCTGATGATGGAGAGCATGCTCGGATGCAGTCAACTTACTTGTGCCGGCCCTGTCTCCAAGCAGCCAGGATGCAGCAGCTGACCACCATGTCCACTGGCACCAGGTCTACCACGTACCGCTCGCGGCAGTAGCCTGACCGGTAAGTGCCGCGCGATATCTCCATGATGATACCTGATGATGGAGAAGGTCGAGGGTTCATTGAGATTATTCTTAGAACAGTGTCTATTACTAGTAATTGTATTGGAAAAGGTGATTCAATACTTATGCTTATTCTAAACTATATGACCATTCTAGTGCGTGGATAATCCATTTTTTTTTCTTTAATCCCATACTGAACTATTTCTTGCTCGTATTATGGATGCTAACACATATACATATGTACATACATATTTTATAAATATACATATTTAACACCCAGACAACAAATTTGGTTCAGTACAAAGATGTTGGCAGTGCCGGGAATCGAACCCGGAACCTTCTGTTTGGCAGTCCGGCATGGTAACCATTACGCCAACATTATTAATTAATTAACTAAATTAACAGATTATTCTTAGAACAGTGTTGATTACTAGTTTGGAAGAGGTGATAGTAAAATTTTGTTCACTCTAAACTAGATGATCCATTTACGCTATTGCGAAACTTTGATAGCAATAAAGCAATTATTATTTAAATCTATGTTTTAGTTATCCCAAAAGTTCCATTTTGACCAAATTTGGTTTTGACTCTGACTGAAATAAGAATAATAAGAATGAGTATTCTTAAAGTTGTTTTTAGACGGTCTGTGAGCTATTTTTTCAATATTTTTTACCGTTTATTACGAAAAAACTGTAAATTAAAGATTTAGCCATTATCATAGCTTTATGTGGTTAGACGCCTAGAAGAAATCCCCCACTCGGCCCTCCCACTTTACATTAGAATTATCAGTGATATAGACTTACCCGTTACTCCATATACATTGTCGATCCAGCCAGGGAAAGGTTCTTGATGAGCTGCCGTTACTGCGAAACAAGAAAATATGTTTATACAAATATGTGAACCAAAATACTGCACAATGAAAACCACAAATTTACCCATTTATTTTTATTCATATAATCGACAATGTTGTCCATGGTCACCCATCCAAACACCGTCCGCATCGACCGTTGCTTAGCTTCGATGATCGCGTCAGATCACCTTAGCTAGTCGAGCTACAAGCGCTACTATATACCTCAGTTATACAAGTCCTAGGATCTATAAATAGGTCACACCAGGTCACCTACACCGTTCTAATTGCCACTGTCTGCCTCACGCCGGCCCGTTCTCATAGCATTCATCAAATAGTCATAGATTTATTGATCCGTGGACAATGGCTTACACGTGGAGTTTCCCACGGCGGTTCCATGGAAAAGCCTCAGTAACAAGTTTCTATGGTAAAGTTGAAAGATATATAGAAAATTATATATTGGCCACAAGCATGAACTATCTATACCTAGGAGGAAAAGTTTGATTTTTTTCTTTGTATGACGTAAATAGGCTCCGAAACCACTGGAGCGAATTGAAAAATTCTTTCACCGTTGGGAAGCTACAATATCCCTGAGTATCATAGGCTAGATTATTTTATAATCCGTTTGAAGCCGGGACGATCTACTAGTTTAAAAATAAAAATAATGTTAGGCACCTTACCCGCGGACAGATATTTAGTTATGGTTTAATATTTGTAATATAGGTTTTTAATTTATTTATCTTGTTAAATACCATAAGCTGAATACTAAACAATAAATTATATAGGACAAAAAGAGGAAAGGCTTAGTAATAAGTAAAGTATTAATTGAACAAGCGATCAGAAACTCTGTATCAAGGCTTTTTAAGGCGCTATTGAAGTTCAGCCGCGCCATACAAATTTGAGCGAAGCGCTTGCCGACCGGCTATGGAAATTTACCGAAATAAATTCAACAGTTAACAATGTTGAAATTATAAGCTCTAAGGATTCTAGATAATATTACCTACAAAAAAAATGGTTGCCTGTAAAGTCGGTTTTACGGGCGAAGATTTTACGTGACAACGATCGATCCTAGACCGATCATAGTTGAGTGGGAGAGAGACGTAAGGCATTCGGCGGGCCTCTCTCTCGTTCGGTGACTCATTAACGGTAACGTTACCGGGCGTTACACTTTTTCATAAGTGACTCCCAGCCGCAACCTAATTTAAGACGTTGTCACGTCAAAAGGAAGATTTGTTTTAATTTCTTTGTCATATTCAGAAGCACAACATTTTTTAATTTTAACTGTCGAGCGAATTTTACGTAATCGGATTTTGGAACTCTATAGATTCTTAAAAAATTATAGTCATAGCTTGCATTAACGCTGGATATTATAGTATTTTTCAAAATGTGCTATCTTGCTCCCATAACTACTTAAATCCGCTCGGACTGCGGACAGCGGCCTGGGCGGGGAGAGCAGCGGCATGGCACAAAGCGGTCCTGCATCTCTGCCCTCGTCGTGAGATGTGACACCGTGAGGTTGTAGTCGGCAGTGACGGCCTCTCTGGACCTCGAGCCCGACATACCCCGCCCGCCTTGTCCAGGCTTGTAGCGGGAGATGCGTAAATAAATTTCCTCAGGTAAAAAAGGTGCTTACCAATAGAAGGTCTGACGATGCAGACTGGCAAGTCCACGTGGCTGTAGACGATGGACTCCGCTAGGGATTTGGTCAGCGTGTACGGGTTTGGATGTTCACCCTGCAAGACCAACGGCTTTTTTATCAATATAGCATAAGCAGCTCACTATACGTTCCAACTTGGGTCCTTCTCTCACTAGAAGACAGATATGTATGGGCTATGAGATACAGGTCAACCCGCACTTGGCCAGCGTGGCGGATCATGCTGGCCGAATGCGGGTTGGTGGATGACACACGACTTCGGATATTGTAGTCTACAAACGAGTCGATTTCCTCACGATGTTTTTCTTCACCGTAAAGCGAGTGCAAATTCACACGTAACTTGAATAATTTTATCAAATTAGTGTATTGTCATCGGTCCTCAATAAATCTACAAAGTTTGAACGAAATCTGGCCGTTTAAAGTGCGTCAAAATCGCACCCAAAGAAGTCGGTAACAAACAAACATACAGGTGAAGCTAATATAAAGCGTGTAAAAACAAGTCATTTGTGTAAGGCCGGGATCGAACCTGAAGCCTTCTGATTGGAGACCAGATGTTTTACCACCTAGCCACACTCGCTTTCTTATCAACATTAGTAAGTAATTTATTTTAGTATTTAACTTCCAAAAGCTAAAATTCTACTAAAAATCTTGGGGAAATTCCAACAAAAACAATGCTTGATGGGACAGGTAAAAAAGCATTTTCGCCGCTCCTCGTACCAAAGGACGTTCGTTTTGATCCCTGCCAAAGATCAAGCTTTCGGTGAAGGAAAATATCGTGCATTGCATAGTGGTAGCACATTTTCTAGTGCTCGCCTAGGTGTAGTAACCTAATTGAAAAATCTGTCTCCAAGCACCTTATAGTATATTCCGGTAGCCTTCTTGAGATCCAGTTATTCCAGACTATAAACATGCTTTACTTTCAGCCAGAAATCGTCTGACTCGGTGTTGGTCAGTTCTGCTGGTCAAACACCTAGCTGTATGCTGTAAGAGAAACTGAGGTATCACCTGGAGAGAAGGAGCGATGACCTCGAGCGTCTCCGGGGGCAGCATCTTGGTGCACCTGATGATGGAGTCAGGGTCGTAGGGCGGCGGGTACACGCGCTCCTCGATGTGTGCTAGAGGGGCGTTGCTATAAGCTGTTGACACGTGGACCAGAGCCTGGGGGGAAAGAAGAGTTTAACTTTTAACCTCAGGGCGTATTTGACCTAAAATAACTGTATGGGGGCCATTGGTGTTAAAAAACAGTCTATGACTAAATCAGCACCAATAATAATAATAATAATATAATAATAATAATAATAATTATTAACCGAAATTCTTAAAATTTCGTGAAATCGCAAGATTTTTTTAAAATAATAATAAAATTAGGACACATTTCACACACGGCTGGCTAGCCCCATACTGAACCATTTCTAGTTCGTATTATGGTTGCTAACACAACTGATATACTACATATACATACATACATATTTTATATAGATACATATGGTTACATATTAATAGTATATTTGTTACTTATGTCAATAAAGGATTGATTGATATTTAAATATTTACTTCCACGTGTCCAAGTACGAGTTAAAGTAAATCTCAACCAGTTTTACTCTTTACGTTTCTGTAGAATCCAATGAAGCCTATTTATTAACTATACTAGCTGCACCCCGCGTTAGTCTAGGAGAAAAGAAGTTAATCCGGGATAAAAAGTAGCCTATGGGCTACCCCAAAGTCTAACTTATCTTCATAGTATCTCATCAAAACCGGTTTAGCCGTTAGAGCTTGAAGTATTAAACATAGATTTTGAAGTTACTTGCAACATTTGAAATAAAGTGAGTGTTGAGATGGCGGCTGATAGAAGAGAGTGGAAAAAAATTAGCTTCACTGACCGCACGGATAAGGTAGAGACAAAGAAGAAGAAAACCAGTCTTACCTTCAAGCAAGGCATATCCTGGGCCAGGTTTAGCACCGCGGCAGTTCCTTGAACATTCAGGACTGATGCTGTTTGAAGCGGCTCCGTGAACCTGGAGACAGGGCAAACGATTGAATATTTCTGTTTTTTTAATTTATTAAAAATTCTTTATGAACTAGTAAATAAAATAAAATTAAAATATAGTGGTCCAGAAAATAAGGGAACTGAACTGTAGAAAAGTAAAACTTCCGAACATTGTTTGTACTGAAACATTATGACCTCACATATCAACCATTTTCTTTCACAAAATCGTTCATAGATATTGTAGTATCAAACATCATTGAAATGCGTTAGTAACGTAGCGTTGTAACAAATTTCCCCCTTTTAGTGGGAACCATTTCCCCAATCAAAAATTACCGACCCCAAAAAACATACTGTAGTAGTAGTTACTGTTAGTCGAAATTGGTTCAAAATTACAGCCGCTACGCGAGAACCAACTAAACATAAATATACATAGAAGAAAGCAAAATAGGTCAGTTAATGCGTAAGTGGAACAGCGCTGAGATTTTCACCATCTGGCGTTGCTCAGGGCTGTCTCCTAGCCCCCCCATAGCGACGTCTCCCCACACAGCTTGCTGAGCCGCTCCGGCCAGTTTACTGGCTGGATCACTTGCTCTCACCTGACTGTAGCAGCGGAGTGGAACAGCGCCGTGACTCGTTTCAGTAACTGGTGTTGCTCAGAGCTGACTCCTCCTGGTGCAACCACATCTTCCCCGATGGGACACAGCATGCCGAGTCGCCCGGGCCATTTCACTCGCTTGATTAATATGAAGATGCTCTCACCTGACTGTAGCAGCGGAGTGGAACAGCGCCGTGACACGTTTCAGCAACTGGCGATGCTCAGGACTGACTCCCAGCCCAGGTGCAGCTACGTCTCCCCCGATAGGACACAGCTTGCCGAGCCGCTCCGGCCAGTTCACTCGGATGCGGTCGAATACCTAGACACAAGAGTGATTAGTGGATATTCCTTTTTGGTAGTTTCTAGTGTCTTTATCGCTATAAACCTATTCTATACCCAAAAAGTACCAACGAAACCATGAGGTAAGAACACTATTCGTCCGTCTATCAATCTGTCATTTGGCATCATATTTAGGCCTAATAGTTTTCCAAATTTAGATTAAATTTATAAATTATAATGTGATTGTGCATGGATAAACATTTCAGGTAACATAATAACTAAATTATGAATCATGATATTGTACATTGATTATTTGACGAGTTCATACTGTATTTTATTATTAATAATAGTTTCACTCCCAATAACTAAGATACCTTATGACGAATAAAGAGATTCTATTCATTGTTAAATGTGTTCCTATTATGCAACGTACACTGAGTTTAACTCAATCTAGCCTATACAAGACTGAGTTCAATCTCAGTCTAAGCAGTGCAGGGTAACGGATTTAATCCTGCGTGGTTCCTGTAGCAAATCCTGTCAAGAAGTCCTTAGTCTCAATCGAATGCCATTAAACAAAGGCATAATACTCGTAACAATTTCTTTGCCAGCGGGCTATTGTAAATGTAGTAGCACGTTTATGGACTCCACTTTGTGCGGGCCTATAGCATTCATTACTCTTGCTAAATATTATGGTGGTGTGACTTGCCTTTAACGTATGTTATTTATGGCTAATAAAGCTATTTATATTTCTGTGTTGAATATCTTGCTATCTATTATCTATTGAATTTACACATGGGTCTGGTATCAAAGTATCTCACAGACCTGGTTCTTGAGGAGCTCCTTGTATCTCTGCTCGACGCTCAGTCCTCGCTTGGGTCTCATCAGCAGATAGATGGTGTCTATGCCGGGACAGCTTCGCAGCAACTTCTCCAATAGAGCCTTGCCTGGGGAGAATAAAAGTTACTTAAGCATAAGCATCCCACTATATGTTTCCACTGCTGAGAATCTGGTCCTTCTCTTACTAGGAGAGATATATAGGCCATCCACCACGCTGGCCAATTGCGGTTGGCGGATGACAAACGTCTTCGGATATTGCAGTTCCCAGATGTGTCGGTTTTCTCACGATGTTTTCCTTCACCGCAAAACGAGTGGAAATCCACAAGTAGCTTGAAAAACAAGTCATTGGTAGGGCTTTATAGGGCTGGTATCGAACCAGGGGCAGTCTGATTGAAAAGTAAACGTGTAAAAACGTTTAGTAACACACCGAGCCACACTTGCTTTTTACTTAAAACTTATACTACTCCAAAAACTACATTTACGACTTTGATACTTAACATTCAGTTGAATCAGGGCAATGTTTTTTAAACCAAAAACCTGCCACCATGTTATGGTTTCTTAACGATGTTCCCTACACAGAGAGCTCATTCGCGAGGATCAAACCCACGCCCTGCTGGTCGTAAGGCGACCGTACGCCCGATTGAGCATATTACGATTTAGACCTGACAGACGTGTATTTGTAAATGTGATGTTACATACCTGTTTAAGATATTAAGTATTGTTTCTCACGTTCTTTTGCTGTATTAAAAACTGGAGGCAGAGGTAAGAAAGGTAACAAATCTCGGTTCTTAGTAGTTGTAGATACGATAAAAATATAGCCGATTACACTTACTCGGGTCTATATCGGGATATACAATGATAGACAAGTTCTAGAGTGGAGACCGCGTCTCTGTAAAAGTAGTGTAGGACGCCCTATAACCAGGTGGAGCGATGATCTGAAGAAGGTAGCGGGTAGTGGATGGCGGAGAGAAGCACAGGATAGGGCCAAGCGGCGTGCCTTGGGAGAGGCCTATGTCCAGCAGTGGACGAGCATAGGCTGATGATGATGATGATACAATTATATCTTACCGACGAAGCCTGTCCCTCCAGTGACCAGAAGCACGGCCCCATCATAGAAGTCAGCGACGGCCTCGCACGCGTCTGGTCTTTCGCTGTTCAGATGGTTGAAGTCCACGGCATACGGCTCGTTACCGTTCATGTATTCCATGTTGTTGCTGGAAAAAAGTAGCGCCTGTAGCTCGGCTGACTAAGGTGATCTGACGCGATCATCGAAGTTAAGCAACGGTCGATGCGGTCAGTCTTGGATGGGTGACCATATACACGATTGTCTTTTAAAAAAATGTGGCATTTTTATCTGGGCGGTAAAGAGAGTCGGATAACACGTTAAATTGTAGGTCCCGGCTGTTAGTCTCAGTACCAGCAATCGAGAAGCTTTTGTTCGGCTTGAAAACCCTCGACACAAGCTTGGCCATTTAGCTTAAAAAAAACTCAATTTTTGAACCAGTTTTATTTCTAATTCATATGTCTTATTGGTACTTTAATAAGTATAAATATTGTTGGTACTTTAGACGGCTTTATAGCTTTTTTTTTAACTTTTTTACTTTTTACGATTTATGGCGAAAAAACTGTAAAATCAAAGTTTTGCCCTTACCTTTGTCCTAATAAGTAAAAGCAGAATATTACTGGGATTAATTCAGATTTATTTAAATTTTATCCACGCATACGTACGAGTATATGGATGTAATATACGATATGCCACTTCTTATATTTGTATGCTAATTGTCATTCAATTGTCAGAATTAATTAATGCTACATTATTTAATTTGATGTTACTACGTGCCTAGCCAAAACTTTGTTAAGATTTACAAAAAGAATGAGAGTCTGACGTGTTCCTACGTAGATACAGCGTCACCAACTTAGCTGTTCAGATGAGCAAAATTGGAACTATAAGTTGGACAGCATTCTAAGATGGTAACAAATCTCCACTAGCGACGCTGTCAACTGAACAGCTAAGTTGGTAGTACTGTATACCTAATTCACGTCAGTAAAGAAAACATTTGCAAGTTAGCTTCCGCTTGCTCACACTTATTTTGATACCTGTACAAATCAGAGGTCATGGTGTATATTCTTATTGGCGCAAGTTATAATACAGGGCAAATTTAGGGCTAAGCTAAAACGTTCTTTATTTTCCGCGTGAGTGTTTGAATAACGTTTCTATTTATTTTTATTTGTATGAATTTAGTGGCCATGTAATTTGGAAATATTTTTTATTGTAATTCGGTTGTGCCAATTTGAAAAATGAAAATATAATTTAACTAAATTAATTATTTGGCACAACCGTGGACCATGTTTTAGGGTTCCGTAACTAAAAGGTAAAAACGAGATCCTATTACTAAGACTCCGCTGTCTGTCTGGCTGTCTGTTACAGGCTATAGCTAAGCTCTGAAACTTTCACAAGATAAGTATTTCTCGTGCCGCTATAACAACAACAAAAAAAATTGAGGGGTCCCCATACAGTAAACGTGTTTTTTTTCGATTTTTTTTGCTATATATCAACAATGGTAACATGTAGACACCTAAAAAAATTCACGGAATGTATAAATGTACGAGGACATTACCTTTAAAATTATATTATAAAATTTTAGAAAAATAAATATTTGAGGGAATGATTGTTAGGTTAGTAACTAACCTTACCTAACAATCATCCTAACTTAGGTTAGGTTAGTTATCTACCCTTGATGGGCTCAAATCAAAATGTTAAAATGTAACTTATATTTAATTAGAAGTAAGTAGTAATAAGGTCTAATATTCTCCTGTATTTGTTATTTTCTTAGGTTAGGTTAGTTACTAACCTAACCTACGAGTAAGTTAGAAGGATTCTTTGTCAGATGTTACTACCCACACGTAACCGTTCGTTCAATATTTTTACCGTTCATTTAGTTATTTCCCTACTGAATAATTTATTTACTGATCCATTTCATTATTTTTTTGTCATTTTAGTTTTAACAGGTGAACTAGTTATTTAAGTAGTAGTAATTAGTTCGGACATGACTAGATTAATAATAAAACATCTTCTTGACATTTTAGAAAAATTACATTCAGTGACACCAAATAGATCTTTCATATTAATTTTATTTTTATTATGTAAGTATTATATATGTATGTAGTTGTATTATCAATCTTAATTATTGTGATTCAGTTAAAAAAATATATAATTTTAATAAAATGTACAACAAAAGTAGTCATAAGGTTAATAAATGATTTGATTTTAAATCTTGCCATTTCTAATTTTAACTAACCAAAATCACTATTTACAATTGCCTCTTGGAGTAATTGCCTTAAATTATTAATGTAATAATAAGATACTTACTGATTATCGTCAATTATTTCGCCCCCAATTTTCTTGATGTCCGTATCCATTTTTGGTTTTTGAGATCAGCTTCCTCAATATTGAAATCTGTAACAAGAACCGATTCGGACATTAATAAACTGCTAATACTTGTGATCTAGTAGGTCTAGATTTCAGTTAGTAACATTACGATATTTACACGATCGATAACGGAAAAAACCGGTAAGCAAACAAATAGTTTTTTATTAGGGTTCAGTACCCACCTAAAAGGTAAAAACAGAACCTTAGGCTGTATCTTAGAAACCGTGATAGCTAGAAGACAGAACTTTTCACAAAATATTATGTATTGTCCATGCCGCTATAACAATGTTTTTTCTTACTGGTAATGCGCTTGCACTTGATCGCAATTCACCTGGTGGTAAGCTATATTGCAATCTAAGATGGAGCGCGCTTGCCCAGAATAAACCAGTTGAAGACTAAAAATAAAATATTTTGTGAGGGCCTCACACCTCGGTTTCTGAGATATTAACGAATTTTTTTGCCATTTATTTATAATACAAGTAGCTTTTTTAGTTTTCACAAGTGTACGTACCAAATTTAACACTATGCTTACCAGGAACACAACCTATGATACGGAACCCTTTATGTGAGAGCACGACTCGCACTTGGCCAATTATTTTTCTCTGTTATAGTATTTTCTTTATCTGTGTTGAAATCAAGAGTTTATCTATCTATCTATATATCTATAATCTAATTTGCACTAAACTATAGGGGACGGAAATCTATAATTTTAACGTCAGATGTCCAAATGTATGTTACACAACACATTTCAATAGCTATCTCGTCTCTTACCCAATGTCAACGAAGTGGATTTCTGTGTCGGCATTAACACACAGCAAACTTGACTTTCAGATGAAGTAACATATGAATGGCTTAAATGTTTGTCAAATTACTTTATCTCGCGATTAGGGGAATTGAGAGTAGTCTGGCTATTTCGGAAACATCCCACTAATATTATTTGTATAGTGTGACCAATAAATGACCAATGAAAAATGACCAATAAACCCAATAAGTCTGACCTGATAATGGCCGCCTCATCTTCCATGGTATAAGTGTCATCCCATCAGGTCTTTTGCCATCGTCACGCAGCCCAAGGTTCCAGGACCGATGGAACGTTGGCACTAACAAAAGCCCGACGGATTATCTCATTCAGGCTGCCGTGCCGCGGTATACGGCCAGCGTTTCTTAAGCACGATAGACCGTGGTAACCGAACCGATCCACACCATCACCACAAATACAGTGGTGGGGAATCTGACATGCGGCACCAATACGGAAGGATACGGCAATGGCAAATGATTGATTGTCCAAAAGAGTTCCTATAATGCGTGACGGAATTGCATGTAGCCCTAATCCTGATTCCCATCGAGTAGCAACGAGTAAGCGAGCCCGCTCTGCGTTAGATGTCGAAGAGATCAACAAAGTCTTGCTAAAACGCAGAGAGGCCCGTCCCACTGTCTCTGACAGGAAGGGAATTTTGGCAATGGCTCAGCCAGGCAAGCAGCTTTCCAGCTTTGCATAGCGGCGGTAGTGAAACTGGTTTCAAAATTATTTAATGAGGGCAACAGAATTTCGTAAACTTAGTTTTGAACGCTAAATGAAGACGATAGAATATGATAGAAGCAGGTAAAGATATATCTGAAATTTCCCGGATACCATGGCCACCAAACTTGACGACATGACCTGGCGCCAGGCCTCTTTACCAGTTAAAGAGGCCTGGCCATGTCGTCGAAAGGTTCAGAATTGTCATGAGTATGTCCATTTGGATGCTGTCAAGCTGTTGTGATAAGGCAGGATGTTTCCAGAGCTGGCAGCATCTTAGAATATACATGAATTTGGGTACTATAAAAAAACGTACATATTACCAATATAAATATAATTATTATAGTATTCTCTAGTATTCTGAGCCCTGATATTATAGACACAGAAAGGATAAACTACATCACCGGTGACTCCCGCTCCGGGTCGTTCTTGGTGCAGAGGTTGGCCATAGCTATTCAGCGCGGTAATGCAGCGAGCGTGATGGGCACCTTTGCACCAGGGGCGACCAGAGATGGGTTATTTGATTACTATTAGTTTTAGTTTATAGTGTGTGACATTTATATTGGACGTAATTTTATATAATTTTATTGAATAAATTAATTTTATATAATATATAATATGATAATCTATACTAATATTATACAGAGGAAAAGTTTGATTTATAGACACATGGCAACAATGTTCTTAGTCGACGAAGAAGTTCCAGCCGTTCCAATGCTTTTTCAACATTCTTTCCCATATTTTCTACCCACAGAAACCACTACCACGAATCACGCGACTGCTATCCCACTTCGCGCATTTCGTGAGGGCACCAACCATATTGCAAAACTGGTGGTAACCAAGTAGAAATTATATCATTGCAACACCACTACGGGCGGTTACGCAGAATGTTATTTAACACGGTTAAAGGAAAATGCAACGGTTTTACAATCCAACGCACTATTAAACATATGTGCAAATGCTGTGATTTAGACGCTGGTTTTAAACTCTTGACGGAAAACGACGAGCTGTTATAAATTGATTTGATTTTGAAAATTCTTTATTAACATAAACAATAATTTTGACATGTAATGTTTACATTTTTGGTTATAGTGTAAAGCTTAGTAGTTAGTAATTTTTTCGCTAATTAAATAAATAAATAAATAAATAACTGTGCGTAAACAGATGAAAATCACCAAGCTCTTCATCAATTTTACATAAACAATATTTCATAGTATGTTCACACAGCGTTATTATGACTTATGCAACATTTAATCTTAAGAAGTAAAGTGTTTTACAGGCTAACATCTCCTATTTAAACTTGTGACTAGTTTAAGTTTCTTGTGACGACCTCGTTGGCGCAATGGTTACCATGCCGTACTGCTAATCAGAAGGCTCCGGGTTCGATTCCTGGCACGGCCAACATCTTTGTGCTTAATTAAATTTGTTGGCTGTGGTTCTGGGTGTTAAATATGTATCTATATAAAATATATATGTAGTAACCATAATACGAACTAGAAATGGTTCAGTATGGGGTTAACCAGCCGTGTGTGAAATGTGTCCTAATAATGAAAAAAAAAATTAGATTAGTTATAAATTGACGTTTGAGAAACAATTTTCTTTCAGTTGTATCTGTTTAGTTAACCTTTCTTGCACATTACTTTATTTATGATGAAGGGATGTTATTAGGTATGTTTATATTTATTACTTAGATATAAGTCAGATAAGCGGGAGCTACTGCGCACTATGATTCAGGCAGTAATTACTGACCTTGTTTAGGGCGCAGGGCACAACTGGCTCCATAATGTTGACTGTATCTGAACGTTATGTATAAATTGTGAATTAAATTATGTAGCCGTAATTGTAACATACCCTTTTTTATAGGATTTCGGGGAGTGTGCAACGGGATTGCATGATTTCGAGACGAGTAGGGTAACACCAAGGCGGCATCGTTATACTGGAGGTGCCTAAGTCGCGTACTAAGCGATTTGCGTCCACCTTCATTGGGCGTACCGCCAAGGTGTAGAATTCTTTGCCAAATTCCCTGTTCCCCGATAACTACAATCTAGCAGTTTTCAAAGCAAGAGTGATCCGGTTTCTACTGGGCAAGCGCGCTCCATCTTAGATTGCAATATCGCTTACTACCAGGCGAATTGGACTGGAGGTGCGCAAGCCCATTAAGAGTAAAAAAAAACTCTAGTGCACAATAAAATTTTTATTTTTATTTATTTTTAAACAAACAAAAATCTATGTAATTGAATCAAAAATGTCTATGGCATCATAGCTCACAAACGGAAGAACCGTTTTTTTACACACGGATGGTTAGGCTCATACTAAATCATTTCTAGTTTGTATTATGGTTGCTAACACAACTGATGTTCATCACAAAGATGTTGGCCGTGCCGGAATCGAATCATGGACCGTCTGGTTGGCAGTCCAGCATGGTAACCATTACACCAACGAGACGTCGTCCATTCGATTTAGATTTTGGTCGGTGTTGATTTTAGATTTGTTCGTATGAAAGGTGTCCTTAGTTATGTTGAGGACAATCGTGCTAAGATGGCCGACACTTAAAATGGCCGATTACTTGTTTTATCGCAACTTTCCCAATATGGGTATCAAATGAAAGGGTACAAGTAGAAGACATAATATGTAAAGATAAATTTCAAATCCAAGATGGCGGATGGTCAGAGTTTTTCTAATTTTTTTATTAACACTTATGTTGTTTTTTTTGTGTATGCAAGAACACAGCAGTTCCTGTACCGACCGTAATATAAGGCAGCTATAATAGTTTATTTTTGTACACTATATATACGAGTAATGTACATGCTTCGGACGGCTAGGCCCGTAAACACAAGAGTCAGGGACGGTTCTTTCAGTTCTTGAATTTAGATTAACTATTGACCAACATGGTAATCTTTTTCCTGATGGTCAAACTCCTAGGTTAGTTAGTCCTAGGTTTGTCCAACGGGATTTACCGAGCTTAAGCGAGGCGAAGCATGCCTAGTCCAGAATTAGTGAATTTTAAAGAGGCTGCCGAAACACTTCGGATGGTGACAGATTTTGACATATTTTTCAACTTGAGGATGTTAGCCAGGCAAGCACAAGATTCTCTATTAAATTCCTGTGTTTATGTTCTTATAATGCAATTAATATCAATTTTGTCATATTTATTTGAAATCAAACTGTGATCTTATTAATATTTAAATTAATAATGTATGTGAACTTAATTATTGTTAAAACAAGAACATAATTATTGTATCCTTTTATCAAACATCTAAATTGTAATAATTAGGATACGTTATGACGAATAAATGATATTCTATTCTATCACCGAGCAAGATCAAGGCAAAGGTTTTCTAGCATTTTAGAGAAGCGTAAAAAAAATACTACGAGTAAGAATAGTAAAAATAACAAAAAAATAATTTGCCATTTATTCGTTTTCATACATTTTTCAAATATCTATAATTTTGATGAAATGATATTGAAACAAGTGCATCCAAAAATGTGTTGATATATAAATAAGTTTTTTTAATTTTTATTTAATTTTTAATAGTTGTTCGTGAGTAGTAAATTGACCAACTAAACTAAAAAACTTCCTTGACAGAAATCAGACAGAATCCTAAATTAACTTTGTAATAAATTTGTAATTCCTAAGACATTATTTTAATTTTAAGATTAAATTTACTTATTTAGCTAGAATTTTTATTTTTTAATTACCCATTAAGGTCTTAAGAAAACAGCAGCTTTGAGAAAATCATTATAATAAGCTAATTATCTGTCCCAAAAAGCTTAAAGCTTCTGAAACTTTGACAAAACTTATCAGGTTCAAAATCTACATAACAATGAAGTTCACAAAAAAAGATGAGAGATGTAGAATTTTTTAATTTTTCTCTATCATTTTTATTTGCTTAGAATTGAGACATAACATATAAATATTGTTATATTTTTTTTTACTAAAAAAAAATGTTACATTAAAAAGTTACTCACCAAAAATATCGGGAAACAGCAAATTCCCAAAGAATAAAAATATAAAATACCACCACCTTTTATTAATATTTAATTTACTTTATTTATTGTTCATTTTTCCGCGAGCAGTACGAGTATGCCGCGGGCCGCGCTCCGGCTTTCACTGGGGACTACACACGTAATACACAACTGTGTAATAGATTGTATACACACGGTAACCTAACGCAGGCGAGCACGAGGCGGGACTTGATTTTTCACCCGACAGGACAAGAACGGTGATGTTTTTGCTCGTTTAATAATCTGCATGTATTAAATATCTTTCTTTTTGTACGTCCCTGATTATTACACTCGCTCGTGTGGCCGGCGATGGCACAAGTTGTTCAGTGTCCCTCATTCTCGCACGGAATATGCTAAATCGACCCCTACGCGACGTGCTATATCTTACCTTAACGCTCTATCCGAAATCAAAGAAATCGATGTCTTCTGTAGTGCCGTCACTTGCACTGTGTGTGCATTCAGGAGTGTAGTTTATAAGTCTAAAATAGTTAGCGATTTGGTGTAAAAACTGTTGTAGCTATTTAGTTGAGTAAATGAATAAATAATAATAATAAATAAATCTTTCTTTATTCAAAAACAATGTACACACTTAATCCTAACATAATTTATAAATAAATGTAGGTATTTATATATCTATATATAACAGTTAAGGTTAAGTTAGGTAGAGCTGTGCCCTGCACTAGACCAAAGTGATTGGCCTGTATAGCTATAGTATAGTGGCCTACATGGCCCCTTTAATTTACCAATACACATATAACTATTTAAAATTAAAAACAGGGGCGAGTGATCGGGTGAGTGTGTGCATTCTCTAGTGTCTGTTATTACATAGCAAGGGTAAGTGATGTTGAGTGTGCGGATGTACTTTGAGTGGGAGACTGTATATGAGTATATTGTGTAAAGAGGTGTGCGTGAATGAATGAATAAATCGAATTGCAGTTTTGCCGTTTTGGCTAGTTTAAAACAAGTGAGTTTTTTACTGCCAAGCAACTTGTTTTTTATTATTTTTATTTTAATAAAGAAAATTCATAATAAAACTGTAAATTCAAGATTTTTCCCTGATCATCGCCTTCATATTGAAGACTAGCAGATCGTATAAAATAACCTAAGTTGCAAAGAAAAACAAAATATAGCCTATGTTACTCAGGGATAATGTAGTTTCCCAACGGTGCAAGAATTTTTCAATTCAGTCCAGTAGTTTCGGAGCCTATTTGAGTCAAACAAACAAACGAAAAATCAAACTATTCCTCTTTATAATCTAATATATAAAATTTCCATATCACAATGTTAGTTACCGTTCTCCTCCAAAACGGCTCTACCGATATTTACCAATTTTATATGCGTATTCATTAAAATCGGCTACTATCTACTGTACAAGGCAAAACAACGTTTGCAGGGTAAGCTAGTATTGGTAAAGAAGTAAGCGTAAAAGTAAGCGTCGGCTACGTATTTTCACCCCGTGTGTTTACAAAGCTTACGCGTAAGTTACGGTTAACTATTCATAATAAGCTAGGGCTTTTCTTGACCATTGAATAGTGCTGGCTCACGTCAGCACATAATCGATGTATTCAATTAAATTCGAATTAAAATAGAAAATATAAAGTACGATTATTTTATTCATTTGTTTGCGTTTGGCTTAGAACATTTAGAAATGAATTTAATTATTTTTTTATAATTGTCATCTTTCATTAAAATAACATCTTTATTGAGCAAAAATATAAAAATGTTTGTACATTGACACAAAAACTATTATTAATATATTATTAAGGAACTAGGCTTAAAAGTGTAATCAATACAATACGAAAAAAAAAATTATAAATAACTATTAGAGAAATCATAATACTTTTAGAAATGATGTAAATCATCTTGAATAAATCTCAGTACGTTTATATTATATTCATACCTCAGTTTATTAAAGTTTTTTTTTTAAATAATTAATTTCTATTTTAAAATGTATACTATACTTGCCTAAAGTCTTTATTTAATTTTAGTTCGAGTTAGAGTCTTTATTGATTATGAAGGTAAAACAATTCATTTAAAAACTGCAGCAAAATAGTTTTTAATAGCTAGTAAATTAGTTTAGTTTTTAATTAATAATAAATGTATAATTAATTAATAAATAAATTAATATAATTAATTAATTATACATTAATTAATATAATTATACATTAATTAATTAATAATAATAAACACATTTCACACTCGGCTGGTTAGCCCCATACTAAACTATTTCTATTTTGTATTATGGTTGCTAACACAACTGAAATACTACACATAGAAACATAAATACTTTAAATTTTTACATATTTAACACCCAGAACCACAGCCAACAAATTCAGTTAATCACAAATATGTTGGCCGTGCCTAAATCGAAATCGGGACCGTTTGAATGGCAGTCCGGAATGGTAATCGGAAAATCCAATTACTATCGATGTCTTCTGTAGTGTCATCACTAATATAGAGAGCGCATTCGCTTTTTAGTTTGTAGATCTAAAATATAACTATTTAACGCATTTTGGTCTAATAAACGAAGTACAAGTTATTATTCTGTGGTATTACTATATTCACAGAATAATAACTTGTACTTCGCTATATTGGTTTACTACATTTTTTATATTTACTATATAGGTTTTACTATATTGGTTTTACTATATTGGTTTTACTATATTGGTCTCACTAAGTTGGTTTTTTTATATTGGTTTTACTTATACTGCAGCAAAGCTTAACATCAGGCTAGCTGTAGTCAAACGCAAACCTATCAAGGATAAAAAAAAACTATTTTTTTGGATAAATGATAAATTAATTGATATTAATAATAAAAAAAATATATTATAAAATAAAACTTTGTCACATAACTAAAGGCGCAAAAATTTTAAGTGTGACGATGAATCGCCGTAAAATAGTGTTTACGATCCTTCATTGTAATTAGTTGGTAACAGATTAATTACTTTTTAATTATTTGTTAATTAAAATGTACAATGAACATTAGGTGTATACTACTTTGTAACATGCATTTATAAAGAATTGCTTATAATCAAAGAAAAACAACTAGCTAAAACGCATAAGTAAATCATAACCTTTGACTACTATTTACGTACATCGTCAATTTTAAATTTTATTCATAATAAATACCTACTTTCTTTATTTGCGACCTCGTTGGCGTAATGGTTACCAAGCCGGACTGCCACCCAGAAGGTTCCGTGCTCGATTCCCGACACGGCCAACATCTTTGTGCTGAACTAAATTTGGTCTGGGTGTTAAATATGTATCTTTATAAAATATGTATGTGTGTACTATATTAGTTGTGTAAGCAACTATAATACGAACTAGAAATGTTTCAGTAAGGGTTTAACCAGCCGTGTGTAAAATGTGTCCTAGTATTTATTTATTTACGTGTAAGCTAAGTGGTTGGGCTCTGGTGTTAGGAGTATTCAAGTTGTCACACCTCGTGTACCGGATTACACTATAAAGCGTTACACTCTCGACTGTACGAGATTAAGCAACTTGAATACCCTTAACATCAGAGCCAGGACACTTGGATTAAACTATAGGAAAGACAAATGGATCTCTAAAAATCCTTCAGAATATCAAATTTTAACGGCAGAAGAAGAAGTGAAATTTGAAATGGAGATAGTTCAAATGATGTTTAGGTACTTTTTACGCTGTTTCGATTCTTCTTGGTCAAAAATAGTTTGTCGAACAGGATTTTTTCCCGTCAAACTTTGACTAAGAGAGTGAACCAGTTTCTTCTGGGCAAGCGCGTTGCATCTTAGATCACAATATAGATTACCATCAGTTGAGTTGTGAAGAGGCCCATTCTGTGTAAAAAGAAAATATAAAGATAGTGTGTCTTAGTTGTTTCTATCTGCCCACTATACGTTCTCACTCTAGGACTAAGGCTTTTTCGCACAAGCGGAGAAATGTAGACTTAACTCTCCACTGGCCAAGTGGGGGTTGACGGATGACACACGTATTCGGATTTTGTGATCCTCCTAGCATTTGAGTTTTCGCACGATGTTTTTCTTCATCGTATGATCTAGTTCAGTTTACACACATAACATGAAAAAATAAAACATTGGTGTTGTCATGGCTGGATTTGATACGAAGTGTCGCGGACTGCAATCCAACGTTCTCCCGACGAGCCACACTAGCTTATCTATAAAGATAAAGATTTTATTTGTGGTAACCTTAGGTGTACGTACATTAACCCTGCAGCCTGGGTGAAAGAATAAGGCTGCGGAATTGCCCCTGCCTGTCGTAAGAGCCGACTAAAAGGGGCATCAGACTCGAAGGTGTTCGGAGATGGGGTTCCGACACCCGCTCCATCGAGTCCGGGGTGAACGACGACGGCGTCGCGTGACCGTCACCGTCGCGGGAAGGGCCACAGCGCAGTGCAAGGAGGTCTCCGGAGTGTTTCCCGGAAGATCCCGGAGACCTCCGTTAAGCACAGAGGCAGGTCACCGGGGGGGTTTTAGTGGGTACAAATCCCACATAACCTGGCTGCGCCCCATCGTAGCCAGGTATCTTGTCGAAGATTTCCCCCTCGTCAACAAAAAAAAAAAAAAAAAAAAGGTGTACGTACATGATAACTTAGCGCTAGGTTTTAAAAGAGTTTGTTGTATGTTGTGGGAGAAACTGCGTCTCGTGCTAGGTCTCTTGAAGCCTCCCCCCCGTGGGGCCCCGCATTGTCGAGGCGGGGGGGCTCAGTAACCGTGGCCTGGTCACCCACGGTGAAGCGAAGAGGGTCCCTGAGGCGGGCCACTCCCTAGACTTGTAATCCCTGTACGCAAGTTCTAGATGGAGTGGCACCAGTAGGTTGCGGGACCTCGCTCCGGGGGTTTTCGGGGAGGTTTCGCAACTGAGGCGGGCTTGCGGTGTGGATAGGGAGGCACCGCAGCTGAAGGTGGGGCCGCGGCAGGAGAGAAGTGTCGGTATTACGATGCGCCGCTCTTCCTACCTGCCGCGGCCTCGACGGGGTCGCCACCGTTGATGGCGGACGCGGTGGGGCCGCAGGGAGTAGGGAGTGGTAACCAGCAACTACCACTTTCCCTATTCTCTGCGGCCGTAGTGGCATGTGACGGGGCCACAGACCTGACCCGTCACGGGGGACCTAGGACGTCGGACCGGGGTTGTCCGGCGTCCATTGCACTCACGGTCCCCGAGGTGGTTGCAGTGCACCAGGTGCACTGCAAGGGGAGTCATCCCCAGAGGCGGAGTCTCGCAGGCTAGCCGAGGTGGGCGGGGTGGTGCGTTAATGCGAGAAGCGGAACCTCATCCCGCCCTTTCCGGTGAGAAGGCCATCGTGAGATTTTGGTCGGTAGTGATGCCCTTCTGGCATCGAGCCCGACATACCCCACCCACCTCCCCGGGTGTGGTGGGCATGCGTAAATGCATTTCCTCACGTAAAAAAAAAAAAAAAAAAAAAAAAAAAAAAAAAAGCCTGTTTACCGAGCCGCAGTTGTTCTCCCGCTCCGTTAGAATACACACTGAAACACATTTTTAGAATAGACAATACAATTTACTTAGGCTAATCACAGCAAACTAGTTCCATTATATGCCTGCACACAATGTAACAATTAAAATAAACCAGAGATTTACTTATCAAGTGATAAGCAGTGGAGACGTATAGATATACGTTCTCCCACTAATGGGACTCGCGGCCTTCGCTCAGGAGGAGAGGGTTGTCGGCTAAAATCCACCACGCTGGCCTGGTGGAGGTTGGCGGATGTCAAGTGATGAATGACCCAGAAATACCTAATAATAATCATAATAAGCATCCGGAGCTCGCATCGCTAGGTCGACAGACAGACAAGGCGTGTTATTTGTTATATAATAATTATTGGTACCATACTCGTCGCGACGCCAACTGATCGTGTAAAGAAAGTGCAGAGGAAGGAATGGACGAAATTGAAGCCTTATTCAGATAATACAAACGCTAGGTCTGATAGAATATACAATTCTTAAGATAACGTATAAATAGGGAACAAGTGAAAACAACCCGACTCAACATTTTATTGTGATCTTAGATTAAAAGTTACTCTAAGTGTATTTATTCGACTAATCGAGCCCTTCCACTTGATATCCATATTGAGTCAGTTCTGAATAAATACGAGTATGTATGTGATCCACTATTTTGTGGCGACCGCCATCTTAGATCTTTTTACTTAAACAGAGCTAAGAACATTCCTGTTTCTTTATTGACTCGAGATAATATATGATATCGGTTTTCTTCTGCATTGGGACACGGATGTTAGATATTTTATATACACTGTATAAATGTAGTCTTTTGTGTATCAGTTTTTGCTATATTCATGTAATGAAATTACGAGTACTATACAAGTATAAAAAGTAATAATATACAGACATACAGTTTTACAAATCATTTACACTTTCTTATTTATAAATTAAGAACTTAAGCAAGCCATAATAAATTTATAATAACTACAAATACAAACAAATACAAATACAAATTTATTTATTAACAAAGGATTTAACAGAACCTAATATTACTTATTTTATGAAAAGTTAAGCTAACGTTATATTAAAATATACTTAAGTACCTAACCATGCAAGCCCTGAATAATTATGGCAGGGTGTGCCAGTGTTACCTACGAGTAAAATAGTACTACATGCGAAATACAAGTGACTTTATTGAAGGTTCAGTAAGTGTGCTAGTGAGCCCTACACTAGGTTCGAGACCTGTATCGTAGACGCTCACGACAGACATCGTTACCTGTAGATATAATTTGAGGTGCGGATTACAAGAATAATTAGATGAACGGCAACATTATAAAACATGTGTATGTATCAAAGCAAAAAATAATAATAATAATAATATAATTATAAAGTGATTTTGGCCGATAAATTAAAGTGTTAGGGGGAGCTTAGATGCCAAAAGATTTAATTTGTGATATTAAGGAAGTTTTCTGTTTCTTTGTATGTAAGCGATAGTAAAAACCTTGTTATTAATGATTTGCATTCTCTTTGTGTTTTGTTTGATATGTTGAGTTTAACGTTTATCCTGTTGTAAATAAATGGGAAGCTAAAATGAGGAAGGCGCTGTGCAAACACTGTTCTAACAAATGGCTTCCTAAGTCGAAAGGGGCGTCTGGGAGTCGCTGCATCTTCGTCATGGGCTCTGACTAAGTTATTTTTATGGACTTTAAGAGTTACTTTTTGGATGTAAATTTGGCGAACACTGAGGACTCTAGCGTCAGCATATATATCGTCGGTAGGGTATCTGTACGATCTTTTGTACATTATTTTCAGTACTGCCCTTTGAGCTCTTTCAAGTTCCATCATCGCGGTAGATCCAGGTCCTCCCCACGTTGTTATGCAGTACGATAGGATCGACTCACACAACGATGTGTATACAAGGTGGAGAGTGTTTTTCCCTGCAGAGTTTCGCAGAGCTTTCATTACATGGATTAATTTTCGAACTCTTTTGCTGAGATATGAAACTTGAGCTTTAAAGGAGAAATTCTCATCAATTGTGACTCCCAAGTACTTTATTGTCTGCGTCTGGGAAATAGCGTTGCAGCTGCATGACGAAAATGAGCATGATGTATGTATTCTGAGACTGAGTTGGGTATCCGGTTTTGTTGCTTTGGATATGTGAAAACACACGTATTTTGTTTTGGCCATGTTCAATGTCAGAAGGTTCGTGTCCAGCCATTTTTTAATATTTTCCATACCAGTTTCAGCCTTACGTAATAATTGAATAATTTAAGTTTATTAAACCCCCCTCCCCCCTCTGTCCAAATTTGCTGCATTAATTATTTTTTCAATAGAGGCATTTGCGAGAAACCGCAGGACGTAAGTAATTTAAAAAATAGAATATAAAAACAATAATTAAAAAAATATAAATCTATTACTCGCGCGCGCGTTTGTGTATTAGTTGATACAACTTTCTCCTCGGTCTGTATTTAATACCTCGCAGCATCATGGTTTCGGTTTCGTTCGAAACCGGTTTTGAAACGTGTTTCACTCAGTGACCTAACCTCTGGTAAGAAAAGCATTTCGCTGAACTGTGTCACCTACTCCGATAGGATACGTGAAGATAACGGTGCTACAAATTTTTATAAGAATTTGGAAAACTGGGTCTGTATTGCATTACAGATAAACTGTTCTAAGTAAAAAAAAATCTGCAATAATAAATCAAGATTTAAGCGCTATTCAGTCTAAAGTCATAATTTATCGCTAATAATACCTCGGTAAAAAAAACTTGGTGTGACTCGTTTGTAAACTCCATGTAACGTCACTCGATTTAACGACATACTCTCTAAAGCGTCGAAATCAATTGGTTTTAGTTGGTTTAGCTTGTATTCCTTTTAATCATACATTCTCTCCATTTAACGACCACTCTCTATAATGCCATAAATTGCACAGTCCCTTCAGTGTCGTTTTATATAGTTTGTATTGGATTGCAATACGTGACGCGCCGGTTCGAATCTAGCCCTACACAAACGCTTTGTATTTCAAATAATTTGTGGAATTTTAACTCGCTTTGCAGTAAAGGAATATCGTGAGGAAACCTACACGTTTGAGGAGTGTAATATGCGAAGATATGTGTCATCCTCCAACCCGCACTTGGCCAGTGAGGTGAATTATGGCCTACATATCTCTCCTATTAGGAAAAGGCCCCGAGCCCTAGCATTAAGATCGTACGGCTGCTTATGCTATGTTATGCTCAATGACTCACTCGCAAGGACTTGTTAATCTTCGGTCTCATAATAAAGTATGTCAATAAGGTTATGGTATTTTATGGTAAGTCAGACGTAACGTAACTATTGCAGCGGCGCGCCGTACCGGTTGTTTGCCGGTTTAGTGATGGGACAAACACTGTACATCGATATAATAAATATTTACGGTATTATTGTTTTTTAAACGACTTCAAAATGGAGAAGGGTTCTCAATTCATCTGTATGTATTAGAATTCCTTGATTATGTGGGCTGTAATATATATATACATATCGACAAATAAATAAAAACCAGTAATATTTATTATAAATGCTACTATCGGCTTCCCATATGCACAAAAATCTGATTGAAAACTACTTATTTAGAATTGAACTTATAAATCTGTCTTTTTTTTACTTTTAATGGGCTTGCGCTTGATCGCAATTCACCTGATGGTAAGCGATATTGCGATTTCAGGTGGAGCGCGCTTGCCCAGAAGAAACCGGTTCACTCTTGCCTTGAAAACTGCTAGATTAAGGCAAATAATTCCACACCTTGGCGGTACGCACAATGAAAGTAGACGCAAATCGCTTAGTACGCGACTTAGGCACCTCCACAGTATAGTGATTCCGCCTTGGTGTTTCCCGGCTCGTCCGATGGTGGAATGGGGCGGAGGGGGATCAATTTGTGCGTGTCTCATTAGAAAATGGTACGTATCACTCCTCTAATTATTTATTAGTTATCTTTATCTTTTGCCACATTCTTATAGTAATGAGGTCCTGTAATTAGATTTTTTGCCTTGCTCGGATGATATTCATGTATCGATAGAAGCTGTAGATAGAAGTAATCATGTTTGATGTTATCGATAAAAAGGATTAATTGAGCACCCCATCCCTAGTCACTAGTGATATAAAGCTTAACCACTTTCACTAAGTTCGCAAGTTTCCTAGGTTCTAGCTAAGTAGGTAAGTATATGAATTAGCTAATCTTATGATTACTATTTGACTTTACTCACTGATGCAATAGTTGAGCGCGTCTAAGGCGTGATGGTAAGTATCTATAAGCGGATAGGCACGCGTTTGACCTTACCCTAGTGTTAAGACAACGACATGACAAAATCTTGAATTGACAGTTATATCGTTATAAATGTTTAACAGTCAAAATTACCTATAAATAAATATATAAATTTTAGGACGCATTTCACACACGGCTGTTTAACCCCATACTGAACCATTTCTAGTTCGTATTATGCATACATACATATTTAATATAGATACATAATACTACTAATATTATGAATGCGAAAATTTGCACGTAAGTGTGTATGTTTGTTACTTCTTCACACTCCAATGGCTGAACCGATTCCGATTAAAATTGGTGGTAAAATGGAGACAGGTAAGACTCTGGATAACATATACCTATTCTACTTTTTATCCCGGTTTAACGTGGGAGTTGAAAATAAATCTAATAATCTTAAGAACGTTTATACTAATTTTGGTTACCAATCAGACTGCAGAATTATAAAGCAAAACTTGTTCAAAACAAAACTTGTTCAAAAAATCTAAAATTAAATTATTAAAAAATAATAATAATATTATAATCTGATTGATATCTAAATTGGTATAAGTATTCTTAGGGTTATTCTTTAGATAGTCTTTATGCAATAAAAATGTTAATTAAAGAATTTACCCATTCCCTTACACCTAACCTATCTGCCGGGTATCTGTCATCTATTTACTCTAAATTATTCTATTTCGTATGAGCTAAGTGGCCAGGCTCTAGTGTCGAGAATTTTCAAGCCGCCCAACGACATGGCTTGGTAACTGCTTGAACTAAGAGTAACAGCCGTGGTCGAGGCTGATATTTTTTTTTATAATTATGTACATGTTAAATTTTGATCACCTAGCGGCACTAGTCAGAACTACTATGTGGGGTAATTTTACCAATAACAGTAGAAAGTAAACCTTCTGAGCCGTCCATACTCGTAGATCGCCAACGTAGTTTCGCTACTCGACGATAGATGGCGTCCAATATAAGCTTATGTAAAGTTTCTTTACCTCTGTTCTTTTTTCTTCTTTTTTTTACATTACTTTACGGCCGAGACCAATTACAAAGCAAGTAAAATTTAAATGATATTTAATTAATAACAATATTACAGTCAAAATACATTACATTAAATAATAAATAGACCAATTATAATAAGTATACATAAACATAATTAAAAGGAATTACAAAACAATTGAATTACTAATTAAATTAACAAGGTCACGAGATAAAACATACAACATACAAATAACAAATTAGATTTCTCCTAAGTCAAACAATTAGGTTGACACAATTTATATTGTGTCAACCATATGTACTCGTATATATAATTAACCCGGGATTAAGACTAGGTTTGTGTTAATCCGAAGTTTCAACTCTGTTTACTAAACATGCAAATTGGTTTAGCTAAATATCCTACTAATATGCAAATGCGAAAGTTTATATGTAAGTGTGTGTGGTGGTTACTTCTTCACGCTCAAACGCCTAAACTGAATTGATGGAATTTGGTGGGAAGAAGGTTAGACCTGAGATTAACACATAGGCTACTTTTTATCCCGGTTTAACTTCTTTAGTCCGTATTAACGCGGGAAACAGCACAGGGCGCAGCTAGTATGTAATAAGAATTGCAAAAATCCGTAAATTCTTTCTCTTTATACTTCTAGGAAATGGGATAGTTACCTCTCTGTTATTTCCAAATAGTAATTGTTTCCATAAGGCGACTGAACTGCGGTAGTAGGATTTTTAGAAAATAAATCAACAGTTAAAAATTTTGAAATTAAATAAACCATAACCATTCAAAAGCCTATAAAAAAGTAAGATCTGTTTTTCATTTCTGTATAACACCCCAGTAATACCCAATTTTTAATGTTAAGAAGCCTATTTTTTTTTTCATAAATAATTTATCTAGCAAACTCGTAATCCTCCGTGTTTTAACTAATTGATTCAGGCGTTACTTTGCGGAAATCCATAATGATAGAAGAAAAAAACTGAAATATTCATTTGGTAGTTTATCACAGCGGAAGTACACTTACGAGTAATATTTCAGTTTTTCTTCTAATAGAGTTTTGGAACTCTAGTTTTTTTTGACACTGAATCAAAGGTATATAAACAGTTTTTAGGATTGCGTACCTAAAAGGTAAAAACGGAACCCTATTATTGAGCCTCCGCTGTATGTCTCAAGGCTGTATAATAAGCCTCCGTGTCTGTCTGTCTGTCTCCAGGCTGTATCTCAGAAACCGTGATAGCTAGAAAGCTGAAACTTTCTCAAATCATATATTTCCTGTCCCGCTAAAACAAAAAAATACTAAAAATATAAAAATGAAAATATTAACTCCCATACAACAATTGTACTGAATCCTTTATGCGGGAGCTCGACTCGCACTTGACAAATTATTTTTTTTTTAGTTTTTGGCAGGATTTTATAGATTTTTTCATATCATGCTATCTTGCTTCCCACATCGCTTTAAGTAAGTGTATAGAAGTGGTAAGGAATGTTGGCTACCGGCTGACGCATAATCTGGGTATTTTTCGTTGCACTTGGCAATGCAAGGCCTTCTGCTGAACTTTCATGTAACCAGTCGTACAAGGATATATCAAACACCGAGTGACAAAAATTATAATTACTATACAATAATCGAAAAGAAAGAAAGAAAAATAGTTAATTTTTAATCCATACTAATATTATAATGATGAAGAGTTTGTTTGTTTGAACGCGCTAATCTCAGGAACTACTAATGCGAATTGAAAAAATATTTTTTGTTGAATAGACTATTTATCGAAAAAGGCTTTAGGGTATGTTACATAGCCACGAGAGACATAGAGAAAAAGAGAGCAGAGAGAGAGTTACGCAAACCCAAAACCTAGCTAACACTCCAGTCATTCTTTAAAAAAGTAAGAGGCACTATTGAATTACCCTTTCACCCATTCAAAAAATTGCTATTCCAACTTCAAATTGCTATTAAGAATCGCCCATTCAAAAACCGCCGTGTCGACTGTTGCAATGATCGTCTCGGGTCGCCGTCAGCTGAGCTACTGGCCAGTTTTTGGTTAAACCCTTCGGTAATAACTTGGTATATTGTTTACCAAGGGCATGATGCGCAAGCGTCTTTGATAAATCTGGCGTGTCATTTAACCCTGCAATTGTCGAGTGGGTTAAAATTGACCAACAAATCTGAAATGTTCAAAGCGAGTACAAGATTATGTAGTGGCTATATAATTTACTAGCATCCCGTCCCGGCTTTGCACTGGCTCTAAAATAATCTAAGTAGCAAAGAGAAACAAAATATGGCCTATGTTACTTAGAGATATGTAGCTTGCCAACGGTGAAATAATTTTTCAAATCGATCTAGTAGTTTTGCAGTCTATTGGCCTCAAACAAACAAATATCAAACTTTTCATCTTTATAATATGCTATAGATATGTATTGGCTGGGCAAAGGTTTCCATGGAATGTAACTTTTCAGAAGAAGACGAGGCCGGCCCCCAACTCAATGCGCAAGGAGTTGGTGGACTTCCACACCAACTAGAAGAAGCTGGCCCAGGACAAAAAAGCGTGGGGATCATTAGAGACATTTGCCCAACAGTGAAATAATGTAGGTTAGAAAAACACATATCAACTTATCTTAGTACGTACTAACCGGGTGAGTCACACAAGCTAGTTCTAACGTGTGAGAAGACAAAAACAGTCAGTTCTTTATTCTGTAGATATTAAAGTCGAATTCAGCTTAACACAGCGTTATGGTTATTATATTATATAGTCTGGCAAACAAAACATGACCCTGGAAAAGAGCGGCAAATTTAAAAAATCTGAGTATAGCAACCCCAAAACTAATATGAAATACCTGGAATGAACTAATTTGATACTTTGAAATTATTTATTTTATTTCGTCTGAATAAAAATGCTTTAAGTACTTTAGGAAGTAATACTTTAGAAATTATACAATCAATCTGAATAAAAAAAAGCAGTATTCTATAGTAGTATGTTTTATTCACTGTCATAATTAAAATGTGAATCTAAGACTTAAATTTGAAAAGATTCACCGGTGTCACTAGAATCACAGTTTTATTTATTAGTTTCCTACTATAATGAAACATTCCAAATTATTTTCGGTAATCCGCAAGACAGACAAGGCAATATTTTCACTTGACACTTTGCGTTTACCCAAACTTCATATCAGCTCAATGGCAGAATCCAGATTAAGAAAAACCTGTTAAAGATAAAAATGTGTTAAAATTGCAATGTAACATTTTATGGTATGGTAAATAACCAAAATGCATTAGGAAGGTGGGAAGGTTTTGACTAATGATAACAAAATGTGAATCGAAATAGATAATTAATTTATGCAAAAAGATATATAGTAAATACGAATTAAACAAAGTATCAACTTAGTAGCGTCATACTAACCTAAGAAATCAAACACCACATGTAAACAATCATGTTTTCGTTGAAATTACACCGAATTTCAATTCTTTTTCTTGTTGTTTTTTATGATACTTTGAGATCATGCGGAACAACAACTCCCGTACTCCACTTTTGATGTTTTTTTTCATTTTTCGCCGAGTAATTAGTGTTTAAGAAAATCATAACAACACGCCATCTTGTTTTGTATATTGACGTTGATATTATTATAGCATTGCCATATAAAAAGTTTGCAAATAATTCGAGTCTCATGTTTCGTTTGCCAGACTATAGTTAAGGCTATTTGGCATAACCTCAGAAATCATTCTGAATTTTCGCAGAGAAAGACGCTGGGCTCTGCTAGTGCAAGTATTAAAATTATCATAATCATTGGTTTACATTATATGACCTATCTTAACATTTTTAAAGCTAGAAGGCTCTAAATCCTCCAAAGGCTGGAAACCCTTTGGTTTCCTGGTCATTTGGTTGTTTTACATTGTGGCAAATAAAGGAATTTTGTATTTGTATTTTACGAAACCCCAGCGTGAGCGATGCAGGTGGCCACTCAGGCCATCATGAAATATTTCATTATTAATATCGCTGTAAATAATTATTTATTATAATTTTATTGATATTATATGTAATAAGTAAGTAAATATTTTAAAATGAATATCAATTAAATTAAAATAAATAATCATTTACATCAATATTAATAATGAAATATTCCATAATGGTCTGAGCGGCCACCCGCGCCGCTCTCGGGTTAACATTTAATAGTCCGTAAGGCACAATACGCTAGATGCACAAGACATATTGAGCTCGATCGGCCTCATTCCAGCGCATGAGTTCGCGAAACGAGCTGCTTCCATTTTTGAATCGCGAATGGAGTGACGCGTTTTGTTTTTTCGAATTTTCAGCCAGTGTTGTGTGTGTGATTTTTTTTTATTTAAACTTTGGAAAAAACGTAAGTGAATTTTGATTATTTTGTCAAAAAAGTTTTTATTCCATGGTAATTTATTTGGGATATTTCGGGGGTAGTTTTGGGTACTCATAGCGATGCACGATTAATTTACACAAATTATTTGTGAAAAATTGAATGAGAAAACTAATTGATTTTAGATATATTTTTACATTATATTTTTAGGTACTTACTTTTTTCATTTATCTCAACTAAAAAAGTCACGTATCTTTATTGTTGTAATATTAATTAATGGTCTAAGTATTTGCTTACAAATTGGCCATGGACCATGAAATATTCGGGTCAGGCTTTTTATTAATATTACAGTTTTACAAATAATTTCACAACGCGAAAATACTGCATGTCTCTTAAAATTATGCATTTTACGCAACTGCATTAAAATAAGGCTTTCAAGGATTAATTCAAGGTCAAAGTTTACTTTCATAATAAACGTATAAGCTGGTTTTTTATAAGAATCTGCCAATCACAAAAAAAAAACATTTATTTGGAATGCACCTTGAGTTGCAAACCTTCGTGAAAGTTTAGTGACACACCTCTTTTGTTATGTACAAAAGAGGCATAGAACCTTATCATATTTTTTTAAATTTCGAATCGGAAGCGGTAATAGATACATTTGAAACATTGTATATTTTAAAAAGAATCCATATAAACATTTATTTTTGCTATTGAATAACTTTTAATTACAATTTTCATTATAATATTTCATTATAACTTTTAATTATAATATATTGTGTACTTCCTATTTTTTCTAAACGAAATATTTAAAAACAGATGGGAAACACGTGGGAAAAGTTTTCGTTTATTTTTTTGCACATTTTAAGAACAGTGTTTTTGTTGGATTAAAACAGCAGTTTTTGGGCCCTACTGCATTAAGTATGGTATCATTAAACAGGGATCATGAAACAAGTCCCTGACTAAGATTTTCAAACCATTTTCGAGATAAACTACTTTAAAGTATTCAAAATCACGAAAGAGTCATTATTTTGAAAATTCGAGCTATCTACATATTTTCATTTTCTCTGATTTCTATTTAATCATAGACCCTTCGAATTATAAGGCTTATCTTTAGGCTTATATACTGTATCTATAGATATTCACTTTTCTTTATTATCAAGCACCAAAGACTCATAAGTAAAAATATTTTACATATTAACATAATATAAATGGGATTGAAATAATAACATGAAATTTAATAAAAATGACCATTTAAATACAATTATTTATCAAATACAATCCGAATAAATAATTTACTACGTATAATTATTAATATACTCATATCCACTATTACACTTTAAATTTACGATTAATATAAGGATAGAAACTAATTTTATACGTCTTACCATAATCTTTTTTAAACTGGAGACGAATAATGTAACAGACATTCTTTATGTTATTATTTTGTATTTTTGTTAATTGTTATACAAACTAGAAATTGTATCAAATCAAATCATTTATAAACTTTACGGTATCGCGCCGTACTGGGCTGGGTAATTTACATTTATTTGATTTTAAAATGTAATTTAAATACACATGCATAGAATAAATAGAATAGATTAGATAATTATGTCTCTACTTTATGACATCGCGTCATAGAAGGCAAGTCAAAATACTAGTTACAATGTCAATCTTAATAACTAAAGGTATAGAATGGGATTAACTAGACATGTGTGAAATGTGTCCATATATTTAAGAAAAAAAATGAGAAGTCATTTTTTTTCTTAAATATATGATAAGCCCCCTCTTCTATATTCTACGTTACACCCAGAAACTAACTCTTTTTCCCCCTCAGCAAAATCAAAAGGTGTTCGATTAGTCTCAGCCATTCTAGAAGATAGCCAACATAAACCTAAAGGAATTATAATAAACACAAATCAAATGAAAATTTGATATTCATTAAATATAATCAAATTAAAATCCATAGGTACTTAAAATAATTCTAGATATAAAAATTAAAGCTAATCTAACTTCTTAGGAAATAGTTTGAGCTACTGCAAAATAGAAATAAAGTTTTATATGTTACTTAATATTGTAGATACACTACATACTTGTACATAGTAATAATAATATCAAAGATGAAGGCTACAAGTCTTGTAAACGGTTTACGGAAACAACTTTAGGAAATAAGGTTCTACAAATGAGTGTATCAAAGGTTTCGACACTTATTTCTAGGTTATTGAACTCAAACTCTAAATATATTTATAATGATTTCGTATAAAACATTTTTTAAGGGAATGCACGAGGGCAAGGTATAATCTAACCGACTAAGCTTCTAATTTCTTATGAAAAAAAAATGTTTTTAAATATCATAATATATTTAAAGACCTCATTGGCGTAATGGTTACCATGCCAATCAAAAGGTTCCGGGTTCGATTCCCGGCACGGCCAACATCTTTGTGATGAACTAAATTTGTTGACTATCGGTGTGGGTGTTAAATATGTATCTATATAAAATATGTATGTATGTATATGTAGTATATCAGTTGTGTTAGCAACCATAGTACGAATTAGAAATGGTTCAGTATGGGGTTAACCAGCCGTGTGTGTGTGTGATCAAATATTAGGCACCATGAACCGAGGTTTTTTAAATGACACAGCCATATAAGTCATTAATTATATATTTCAAACCTACCAGCTGTAAAAAACTTCTTACTTCTACTACTTAAACTTCAAATGTATGACTTGGTTTTGGTTTAAACGCTAACGCTACAAAAAATATTATTACCTTATTATATGTACTATTATAATTACTAAAATTATAATTACATACAATTTCGCCAATTACCTTCATCTATTGTTTACAATGTAGCTCACTAATTTCCCTGGAATTTAGAGCATTGCATTCAGTTGTTCATGTAACTTACAGTACAACTTAGTTTCATTATGTGTCAGGGTTGCTGTTAATACTACTGCCTTTTTTTTTTTTTTTTTTACGTGAGTAAATGCATTTACGCATGCCCACCACACCCGGGGAGGTGGGTGGGGTATGTCGGGCTCGATGCCAGAAGGGCATCACTACCGACTAAAACCTCACGATGGCCTCCTCACCGGAAAGGGCGGGGTGAGGTTCCGCTTCTCGCATTAACCCACCACCCCGCCCACCTCGGCTAGCCTGAGAGAGACTCCTCCTCAGGGGATGACTCCCCTTGCAGTGCACGTAGTGCACCGCAACCACCTCGGGGACCGTGAGTGCAATGGACGCCGGACATCCCCAGTCCGACGTCCTAGGTCCCCCGTGACGGGTCAGGTCTGTGGCCCCGTCACATGCCACTACGGCCGCAGAGAATAGGGAAAGTGGTAGTCTCCGGTTACCACTCCCTTCTCCCTGCGGCCCAACCGCGTCCGCCATCAACGGTGGCGACCCCGTCGAGGCCGCGGCAGGTAGGAAGAGCGGCGCATCGTAATACCGACACTTCTCTCCTGCCGCGGCCTCACACCTTCAGCTGCGGTGCCTCCCAAACCACACCGCAGCCCGCCTCAGTTGCGAAACCCCCCCGAAACGAGGTTCCGCAACCTACTGGTGCCACTCCATCTAGAACTTGCGTACAGGGATTACAAGTCTAAGGAGTGGCCCGCCTCAGGGACCCTCTTCGCTTCACCGTGGGTGACCAGGCCACGGTTACTGAGCCCCCCCGCCTCGACAATGCGGAGCCCCACGGGGGGGGGGGGGGGGTAATACTATTGCCTGGATTCCACGATATTAATAACTCTGTGTATAAGTCCATGCATCCCGCCCCGGCTTCGCGCGAGCTCTAAAATAATCTGAGTACTTCGATCAAATATATACCAGATTCAATGTTTCATACAAACACAGAATAAATTGGCATGAGTTTACTCGTACTATACTATTGTATCTATTACAATAATATACACAAAATACAAAAACGCGTGAAATCAAATTTTAAGAGCAAATTAAAAACAGAGACTATTTTTCGCGTAGAAAACGGTCACACTTATTATAAAAAGTTGGAATGAGTCCAACGTTTTCTACGTGAAAATATTAAGATGCCTTACGTGAACATTTTACAATGTTTAATAGAGACTATTTTGATTTGTTTGCGGTGCTACTCGCTTTTTGAATTTTTAATACAAAATATAATATTTCAATTTAAGTCAACCTTACCACTGTATCTTAAGGTTGAGTTTCGACTAGTGCCGTATCAAACATAAGCTATCTTGCTCCACGATAATAGTTATAAAATTTTATGACCACACGCAGTGAGCGTTAGAAAATTCAACTCTATTACTACATTAATAACGCTTAAATTCCTCAAACTCAAATAAGACCACACTCTTACTTGTAGTCTTATTTTCCTTGCCGTTTTTAGAGACATCACCTTAAATCTAGTTCATTTTTGAACAAAGTCTGAGTAGCAAAGAGAAACAAAATATTGCCTATGTTACTCGGAGACAATGTAGCTTCCCAACGGTGAAAGAGTTTTACAAATCGGTTCAGTAGTTTCGGAGCCTATTCGCATCAAACAAGCAAACAATCAAACTTTTTCACTTTATAATTTTGGTATGGTATGGATAGTGTTATAAGTGTTTCATACCAATCTTTAAAGAGCTTTATAATATACATCATCAATACATGTGAGGATTGCGAAGCTTTGCAACTCTCTTCTTGAGTGTGTTTGTCCTGAGAAGTACAATTTGTGAGTTTTCAAATCTAGAGTAAATAGGTTCCTTCTAGGCAAGCGTGTTACATGTTAGACCACAGTAAAGCAAACATCAGGCAAGCTGCGGAAAAACGTAAGCTTTTTCATCATTAAAAAATACATAAAATCTTATATATAAAATTTCCGTGTCACAATGTTAGTTACCGTACTCCTCCGAAACGGCTTGACCGATTTTTACCAAATTTTATATGCGTATTCAGTAGGTCTGAGAATCGGCTACTATCTATCTATTTTTCATACCCCTAAGTGGTATGGTACGGGTCACCCTTAAATATATATTTTTTTGTATTTTTTTTTTAATTCTTTTTTAAATGTGGCAAAAATACATACAACCCTAAATTATTACTTTGTTATCACCAATCCCTATTTATTATGTCTTCTGCTTGATCGTCATCGACCAAAGACCTTCCGCATTGACTGTTGCTTATCCTCGATGATTGCGTCAGATTACCTTAGTTAGCCGAGCTACAGGCACTTCTATAATTCAGTGTTAACTCTATTTAACGACACTGAACGGACTGTGCTTTTATGACGTTATAGTGGTCGTTAAATAGAAAGAATGTATCATTGTATGGAATACAAGCTAAACCAACTAAAGCCAATTGATTTCGACGCTTTAGAGAGTTTGTCGTTAAATCGAATGACGTCACATAGAGTTTACACTGTATATGTTTTTATTCTCACTCGACCAAATAAATAAATTAATTCAAACATATGTATGTTCTTTTATATGTTTTTATTTAGAGACTCACCAAAAATGCAAGCCACACCTTTTGTGAGCAGTTAATTACAAAGTTACGTGTGTGAAACAATACGATAACTTTTGATTTCGTAACTCTTTGACAAACTTGGACGTGTGGTGGCATAATTTGGAACTAACGAAATTTATGTGCGTTTCTTCGCTTGTCTCTTACTGAGTGGCGCCCTCGTGGCTTACTCATGAGTTGGTTATCTTGTAGTTATGTGATGACCCACAGACGTACAGTTGCTACTCAATGAAATATAATGACTCGTCATAAATGTGAACCGTGTTGTGTTGGCGATGCGCGTAAGTCACTACTTCTTCTTCTTCTTCAACCTTTTCCCACTAGGGGGGTCGGCACAGCAAGTTTTCCTCTTCCACACAATCCTGTCAGCTGTCATTTCCACATTCACTACCTTTTCTTTCATATCCTCTTCCTAGGTCGACCTCTACTTCCGCTACCTCGTACAACCATATCCATACTTCTCCTAGTCACATGCATTTCCTCTCTACGCATCAAATGTCCATACAAAGATAACTTTCCGCTCTTTACTTTCTCTGCCACTGGAGTTACTTTGAAACTTCATACATGAACAAAAAAAACAATGAAAATTTCAGAAAACCGATTAAGTTCAAAAAAACACGGAACCAACTTTTATTAAATACATATGGTAGGTACCATTCCGGAAGTATATTTTATATTCATTCAAAAAAGAATTTTCGAAATCGCTTAACAATGTGTTTGTTTATAATATGATATTTTTTTATTTCAACAATTACAGAATCTTTATTCACGTAGCAAAGTATTTTTGCAACTGCATTTGCTAAGCAATTTTTAACGATTTCAATGGATGATATGAATAGCTTTATTATTACTATCATATGTGTGTATCTCATATTATCATATATTATTATATATTATTATATATATGTATATATGCTAGCTGATCCGGCAAACGTTGTTTTGCCTAAAGTAAAAATTTAAGAGTGAACAACCCTTAGTACTTAGGGATATGAAAAATAGATAGTAGCTAATTCTCAGACCTACTGAATACGTATATAAAATTTGGCAAAAATCGGTCAAGCCGTTTCGGAGGAGTACGGTAACTAACATTGTGACATGGAAATCTCATATGTAAGATATCATGCATTTGTAGAACTACTAGTAATAAATATTAAAATCACTTTCGCAAATGTATAACCTAATAAATCTATGTAAATCGTATCTTAATATAATATATAAATCTCGTGTCACAATGTTTGTCCTCAATGGACTCCTAAACCACTTAACCGGTTATAATAAAATTCGCACACCATGTGCAGTTCGATCCAACTTGAGAGATAGGATAGTGTAAATCTCAAATTATAGTCGCAATTTTTATCTGTTAACTCCAAATGATTCTAACAGATGTCAATACCTTTCGACTGGGTTGAGTAAATAATCAATAGATGGCGCTGCTATGGTAAATCTACGAACGTGTCATATAAGCTACACTATCTATTTTTAATACCCCTAAGTGAGGCAAAACAACGTTTGCCGGGTCAGCTAGTTGGTAAATAAAAACCTAAGCCTAATTATGAAAATCTCAGGCTTTTACCATGGGTTCATAGTGCGCTTTAATCTCAGGTCACGGCTCTGTTTCTAATACAGCAATCAGCAATTTTGACTATCTACTAATCGCCCGCAAATATCAAGGTTTAAGTAATAATATCGTCACAGATTAGGTAACTACTAATTCTACGAAGAGACCTCGACGGACACACGTTTTTGGAAACACATCTTTTGAAACGAAATTTTATGACAGCTTAGGTCAACGATTACTTGATTTTTGTGTTTAAATATACAAAATATTTAAAAACTATCGCTGTTTCGAAATATTTTCAAAATGAATTATTAAATAAGTGTAAATTAAAAATTTAGTAAACCCCAGACTAAAAAAAAATGTGAGCCGTCACGGGACGCCTGGCAGATGTGAAACATCGACATTATTTTGTCAAAGTAATATGCAGAAAAGAACATAATATTGTGATAGGAACTAAATACGTCATAATAATAACATTTTACATTTTTTCAAATAAAAAAGTCGATGCAGAAATACTATACTCGCTCGGTCGCTAATCTGACGAAGCCATTTCCGGTCTATGCACCGAAATATAAACAGGATTGCATGTCCGGTCTTACTTCCGTGTACTGCATTTCAAGTTGAAAACAAGTTTCGGTACAAATAAATAATTAATAAATTCTGTGTGTAATTTTTATTCAATTAATTATATGTATGCTCAGCTATGTTATTAGGGTATTAAAACTGATGTTATTAGGGTTTCGTACCAGGCGGAAAGGAAAACCTAATACTATTACCTAATAAGAATACAAATATATTTAAATGTATTTGTCTATGCTAATACTTTGCTGTCTCTCTGTACATAATAATATGTCCATCTGTCTGACTGTCTGTCGCCATCAGGTTTTTTTTTATATCCGTGATAATTAGACAGTAGACATTGATACAAGCAATGTATTTTTGTTGCCGCTATAAGTAAATAAAATAAATAATAAATTAATAAATACTAGAAAACTATAAACCATTTTTAGTTTGTATTATGGTTGCTAACACAACTGATATACTACATATACATACATGAATATTTTATATCGATACTTATTTAACACCCAGACCGACAGCCAACATATTTAGTTCAACACAAAGATGTTGGCTGGGCCGAGAATCGAACCCGGGACCCTGGTTGACAGTCCGGATGGTAACCATACGCCAACGAGGTCGTCAAATAATACTCGTAATATATTTAAGGAACTATAGCGTCACAATTAGGCGTTTTTTTAGATATTTAGAATTTTTAAATACAGTTATGATACGGAACCTTTCGAGCGCAATTCCAGCTCGCGCTTGACCGAAAATGTAGTTTAAGGTTTCCTTGTCCGAGCCCTTCGAGTAAAAAAATATTTACACAATCATTCAAGTTAACACTCAAAGTTAGGTGAGGAGTTTTTAAAATCTCAAAGCCAAACACTCAAAGTCTCGACTTAGTATAGTCTGTTTCAAGTTTTACTTTTCGTAGAATCGCATTTTTGTGTATAGAAGTTTTAATCAATTAATTTTTGTTTAGTCTTATTTGGTCTTTATTTAAATAACAGCACAATTTCATTTCAACTGTGAAGCATCCTTCACTTTTTAGTTTACTTTCAGACAAAATGGGACACTCAAACCATAATGCTATGGTTCGCTAATTTTGACATTTATATACAAGGGTAAAATCTTGAATTTTCAGTTTTTCAGTTTAAATCGTAAACGGTAAAAAATATCAATATAAAATAGCAAAAAAGGCCACCTAAAGAACCACTCTAAAAATATTTATACTTATTTTGGTACCAATCAAACTTATGAAATATGTGTATTAATATAGAAAAGTATTGAGTGCACCTGGTTGACGATAATGTTTGTGTCTTAAATCACTTTTATTCGCTAACTAGCATACCGCCCTAGCTTCGCACGGGCTATATAAGGGCTTTTGTTATACATTTTATTGGGGATCTCTGATATTTTAAGATACAAAATATAGCCTTTGTTCCTCGGGGATAATGTAGTAGTTTCTGAGCCTATTCGCGTCAAACAAACAAACAAAAATAAAACTTTTCCTTTTTATAATATTAGCATAGATGTAGATAAACTAATTTTAAGCACGGATGTATTTATTGCTTACTTAGCTAGGATTATGTATGTCCATTCTACGTAAGACTAAAAAGGAAATATATTTTGAAACTGACTTTACTGTGTTTTAAAAAGCCTGCGTTTGAAGTATACGCTTTCTTTTGCAACGTTATTGACTCGAGTAACGGATTTTGTTCTGCCATTGACCTCTTTGTGTAAAATTATCAAATTTTGATTGTTACTTCATGTTTTTAGCCCTTGACATCAAAATTACGCCGCGTTATTAGTTTGATGTGTCTTTGTGATTGTGGTATCATATGATTCGAGTCAGTAAAAAAAAAACATTTGAAAGTTCATATCCTCCCACTTGCATTACCAAATGAATGTAAGCTAGGAAAAAACGTGTGCCGTGGCGGATTCTTACACTTCAAATTACACTTTATTTTAATAGTACATTGTTACCCTAGGGATGAAAGTAACTTATTGAGGCCCGAGATGGGGTTTAGCCAATAGTTCGAGGGACTAGACAAATCCTTAACCCGACGTAAACACTGTGCTTTTCATTACGAATACACACACACACACACAAGCGCGCGCGCGCACACACACACACACACAATTCAGGTAAAATTGCTGACTGCCTATTCTATTCTAATTATTATTGATTTCTTTCACTAATGACTTTTACTTATGGGGTATTCATTTATGATATTTGGTAATCGTCTAAATCCTTAGTATGTCTAAGTCAGTTTTAATCGGCTTTTTGTGATTAACTCTATATGCCAATGTTTGCAATCGTCACTAAAACTTAAATTTCCTAAATATTTTTACATCTATAAATTATTAAATAAATTAATTTGATGGATCACATTTGAACCATTAAAATTCAAATTCATTAATTCTTGTGACAGAAAAACATATAGGTACACAAATAACAATACTTCTTTCACTGTCGGACGAGCAGGGAAACGCCAAGGCGGCATCGGATTACGGTTGAGGTGCCCAAGGCACGCACAAAGAAAGCGTTTTGCCTCCACCTTTGTTGTCCGAACCGCCAAACTTTGGAATTCCTTGCCGAATTCCCTGTTCCCAATGACTACAAGCGATTCTCAAGGCGAGAGTGAACCGGTTCCTTCTAAGTAAGCGCGATCCACCGTAGACCTCAATATCACTTACCATCAGGTGAATTGTGGTCAAGTGCTGGCCTATTCAGAGTAAAAAAAAAAGAAAAATACATGTAACATTTCCGGTCTCAAGCCATCCTCAACTCAGCATGTGCTGGCTGCAGACAACCAGCGCTGGTCTTCCGTTACTTCTTCTTGACACACTCTCATCGATGGTTATACAAGTGATAGGGCATAAACTTGTCGATAGTTTTCTTTATTGACTTGAGTCATATTCAACGTTATTTGATTCAGTCAAACTTAGTTCAAAGTTAATCAACATACAGTTTTATTTCACTAATCATAGGTTTACTTACATAAATTTTAAATAATATTTTATTTAAACACGTAACGGCACGGTTTAATTACACGCTGCAGTGCAAGATTGCTTTGATGATCACGTGCAGGCGTCTACAGACTCCTCGACTGGTCTGTAATTACTTAGTCAGAGTCAATTAAACCTAACACATATCAAAAACATCTGTTATTACGAAAAAGTTTCTTCAAAGTTTGTTTGCTACCTCCTTACGGCTAATATCTAAATCTTTTTATCTTATATATAAACACATATCAAAAACATCTGTTATTATGAAAAAGTTTCTTCAAAGTTTGTTTGCTACCTCCTTACGGCTAATATCTAAATCTTTTTATCTTATATATAAACACCTTATATATAAACACATATCAAAAACATCTGTTATTACGAAAAAGTTTCTTCAAAGTTTGTTTGCTACCTCCTTACGGCTAATATCTAGATCTTTTTATCTTATATATAAACACATATCAAAAACATCTGTTATTATGAAAAAGTTTCTTCAAAGTTTGTTTGCTACCTCCTTACGGCTAATATCTAAATCTTTTTATCTTATATATAAACACCTTATATATAAACACATATCAAAAACATCTGTTATTACGAAAAAGTTTCTTCAAAGTTTGTTTGCTACCTCCTTACGGCTAATATCTAGATCTTTTTATCTTATATATAAACACATATCAAAAACATCTGTTATTATGAAAAAGTTTCTTCAAAGTTTGTTTGCTACCTCCTTACGGCTAATATCTAAATCTTTTTATCTTATATATAAACACCTTATATATAAACACATATCAAAAACATCTGTTATTACGAAAAAGTTTCTTCAAAGTTTGTTTGCTACCTCCTTACGGCTAATATCTAGATCTTTTTATCTTATAAAATATAAACACATATCAAAAACATCTGTTATTATGAAAAAGTTTCTTTAAAGTTTGTTTGCTACCTCCTCACGGCTAATATCTTATCTTTTTATCTCACTAGCTGACCCGGCAAACGTTGTTTTGCCTCACTTAGGGGTATGAAAAATAGATAGTGTAGCTTATATGACACGTTCGTAGATTTACCATAGCAGCGCCATCTTTTTTTTTTTTTTTTAGACACATTCACACACGGCTGGTTAGCCCCATACTGAACCATTTCTAGCTCGTATTATGGTTGCTAACACAACTGATATATATACATACATACATACATACATATTATATATAAATACATATTTAACACCCAGACCCACAGCCAACAAATTTAGTTAAGCACAAAGATGTTGACCGGGCCGGGAATCGAACCCGGAACCTTCTGATTAGCAGTCCGGCATGGTAACCATTACGCCAATGAGGTCGTCATTGATTACTTACTCAACCCATCTATTGATTACTTACTCAACCCAGTCGAATGGTATCGACATCTGTTAGAATCATTTGGGGTTAACAGATAATTGTGAATGTCAAATAATAACAGACAATAATTAGCAATAAATTAAAATTGCGACTTTAATTTGAGATTTAAACTATCCTATCTCTCATGTTGGATCGAACTGCATATGGTGTGTGAATTTTATTATAATCGGTTAAGTGGTTCGGGAGTCCATTGAGGACAAACATTGTGACACGAGATTTATATATATATTAAGATATATAAAATTTCCATGACACAATGTTAGTTACCTTACTACTCCGAAACGGCTTGACTGACTTTTTACAAATTTTATATGCATATTCAGTAGGTATGACAATCGGTTACTATCTATTTTTCATACCCCCTAAGTGAGGGCAAAACAACGTTTGCCGGGTCAGCTAGTAATAAAATAAATATTAGAGCAGATCCTGCCCGAAGACGGCAACGCCGTCGAAGGGTTGGTAACAATATTCGCTCCAGCACTTGACCTTGCAGGTCTGGGTAATTGAGCGCGGCTGACACGTGCTCTTTTTTCCCCGTCCTGCAGGTTCCTTCGCATCCCCGTCTGATCGCTACCAATGACGGTCCACTGGCTAGCATTGGGGGCGATTGGACGGGGACCTCAGGCTCAAGGACTGTCGGAAGTGGGGTTCCGACAGTCCATTTAAATTGGGCCCGGGAGGGTTGGCAGTTCTTTTTGCCTATGTGGATGTTGCTGCAAGCAAAAGCTAGGAGGGCCTCAGTGTGTTTCCACCGAAGAACCTGAAGCCCTCCATAAAGCATCGAGGCAGAGCACCGAGGGGGTTTTAGTGGGTAAAAATCCCACATAACCCAGCTGCACCCCATTGTAGCTGGGTATCTTATGGAAGATTTCCCCCTCGTAAAAAAAAAAAAAAAAAAAAAAAAAAAAAGGACACTTTTCACACACGGCTGGTTAGCCCTATACTAAACCATTACTAGTTCGTATTATGGTTGCTAACACAACTGATATACTACATATACATATATAGATACATAATTAACACCCAGACCGACAGCCAACAAATTTGGTTTAGTACAAAGATTTTAGCCGTGCCGGTAATCGAACCCGAAACCTTCTGGTTGGCGGTCCGGCTTGGTAACCATTACGCCAACGAGGTCGTCAAATAGTAGGAGAGCCGAAGCAGGGATTTTTGTAGTATCTCAAGCACGTCAGATTAAGATATGGGAGATTTCTTGAAACCATTTGAGTACCACCACTAAAATACAAGCTTTCCCCGTTCTAGGGTTTATCTGTAAAGACTGAAAAAAAACTTGTAAAAGATTAAGCGAATGTACATTATTAAAGCCCTTAAGAGTTTATACAGTGTAAACTTCATGTAATGTCACTCGATTTAACGACAAACTCTCTAAAGCATCGAAATCAATTGGCTTTAGTAGGTTTAGCTTGTATGCCATACAATGATACATTCTCTCTATTTAACGATCACTCTCTATAGTACCAGAAAATGCACAGTCCCTTCAGTGTCGTTATATAGAGTTTACACTGTATTTTCAAATCGCTTTGACTACCTGTACAAGAACCATTGTCATATATATGGTTCATGTACGGCCTAAGATACTATACTGTAAAAATATAAAAAAATTATATGAATATTTATTTTTGTAATTCTGTGACATCTGTTGATTTGATCTATTGTTTTTGTTTTAATATTTTGATTTTATACTACATATGTCTTGCTAAAATAGTCGAAATAAATGTATAATAAATGTATGTATTTAAATTGAATAATTATAAAGCATCAGCCAAATTTAAGCTAGAATTTAAATCTACTGACCTTTTCTATATTTTTAATTATATATTCAATAAAGCTATCAAATCATTATTGTCAAGGGCCTCCATCACAAGGTTTTGATAGATATAATTATATTAAATGAAGTGACCGGGCATTGCACAACAATTATTTATATCTATTACTAGCTGACCCGGCAAACGTTGTTTTGCCTTAATAATTATTTCTTACAGTAGCCGATTCTCAAACATACTGAATACGCATATAAAATTTGGTAAAGATCAGTCAAGCCGTTTCGGAGGAGTACGGTAACAAACACTGTGACACGGAAATTTTATATATAAGAATTATTGGAACGTTAATAAATTAAAGTTCCTTATCGCGCGTTATGAAACGGGGCTAGACGGAAAAAAATCTTACCGCTTCGCTCCACCTTAGACCATAGTTATCGCTTACCACTAGCTAAGTTATGATCCAGCCCAAGCTCATTTATTGTAAAAAAGACATTGTGAAAACTTGGGAGAAGCCATTGGTTCCCATAAAACAGTTTCTTAAAACTACTATTGGATTTCTATTATATTGTAATTGTAAGCTACGAGTATATCAAATATACGTATTTTGATTTTGATTATCGTTGAATTAACACCGTAATGTGAAGCTACTTACATTTTAAATAAACGTTCATACACTTAGCTGACTGTATAAATATTATTTATCTCAAAAGAGAAACAAGGAGATCATAATATATTACTTGTCTTACATGTACTACTTATTAGTTGTATAGTGTTTTATTTTTTTTGCGAATTCCGCCGAAACCTGTAATTTTTAGTTCAAGGTCGTACAAACTGCATTTAAGTGCAGTTAAATCACTTTATTAAAACCAATCTGCAGTTTAAGTACCGATTAGAAAGTCACAGAGAACCAATTCAAGATTTTGTCAACAACAAAAAAAAACAGATCTTTATGATTGATTCACGTTAATACTTGGAAAAATCCTTCGTAAATGATAGGGCTCTTGTTTTTTTACTTTTATTAGCTTTGATTTCAGTGTTAAGAATTGTAAGAGCCCCGAAATACGATTACGTAAAACTTACGAAGGTTACAATAAGTTTTTTTTAATTCGACTTTTTAAGATTTAGAAAAGATGCGCTTCTCAATGTAATAAACATATTACAAAAAAACTTACATTTTGTATCTAGAATAGTTAAAGCTTTTCAATATTGTTAATTGTTGATTTTATATGTATATATATATCATTGCTTCGCTCAAATATGAACATGGTACAATAGCGCCAGCAAAGTGATATATCATTCTGGGATGGAACGCGACGCGACTTTTAATACTTACATACATAGTTCGATGTTGCGTGATTACTATTTATCGATACTTAAACTTTCCCAGTGTACGGATGCGTCTGTGTTCATAAATAATATTCCGAGTTTTAACTATTTTTTATTATTTTTAAATAAATTTTACTGTCGATTTGGTTCTTTGCTTTTTGACCATTCATTCAATAACGTTACGTCCAAGGTTTTTTTTATTCTTAATTCGTCAGCGTTTGACCACAATTCACCGGTAAGTGACATTGACGTCTTCGGTGAAGCGCACTTACCTAGAAGGAACTGGTTCATTCTTGCCTTGAAAATCGCTAGATTAGATAGATAGTCATTGGGGAACAGGGAATTCAGCAAGGAATTCCAAAGTTTGGCGGTTCCGACAAAAAAGGTGGAGGCAAAACTTTTAGTGCGTTAAACGCTTAGACGTGTTAAGGTACTTGATAATAATTGAGGTGTTTGTATGGAAAGTTTCCCATCTGCTCTTCATGATCTGTGAACGAGCCGTCTTTCTACATAAGTACAGGTGTTTCTGTGAGCAATAGCGTTATGCAAGCAGCCTTGCCGACCGATAGCGCACCATGCCATGCCGCCAACGCCTGCTGACCAAGTCTGCTAATGAATGGCTGGAAAATCGCTAACAAGCGTGTTTAGTCATGCGAGTAACTTAGACTATGCTAATACTTATTCCTATTTTTTTTTCGCGTAGAAAACGGTCTCATTTACTTATCACACTTATTTATTAATAAGTAAGTGTGACCATTTTCTGCGCGAAAATATTAAGATGCCTTACGTGAATAGTTTACAATTGCTTATTCTAATACGAGCTGACCCGACAGACGTTGTTTTACCTAAAGTAAAAGTTTAAGGGTGAACAACCCTTATCACTTAGAGGTATGAAAAATAGATAGTAGCCGATTCTCAGACTTACTGAATACGCGTATAAAATTTGGTAAAAAAACGTTCAAGCTGTTTCGGAGGAGTACGGTAACTAACATTGTGACATGGATTTTTTATATATAAGATTATAAACAGAAAAGTTTGTTTGTTAGACCAGAATAGGCTTCAAAACTACTGGACCAATTTAAAAAAATATTTCACCGTTAGGAAGTTACATTATCCCCGAATAACATAAGCTATATTTTGTTTACAAAACCATTAAATATCCTTACTAAAAAAAAAACAGAAATGTAACACAAGCCTTGAAATAGCCCGTGCGTACCTGTATATGTAATAGTACTAGTACCGTGCATTGTTTTTATGCTAGCCAACACCAAAATAAAATTCCATACGGTCGGTGAAATGTTTTAGGTGATACCATAGTGGCAAAATAATAAATCATGGCTTTACGTAAAGACATGGCGATTATACATTGAGATTTTTTTGCCATTCACTTAAGAGACTTAGCTATAAAGCGTGTGTTTTACCGATTTTATTATTTTATACAACAATTCACAATGTGCCCCGTTAATATTTATTGATTAAAATCGATGTCGAATAACGGTATAGAAATAGATAGGCAGTATCACTGTTTAATGGGTTTTCTCAACGCATTATTTTGAAAGCGTAATGTAGGTACTTACTATGTGGTATTGGCTAGGCGAAATTACGGATGGTGGAACAAGGCCATGCCTGATTGGTGGGCAAGACTGAATGCCATATAAGAAGGGAGGCCTATTCCCAGTAGTGGTAGAATATTTTCTGTGTACGATGATGATGATTCTTAGTATTGTGTAAATTAGAGCTTAATTTTCTTGCCAATCTTGTTCATGGTCACCCATCCAAACACCGTCCGCAACGACCGTTGCTTAACTTCGATGATCGCGTCAGATCACCTAAGCTAGCCGAGCTACAGTCCTTACCTCAATAAGATGACGTCAAACGTCACCAAAGATGTTACGAATGAATGCCACCAGCTCTTTTACTAAGCTTAATTGCGCGTTAAAAGACGCTTGATAAAATTAATTATTGTTTACGATACAGCATAGCAGATGTTTCTATTACACATACATATTTCGAAATGGGATTTTCCTATTTTGCTTTAATGACTTGTTTTTTCAAGTTATCTGTGGATTTGCACTCGCTTTACGGTGAAGGAAAACATCGTGAGGAAACCGACACGTCTGAGGACCACAATATCCGAAAACGTGTGTCATCCCCCAACCCGCACTTGACCAACGTGGTGGATTATGGCCTATATCTCTCTCCTCATGGGAGAAGACCCCGAGTCCCAGCAGTGGGAACGTATAGTGGGCTGATTATGCTATGTTATGCTTTAATGACGCTAGTGTTTTTATTATTACTAAATGGTGTTACGACCATAAACGTTATATTAGTCGTATTAACGTCTGTGGTAACGGAAATGCCACTGCTGATCTTTACAAATTTGCTTCCTGTGTGTTCGTAAAAAAACTACAAAGATTATTTTTTATTTTCTTTGATATAATGTGTAAATGGAAGATGGAGATATTATTTTGTATATTAACTATACAAAGAATAAAAAATAAGAAACATGTCGATGTCTACTAATAGACAAGAAAGGAGCAAGGTTCTATCTATTATTTTGAAAACAAATCTTTATATAAGAAGCCAAATACGAGTACACAAAATTTATAGAAAAGACATACACATTGATAGATCTTCATTCCTGAGATATAAAAGTCGAAAGTGACGAAACATAGCGTTATCAGTTATGTATTTTAGTTATGCTTATTAGACAGAACCATAGGCCATGTTTTTACCTAACGTCAAAAAAAGATAACAATTTATTGATGATTTTAAATTATAAAGTAAAGAATGATTTACGTTATATGGGTAATTATAAAATACTAGCGCCCTGCGGTATTACCCGGGTTAATCCGGGACAAACAGAAGTTAATCCGGGATAAAAAGATACTGGTAGAGATTCAGCGGCACACACGACTAAACTAAATTAAAGAAGTTCCGTCTCTTTTCATCTTAGGTGACCAGAATGAGACGGCACGCTGTGCACCACAGTCAAAACAACTAAAATGACGTCAAATATAGAAAATACAGGCGACTTTAGAACGCACTCACTTGTATCACCTCTAAAACTGCCTGCACATTCCATATTTGACGTAATTTTAGTTGTTTTGTCTGTGGTTCAGAACGTGCTGTCTCTTTCTGGCCACCTAAGATGAAATGAGACGGGGTTTCTTTTAATTTAGTTTAGTCGTGTGTGCCGTTGAATCACCACTAAGCGCGGGGCATAGCGTCCCTATACCGTACCACACAATGTTATTAGTTATATACTCTCTGCATTTATTATTACATGTACGCACACAATTTAATGAAAAATAAAAATATTTTGTATTTGTGTTTTTTGTATAATTTTTTTTTCTGTTATCCGTGATTGTGTCTCTTCATAGATAAAATCTAAATCTTAATTAATCCTACTACTATTATAAAGGCGAAAGTTTGTATGTATGGATGTATGGATGTATGGATGGATGTTTGTTACTCTTTCACGTAAAAACTACTGAATGGATTTGAATGAAATTTTACCACAATATAGCTTATACATCAGAATAACACATAGGCTATAGCTTATACATCAGAATAACACATAGGCTACAATTTTTGAGGTTTTTAATGTGAGGTCGTAAAAAAAACACATTTTTTGCGCTTACATTGCAAACGCTGACTGAATCCTACAAGATAGATCAAAACAATTTACTACAGTATTGTACAACTTAAAAAGGTCTACAAAAAAGTCCCTGATGGTATATGTTTATCTCTTAGGAATAACCCACAATAACCATTTTTTATCCTTTACTTTGTACGAGAAATAATGGCTTATTTACGAAGCGATTTTAAGCAATACACTATTAATCCTTATCAAAATAAATTATTTCATCAATAAGAACAGTTTGTGTTGATAATATTTGGTCTTTGAATGATTAAAATTGGACGTTTGGTTTTGAAGTTATGGTGAAATTAAAATATTACGATTTCTGCTGCACGGCCCGTTGCGAAGAGGGCGTGTGCGGGGGTGTTTAGATCTATGAGTAAGGTACCCGCGCCGCTCAGTCGCGAGGTTGGCTCCCATCGCAGCGGTCGTGCGCGAAGTCTAATAATTTTCGGGTTTTTTTTTTGATTTTGTTCTTTTAACTACACATAGGCAAAAGTTCTTCTCAGAGCTAAACTGTTGTCTAATATATAATACTAGCTGACCCGGCAAACTAGGTTTTGCCTCACTTAAGGGTATGAAAAATAGATAGTGTAGCTTATATGACACGTTCGTAGATTTACCATAGCAGTGCCATCTATTGATTACTTACTCAACCCAGTCGAAAGGTATCGACATCTGTTAGAATCATTTGGAGTTAACAGATAATTGTGACTGTCAAATAATAACAGAAAATAATTAGCAATAAATTAAAATTGCGACTATAATTTGAGATTTAAACTGTCCTATCTCTCAAATTGGATCGAACTGCACATGGTATGCGAATTTTATTATAATCGGTTAAGTGTTTTAGGAGTCCATTGAGGACAAACAATGTGGCACGAGATTTATATAAATTAAGATATTATTCTTTATTGTACACTACGTCCTTCTTTAGTCGTTTATAAATTCCTTTCCATCCAAAGGTTGCCTGGATGAGATCGCTTTAAGCACTAAGGCCGCCAATTGTGGCACAATTGGCGTTTTTTTTTTAAGTTAATTGTTTTTACTGTGCCTTTTTTATTTATGTGTCCAATAAAAAATTATAAAATTTCCATGACACAATGTTAGTTACCGTACTCCTCCGAAACGGCTTGACCGATTTTTACCAAATTTCATATGCGTATTTAGTAGGTCTGAGAATCAGCTACTATATATTTTTAAGGCAAAACAACGTTTGCCGGGTCAGCTAGTTGTAAATAACTTATTGGCTCAGGCGTTACTTTGCGGAAATCCATTGTAATAACTCAGAGTTAAGAATTTCCGAATTGTGATAGGTTACGTTAATCTTAATTAATCTTAGTTAATTTTTCCTTTACTTGTATTAATTTGGATTTCGGATCACAGCGGAAGTACACTAAATATTTAATTTTGTCTTCTATTTTAATTAATTGTTTCAGTCTGACACTTGAGAATCTATAGATACTAACTAATATTTACGTAGCATATGATTATATTTACCGCGTTACATGTGAGACTCACACGGTCTGATTTTTTTCTACCGTGGGAAGGTTTGCTTTTCTTGATTAGTAAAGATTGATTTTATAGATTTGCTTCAATATACATACACTTACAGCACTAGTTTAAAAGAAAGAAAATAATTTATTTTGCACTCAAAAATACATTTATATTACTGCTTATCTTTTCTTTCTAATACGAGTATGTAAAATTTCCATGTCACAGTGTAAAATTATCGTACACCTCCGAAACGGCTTGACCGACTTTTATCAAATTTAATATGCGTATTTAGTAGGTCCGAGAATCGCCTACTATCTATTTTCCATGCCCTTAAGTGATAAGGGTTGTTCACCCTTAGTAGTTTCTTAGGTTTTTTAATGAATAGAAATAATTTATAAGGCTAAACTATGTTTGCCGGGTCAGCTAGTTATTACTATAAAAAAGACCTATGTGCAGAAAAGAATAAATTCAGCATAATGCTGAAAGTACCAGGATTAGGATTTGATTCGGGTTGTACCCTTTATTATAATTTTGGAATATATTGGATACTACATACAAAAGTAATTAATTGTATTTCCCATATCTACTCGTATTAAATTTAAAATACTTTTATTACAACCCATAGATGACCTCACTGTATGTTCCTATTTTTTTTAATAGTCATTGTAAAATACGGTGTGCTTCTGACAGTTACAATGAAATATAAATTATTTTTGCTTATTTATCTATAAGTAGCTGAACCCAGCAAACGTTGTTTTGCCTTAAGTACAGTTAAAAACACTATAATCGATCAATTATCGAGTGGGATGAAAAATGATTAAATTACTAAAATGGCCATAAATTCAGGTTTGTATGTATTTTAATGCCACATAAATATTGCGTCTAAAAATAAAGAAAATATTTTACCTAAGGGTGAGCTACCCTTATCAGCTAATCACTTAGGGGTTATGGAAAATAGATAGTAGCCGATTCTCACACCGCCTGAATACGTACATAATTATGTATTTATAATTTGGTAAAAATTGGTTAAGCCGTTTCGGAGGAGCACGGTAACTAACATTGTTGCATGGAAATTGTATACATTAAAAAGATATTTAGAGTTTATAATTTTTATATTGTACATAGTCGATTTTATATGAATTTATTTCGTGAAATACCTACTATCGCAGTTCAGGCGCTTAGCTCAAATATGTGTGGCGAGGTTAAATTCGGTGTAACAGTAGCCGTATGCATAAAATACGCGTCCTTGGGTACTTCCAACACTTTCACAACAAAACTCGATCAGTCACGTTCCTTCATTCATTACATGCCCATACAAAATAAATAATTAGATAGTTTATAATCTGTGCGAAATTAATTGTTCAAACGTACTTGACAGTTGTGAAATATGACAGCTATACAGAGTTACTTCTAACCAGTTACATACTCTATGGATAGGAACTTTTAATACAAATTGAGTGCTACTCGCTTATGCTCAAATTTTGACAGCGTTAATAGGAAAAAAAGTACCAAATTTTCACATTATTTTATTAAATGCCCATGCAAATAATAAGATAATTTATAATCTGTTCGAAACTAATTGTGCAGCCATACTGTCATATTTTTCACAACTGTCAAGTACGTAGGTATGTAATAAAGGGCTACTTCTAACCAGTGACATACATGTGACATACATTGTTGACATGTGACGCGCGTAAACTTTTTTTTATATATCCAATATCTCATAGACTACGTTTTGTTCAATCGGCTGTTAGTTACTCACAAGTTTTCTGTAGAAGTTACAGTCTATGTTTTGCACTCGGAAAAGTTAAGTTAAAATGTGCATGCCATTCGTTTACTTAACGAGTTAGTTCTAATGTTCAAAACTAGTCGAGTGAGTAGACATACACATTGACAGATCATGATTGTTGAGATGTAAAAGTGAAATTTGGCGTTACGCAGCGTCATGCTTTTCGAATTTAATTTGTGTCAATTTGACAGCTAACCTGTACACTTTTTTCCTGACGTACCATATTTTTTTCTGGTATTCGCGGTACAGATGTAGATACGTAAAGCCGTCCTTAAGCGGTGATGCGTTAGTTATCAGTTTACTAGTTATAACCCTGTATTATTAACAATTATTATATGCATGTACTCATGTAATACGCACGTAAAGTATATAACTAACGTTTAATGATCTTTGCATAATTATATTTGCTAATTAAGTGACGTGACATCCTATTTAAGTAAACATTGAGTAATCTTACTGTCAAAGAATGTTTATCTATAAAAAAATAATGAAGTCGGTTAAAAATAAGTCGGGTTTTTCTTCCTTACGCTATAACTCCAGAACGCACAAACCGAGATCCACGGTTTTGCATTCGTTGGAAAGGTCTCGGGCTCCGTGAAGTTTGTAGCAAACAGAATTCAGGGAAAATTCGATTCGCAAAAAAATGTACCTACACGCGTGCGGAACCGCGGGCAACAGCTAATCATTTATATAATGTAGAATATTTTTGTAGACTGAACGGACGGACTATGGCTAAGCTAAAACAAAAAATGTCATTTAGATTAAAAAAAGAATATTTATTTCAGGACAACAAATCTTTGCGTACAATTATCAGAAACAAATAAATCACTTAAAAACTAGAAAAACTAGACTTACGCTTAGATGATCCCTGAGCCTCGCAGAAAGGCTCCGGAAGCGCCTGTATTACAATTTCCACTAATTATCTAACATTAAATTATTTACAACTTAAATTTAAGTTCTTCAACAAGTTACCTGTCTACAATGGAGCACAGGTTTTGTGGAATTATATATATATATATGTCATATCTTAAGTTATATATTTATCATAAATGTTTGTGTATAAAGATTAAATTTTAGTAATAAATAATTGTAAATTGACTTGCCCAGAACGGTGCGATGCTCTAAGGTTGATAAACGATTTGATTTGATTTGAATTGAATTTGTACCCACTAAAACCACTTGGGGACCGGTCCCTGTGCCTCCGGAGGGCTCCAAGTTCTTCTGAGAAACACACTGCGCTTCAGCCCTTCCCTTACTTATCCACCAACCTATTGTATATTTTAATACTCATGTGTATTTTAATACTTATGTCATTATTCTCATGTCAGTAATTTTAAGAGAAATTAATAATAATTTAAATGTTAATAACTAGATCTAAGTATATTATTAGGTAATGAATTTTAATTAATCATAGCCATGCCATTTTTTGTATATTTGTGTTGCTAATAAAGACATTTTGAATTTGAATTGTACGACGGTGACAGTCACAAGCCGCCATCGTCCACCCCGGACTCGATGGAGCGGGTGTCGGAACCCCATCTCCGAACACCCTCGAGTCTGGTGCCCTTTTAGTCGCCTCTTACGACAGGCATGGGCAGTTCCTTTGCCTTATTCTTTCACCCAGGATGACCTAGGGGTCATCCTATTACGTATTCTTCTATACGTATTCAATAAAATTTCATAAGGTTTTGATAGGACAAAACCTTATTAAATTTTATTGAATACGTACCTTTTGGGGTTAAAAACTCTAAGTCCATGGGACCCAAATGCTTTTTAAAGATCTGTCCAAACAGAAAGTGCGCAAAAAATGACCCCACAGAGCTAAATCCTGCGAGTTATTGCCGCTAGCATGTTAGGTACCCTACGCACGCACGCCGGCTTAAGTTTAGTATATTTTTTGTATGTTAGTTCGATTTTAAAATACGAGTATGAAATATTTTTAATTTTTTTTTTTATTATTTGATGCTTTTAAAAAGTTTTAAACCGACTTCAAAAAAGGAGGAGGTTATATATTCGACTGTATGTATTTTTTTTTGTATGTTCACCGATTTCTCAGCCATTTGTGGATCGATTCTCAAAATTCTTTTTTTAATTGAAAGAGTATGGTTCTGAATTGGTCCCAACTCCAAGAATACAGGATTAATAAAAAAATTATATAGTTTTTTATAAGTACATGAAATAAACTCTTCGATTCTATTTATATAAGTTTTCTTGATTTGATGTAGGCTTAAAATTATTTTTCCCTTTTTAGTTGTGTTTTTGAAGTCGGTTGTTTGTTTTTAAAACAATTTTATTAATAGCCTATATTTTCGAAATAAATCTTTACTTACCTTAACATAAATATATATACATAATAAGTAAGAACGTGGCATCTAGGATGTAAACGCACATTGAATTATCAAGTTAGAAGTCTACTAAACACAAAAGGTAATATATGTTGTCGTCTACTAAATGAAGGTGTATATAAAATAATCACGTCTGGATCTGTTATAGGCGCACAAGTACAAATAAAAATAACTAATCCTGAAGCATACAAATGGACATATTTTTATTTCTATGATAACGCTCACAGATAAAATAACAATAGTAAAATAATTAAGTTACTTTAACAGCATGTAAATCGTTTATTTATTCAATCTATAACTAATTATATTTTACAGGACTTAAGAGTATTTACAAAGCTTATAAAAGACGAAAATTTAGTAAACTAAAAAAATAATAAAAACAGAATAGTTAATAAGTTACTTTACTATATTGTTATTTTTCATGTAGTCAAAATCTGTAAAACGTACCTATGTGTAAATAAATATATGTAAAATATTAAATTGTAGTAAGTTAAAAGCGGCAATATTATAATAGTATAAGTATGTAAGGATAAATATACTTTTTAATAAATAAAAATACACTTAAAATACACATTTATATAATATTTATTCTCATATAAAGATATTTTTTAAATTCATTTATATAACAAATCATATGATACGTATATGTCATCATGTATATGACGCTTTTAAAAAAAAATGTAATTAGTAGTATAGTATTATAGGTACCTAACGTTTATAAACTTTTATAAGTTTAAAAAGTTAAATTTGAAATTTTCAACGCGCTTGAATCCTTTGAAATCGTCTTTCTCTTGTTTCCAGATAGAAGTCACAGAATGGCGCCACCTATGAGCGTGTCGGAGTACTACGCCGGCAAGACGGTCTTCATCACTGGCGCCACCGGCTTCATGGGAAAGGTGTTAGTCGAAAAACTTCTCAGATCATGTCCAGATATAAAGAAAATATACATTTTAATGAGGGCCAAAAAAGGACATAATAGCAAAGAAAGACTGGATCAATTCCTAAACATACGGGTAAGATTTTTGTGTTAAGTATTAGTATCTGGATGACCGAGCTTTACTCGGTTTTTTTTTTTTTATAAATATGACATTTTCTAAAATTGATTCCTAGCCAGATCGATTTATTGCCCCCGAAACCCCCTATATACTAAATTTCATGAAAATCGTTGGAGCCGATTCTGAGATTCCAATTATAATTATATAATACAAGAATTGCTCATTTAAAGATGTAATATAATGACATGCAAAGTACAAAGTTTTTTAGGATTCCGTACCGAAAAGGTAGAAACGGGACACTATCTAAGCCTCCGCTGTCTGTCTGTTTGTCTCCAGGCTGTATCTCAGTAACCGTAATAGTTACAAAGCTGAAACTTTCACACGATATTTTCTTCTTCCAGGTGTTCGACCGTCTCCACAAGGAGTCACCGAAGCGCCTGGAGAAGCTCCAGGTGGTACCTGGGGACATCTTGCTGGAGGACCTGGGTATCTCTGGCGAGGACCGGGAGATGCTGCAGAATGAGTGTAACGTTATATTCCACTGTGCCGCTTGCGTTAGGTGAGTGATCTTTCTGGTGTTTACATTCTATGGAAGTGTGAGTGGAAGAAGACAGACAGCGGAGACTTAGTAATAGGGTCCCGTTTTTACCATTTAGATACGGAACCCCAAAAATTACCCTAAATTATACAGAAAAAATAACAATTAATGAGGCATGAATGGGATTTATATTATATTTTAATTATTGTTTGGTTTTGTTTAATTTTTTTTTTGTTGTAATTTTTATTGTTATAACTACAAGCTGCTATACTAGGTTTAAATAGTAGTATAATAAACATAGACGGTTTATGCTCGTATATTACAACTAGCTGACCCGGCAAACGTTGTTTTACCTTAAAAAATAGATAGTAGCCGATTCTCAGATCTGATTATACGCATATAAAATTTGTCAAGCCGTTTCGGAGGAGTACGGTAACTAACATTGTGTCATGGAAATTTTATAAATAAAATTTTAAGTGTTTAGTTTTTGTTTATTATGTTTTTTAATGCAATGTTTATTGTAATAAGTACAAGTTGCCATACTAGGTTTAAATAGTTAGTACTCGTTATACATATAATAAACATAGACGGTTCGGCTAAAATGCTGTAAGGCTGTTTTTATATTTAAACTAGCTGACGTTAGTTGTTTTGCCTTAATAAATGGATAGTAGCCGATTCTCAGACCTACTGTTTATACAGTACAGTACACCTAATTTTATATGTTTATACATATAAAATTTGGTGAAAATCGGTCAAGCCGTTTCGGAGAAGTACGGTCACTAACATTGTGACATGGAAATTTTATATATTAGATAGAAGATAGATAAATGAATTAATTTCTGGCAGGCGTTGTGTGTGTCTACGGAGTTTCTTGTGATAGCGGCATGTAAGTATATAAATAATAAATAATGGTAGTTTAAAAAAACTAAAAAACACGCTTATCTGGCCGTTTTAAGTGGGTCAAAATCGCGCCCAAAGAAGTCGGTTACAAACAAACATACAAACAAAAATACATTTTTTTTAAATAATTTTATCAAATTAGTGTATTGTCATCGGCCCTCAATAAATCTACAAAGTTTCAACGAAATCTGGCTGTTTAAAGTGGGTCAAAATCGCGCCCAAAGAAGTCGGTTACAAACATACAAACATAAAGCGTGTAAAAACATATAAAAACAGTTCAAAACAGGGTCACTTTTACTAACTTTTGTTTTAAGACAAAGTCAAAATTACTTACTGTATGAATGACTTATGAAATCAATAGCATGATTGTATTGGAGATCTGCACACATGTTGCTGTAACTATCGGATATCCCGCCAGTAATGGAATTTGGCCCATTTTCTTTACATTGTTATGTCAATGTAACTACTGCACTTTGTTGCACTGTAAAGCATTGTATTCAATTTCCTATGACGTGTTAGTTCAATTATTAGTGTTACTTTAAGTGCAACGGCACCTTTTTTCTTTAGTTTTCTGATTTTGTTGACGTAATTCGTTCATTCAATATTTAAGAGCTGGGCTCTTGTCTGTGGAGTTTTTTCCAGGTAGTTCTATCTTCGGCCAAATCCTTGACATGACTTTCGCCTTCTCCTTAATTTGGTCCAAATTATGATCGTCTAGGTCTTCCTCTTCATCTCCTGGCTTCTATATTTCCTTCTACGATATTTTTAATGTAATTACATGTCTTAAATTAAAATACCTTACGATAAAACAGCTACGTTAAAAATCTAAAATAAAAACTTTTAATGGTTGTTAAAAAAAAAAACTTAAATTCTATAAAGCTCGTTATGTAAAGCGCTATTTAATAATAATACTGATTATTTAAATCATAAATATTAGGACACATTTCACACACGGCTGGTTAGCCCCATACTGAACCATTTCTAGTTCGCATTATGGTTGCTAATACAACTGACATACTACATATACATGTATGAATGTATATTTTATACAGATACATTTTTGACACCCAGAACCACAGCAAACAAATTTAGTTTAGAACAAAGATGTTGGCCGTGCCGGGAATCGAACCCGGAACCTTCTGATTAGCAGTCTGGCATGGTAACCATTATGCCTACGAGGTCTTCAACTTTAATTCGAGGTCGAAAACTTTAATGGTTGTAAAAATAAACTTAAATTCTATAAAGCCAGAGAGACAGATTAAATAAAACTTCTATATCTACACTAATGTCGTAACATTCTACTTATGTTTCCAATACTTGATTTATATAATTACTACTGTTATAGCGCAGACAACAAAACACTCAATTTAAACAATTTCACATGATGGTATAATATCCACAACGATATCGTAAAATCTCATTATAACATCAATAAAACGTGAAGAACAGCGCGGGCTCGCTCCTGATTGGCCCTGCGCGCGCAGCTGCGCTCTCATTGGTTAGATTTAAATGGCAGCAAGTGACAATACACGTATGCGTGAATTTAATGTTTCGCAATGTGTTTTACTCTTGTTGTTTGATTAATTGCATTAGTGAAGATAAAGTAGTGTATGCAACTCACACTCGTGTTTTAATACCCTTCATTATATGATAGCTGCATAAACTACTATTATGTAAAGCACTATTTGTTTTTCTTAAAACTACTTTAATTAATTTTACCCACTGCCAGTGGTTGTCTTTAATACAGACTAGATTCAAAAGACTGATAGCCTTCGTTTACATAATTTCTATGATTCGTGTACAGTTTATATTTTAATTGCTTAAGCAATGAAACGAGGTGTAATCATGCGGTTAATTACAGGGGCATGTAATGTTATTAATTATAATGTACTACTAATTAACGACCTCGTTGGCGTAATGGTTGCCATGCCGGACTACCAATCAGAAGGTTCCGGGTTCGATTCCTGGCCCGGTCAACATCTTTGTGCTTAACTAAATTTGTTGGCTGTCGGTCTGGGTGTTTAACATGTTTCTACATAAAATATGTATGTATGTATATGTAGTATATCAGTTGTGTTAGTAATTATAATACGAACTAGAAATGGCTCAGTGGGGTTAACCAACCGTGTGTGAAATGTGTCCTAATATTTATTTCTTTATTTCTTATTCCTAATTATTGTCTGAGTATGTGCGTGTCTGTGGAATCGTAGATTTCGAACAGATGAACCAATTTTGATTAGCATAAGCAGCCCACACATACGTTCCCACAGCTGGGACTCGAGGCCACCTCTCACGAGAAGACAGATATAGGCCACCGACAACGCTGGCCAAATGCGGTTTGGCGGATGACACAGTTCTTCGGATATTGTTACAATATTGTGGTCAGCAAACATGTCGGTTTCCTCACGATACACGTCGGTACATATATACCTAATTAATTCTACATACATTCTGTATAATATTAATACTAAAAGAACTCTAGGAACAGAGATTACGCCAGGAAGATCCGCAGTTTGTTTTTCGTAAAATACTTTGGTTTTACGTGTGTTACTAATCAACTTGTATTGTATATTTCCAGATTCGACATGCTCCTAAAGGATGCGGTTAGAATGAACACGATGGGCACCAAAAAGGTCCTAGATCTAGCCGTTGGAGTCATAAATCTTGAAGTAAGTCTGGCATGTATCCTACTAATTTGGTTAAAATTTGGTTATCTGTAATTCAAATTATTATCATTAGTATAATAACCATGATGGGTATAAACACTAGGTAATGTATAAAAAAGCCAGTAAAATCCAAATATATTGTATACAATATTAAAATTTTGACTTGTACCTTTTAGAATACAAGAAGTTCTAGATAAAAATAAATGCACTTATGGCGCCCTCTACATGGCAACATTGCTAAGTTTATTGGCAAAATCCTTATGAAAATACAGCTACTAATATTATAAATGCGAAAGTTTGTGTGTGTGTGTGGTTCTTTACACTCACGGTTTAACCTATAGGCTAGATACTCGTAGATAGATAGATAAATAAACTCTTTATTGGGCAAATTAAAGATACAAGTCAAAATAAAAGTAACAACACAAAAGTATGCCACAAACGGCGGCCTTATCGCTAGCAGTGATCTCTTCCGGGCAACCTTTACTTTAATCTCAGAGTAACGCGGGTAAAACCGCGGGGTGCAGCTAGTAAGGGAATAAATGTTTTTTCATACCCCCCAAAGAAATGGTAATTTCACTATCCTTATCGCAAAAGCTGTTTTTGCCCCCTCGAGGTTAAAGTAAAGGCTGTATCTCAGAAACCGTAATAGCTAGAAAGCTGAAAATATCACAAGATATGTATTTCCCGTGCCGCTATAACAACAAATACTAAAAACAATAAAATAAATATTAAGGGGGTAATACAATAAACGTGTTTATTTTGTATTTTTTGCTATATATCAATACAATACAAACAATAGCTGCTAGACGCTTAAAATTTTCATAAAATATAAAACATTTATATTACCTAAAAATTAAATAAAAATAAATATTTAAAGAAGGCTCCCATACAACAATGATACGGAACCCTTCATGCGCAAGCCCAACTCGCACTTGGCCAATTATTTAAATATGTTAAAAACTCAGACTCGGAACCTTCTTGTTGTATTTTTGTTTTTAATTGTCTTTGCATCGCCATTTTGTTTTAATGGTTTTCCCGAAACTGCCCTGAATAATATGGTTGTGAACTTGCAGGTCTTCATCCACGTGTCGACGTCGTACTCGCGCTGCGAAGTACCGGTGCTGGAAGAGAAGCTGTACCCGGCGCGGCACCGGCCCGAGCACGTCATGCACTGCACCACCTGGATGGACGACGACCTTCTGCAACACCTGCAACCCAAGTACGGACTGAGCCCTTAGCCGGAATCGTCCAATGCGTGGAGAGCTAAGCATTGGACGATTTTCTGTTATTTAAATCATCATCATCATCATCCACAGCCGATTCTATCCCACTGCTGGAAATAGGCCTCTCTCCTGCCATGCCATTTGTCTCGGTCCTGTTCCAATCTAGTCCAGGTTCAACCTACGACAGCTGTAATGTCGTCGACAAATAAATAATACTTATTACACACACATTTAGTACAGTAGCATTTCTAGTTTGTATTATGGTTGCTACAACAACTGATATACTACATATTACATTTAGAAATACTTTATATCGATACATGTTTAACACCCGACCACTAGCTAACATTTTATGTACATTTTTAATACTCATAGAGTCAATGATTTTTATTTAACATTTATATTAATATGTCAGTTTATTTACCGGTTATATCAACTTTATGATACATATATAAAGTTTGGTGGCTAGCCAGAACCTAATGTATCATCTATATCTCTATCACAAAATTCTTAAAAGTTGCTACTGCCGTTTGGGCTTGAAAGCGTTACGAAATGAGATGCACACAAACTATACGCTTATTAAAGGACATACGTTATACACACATTAAGTACAAGGTCGTTTAAATACTAAAATAAAGTAAAATGAAATTGGTTACTTTCGAAACTTCCAGAATAATCGAGCCGCAGCCCAACACCTATGCGTACACCAAGAACCTGACGGAGGACCTGGTCTCGGACTACCAGGGCAAGTTCCCCATAGCCATCGCCAGGCCATCTATCGGTATGTGAACAGACGTGAAACAACTACATCATTTTCATGTATAAAATGTGGCATGTAGAGATCATTTGTCTCACTCTCTCAAAAGGTATAAATTTAAAAGTTTGGACAACCCCGAACAACATTCTGTAGTGAGGCATCTTGGATTTAAAATTTAGTATCGTGTCTTGCCTTTTTGTAGGGGAAATGTTCCACAAGATACCTGGCTACAAAGGGGCGCAGCCAGGTTATGTGGGATTTGTACCCACTAAATGGAGCGCAACCAGGTTATGTGGGATGTGTACCCCCTATGACCTGCCTCTGTGCTGTGGCCCTTTCAAGATCGCTGACCTATCCGCCAACGACGGCGACGGTCACAAGCCGCTATCGTCTACCCCGGACTCGAAGTGGGTGTTTGCACCCCATCTCCGAACACCCTCGAGTTTGATGCTCTTTTTAGTCACCTCTTAAGACAAGCAGGAGCAGTTGTATTCTTTCACCCAGGCTGCAGGGTTAATCGTTTCAAGGCTAGTAAAGGTTCAGTTCTGTGGTGTCAAGTGGCTATCGTAGGATTGGCCATAGTAGAATAGTAGTGATGAACCATTCAACACACTTTCGGTTTATTCATGCTTATATTATAATAGGATGTTTAATGTTTTCCTCAGTGACGGCTTCGTTGAAGGAGCCGATGCCAGGATGGGTGGACAATCTTAATGGACCTACTGGCCTTCTTGTGGGAGCTGGAAAGGGTAAGATGCGACTAGTATAGTAACTCAAAATATACTAGAAGAAAGAACCGATGGTCTGCTTTGATTAAAGTCTATATCAAGTATTAGACATACATACAAATACAAATACAAATCATTTATTGATAACACCAAAGTTACAAGTCAAAAATATATATGTTGAAAAAAATATATATGTAAAAAATACATAGTTGATGATGATGATGATGATACGAGACTTGATGGTGGTTAGATCATTGTCTAGTGCTCACCTGGCCAGCAACCACCCTCAAGCTGATCAATCTGTCGCCAAACACCTAGTGGTATGTTCCAGCAGGCTCTTCGAGAGTCTAGTTTCTAGACTAAGCCTGCTCCACCTTTAGCCAGAGTGGCAGTAGCTCGCTAGTTACGCGCGTCAAATTCCCAAGACATACTGTGAAAATATAATCGTGAAGAACCTACAAAAATTATAAAATAGGTTAGTCAAATGCCTTTTTTTATCATGGAGGAAATGTTTTTACGCATGCCTGCCAATCCTTAGAGGAGGCGGCGGGGTATGACAGGCTCGGTGCCAGAGTGGCGACCACTACCGACTTATACCTCCACGGTGTTCCCTCGCTGCGCTTTAAAGCCGGGGGGCTGGTACATTTGGTACACTTCTACCTCCCCAGCAGACGCCTGGCCAAATGGTCAGCTGTAAGGAGTAAAAAAAGAACTTTAATTAAAATCCTCTTATATAAATTTGCAGGAGTGATCCGTACAATGCACTGCAACGAAGAATACCTCGCGGACGTGGTTCCGGTCGACATGGCGGTCAACGCGTGTATACTGCTGGCTTATACTACTGGCATAGACAGGTATACAATTTAAATCCTTCGGTGTCTACAGACAATAGACCTATTAACGCTTATAAGGCAATAACTTCATGCTGCAGCCACCCAAGTATTGAGTAAGACAACCGACAAATGCTGACACACCTAATCTTAATAGCCACTGCTATCAATGGCAATAGATACAAAAATTACTTCGTTCGGCGGCACCATAGTTGTATAAAAGCTTACAATTATTTTAAGTGAAAATGGATCAATGCTCTAAAAGACTACACACCAATAGGAAAGGCCTAGATGTTTTCTGAACTTCTCATATCAAAAGAAAGCTATAAAGAAGTAATGGACGTTTGAGCGGGGGGTTACATTAGTAAGGATCTTTATGGAATTGTGGAAATGGTCTCTACAGTACAAATTTGTAATAATAAAGTAGTTGCAAGAGCGTATGTGATCTACGTATGTGTTTTTAAATTTTTACTCTTTTTTTGTATTTGTAATGTTTTAGTATTTATTTGAGTAACTTAGCTTAAGCAAGAGTGAGTGTATTGGGCAACTGTGAAGCTCACTTTTTGTATGTACAATAAATAAATCCCCAAAAAAATGTGGAAACATTTAAAATATGTTAATTGAGAAAGAATGGGTTTGCTAACTATAGAGTTTTTCTATTTTCCAGGCCCCAGGAGATCAGGTTTTGCAACGTGACACAGTCAGGCATTAACCCGCTCAGCTGGGGCGAGGCACTGGACATGGGTTTGTATTATATTTCTATAATATGTTATCTTACCATAATAATAAGATGCTGTTCCGATATTTGCCGAAAGTTTGCCACGGTCGATACATCACAGTCTTGGGATAGATGACCATCTAAAAAGCCCTATGCTGTTTGAATATTTTTGATACGGAGCTCAGCCATTTGTCTTGTTCAAAAAAGGTGGAGTATTGATTCTTACGAAGAAGAGTAAACGTCGTGAAGAAACCTTGAAGATGATATTCTTTGTTCATCTGGTTAGATACCAATCTAAAGTCGAAAATCTTTCGCGAAGTACATAAAGGTGTGTTTGAGCAGTCTCTTTGATTATTAACCAATTCAAGGCTATGCGTGTTCCGCTTTTGACTAGGATTTTGCTTAAAATTAAGTCAAATATTTTGAAATTTAGTTTCCTCTTTTTCTCTTGCTTGTACTCTGTTAATAATGTTAATGAGAGAACATTCAAATAAAGTAAAAAGCAAAAATATTATTTATTGACAATTTAATACATGTACACTTCGATCAAATATGTACATACTTTCAAATTTAAATAAAAAAAATCATATCATATTTTTAACAACCTTACTGATTTTAGCTTGATGGGAATTTATCTACCTTCGCTTTCATTTTTAGGTCTATATTGACCGGACTAATTTATACTAATATTATAAAGCTGAAGAGTTTGTTTGTTTTAACGCGCTAATCTCAGGGACTACTGGTACGAATTGAAAACTTATTTTTGTGTTGAATAGACCATATCGAGGAGGGCTTTAGGCTATACAACATCACGCTGCAACTAATATCTTAGTCGAATGCGGAATGACAGATGCGATCTGATGATATCTTGGCAATGTAAGTAAGGTCTATATGAAATTGGCACAGGAATAGGATACTATAGAATTATTTGAGTCTATTACAGGTCTGTATAAATGTAGTTTCTACTGGTAATGCGAAAAGCGACATACACGCGGGCGGAGCCAAGGCGGGCAACTGCTAGTAAAAGTATAGAGTGACTTTGAAGTAATTTTTTTTTGGCTTTAGGATTACTGTTGTTGCCATTTTCTACCAATCAACATAAACTTGCAACTATTTTCTTTATCGACGTGAAAACCTTTTTTCCAGGCCGTGTCCACGTGCAAGAGTTTCCGTTCTCCGTGTGCCTGTGGTACCCGGGAGGTTCCCCCAAGAGCTCCTGGCTGCAGCATCAGGTCGCGCTGTTCCTCACCCACCTTCTGCCGGCGTACTTCGTCGATCTACTCATGTATCTGATGGGAAAGAAGACTTTGTAAGTATTATTTTAATTTTTAGCTTTATTTTAAAATTTAAAATTTTACCAACCCTATTACTAAGACATACACAGTACCGCCTGTAGCTCGGCTATCTAAGTAGATCTGACGTGATCATCGAAGCTCAGCAAAGATCGATCCGGATAGTGTTTGGATGGGTGACCATGCACAAGACTATGGTTTTAAAAGTGGTATTGTCATCTGGCCGCTACCGTGGGTCGGATGACACGTTAAATTGTAGATCCCTGCTGTAAGCTTTAGTACAAGCAGTCGTTAAGCCAAGTGGCCTTCGGGCAGCCTTTTGAAAACGCTCGACACCAGAGCTTGGCCACTTAGCTATACGAAGAAAAAAAAGACTGTCAGTCCGTCTGTAATATTGGGTAGCAGGACGAGCCAGCTAGTTTGATGATAACTATCATGACAACCCATTCCTATAGCTGACACACAAAGTTTCAGATTACAAATCTCGAATTGATATATTAGAACTTTAATCTTATGGCCCAGTAATTTCACCGGAAACAATGTCGCAGTAGTATCTGCACACTTCTTCATACGAGTAGCAACAGACAGAATGGCAAAAGTGTGATTCACTTCCGGAAGGCCACAGCATATAAAGTACAACCACCACCGAAGTACTTTGGGTTTAGGTACGTAATTCCAAAATAAAAATAACCTCTGATTTTACCTCCAACTTCAAAAATCACGGAATTCATACGTATTTAAGTGTTTTTTTTTTTACCAAATATGGGATGCAAAGCAAATAAAATATATCTTCTGTACGTGTTTAATTTTTGTATTTTTTTTCTATAACGTTTTTTTATGTATTGTCTTTCTTTTTATTCTTTCAATGAAACAATTTGAACTGACTCATTTTCCAGCTTGGTGAAAATGCAGAAGCGTATCAACTACGGCCTGGAAGTTCTGCAGTATTACACCACCAAGGAGTGGTACTTCCGAAACGAGAACTTCCTGGCGCTGCGGACTGGCTTGTCACCTGACGATGATGATACTTTCTATACTGATATCAAGGTGGGTAAAGCATTTTTTTTAATACTAGGACCTTCGTACAATAATGTACTAGATTAAAGGTGATGTCTCTAAAAACAGCAAGGAAAATAAGACCACAAGTAAGAGAGTGGTCTTAATTGAGTTTGAGGAATTTAAGCGTTATTAGTATAGTAATACAGTTGAATTTTCTAACGCTCACTGCGTACGGTCATAAAATTGTATAGCTGTTATTGCGGAGCAAGAAAGCTTATGTTTATTACGGCACCAGTCGAAACTCAACCTTAAGATACAGTGGTAAGGTTAGAAAAAGGTTCTGCTGCTGGCGGAACTTTTCGATTTTTTTAATTTGTAGTCGTCTCTTTAGATGGTGAAATGGAGCCCTTACATTCGGCAATACATAAAGGGAGCTCGCGAGTACTGCTGCAAGGAAGATCCCGCAACGTTGCCGCAAGCAAGGCGCCTCCACCACCAGTAAGTTGACATTATCTATTATACGTCGTAAACTGAACACGTAAGGCATCTTTGTAAATTTGAAAAATTCAAAACGTCCGTTGCGTAAAATCTTATGTTGGGAATGTCCTAAATTTTAATCAAAGTTAGGTAAAATAATCATCCTCACTTATAGTTCCGAAACATCCCCTTACTAAGGAGCATATCCATAAGATCCGGCTAGCCCAAAGGGCAATGGAACAGGCCATGTTAGGAATACGCTTGGTAGACTAAAACCCAACGTTGAAATTCGATGACGTACAAAAGTCGAAGACGTGGGGATACGGATTGCCAAGTTGAAGTGGAGATGGGCAGGACACTTGGTGCGTAGGGAAGTCTCTAGATGGACCAGGGTAGTCACCGAGTGATATCCGGGGAACGGAAAAGGACAGGGAGGCAGACCACCAGCCCGATGGTCAGATGACATCGTTAGGCACGCTGGAAAGAGCTGGTGGAAACTGGCTGAAGACCGTACTGTATGGCGTGTTGGAGAGGAGGCCTATGCCCAGCAGTGGGAAGATACAGGCTGATGATGATGATGATGATGATAGATAAAAAAAATCTAATTCTATTTACTGGATAAACACTGCAAAAACTGGGAATAAAAAAGCAATAGATCGTGATAAATGGAAAGAGGGTAGGCTCATAATAATATATAATAATTCTATTTATATAATATAATATAATTTTTTTTTTTTCATTTCAGGTTGTACTACTTGGACAAAGTGATGCAAGTCGTGGTCTGCTCGTTATTAGCCTATTTCATTTACTATTATGTACGGATCATATTGCCGTTCATATTTCAGCACGTTTGATAGTAGCATAGACAATACCTGCGTCTCTGGTGGTCAAGTCTCTTACTTAAGACACTGGCCAAACACTGGTAGTGATTAACATAAATAATTATATCTCAAAGATATGTTTGAGTTGTTATATTGTAAAACCTAAAAATAAATATTACAATAATTAATGTGACACAGTATGGTCGTCATTATTAAACTATAATAATATTTACTAACAACTGTAATCTTGTATAACAGATGGTTAAAATAGATAATTAAGTTATACCTTTAACTCGATGTTTAATTGCAAATTTATTGCACATTCTAATAAATACAAATCTTTTTTAAATAAATCCTAAAAAGAAACCTATTATTTCAACAAAAACACAAAAGAAAAATTAAAAAAACATACAGATATAAAAATAAGCTGTGAAGGGGTTTGCTTGGTCATCTTTTTGAAAATTTGTTAGCCATAATTCTAACATATAATATAATTAACAATTCTGTGATTGTCTACTCGTACTTATGTTAGTCCACTCCTCTCCAATGTTAAACCAGTATCTGACATAAGAGACTTGACCTTACCTGATAGTAGATAGAAATAATTGTTGATATATTTAAACTTATTTATATTGTACATGTATTTTTACACTCATTTATTAATTGTTATAATTATTTTTGAGCTAGAACCATACCCGAATATGCGTTTGGATTGTCCAACAACTTTAGATATCCAACCGCTTTAGAGGTCCAACAACTTTAAAAGTCCAACAACTTTAGAGGTTCGACAACATTAGAGTTCCAACTACTTTAGAGGTTCGACAACATTAGAATTTCATGAACTTTAGAGGTTCAACAACAGTAGAAGTCCAACAACTTTAGAGGTTCAACAACATTAGTGTTACATAGTTGTTGGTCCATGGGTAATCTAGTAACATTAACCGTGGATCAACAACTATGTCCCTAATACCTGTTGGACATAGCGGTCGGATGCGCAAATTCTAATCAAAGCTAGAAAATATATACGAGTATATAACATTGTGTGGCACAAATACTTATAACTAAATTAAAACAGTAATGGATTTACTATCTCATTATTTTTTTAAATAAATAAAAATGGCATGACGCCCAAATCAGAGCGGGTACTTTTAGTAATTATCATAAGCCTTCTTCTTCTTCTTTATTATTTTTGGAAAATCTGTTAATTTGGGACCGTACTGAAGGACTTTACATATAAAAATAAATATTATAACCTTATTCAACACAGAAAGTATTTCAAATTATACACAACTAAAAGGAAACTCATTTTCAATTTTTTATTTTTATTGACTCGAGTTTGCTTGTTTATTTTTTTCTTGTAAGATGGTATGCTCAAGATTAGCTATGTATAAAATTAGAGTAAAAATTAGGCTAATAAAAAGTAGGCATTGTTGCTATGTGTAAATATGTCCTTAGTAAGTAAAACGTGTATCAAATAAAATATAATAACTAATGCAAGTATTTATTGTATTTTTATTTCATCCCGTTTAGCAATTTTATTCATTACAAGATTTAAGTTAAAGTTATCTAATTTGGTAGTATTATTTTATTATATATTACTTTCTAAATGTAACCGCAAATATATTCTGTTCAACGAGTCAAGCTAATAGGGAAATCAATTACTGGAGCCTGATTAGTTAAAGATGACGTTGATGGACAGCGTTCACCAATCACAGCCCGCAACGCTATTTAAACGCGTCACTTCTGACGAACCAGGCGCAAGAAATTTATCTCCATACTAGCCAGCTGCGCCCCGCGGTTACCCGCATTAATCCGGGATAAAACGTAGCCTGTGTGTTAGTCTAGGGTCTTACCTATCTCGTAACCAAATTTTAAAACAAACACACACCCTTACACACATACACGTACAAACTTTCGCATTAAAATATTACTCGTAGTAGGATTAGCTGAACTTATTGAACAGATTTTATTTGAGGTTTGAGGTAAGTCACAGTTATCCCATTCCGACTATTTCTGTATTACTAAAAATGTTATAACTTTAAACGGAGTTTTATTTACTCGTTTCATAACTAAGCCGTTAAATAAAAATATACTCGAACGAGAAAAATAAATAAAATATTCGTAAAGCGCACACATTTATATGCAATGCCATTTTTCAAAATATCGTTTTCTTCAGTCAACTTTCTTTAATAATACTAAAATAACTTTATTGAATTGCAAAACAGTATTGCCAAGTTTATCCGTTTTATGTTTATGCTTTTTTTTCTGAGTATTTAGGTATTTTTAGGAGAAACTGAGTATTTTTGCAACACATGAGAGAATTAAAAAACACAGGGTTAATTTCTTGAAAAAATGCCAGGAATACAATTATTATTGTTGAGTTGGATCTTCACCATAGCTAGTGCAAAGGTGTTTGTTGAATTATTAGATGAGATGCTGAAAGGTAAGCCCTTTGATACTTATCCTATATACTGCATGACCGTCCGGATAAACCTGTTGAAACAACATTTGTATGGCGATGGAGAATTTTTTAGCGCTCGCTTGGCTTGGTTTTTTTTATAACTTATAGGTTTGCGTTTGACCACAGCTTGCCTGGTGTTAAACAATACTATGTGCCTACGATGTTACACGCTTACCTAGAAAATACCTATTAACTCTAGATTTGAAGACCCCCAGGTGGTACTGCTCAGGAAACAGAGACTCAGGAAGAGAATTCCAAAGTTTTACAGTCTTCACAGCTTGAAGAAAAGTTGGAAAATATTTCGCCAAACGACGCGACGGGCACCTAACCTTCCACGATAGAAGTTTAAATATTCAAGCAAACTTTGTTCGTTTATTTTTAATTTATATGAGTTTAAGGTTTTGTGTTTGCCACAGTAATAAGTATTTTTCTTTCTTTCATTCTTCAAATGCCTGTTTATTATTAATTCTGATAATAAAACAGCATCTACCAGTGTGCTAGAGGCCTATACCCAGCATTAGACGGGCGTAGACAGATGATGATGACACTTAATGACCAAAAGCTTTGTATTTGTCAAGCTAGCAACCACTCTTGAGTTGAAAAACTGCAAGCAAACACTGACTAGAGATGTGTTCCGGCAACCTCATTGAGAGCCAGTTATGCCAGACTAGGTATGCTTCACCTTAGGCCAGAGTGTAGCTAACTCGTGTGGGGTACACACCCTGCTGGTTAAATGCTTATACGGAGTAAAAAGTAGAATATTTATATACAGAAGAATCTCTATATGTAAGTCGAACATCATGGGAGACGACAAAAATTCGAGTTATAGAGAATTCAACTTATGGAGGATTTCGACTTAGGCGGATTTTGATGCGACATAGAGAGTTTGAGGTTTATTATAAGAATAAACCTCAAATTTTGAGTTAGAGAGGTTCTACTTAACGAGGTTCTAATGTATCTAGAAGATTAATACTGTAACACAGCCTCTGCAATACATACATAATACGTGAAACCATATGTTGTGTTACCCAAGGCGACGGCACCTGGTACCTCGCTGCCGCCGGGACAACAGGCGTGCGCCCGCCGTGGGAGTCGTGCGTCAAAGTCGTCATAAAAGACACCAAGAAAATAGCAAACTGCACCATCGGGTACAGAAACCATACGATGACTCCGAACAGGATCATCTTCTACCTTGGCAAGAACGAAGCTAACATCACAGAGATCCGCTCCAAAGGCCCCACGCATCAGTTCATGATCAAAACTACAAAAAGTGTGCACGGTAATGATTTCACACTTCAAACTAATTGACCGAGTGAAGTGCTTTAGGCAGTGGTCCCACCAACGGCGAGTAAACGGTTAACTATCGACTATTTTCTCGCTCAAGAAACGTTCAATAGATATAACATTCCTTGTAAATAAAAGAGATGCACATACAAATAGTTGATCGCTGACTGTTCACACTGCCGGCGACGACTCGCTTTACTAGTTTTATCGCTAAATATCGCGACGAGCTTTCAAAAATAAACTCGCTCAGCAATACTTGTTCAGTGATACTCGCCCGCTTCTTCATTTCTATACAGAGCGGCATTGATAGGCGCACGAGGCGAGTGGCGCGAGTAATCGCTCATCGCACTTACACACTCGCTTATAGCCCGGCGACAAAACTATCGAAACTACACTCGCTTCCTGTTGATCACCAACTCGTTTATAGTTTCTAGTTCTACTCGTTTCTCGTTCATCGTCGCCGGTGGGACCACTGCTTTAAGGCGTTTTGTACAGAGTTCAACCACTCCATAAAAATTTTATTTAAAATTCTGTCGCGCGGCATTAGGAATTTTACGAAAGAAAATCATATAAAATCAAGGAATAACATTACTGGAAATTGTTATCTCTATCGATTAGACTAGAACAAGATGACATGTGCCAGCATTGTACGTAATGGTCATCGAATTAGAATAAATAGAATAGTAACTTGGCCGATAAAATGGTTCCACGCGTAATCGTAAAATACCGCGGTGGGCGGGGCACAACAGATACGGCTCGTAGGTGACATTCGGTTAGTATCGGTGGCGTGACTTTTATGCGACCAATCACGTGCGAGCTCTTTGTGTGTGTGTGTATCGTTGGGATAACAGTATAATTGTGTGCGTAGATGGATCCAAATTCTAAGCGGCAATTGTATGGAGTTACTCTTCCGTTTATTCTAGTTCGCTGGTAATGGTACACATTTCTGTAGAAACCACTTAAAATAGTGATCATTATTTTGTGCTGGTTATTTTTTTTTAATATGTATGTCATAATATTAAATATATGTCCTCAATACTATAGCAGGAACACCATCTGGTCCGCTGGTTATATGTACACATGGTGCATTATATATACGTGCTTAATAGAGTTTTATATCTTTTAGGTAACCCGAAAAAGAAGCAATAATCTTAAGAGTTGATATTTTCTTTAGTATTGACCACAATTCATATTTGTATTGATTTGAATAATGTGCGAGTAAAGTGCAGTGGAGCTTGCTTACTTTAGTGTTATGAACCAGTCATCTGCAACAGTTTTTAATGGGTGATTTTAATTTAAAGGACAGCTATCGACCCCCGCGGAGTTCCGGGATGACATCTCATACGACGCTGCCATGCACAACTATGCGTGTTGGTATGGGGATGAAGAAAAACCATTGGCGTGGAGGTATCTCTTGATGCCAGTCAATAATAACGTAAAAGTTGATGCTTTCTTTTTAATCGGAATCCGAGCCAGACTTCAACAACCAGAATACCAAATCGGCATATTCACTAAAGGGATCCTCCCCCAAGACTACGTTTATAAGTTGATGGAAGATACTAACAGAAAGAATAGAATTTATTTCAAGACAATGTGCATGAAACTGAAGAGTAATTATGGTTACTGGTTCCCACCGTACTGTTTACCTAAGATGTATATGAAATGTGCTATAGGCTACCGGCTTGGGGACATGACACACAAATATAACAAACTTGGTCCAGAAGATGATGAAGTCAAATTTCTCTACGACGGTGAAAGACTGAAGATGGCAGAAAGAGATGAATGGAGTATAAAAAACCATGACTCTACCGGAACTATTTGGGTTCGACAACAGTAAAATAATCGAGAAAAATATTTTGTTCTTCGTTTTCTTATTCGTATGAATTAAGTGGCCAAGCTCTGGTGTCGAGAGTTTTTAAGCCGCCCGAAGGCCTCTGTCTTAACGGCGGCTTGTCCTGAGACTAACAGCCAGAATCTACAATGTCGGTAGCGCCTGGATGAAAATGCCACTTTTTAAAACCGGCAGTTTTGGTGCATGGTCTCCCATCTAAACACTGTCTACATCGACCGTTGCTTACCTTCTATAATCGCGTTAGATCACCTTAGCTAGCCGAGCTACAGCCGCTATGACATCAGAATCTCATGATTTATACTTTTGACCTTTACTGCACTATGAGGACCCAAAACTGAAACTTACCACTTACTATTAACCTTACTTTCGCCTTAGAAGACGAGATAATTATAAATTAGTTTAAACGTGTATGATTGTTTTTTTTTAGCAATCCTTTAAAAAAGCTACATTAGCAGCGAACTAGAATAAATAGAATAGTAACTTGGCCGATAAAATGGTTCTACCGTCCACGCGTAAAATACCGCGGTGGGCGGGGCAAAACAGCTACCCGCGCGGCTAGTATCGGTGCATGCGAGTAATGTGTGTGTGTATCGTTGGGATAGCAGTATAATAATAGTGAGTAGATGGATTCAAATTCTAAGCGGCAATTGTATGGAGTTACTCTTCCGTTTATTCTAGTTCGCTGTACATTAACTACATTATCCCCGAGTAACATTCGCTGTATTTTGTTTCTTTGTAACTTGGATAATCACAGTCCGTGCGAAACCGAGGGGCCGTTAGTATTATATAACTTGATGAAAAATATTGCATAGTGCATCGTCGCTATGTTTCGTGCGTTACTGGCCTTCACACATTAGTACATCAAGTAAATTTATGTTTATTTAGTTATTACGAGTAGAAGTTGTTGTTTCAAGCACACGCATACCTCTGAGCGTAATTTCAGGTTTTTATTCAATTAATGAAATTAATTTAATGAAATTAATTGAATAAAAGCCCATTAATTCGTTTCAATGTGGCTAGCACTGTGAAGTGTATTTTATCCATGTCGTTATGTGCTATACTAAAATATTATTATTATTAAATGATCTTAAAAAATCTATAAACTAATTGACATTTTGCACACCACATATGCGGTAGCCTACAAGAGGCACTTCTTAATATTTTCTATGTTTATATTTTATTTGTGGCTACGCAAATAAAGTTATTTCATTTAATTTCAAAACGAATATTCTTATATTTGACATATTTCACACACGGCTGGTTAGCTCAAACCTAAACCATTTCTTGTTTGTATTATGGTTGCTAACACAACTGATATACTACATATACATACATATTTTATATAGATACATATTTAACACCCAGACCAAAAAAGCCAACAAATTTACTTCAGCATAATATAATTAGTCTTTGCATGGTACTCAGCTATTTCAATTACCGCACCCCATAATTAAATTATTTACCTACGCTTTTAATCCCGAATTAACTTCTTTGGCCAGGATTGAATTTTTTTTTTTTTACACACGGCTGGTTAGCCCCATACTGAACCATTTCTAGCTCGCACAACTGAATGATGCTAACACAACTGATATACTACATATACATACATACATATTATATATAAATACATATTTAACACCCAGACCCACAGCCAACAAATTTAGTTAAGCACAAAGATGTTCACCGGGCCGGGAATCGAACCCGGAACCAGACCGGCATGGTAACCTTTACGCCAACGAGGTCGTCAAAAATGATGAGCAAAATAATTATTAAGAAAAGCAAGTGTGGCGCGGTGGTAAAAACGTCTGCTTTTCAATCAGACGGCCCCTGGTTCGATCCCAGCCCTACACCAAATGACTTGTATCTACTACTTGCTACTTGAATAATATATTATGTAGCGCTTTGATAACGCGCTTTATGGTGAAGAAAAACATCGTGAGGAGACGTACATGTTTGAGGACCACAATATCCGAAGGCGTGTGTCATCCGCCAACCCGCACTTTGCCAGGCGTGGTAGATTATTGCCTATATCTCTCTCCTAGTAAGAGAAGGCTCCGAGTCCCAGCAGTAGGAACGTATAGTGGGCTGCTTATGAGTCCCAAATTAACGCGGGTAACACTGCGGGGAGCAGTTAGTGAAAGATAAATTTTAAAAGTTGAGAGGTAAAAAATAAGCCAAGTGCGAGTTGGGCTCGCGCATGAAGGGTTCCGTACCATGGTTGTTTGTGAGCCCCCCTTTAAATATTAATTATTTTTGTCTAATTTACATTTTTATTTTGTGAAAATTTTAAGTGTAGTGCAGCAACCGTTATTGATACATAGCAAAAAAGTGCGAAAAAAACACGTTTATTGTATGGGTGTCCCTTAAATATATATATTTTTTAATTTTTATAGCGGCACGGGAAATACATATCTTGTGAAAGTTTCAGCTTTCTAGCTATAACGGTTTCTGAGATACAGCCTGGAGACAGACAGACAGAGGAGTCTTAGCCTTTCTTACCTTTTAGGTGCGGAACCCTAACAAAAAAACACATGCATACAATCAAATAAACATCTCAGTGTGCGTGACTTTATATGTCGGGTATTTGATAATGATAATGTAAACATATAATTATGACTAGTAAATCATTATAACTGACACGCTAAATTCTTTGTCTGTCTAGCCAACATTCGGGCAGTTTTATATCAGCCGTGGACTCGGCTTAACTCAATCTAGATAATTTGTTTTTGTGACCTAGTTAATTAAATACTCGGTAAGTTTATTCTTCTTCTTCTTCTTCGTATAAGCTAAGTGGCCAAGCTTTCAGTTTGGCCAAGTTTCAGACAGTTTTCAAGCCACCCGAAGGCCTATGACTTGGCTTAAGAAATACAAATACAAAATTTATTTATTTCACACAGTAAATAACAACAACAAAATGATTTGATTTCGGATCAAAAGGCTTCTAAACTAGTTTTATAAACTGTATATTGGAAGCCAATGTCTTCTCCCATAAAAAATAAACTATCAATATACATTTGTCAGATAATTATATTAACTTAAATATAATTAATTAATTTACTACAAGTTAAGAAAGTTATATATTCAAATTTAGAAAATTTAGAAAACAAAATTAGTTTAATAAGTAGTAATTAATAATTAATAAGTAGTACTTTGATAAGTTACATTTAGTTTCAATAAACTTAACGACTGCTTGTACTGAGACTAATTGCCGGGACCTGCAATTTAACATGTCATCCGACCCACGATAGCGCCCAGATGAAAATGCCAGTTGAAAAACGACAGTTTAGTGCATGGTTACCCATCCAAACACAGTCCGCATCGACCGTTGCTTAGCTTCGATGATCGCGTCGGATCGCCTAGCTAGCTGAGCTACTGGCGCTAGAAGTACTAACGCACTAGCATTAATAAACATAATAGATTTTATTTCCCATACACTTCCGAAAACTCAACTTAATAAAAAAAATTGTGCCTGTAGCTCGGCTAGCTGAATTTGAAAAATTGGCTAGCAAAATAAATAATAAAATCAATATGATAGATGTCAATATTAATACATAATAAAAAATAGTAATATTAAACGATTATATGTCAGGACAAAAATCATAAAATAACATTTTTTCGGCATTAAAACTTATTGAAATACTTTTTATTCCGAGCGCACAACATAGAGTTGGAAACATGGCTTCTGTCCCCGAGTTCTACTCTGGCAAGTCTGTCTTCATCACCGGGGGCACGGGGTTTGTTGGGAAGGTAACATTATTAATATATTTAGAAAGGAAGAGAGAAAATTTAACTATAGCAAACACTAACCTTAAATTTAATTGTTTACTAAGGCAATGTTTTTTTTTTCATCTGGTATTTCAATCTGCACGTATAATAACTATAAGCAGATTTGGTCTGAGTGAGTATCGTTGTAAAGTGTGCACCCCATTGGATACATCTTCTTATTCATATCAAAGGTGCTCAGTGAGATAGATTACTCAGTGGCTACCAATTGTCTCTTAAGTGTTGTTTGATATGTTGGCGTTTGCAGTTTTAGAGCAAGTGGATTTGGATGTATAGCTAGGCGAGACTTGTATGTGTCCGTATGTGTCCTGATCTCTTGGCTGACTGTCGCTACTTTCAGGTGATCGTGTATTTTTACATTTGTGGTATACCAGGACACCACACTGATAGTCCTTAGAACTTCCTTATCCTTAGAAGGCAAAGATAAGGATAAAATAATTATTATCAGTTTTTTCGCTATAAAACGGTAAAAAAAAACGAAAAAGCACCACTCTATGAATATTTATACTTATTTTCGTACCAATCAGACTTATCAATATGACAAAAAATTGCTTCAAGATACGTAAATTTAAGCACCGTATTTTTGTACGGTAGAAATTGAACACAACATTGAACATTTAAAAGCAACACTGGCCTAAATTGGAGCATGCCATCTCTTTTTTACGCGAGGAAATGCATTTACGCATCTCCCGCTACAAGCCTGGAGGAGGCGGGCGATGTATGTCGGGCTCGAGGGCCAGAGGGGCGTCACTACGGACTACAAACCTCACGGTGTCCCATCCCACGACGGGGGCAGGGATGCAGGACGCTTCGCGAAATTCCGCTGCTCTCCCTTGCTTAGTCTGTAAAAACTGATTCGAGTTAAGAAGCCTCTCTTGAGCGTACAAGTCAAAACTAACGCGTTACCTTATAATTTTATTTTTCAGATTTTGATTTACAAACTTCTGAAAAGCTGTCCAGATGTAAAAGTGATTTATATGCTCATGCGACAGAAAAAAGGCATGAGCTGCGAAGAAAGATTGAATAGCCTGTTTAGTAGTAGAGTAAGTATACCAAGGCGGTATGGAAGCAAAATAGAATATTTAGAAAAATCCTATAAAACCTTGCGTCCTGATCAGGCTACGACTTTTTCAGTCTTAAGAATTGTTTAAGTTCCAAAACACGATTACGTAAAATTTACTCACAAACACACATTGTGCTTCTGAAAGTAAGACGATATTGAAATAAATCTTTTGGTAGTTAATCTAGAATTCAAAACTGGTTCAAAATTACGGCCCCTACGCGCATCCCAATATACAAACATACTCGTACATTGAAACAAGAGCAAAATCGTGCACATTTTGCTAATTTGGTCTTTCAATAAAAAACTCACGATCACCCCTAATTCTACATTGAGCTGTGTAAAGCACTGTTCCCATATGTCTTACTAGCTATTGCTCGCGGCTCCGCCCGCGAGTACATCCAACTTTCAACCCCAATGGCATCCCCCTTAATGCACTCCTGGCACTATATACATAACCTACAACCATAATAACTTTTAGGACTTGATAAATAGATAATTTTTCTTACAAACTTTCACCCCCTTTGCAAAAACGTAGTTCACCCCTGGCAAAAAAAATATATAGTTTTTTTTAATTGTGCATAAACTGCACATATTCTAAATGTCGTTACTATAAGTTCAAAACAACATTGTACGCATCTACGTACTAAAAAAAATACACCCTCCAAATTCCAAACCCCTAGGCCCAGCCGATTAGGCTCTGCTAATTTGAGTAGCAAAGAGAAACAAAATATAGCCCATGTTACTCAGGGATAATGTAGCTTCCCAACGTTAATAATTTGAAAAATCTTCCCAACGCGAATAATTTGAAAAATTGTTCGCGTCAAACAAACAAACAATCAAACTTTTCCTTTTTATAATATTGATGATATGGATGAATGTCAGAAAAAAGAATCTTATTATATCATAGATTAGTATTGTTAACCGTTTCTGAAATACCTTAATTATAAAAATATTAAAAACTCTTTATTAAAAATAATAAATAAGATTTTTGTATACTTCTTTAGCAATTAAAATTCCCCTCCACAGTACCTAGGTATGCATAAATCATGCATTATCATATTATGTGCATTAATTGCACATAATTTAACTGTTCCCTTCATGCCGAAGGAACACTGAAATAAAATTTAATTAATTTGCCCAGACATAACAACAAGTAATTTAGTAGGTATTGAAATATTAATTATCAAAATCGGCTTAAAAAAACACAGCGGAGGTAAACTAACAATGTCAGTTTTTTTTTTCATCAAATAGTTATTTGATGAAAAAAATAAACTTACAGTAAAAGTAGTGAAAACTAACAGTTGCGTTGAAGAACCTTCACCTTTTTCAAGTCTTTTAAAACAGTCACTTTTAGAGTTCCGCACGCAAAAGGTACCAACAAGACCCATCGCTGAGAATGCTTAGTTTCCTTTCTCTTTGGCACAGGTGTTCGACCCACTAAAGAGGTCCATGCCTCACTTGTACACCAAACTCCGTGTGGTGGAGGGGGATATCACAGAGGATGGACTGGGCATGTCTGAGGAAGACCAGGAGGAGCTCCGGGAGAAGTGTAACATCATCTTCCATAGCGCTGCTTGTGTCAGGTGATACAAAATCTATATTTTTTATATAAGACAAATCGTGATTTTACAGTATTTTTGCTATATATCAAATGTGAAGAATACAACTTTTTAAACAAAATAATTGGCCAAGAGTGTGTAGGACTCGCGCACGAGGGGTTCTGTACCCATTATCTTTAAAAAGGCGAAAAAATACGTTGTCCCTTAATATATTGTTATTTTCAACTTTCTAGCTATCACGGTTTCTGAGATACACATCAAAATTGTAACACCATGTCGTATTAAAAAAAATAACATTTGATAACACACTTTTAAAAAACGCCAATATCTTATTTAAGATTGCATTTAATACTCGTAGATGTAATAGACGACTAAATTGATAACTCACTTTCAGATTCGACCAAAAATTAAAAGATGAAGTGAACATGAACGTTAAAGGAACTCTAAGAATGTTAACTTTGGCAGAGTCTATGAAGAATCTTGAGGTAAGCATCTTTAAAAATCTACTTACTTAGATCTGAAAAACTTCCACTAAAGTTATTTGATTTGTCTTGTATCTAGCATTAAGAATCCTCGCCGGACTAAGCTGAAACAAAAAACCTAACGTAGCTGTTCCATTCCACGTGGCTGAACTGGCCTTGCGGCGTATGAGGAAACCTGGATTTTGTGGTCGGTCGGAGGAACACACCAATTTTTTAGTCATTGTTTTTTTGCTTATTTTAATTTGGTTTAATAACCACGAAGCTTTCCACTCTCTTCTACCAGCAAATTCACAAATATTTAGGACATAACGCTCGTAGAAACCCTGAGCCTCGAAAAGCTCGTGGTAGTTGGCCAATTTAACGGAAAAAGAGCACGAGGTCACTCTCCTACGCTGGTCAGACCTCGTAAAGACGCTCACTGGCCTACCTATTGCTGAAGCTTTTAAGACCGCCGAGGACAGGAAACAGTGGAAGACCATTGTTAACCGAGTGATCGACACTCCGTATTAGACACGACCTTCAGTAATGAAGTTACGACTAAGAAGAAGAGTTTGGTTTCAGTACACTAGTACAGAAGTACACTAAATATTTCAGATTTTCTTCTGTCAGAAGGATCGAAACTGGTACCTCCAGCTCTGAATAATGACTTCATACCACAAGGCCAATTTGCAGGTATTCGTCCACCTGTCGACTGCATACTGCCGTTGCTATCTACCGGTTTTGGAAGAGCGGCTGTACCCCCCGGTGCACAGCCCTCGCCGGATCATGGAGCTGTGTGACTGGATGGACGAGGACCTCCTCAAAAATCTAGAGCCTGAGTAAGTGCCTGTCACTTTTGTTGAGTTGTCAATCTGATGAATAAAGAATCTGTTAAATTGCTCCTGAGTTTCAGCAAGGATCAGAATACTAGAGAGGATTGCTGATTCCCATACAAAAAAGGCGCGGAAGTCAGCCATAAATACAGACTTCTCCCTTTTTTCGAGAACCTTTGCACGAATAAAAAATTACCTTGTCAAAATTGGTTAAAATTGTGTTCTTTACGCGAATACAAACACCCAAACATGTAAACAGACAAAAAGACAGTTGGTCGGAGAATAAATTTATTTTCCTTATTTTGATTGAAAGAGATAACAGCGCTGACCAACATTATTTTCCGTTAAAGATAACCGATAATAAAAGTGTGTCTTGTTAACTTGACCCGACAGTGGAAGGAGTGACTATAACGCGACCAGCTATCAAATCAAAAAAATCAAATAATTTATTTATTTATACACAATTTTATACAATAAATATAATAGCTATGTATAGCTTGTTACTTATCTTAATTCTGTATCTGATATCCAAGTAATCGATGCATTTTTTAATGCCATCACTAATATTGTGAATGCATTCGCGCTTCCAGCAATAGGTATAATTTGTGGGTATTTAAGGGCCATTTCACAAACGCGCGGCGTGGCAGCACACCGCACCCTTACATAGGATATTATAGGTACAGAAGTTTCTAGTGCTCACCTGGCTAGCTACTCTCTAGTTGAGAAATCTGCCGCTAAGCATATCTAGCAGTGTATTCCAGTAGACTGCTTCAGAGCCAAATATTTCTTGATCAAAAATACTTACCGCTCTGGTTTAATAACCGTTGTTACTATTTTAATGTATAAATAAATGATGTTTTGTTTGCTATGTTTCAGACTGATAGAGTCGGAACCTAACACGTATTCCTACACGAAAGCTATCACCGAGGACTTGGTAGCTGAATATGAAGACAAGTTTCCTATAGCTATCGCCAGACCATCTATAGGTAGATAATAAATTACTTTTGTTTATAATGCTTCCCTTCTTCTGTTCTGTCTGACATGTTTGAGAAAAACGAGGAGCACACAGTCTCAGACAGAATACGTCAGAGGAAAGGAGCGCTTGTATCTGAGCCAGTATTCTTCTTCTTCGTGCGAGCTAAGTGGCAAAGTTCTGGTGTCAAGAGTTTTCAAGCCGCCCAAAACTGCCTTTGACTTGGCCTAACGGCTGCTTGTACTAAGACTAACAGCTGGGACCTACAATTTAAAGTGTCATTCCATCCATAGAAGCACCCAGATGAAAATGTCACTTTGTTAATGACAGTCTTGTGCATGGTTACCCATCCATAGACTGACCGCATCGACCGTTGCTTAACCTCGGTGATCGCGTCAGTTCACCTTAGTCAGCCGAGCGACTACATTGTCACGTGATTGCAGTGATAGCATCGTGGAAGGAGCCGGTGCCGGGGTGGATCGACAACATGCAGGGCCCGACGGGACTTATCATCGCTTGTGGGAAAGGTGACATATATAAGGGCAAAATCATTTTTTACAGTTTATTTTTTAGTTACGTTTGGTGGATGTTTGTGTAAATCAATGTTGCCATTTAAATGTTATGTTTGCCGTTCAAAATAGCACAAATAATTTTGGGGATTAATGGCAACATTGATTCACACAAACACCCACCTTAAACGCATCTATCGGTAAAAACATAGACAAAAATATATATTTGTCTATGGTAAAAATGGGTATTTAAAGCATAGACAAATCTTATGTATACAATTTTCATGTCACAATGTTCTAGTTACCGTACTCCTTCGACACGGCTTGACCGATTTTTACCAAATTTTATATGCGTACTTAGTGGGTCTGAGTATTTTTTATGGCCATTTTAGTAATTAACTGATCCATTTTAGTGTTTTTAACTGAACTTAAAGCAAAACAACGTTTGCCGAGTCAGCTAGTTATATATATTTGTCAATTTCTAAAAATATGTTTCCATATGTCAAATTACATAATTTAAAGGCAGTACAATTTCTTCTAGGAAAGGTATCATGAGACAGAGGGTTACTTATAATTTATTTTTGTTGCATCACTCCTGGTTGGCCACCTTATACGACATGACAATTTCATTAAAAATACTGTAGAAGGAAAGATAGAAGCAAGGAGAGGAAGAGGAAGACCTAGAAGATCATATTTAGACCAAATTAAGGAGAAGGCGAAAGTCATGTCGTATAGGGAGGTCAAGGATTTGGCCGAAGACAGAACTACCTGGAAAAAACTCCACAGACAAGAGCCCAGCTCTTAAATGTTGAATGAATGAATGAATGCATCACCTTTGTTCCCAGGCGTAGCCCGCACGATGCACTGCAAGGCCGACTACCTCGCAGACGCTATGAGTGTGGACGTGGTAGTCAACGCCTGTATTCTCATAGCTTACAACACTGCCATACACAAGTATGTAGAAGCAGGGATCAGAATACAATACTATGAAGCGTGGCGCGGAAGTTTGCCATAATTACCGATGAAACCTAGATGGCGTTGAAAATCGAGCTTACAGCTCACAAGCTATGTATGCCCGTGCCGCTATAACAAAAAATACTAAAAATAAAAAAATGAAAATATTAACCCCATACAATAAATGTTTTTTTTTTATAAAATATTCAAAGAATCTTTTAAATAGGAGTTTGTATTAACTTTAAAAATAAAATTTAAACTTATAATAAAAACATTTAAGGCACGGAACCCTTCATGCGCGAGTCTGACTCGCACTTGGCCAATTATTTATCTGACTTTATACAGCAATTTTTTATTTTATTTTTTTACGAGGAAGAAAATTTTCATAGTTCCCCGACTACGTTGGGGTGTAGCCGGGGTATGTAAGATTTTTACTCACTACAACCTCCTCGATGGCCATCCCTTGTGCTTTCAAAAAGAGGTTCTGGGATGTCATTTTGATTGCACCAGAACCCCTCCACTTTACTGTACTTCCTCTCTGTCTTTCAACCCTCATAGACTTGACCCCAAGTCAGGGTAGTAACAGGCCCTAGGCCTCCTTTCAGTCGACCTATGTGACTGGCAGGAGGCTTTTGAATCCAGCAATGGCGAGGCAGGATCACTCAAGAACATTACACTAAAGCATTAAAATTTGTGAGGAATCAAAAAGAACCTCCATTTTTAGAATATTACAAATGTGCATAATTGAATGCTGTTTCAGATCCCGAAAGACTCAAGTATACAACCTAACATTATCTGGAATGTTCAAGATGTCCTGGGGAGAAATTATTAAAATAGGTATACTCAATGTTTTATACTAATTATATGTTTTTACCTTTTACGAATTCTCGTATTAACGTATAGTTAAGCATTTTAGATTAATTGTAGACAAAAAGCAAGGCTTTCTAAAAGCCCCCAACCAAAATTCTGAGCCAACTTGATAGCTGACGTAAGCAAAGTCTCATATTAGCGCTGTTCACCTGGAGTTATTTGCGTATCCCACGGGAACCACGATCGTTTTCGGGGCAAAAAGTAACCTATGTCTAGTCTAAGGTCTAACCTATCTTCTTAGGGGTATGTGGGATTTCTACCCACTAAAATCTCCTCGGTTGACATCTCTTGTGCTTTTTAAGGAGGTTTCTGGGATCTCTACTAGGATACACCAGAACTCCTCAACACTTAATATAATATAACGCCTCTTTATGTTCGTCATCGTCTACAGACCTACTTACTGTTCAAAATTCCAGGTAGGAGGTTAGTATGCGAGAAGTATCCGTACACCGTTGCGCTATGGTACCCTGGTGGAGGGATCCACTCCTATTGGCTGACGCATCAGATCTGCGCGTTCTTCTACCACACCATCCCTGCATACGTCGTGGATGCTCTGCTCTTTCTGCTGGGGAGGAAGACCTTGTGAGTTACGTACTGGTTTCAAAGCCCGCGACGCCTAGACTTTCGTTATATTGTAAAATTGTAAACGGTTATCGTAAGGCATATGATATATTTGCACGAAACAAACGGTCACACTTACTTAAAAAACGTTGGATATACGTCCAACGGGTTTGGGCGCATTACGAGCGTCATCATCGGGGACGAGCTTCACACGGACTGTCACCGACGAGATCCGCGCGCAGACTGGCATGGCGCATGTTGCGCGGCAGCACCCGCGCGTCTTGCTCCCCGCGACGCTCTTCGCTCGCCACTGCCTTTCTTAACACCGAGCGGCTAATATATTTGATTCTTCTTCTTCGTTTTTGCCTTATCCCACTAGGTGGGGTCGGCACAGCATTTTTTTCTTCTTCCACTCTCTTCTATCAGCCGTCGTCTCTACACTCACTCCTTTCTATCTCATGTAATTCACACACTCTACCGATGTCTTCTGCGGCTATTTATTTAACGGTCATTGTGTAAATGCACGATGTAAATTAGTGTTGTTATTTTCTTACATAGGTTTGTACCCATTATCTATTTGCCTAAGTTAATATATCAATCTACCATGATTGTAACCATACGATAACTTCCAAATTACATATTATTTATTTTACAGCATGGTCCGTGTTCAAAAGCGGTTAAGCAACGGGATGTCCCTTCTACAATACTATACTAACAAGGAATGGAATTTCGCCAACCAAAAATTTCAATCGTTGAAAGATAGTCTATCTCCTAAAGATAACGAAGAGTTTTTCACCGATATATCCGAAGTGGACCCACCGAAGTATCTGGAAACTTTTGTAATGGGAATCAGGGAGTTTGTATGCAAAGAGGATCCTGCCAACCTGCCGAGAGCAAAGAGATTGAATACTATGTAAGTTTCCAACACATTCATACATTATATTATTATTATTTATTTTAGTTTAGTTTATAAAATTTTCGTTTTTACTATGCTTAGTAAATATTATTCTTAAGTTATGTTTAAAAATATTATTATCACCGATGTAAAGTATAAATACAATTCATAGATTATATAATATCATTGTTCCCCTATTTCTAGCAAAGAGTTCCTATAGATAATGTATATTTTTGTCATCTTTGTAGTTTTTCCAAAGAGTTTTTTCTTAGAAGAAGGAAACTTCCATCTCTGAAGAGTTTTTCATCCCACCTATTTGGAAAGTATCATTTGCTGGTACATAAGTGCAACATAAATAGTACCTACTTTTCAACCCTAGGGAGTAAATAGGTGATTGTGTAACAAGGGAACTAGGTAATAAATAAATAAAAATAAATATTTTAAAAATACATATAATTTATTTTTGGGTTCCGTACCTAAAAGGTAAAAACGGAACCCATTTTACTCAGCCTCCGCTGTCTGTCTGCCACCAGGCTGTATCTCATATACCGTAAATCTGAAATTTACACGAATTATGTATTTTCGTAGCCACAACATCATGAGGTAAGGAGAATGCAGTAGTTGCTCTAAGATGTCGGATTACATATTTTTTCACTATCTACTCCCTTATTTTGGGTACCAAATAAAAAGACTTGACTAGTAAAATATGTTTAAAATCCAAGATGGCCTGCAGTAAAAATGATTTTTTTAACACTTATTTCATTCTTCCAGCCGCTGGATCATCGACTGGATAGCTACACTTTTATTTTACGCGCTGCTGGCGTGGTTGCTGTACTCCTACGCACATATCTTCAAGGCGGGGCTCTGGCGATTCGATCAGACGCTAAAGACACTTCTACCCAGTTAGGGCCTACTGTATTTACTGTTTTATATACTTATGTAGGTAAATTAGCAATTAAGCATGCGTTTGTATATAAAACTATAGATGAAGGCTTTCTCTAGCTCGCACTTTAAGATATGTAAGCGAGAGAATATCTACCAATTTTGGCTAATATTGTGTATAAAAAATACGTAATAGATAGATAATATTTTATTATAAATAACTAATTGTATATAGTATTAAAGTAGATAATTAAATTTAAGTGGCAGGGTGCACTTTAAAATTATACAAGAATCGTGCTGCTAATAAATTTTTGAAATGGACTTTGTATTTAATACCTATGTTTATAAAATGTAGATGATTTTAAAGGAAGTATGTTTTACTCCATGCAACTAGGCATTTGAATAGCAGGGCGCGTAACTATACAAGTCAGCAACACTTGCCGAATGAAGTGAATGCCTAGACCTATTTTTATGTGAGGAAATGCATTTACTTCTCCCGCCGCAACCCCGGGCGGCGGGCGGAGTATGTCGAGCTCGAGAACTCCCCACCAGTACGAGTCTCTAGACCCACTGTAACGCCTTGATGTTAAGGTAACTTGTAAAAAAAACGACTTCTTCCCTTGGTCATCCGCCCAAAGACTCGCTACAAATGCTTTGAATGATTAAAGATAAATATTTAAATTGTTATCGCTATAAGCAAGAAAAGAAAAAATACTACTCAAAAGTTTGACGTTGACATCTAATTCGATATGTCAGATAACTGTCATCATCACAAACAAGACAACTGTCATTGTCAGTATCTGCAAAAATATCGAGGTGCTTGCTGTTGCAAAACCATTTTAAAGAAAAATATTGAATTTCTTGTAGTAATTTATTGAAATTGTAAGAGTAATCATAGTGAATTTTCAGATAAATATAACTACTTTTAATCGGGACACCCTGTAAGTTATCTTCCTAAGCTAAAAATCGCATCAAATAATGATGTGTTGTCGTATCGAGATTATTTTTGTTTAGACCGTATTTTGCTGAGTAATTTCTCTGCGGAAGCCAGCTCTGGCCGTCTCGAGCTTTGTTCTTCGATATTTGAAACCGTGCCAAAATTTCAGGAGTAAGCTCCAAACAAACCCGCTATAATCTAATGGTCATTTTTATCCTGAGTTTAACTAATGAAACTTTACTTAGAATCTGATTATGCAAATGATTATCAGCTGACCTTAGCCTATATTTTGTGTTTGGAAACAATAGATTTGACGCCAGGAAAGTGTCAGTGACCTATTTAATAGCTAGGTATCAATAGATACTTAATTAAAACGCCATTAGTTCTAATACAATTTGGTATGTATCAACAAGTGATTATGAATAGTCTATGAATAAAAATGTAATGTAAATTTGCAGGTGTAGTTTTTATGAGTTAAGCTATTACTTACCTACAAATTAAATAAGCATGTTTCTATGCATCATGAAAAAACTATAATCGTGTATATTATACAAGGTGTATAGTCTTAAAACTTCATCTTTAGATATTCATGTTCTTATAATAATTATTATTTGCATCCTGCTTCAATCAGCATAAGTCCTGTTCTTTGACAAACACTCTGTTCTCCTAACTGTTCAAGGCAGGAATGAACCAGTTTTTTCTAGGCCCAGCCACATAAGATCAAAATTTTGCTAAACCGTTAGGTGATTTATAATAAAATATTAAGTTTCAGGTACATGGTATTAGTTTTCAATGATGTCCCTAAAGCCAAGGAATGTGGACTTCCAGGAGACATGGGCCAACCTGAAAGAAACTGTAAGTATTCAATTAAATTAATGAGTTTTATTATGTGGAAAACTTTTTTCATACATTAGTTGAGTGCATATAAAATCTTTTTTGTGTGGCTGATCTAAAAAGATATGCAACAAATAAAAAGTTTTTTCACATGTTCTGTAATATCCACACTTAAGGGATTACACTTAGAAATGGTTTAGTATAGGGCTAATAAGCTGTGTGTGAAATGTGTCCAAATAAAATATGTATATTGTTGCTTGAAATTTGTTTTTCTTTTTTCTGATCTCTAACACGCTAATATAAGTGTGTTTGTATATCGATTACTTCTTCACACTAAAATAGTTGAACCAATTAACATGTGAAAGGAAATAGCTTAGACCCTAGATTAGCACATACATTACTTATACTTGACAACTTTGACAACCTCATTGGTGTAATGGTTACCACGCCGGGCTGCCAATCAAAAGGTTTGGGGGTTCGATTCCCGCACAGCCAACATCTTTGTACTTAACTAAATTAGTTGGCTGTGGGTCTGGGTGTTAAATATGATAATACAAATTATGTATGTATATGTATATCAATTTGTTAGCAACCATAAAACAAACTAGAAAAAGTTCAGTATGGGGTTAACCAGCCATGTGTGAAATGTGTCCAAATATTGATTTATTTATTTTTGCTGGATCATACAGGGTACTGCAGGGCAGGGGTTTAACCAAACCACAAAGTTAGTAACCACATTTTAAAAACATATATTTTATATCATTTTGCAGGTGGCAGGTGTGGTAGGTCTAAAATCAGTTGAGCGGAGTGTGTGGAACACAAGATTCTCAGATGTGTACGCACTGTGTGTGGCCCACCCTGAACCTCTAGCAGACCGGCTGTATGATGAGACCAAGTCAGTATACAATATGATCCATTTTAAAGTAATACTTTTAAAGCTTTGTAAGTTTAGTTATTGTTGCTGCGTTAGCAGACCTTGGGTTTTTGAAGGACCTGCGGTAATAGCAGTAGTAGGTAGATGCGAGACATAAATTTTAAGGAAATAGCATGTGTGCACAAGTTTAGTTGTTGTTGCGACTACTGACTTGGTGCGCGAGGTGCTGTGGAGAGTGCTGAGTGCGCGCGAGTCGAGACTGCAGGTAGCGCTGCTGTGTTGCGACTTGTCGCGCGCATTTGACACTGCAGATCACGGCCTCATTGCAAACAAGCTGAAACACTACGGTATCCGTGGTCCGGCGCTGTCCATACTGACTTCCTTCATGTCCAAACGTACGCAGATGGTCGTAGGTGATAGAGGCCGCGCTATATCATCCGAGCTAGAGAATGCAATGGGCGTTCCCCAAGGCTCCTGCTTATCCAATACCCTGTTCAGCCTTCTTCTTAACGACTTGCCTGGCGCAATAGGCGGTGCTGAGATTTTCTTGTATGCAGACGACGTCGCGGCTGTAGTTACGGCGCCGACACACACGCAGCTAGAGCAGAAGCTTAACTCGGTGGCGAATGATCTTGACGGGTGGTTTAGATCGAACGGCTTGGCATTAAATAAAGATAAAACTTGTTTTCTGAGCTTCAATTTAAATGGTCACGCAACAAAATCCTATTCGGTAGTAGTAGGCCAAACTGCACTCCAGCAGGTGTCCTGTACAAAGCTTCTCGGGTTTTATCTCGATAGTGGGCTAACGTGGGAGACGCACATACACGAAGTGTGCGGGAAGCTGTCGAGCTCATGCTTCGCGCTTCGGCGGCTCGCGAGCACCGCCACCCGCAGCGTCGTGCGCTCCTGCTACTTCGCGACTGTCCATAGCGTAATCACGTACGGGTTAGAGTTGTGGGGCAGCGCTGCCGATAGAGATAGAGTTTTTCGCATGCAGAAACGCGCCATACGTGCCATTTGCGGGGTTCAGAGCGACGTCTCCTGCGTTGAACTCTTTCGAGACCTTGATATATTGCCTCTACCATGTGAATTCATATATCAAGTTGCACTTTTCACACACACGCACCTTGAATTATTTCAACGCAGGGGTGCTAATAAAACGTGGGATCTACGTAGCAACGTGAAGAAGATGCAACTGAAAACGCCGGTTCATCGACTTGTGAAATTGGAGAGGTCCGTTTACGTGTTGGGGCCCGCGATCTACAACCGCGTACCTGCGACTGTCCGGGATGCACCTTCCACCGCCAGCTTTAAGACTAGACTCAGGGTTTGGCTATTAGATAAAACTTTGTACAATATAAATGATTATCTAAATTTGAAAATTGACATTTAAATTGACAATTTGACATTTGATTCATATCATATACTTTTGTATTGATATTATATTAGATACTAGAATTAGTAGTGAAAATTGACATTATGATTAATATCATATACTATTGTAATGATATTATAGTACTAGAATATAATTGAAAATTGACATGGATACATATCATATACTTTTGTAATGATATCATATTATTTGACTTGTAACTTTGGTGTTATCAATAAATGATTTGTATTTGTATTTGTATTTGTCTCCCGGGAGGTTGCTGGTACTCCTTCAGCCTGAGCTGGATCTTCGTAAAGGCGCGGCGCGACGCGGGTAGGGTACACTAGTGAATGCGGTTTCAACACACCCGTTTTTTGCGGTGGTGACAGAATGAGTACCCAATGTAAGGAAGCTGGAGGGGTGAGGGCAGGGCGGCAGAGGGGGCAATCCGCATCTACTTTACCGATCGAACCATAAAAGTTTGTTTATTAAAAGTTCACAAGGTGGCGCTGATCGGCGGCAACAGTTATAATAGTAATCGCGCAAGCGATAACAATTAGCAGGTACCTATTACTACATGGATAGTAAATTTGTAACATTCAACTTTACTCCTAGCATATAAACGAAGAATGACATTAAATAATGTAAAATATTATTAAAAATTCTTTTTTTTTAAATCTGCTAAAGGCCGTAAGTAGCTTACTGGAAAAAGCGTTTATAGCCCAGTCATATTAGGGGTTTCACCTCGGAATGAAAGATAATAAGCTGGAAATTGGTAAAAACCTTTGTTTTGTTACCCTAAATATTGTCTCAAAAGTCACAAATGCTATCGTGTCCGCGTCTTAAGATATTGAAGGTCAAAGGTCACAAAAAACGATTTTTCGCGAATATCTCGGTTCTTTTTTTTTTTTTTATCCATGATAGGTTTGCGTTTGACTACAGTTAGCCTGATGTTAAGCTGCACTGCAGTCTACGGTGTGGCACGCTTACCTAGAAGATACCTATTAACTCTACTTTTGAAGGCCCCCGGATGATACCTCTCAGGAAACAGAGACTCAGGTAGTGAGTTCCAAAGCTTCGCAGTCCTAACAATAAAAGTCGACGCAAAGCGTTTTGTACGAAAGTTTGGAACTTCAACTCTGTATCGGTGTCTCTTCACTGTCTCTCTGCTCGTTCTGTAGTAGAACGGAGATGGTGGAATCAAATTATGAAGTTCCATAGCACACTCCCCGAAATGTATCCGATAAAAAACCGACAAACTAGCAACCTTGCGTCGGTGCTCTAGGCTCTGAAGCTTCGCCTTCGCAACGCAAGAATTGCCGATGAGCTTCTTAGCTCGTCTCTCAATGGACTCAAGTGCTTCTAGCTGATATTTGGCAGAACCATCCCAAAGATGCGAAGAGTACTCCATGCACGACCGAACTTGTGCTTTATACAAGGTGAGCAACTGTTCAGGCCTGAAGTACTGTCGCACCTTTGAGAGGATACCCAGCTTTTTTGCAGCCACTTGCGCTTTGGATTCAATGAATGAACCAAAATTGAGAGACGAGGTCAAGGTGATACCGAGAAGCTCTAATTGATTTGTGATCGGAACGGATACATTTCGGAAAGTAGGGGCCAGATGAAATGGCCTCTTCTTGGCGGAGAATAGACACGCCTGAGTCTTAGCAGCATTAAACTTAACCAGATTGGCATCGCCGCAATCGGAGACTGCCTGTAAGGTGTCGTTTATGCGCTCGACCATGCCCTCTCTGAGTAACTGGATATCGGCCGCACTGGCTCGTGCGCTGGACATATAGCTCTCTACAACCGTGCTGTCATCTGCATACCCTATGATGCCAGGCTTGAGCAGATCATTAATATTGTTCCTATTGCTTAAATGATATTTTCACCTATTATGAAAGTTGTAGTGTATAAAATTCTCTACAACTTTTGTCTAAACTTTTTTCTTATACGATCAACCGTTTTTGAGGTAGAGCGCGAAGAGTGCGCAGCGTACAGTCATTCCGAGGTTGACCCCTTTTTTACCTAATTTCACTGGGCTATTAATATTTAATTAAATTGATAGATATTTGTAATATTGAAGATAATTATAGTAATTGTAAGTTTGAAATATGCACTAACTCTTTGTTGCCTGAATAAACGATTTTATTATTTTTATTATCATTAGTTTGTAACTATAGCTTTAAAACTATTGTCTATTGTGTAAAACTTTACAATTTTGGTTATAAAAGTAGTTTTAGTAACCCAACTTTGATTAACTGTAACAACTAACCCAGAAGCTTGGTTTTAAGTTAAATTCAGGAAAAATCTTTAATTTACAGTTTTATCGGTTATTTACATCTTTGTGATGAGCTAATTTGTTGGCCTGGGTGTTAAATATGTATCAATATAAAGTATTTGTGTATAAACATAGTATATCAATAGCGTTAGCTACCATAATACAAACTACAAATCGTTAAGCTGGGGCTAACCAGCCATGTGTGAAATGTGTATAAAAATAAGTCGTAAATATCTAATCCAATACCTATGTTTTTATTTTTAGTAAAAAAAATGGTGTCCAGGATCCATATTAATTCTAAATTCTCTTCCTCTTTTCAACCGACTTCAAAAAAAGAGGAGGTTATATATTCGACTGTATGTATTTTATTTTCGTGACGCTCTTGACGATATTGATTGTCATGGAGGGTCTCTGGAGGGGGCGGATATAATCTGCCTCACGACATGTTGCCAGCTCTGCCTGCTGGATGTCATCCGGCTACATTCATTCTAGGAGCCTCCAACTGCTTCCTTGATTTAAAATTCTAAATTACATTGTATTGGCGACCTCGTTGGCGTAATGGTTACCATGCCGGACTGCCAATCAGAAGGTTCCAGGATCGATTCCTGGCACGGCCAATATCTTTGTGCCAAACTAAATTTGTTGGCTGTGGGTCTGGGTGTTAAATATGTATCTTTATAAAATATGTACATGTAGTATATCAGTTGTGTTAGCAACCATAATACAAACTAGAAATGGTTCAGTTTGGGGTTAACAAGCCGTGTGTGAAATGCAAAAAAAAATTGTTTGATTTAATCCTGTTGTATGTTTGCAGGACCTTCCTAGAAGAGCATGTGACCGCCATTCAGTGCTCGGTAACTGGCGGAGCGCCGCTCGACGGCGACGACCCTGCTGATGGCTTCCTGGCCAGGTGTGTTCACTTTCAATATTATCACAAAAATACTGTAGCGTGCTCCCGTGTCTGGGTGCAATTACAACACTTCATATATAGATCAATAACTATGTTGCATAGCATTAAGCATAAGTAGCCCACTATACGTTCCCACTGAGACTCGGGGAGAGAGATATAGGCCATAATCCACCACACTGCCCAAGTGTGGGTTGGCAGATGACACACATCTTCGGATATTGTGGTCCTCAAACATGCCGGTTTCCTCACGATGTTTTCCTTCACCGTAAAGCGAGTGTAAATCCACACAAAACTTGAATAACAAGTCATTGGTGTAGGGCCGGGATCGAACCAGGGGACGCCTGATGTGAAAACAGACGTTACTACTCGAGCCACACTCGCATTAAGTGTTTAGTACACCTAAAATTTGGATAAAGTTTACCCCCCTGTAAACAAGATAGAATACTTTTTTTTTTGCTAGGACACATTTCGCACACACACTCAAATATAATATCAAAACGTAATTTACCAATACAATAATATTAAAACTTAATTTAGCAATGCTATGTATTACCGGTACAAAGTTGTTTGATGAAAATCGGAACAAGATGGTTGCCGAAACAAAATGGTGCAAAGCAAATTTTTCGACATGGGTATCAAATGAACCCTTTCATTAGTAGAAAACATACATAACGGTACATTTCAAATCCAAGATGGCCGTCGTTTTCTAAATGTTTTACTTACATGTGTAGATGTATTGTAATTAATGTTTGTGTGTGTTGCTGCAGATATGTATCGGCGTGGCGCGAGTACAGCCAGGGCGTGGCGTATCTCAACTGTCTCTACTCTTACCTCAACCTGCAACATGTCAAGAGACAGAAGGTATAGGAATTAGAATATATTTACAGTGTAAACTATATATAACGACACTGAAGGGATTGTGCATTTTATGGCGTAATAGAGAGTAGTCGTTAAATGGACATAATTCACCATTGTATGGAATACAAGCTAAACCAACTAAAGCCAATTGATTTCGACGCTTTAGAGAGATTGTCGTTAAATCGAGTGACGTTACATGGAGTTTACACTGTATAGCTTAGAATAAACCATTTGAGTTAGTGTAGTGTTGTGCTTTTATTAAGGAGTAACCACGAGCAATCCCTTTGAACATATATATATATTCTAACGATTAACTATTAGGTTTCAGATGCAGAAATAATCTACGGGTCGGCGGCGATAGTCAACTGTACAGATCAAGACTCCAGACAACTCGAGGTACGGCATTCAGGATTTAACAATATAGTATGTATGATAAGGATGATAAGCCACTTTAAGGAGCTTGGATGGCTTGGGTAGGCTGGTAGGGGGAAATGCACAATACGCCTTCTGTGGGTTGTCAGTGCAGGTCTGATCGCCCCCATCATAGAATAAGAATAAGTATGATAAGGACTACTATAGTTATTAAACTTACAATTACCATTCACATTCTTAAGTTTCATATCGTTTGTCACATATATAACTAGTAATCTGGAATGCAGATGGGCTTTCTAGGCATGGCCTAGAAGTCAACTCATTTCTGACCAGTCAAAACATAGATATAATGCTAGTGACAGAAACACACTTCACAAACAAAAGCCACATGTCCATACCAAACTATGATATTTATTACACCAATCATCCTGATGGAAAAGCTCATGCTGGCAGTGCAATAATAATTAAGAGCTCTATCAAACACTATGAATCTGACAAGTATTGCACAGATTACATACAAGGAACAAATGTTGTAATATTTGATTCTAAAGGACTACTCACAATATCAGCAGTATACTTCCCACCAAAGCATCAACTTAAAAAAGCACAGTATGAAAATTTCTTCAAAAGTCTTGGTAATCGGTTTTTAGCAGGAGGAGATTATAATGCGAAGCATACAATCTGGGGCTCCAGGCTTACCACTCCAAAAGGCAGGCAATTATATCAGGCTATACAGTCACTTGGCCTTAGTACAAGCTCAACAGGAAAACCAACCTACTGGCCGTCTGATAGAAAAAGAATACCAGATTTAATTGACTTTGCTGTCTATAAAGGTATTCCGAAAGACAAAATCATGGCTACATCTCTAACCGATCTATCTTCTGACCATTCCCCAGTTTTAATCACTGTTTCTAATAATATTAAGTTCAGATCTTCATGCTGCACATTGCATAATAAGAGAACAAAATGGAATGTTTATCGAGAAGAAATTAAAAATTCTCTAAAATTGAATATTGCTCTGAAAACTGACGAGGACATTATATTAGCAGTAGAGCATCTTAACATGTGCATCCAAACAGCAGCATGGAACGCAACTCCCCCTAGAAAAATAAAACAAAACTCTTCTAATTGGATACCTGAAACCTTAAGAGACCTTATAGCGGACAGGCGGCAAACACGGAAAATGTGGCAGAAATATAGGTCACCAGAACATAAGACAGCCTTTAACAATGCCACTAAGAAGCTCAAGAAAGCACTAATAGACCACGACAATCAGCTTACACAAGAACACCTCCGCAGCCTGGATACAACTCGAGCCACTGATTACTTCCTGTGGAAAGCAACAGCACAAGTTAACAAGTCTGTTCGACACAACCCTCCATTAAGAAACAACTTAGGTAATTGGGCCAAAAACAACAAAGAAAAATCTGAAGTATTTGCAAATCATCTAAGCAATGTATTTATACCTAATGACAGGGAAATAACTGAACAGGAAGAAAAAATCATAAATGATGCTCTAGGTGCTACACACCAATTGGACTTACCCATCAAATCCTTTACTAAAGGGGAGGTAGCTAATGCTATAAGACAGTTAAAATTAAAGAAAACTCCTGGGTACGATTTAATTACAGCAAAATGCCTTAAGGAACTGCCTAAAATGGGAATAACTTTCCTAACATATTTATTTAACTCCATTTTAAGAACCAGTTTCTTCCCACCTCAATGGAAAGTTGCCACAATCATTATGATCAACAAACCTGGGAAGCCAGAACATGAAGTGACCTCATACAGACCAATAAGTCTTCTACCATTAACCTCTAAATTATTTGAGAAGCTGTTTCTAAAAAGACTCATGCCTGTTGTCACAGAAAGAGAACTGATTCCTTCTCATCAGTTTGGCTCAGACAAAATCACTCTACCATCGAGCAAGTTCATCGACTAGTAAAAAAGATTCGCCAAGATAGGGAGGCCAAAAAATACTGTTCGGCGATCTTCCTTGATGTCACTCAAGCATTCGATAGAGTATGGCATGATGGCTTGCTATACAAGATTAAAACATTACTACCGGATAACTATTACGCCATGATAAGATCATATCTCACGCAAAGATATTTCATTGTTAAAATATGTGAAGATACTACACCCATCAACATTATCAAGTCCGGGGTACCACAAGGAAGAGTTTTGGGCCCAGTGCTATACCTGTTGTTTACAGCAGATCTACCTGTGAACAAGTCCTCAACAGTAGCCACATATGCGGATGATACAGCCATCCTAACTTCACATACAGATCCACAGCTTGCTTCACAGTTGTTACAAACCGATCTACACAATGTGGAGAAATGGTTAAAGCTATGGCGATTAAAAGTTAATGAAACAAAATCAGCCCACATCACTTTCACTCTGAAACGGCAAACCTGTCCAGAAGTTACTATGAATGGTAACCCAATACCACAAGTGGATGATACCAAATACCTAGGAATATACCTTGACCGAAGACTTACCTGGCAAAAGCACATATTTTCAAAAATAATACAACTTAGCCTAATACTACGAAAATACCAGTGGATGCTGGGCAGGCGGTCCAAACTAAGCCTGGAAAACAAATTACTGATTTATAAAACTATATTAAAGCCAGTATGGATATATGGCATCCAATTATGGGGTACAGCTTCGAAAACCAATCTAAGTATTCTACAACGATTCCAATCCAAAGTATTGAGGATGATCACCGATGCTCCATGGTATGTCACCAACGATGCTCTGCACCATGACCTAGAGATACCAACGATACAAGAGGAGGTTAAAAATACTGCCCAAAAATATCTAAAGAGAATCCTACAACATCCAAATGAAGAGGTTAGAGAACTGACCAGAAGAGGGCCTCCGCGGAGACTAAAAAGGAAGATGCCACAAGACTTAACTGAATAATAAGAAGGATGCGTCGCTGGGCGCATACCTCAACAGTCAATAATGACACAAATGAAGCTTATTGTCTCTATGGACAGATTGGTCCAAATAAAGGATAAAAAAAAAAAAAAATTAGGTTTCAGATGCAGAAGTAATCTACGGGACGATGGCAATAGTCAACTGTACAGATCAAGACTCCAGACAACTCGAGGTACGGCATTCAGGATTTAACAATATAGTATGTATGATAAGGATGATAAGCCACTTTAAGGAGCTTGGATGGCTTGGGTAGGCTGGTAGGGGGAAATGCACAATACGCCTTCTGTGGGTTGTCAGTGCAGGTCTGATCGCCCCCATCATAGAATAAGAATAAGTATGATAAGGACTACTATAGTTATTAAACTTACAAATACCATTCACATTCTTATATTTCATATCGTTACATTATGTTGTTTATCACGCTTTTTATGTTTTATTTTCCACAGTGCTGGTTAGCCCCAAACTAAAACATTTCTAGTTTGTATTATGGTTGCTAACAAAACTGATATACTACATATACATACATACATAATTTAAATCGATACATATTGAACACACAGACCAACAGCCAACAAATTTAGTTCATCAAAAGATGTTGGCCGTGCCAGAAATTGAACCTTCTGGTTAGTTGTCTGGCATGGTAACCATTAGTGGTCAAACAACAAGAAATAAATAAATAAAAGCGCCGTAAATATAACACCTGTTAATTGCTGATTCCCATTCCAACTTAACACTTCTTGAACACCTGTTATATTTATATATTTATTTGATTTATAGACAAGCAGCATTATGCTGATGTACATATATAACACTGAATTCAAATTTTATTTTTAAAGTTCACAAAATGTCCACTGTTCAATGTCAAAGTTTATAATCCACTGGTGCACTGATCACTGGTTAGCAAGAGATTTTTTGTTTTCTGCAACCAGCTATCTAGCCGGTTTTTAAAGCTGTTCTGTTGTAGAAGAATTATAAACGCCGGCGTTTATAATCCTTCTAAAATTATAAACGCAGTAAACATAATTTTACTCATTGCACTCAGCAACAGAGTGGTTCATAATTGGAATAAGATGCCCGAGGAAGTGGAAAGTGTTACGTCAGAACAAATCTCTTGCTGAATGAATTATTTATTGTCCATGAAACTAGGTACAATAGGTGTTATAGTGATTGTCATAAAAACGTATAACTAAATTTAATATTATTCCGCTAGTTTCTACCCAAAGGGTTTATAGACAAGAGCCAGTATAGTCCGTAGGTATTTATATCATTAACCCTGCAGCCTGGGTGAAAGAATAAGGCTGCGGAATTGCCCCTGCCTGTCGTAAGAGGCGACTAAAAGGGGCATCAGACTCGAAGTGTTCCGACACCCGCTCCATCGAGTTCGGGGTGAACGACGACGGCGTCGCGTGACCGTCACCGTCGCGGGAAGGGCCACAGCGCAGTGCAAGGAGGTCTCCGGAGTGTTTCCCGGAAGAACCCGGAGACCTCCGTTAAGCACAGAGGCAGGTCACTGGGGGGGTTTTAGTTGGTACAAATCCCACATAACCTGGCTGCGCCCCATCGTAGCCAGGTATCTTGTCGAAGATTTCTCCCTCGTCAACAAAAAAAAAAAAAAGGTATTTATATCATATTTTACATATGATCAAGGTACATATTGTTCCAGGTGGGAGAGCTAGGGCTGGAGATCTGGGAGCGCGTGCTGCTGAGTCCGCTGTCGGGCGCGCTGAGCGGGCGCATAGTGAACGCGCTGTGCACGGCGCGCGAGCAGCACTGCGACCCCGCGCTCGCCGACATCGTGCGCACCGCCATACACAGCACCGTGCATGTGAGTACCGCCATAGACAGCACCGTGCGTGTGAGTACCGCCATAGACAGCACCGTGCGTGTGAGTACCGACATAGACAGCACCGTGCGTGTGAGTACCGACATAGACAGCACCGTGCGTGTGAGTACCGACATAGACAGCACCGTGTGTGTGAGTACCGCCATAGACAGCACCGTGCGTGTGAGTACCGCCATAGACAGCACCGTGCGTGTGAGTACCGACATAGACAGCACCGTGCGTGTGAGTACCGACATAGACAGCACCGTGCGTGTGAGTACCGACATAGACAGCACCGTGTGTGTGAGTACCGCCATAGACAGCACCGTGCGTGTGAGTACCGCCATAGACAGCACCGTGCGTGTGAGTACCGACATAGACAGCACCGTGCGTGTGAGTACCGACATAGACAGCACCGTGCGTGTGAGTACCGCCATAGACAGCACCGTGCGTGTGAGTACCGCCATAGACAGCACCGTGCGTGTGAGTACCGCCATAGACAGCACCGTGCGTGTGAGTACCGCCATAGACAGCACCGTGCGTGTGAGTACCGACATAGACAGCACCGTGCATGTGAGTACCGACATAGACAGCACCGTGCATGTGAGTACCGACATAGACAGCACCGTGCGTGTGAGTACCGCCATACACAGCACCGCGGTGACAGGTGCGTGAACGAAGAGAAGTCGTTCCAAAAAAATAGATGGATGATAGCTGATAGATGTACGTTTTTCAACAATAAGATGAGCGTCTATTATACCTATTATAGTCTATGATACCACCGCTAACATTTAATAGACACACATTAACTTAACAATATTTTTTTACACATTAAAGCTAGAAATTTGACCAGTAGAGCGCGAAACGACACGAAAGACACTTCCGACCTAAGGAGCATGCCTAATCTGGAACAACTAGCTCTCAGAGTCTGCCAGAACACAGTGTTAGGTGCCTGGTGATAAATTTATCTCCTTATTATCACTACTGGTTAAACAGACTAAAGTAAAACTTCTAGTGTCCACTAAGTATATATAATTTGTTGTTAGGTGCGAAGTTTCCGCGTGCGGAACCCTCTGTCGCTGTACCAGCAGCTGGTGCTGGAGCCGTACCTGGAGGCGGCCGGGGCACAACACGCGCGCGCGGCCTCCGCCAACCTGCAGCACGGGGACATATCGCACTACACGCAGAAGGCACTTGAAGGTATGCTTTTTATTTTATTTTAATTACGTAGCGCTTGTATCTCGGCTAGCTAAGGTGCTATCATCGAAGCTAAGGAACGGTCGATGCGGACGGTGTTTGGATGGGTGATCATGCACAAGACTGTCGTTTTTCAAGTGCCATTTTCATCTGGGAGCTTTCATCCGTGGGTTGGACGACACCTTAAATGGTAGATCCCGGCTGTTAGTCTTCAGTACAAGCAGCCATTAAGCCATGTGATAGGCGTTCGGGCGGCTCGAAAACTTTCGACACCAGAGCTCCGTCACTTAGCTTATACAAAGAATAAAAAGAACTCAATAATAGTTATTGAGTTAGTTGACGTGGAACAGGCTAACACGTTTTGTTGTTTCAGGTCTGGACCGCGAGGTGGCGCTAGCTCGCAGGTTCCTCCACTCGTCCTCGCTGGAAGCGGTGCGCACGAGCTACGAGCGCGTGTGCGTCGCCGCGCACTTGCCCGCGCTGCACGCTGAGGTAACCTGTGTGTCACGTAGTGTGCAGTGAGCCCGCCAGGTGGCGCTAGCTGCGGATGATCTCATTATTGTCCTTATCGTTTTTTTTCTTCCAAGTATTAACTTAGTACCGAAATAAATTTCATCCGCCTGATTTGTTAGTGATGACGCACACGGGCAGCGTTTACCAATAGCAGCCATCAACGCTGCCTATACGCGGCATTTCTGACCAATACGCAAGAGTTTGGTTTCAGTACTAACTTGACTTGGCGAACAGGGTTATAGCACTGTGAGGCCACCAAACAAACCAGAAGGAGTTACGGCCTGATGATAGCAGCTCAAGATGAAAGTTCGCCTTCCATTGCTAATCTTCAGACAAACAGACCATCTGACGCAACAGGGGTGGAACAGGTATGCCAGCGACCCAGGGCTGTGCTCCGTTATTTCATGGAGCTCGGTTGGCTTGGGTAGGCTGGTAAGGGGGGAATGCACAAAACGCCCCTAGCGGGATGTCAGTGCAGGTCTCATCACCCTCACTTCAAATTAGAATTAGGGTTATAGTATGAAGTGTCCATCACTCGGCTTACTATGCTCTTCCACTTTTCATCGGCAGTGTTAAAAGCTTTGGCAATGCGTAGGCCAGTGAGAGTGAGAGTCTTTACGAGAAAGGTAGGATTTTTTTTTTCCGAGGATTATTTTTCCGTCAACTTGGCCAACTAGCACGAGCTTCTCGAGGCTCAGAGTTTCTACGAGCGATATGTCCAAAATACTTGAGAATTTCGCTGGTAGCAGAGAGTGGGAAACCTCGTGGTTAATCTAACTTTTTCCATCACCGTAAAGCGAGTGCAAATCCACACATAACTTGAAGTAGAGCTTCAGGCGCTACTGACTAATAGATGATACAAAATACAAATACAAAATAATTTATCAGACCAACTTACATTCTAAACAAAACAAACATTAAGTATAGGTACCTTAACTAATGAATACTAATTCTACAAACTAAGTCTTAATGTTAGTGTGGTGCCTAGCTCGTGCAGTAGGATACCCTGTGTTTGCAGGAGCTAGCTCTCTTTAGAGGTGCTAAAAATAAAGTTGAAATAAACATGTTGTAAACAAGGGTAAATTATTACACTGGTCTACAGTGGTTTTGTTGCCTTTGATATGATGATGATTTTGGGTCCGTTTATACACACAATTCGTGAAAATATCAATAATTTTGTAAGATTTGCTCTGGACAAATGACTGAAAAATTTAATTTTGACGATAAATCGTTCAAAATTCAATTTGTAGAAATGAGCAAATTTAGTACTTTTACGAATATATTCGTAATCTCGGCACTTAAAAACGTAACAATTTGCGATGATAAACAGGGCAACAAAAAAAAATTTTTTTTTTGTAGAGCTGTGTTATCAAGTAAATATAAATGTATAAATAGAATAGTATACCGCTACACAGTGGACACTGAGAGGGATGTCAAGACCACCAAAGTGTGCTAGCGTGTGTGTGTGTGTGTATGATGATGATGATGATGATGATGATGATGATGATGTCAGGTGCCGCGGCTGCTGAGCGAGGCGAGCGGCTCGGGCCCGGGGTCGGGCGCGCGCCGCACCGACTTGCGGCGGATGTACACGCTGCTTGCGCCGCTCGGCTCGGCGGCGCTGCGGCCCATGGTGGACGCGGCGCACGCGCAGGCCGCCGCCGAGGGACACGCCATCACCTACGATAAGGAGGACGTGAGTTGACATGCACAACTTTATTAGCCGGGTCCACACAGAGCAAGCAGCCTCGCGAGGCATTTGCCGCGCGAGGCATTTGCCGCGCGAGGCATTTGCCGCGCGAGGCTGCTCGCTCTGTGTGGACGCGCCTATTGGCTATAAATCTTCTTCCTTGCCTTATCCCACTAGGTGGGGTCGGCACAGCTAATTTTCCCCTTCCACTTTCCTCTATCAGCCACGTCTTTACACTCATTCCTTTCTCTCTCATGTCCTCATTCACACACTCCATCCATGTCATCTTCCACTCTCCTCTATCAGCCGTCGTCACTACACTCACTCCTTTCTCTCTCATGTCCTCATTCACACACTCCATCCATGTCACCTTCCACTCTCCTCTATCAGCCGTCGTCTATACACTCACTCCTTTCTCTCTCATGTCCTCATTCACACACTCCGTCCATGTCTTCTTCCACTCTCCTCTATCAGCCGTCGTCTCTACACTCACTCCTTTCTCTCTCATGTCCTCATTCACACACTCCGTCCATGTCTTCTTCCACTCTCCTCTATCAGACGTCGTCTCTACACTCACTCCTTTCTCTCTCATGTCCGCACACACTCCATCCATGTCTTCTTCGGTCGGCCTCTTGCCATTCTTCCTTGCACTTCCATTTCCATACATCTCCTTGTAACATGCATTTCCTCTCACGCAAGTCACACTACAATCATTACTTAAATAATTCTTGAAAATACTAGTTAGATAAATTAAGGAGCCTTGAGCACCGTCGCAAAGTAGCCAGTCTTTCGGTTTTTTCATAGGTTATATTTCGGAGAGAATGCGACCGAATTGCACGATTTTTTTTTTTTTTATGATGGTTATGCAAGCGCTTGATCGAAACTCACCTGATGTTAAGTGATGTTGCGATCTAGGGTGGAGAGCGCTTGCCTAGAAGAAACCGATTCACTCTCGCCTTGAAGACAGTAAGGTTATAGTTCAGAGGGAACATTACGATTTAATTCCCCCCGCCCCCTTTCACCATCGGACGAGCAGGGAAACACCAAAGCGGCATCGTTTCACTGTGGAGTTACCTAAAATGCGCACGAAGCATTTTGCCTCCACCTTCATTGTACGTACCGCCAAGGTGTGGAACTCCTTGCCAAATGCCCTGTTCCCCGAAAACTATAATCTTGCGGTTTTCAAGGCACGAGTGAACCGGTTTCTTCTGGGTAAGCGCGTTCCACCTTAGATCACAATGTCGTTTACCATCAGGTGAATTCTTATCAAGCGCAAACCCATCATAGAATAAAAAAAAATCATTAAATAAATATTGTTTACCATTGAATACTACACACAATAGCACTTGTTTTTCATATCTATTAAACTTTCACTTTGGTTGTAATTTCAGGCTCACTTCCAGTTTGTGAACGCGATGCTAGCGCTGCACGGCAAGTACAGTGCGCTTTATACGGAAGTGTTCAACGGCTCACAGGTGTTCATCGGTGCACTCGATAAGGTACGTCCCATCGGTAACGATAACCTTTCAATTCATCATGACATTTAATACTATCAGTAGGTACCTGGATGACCGGATGGATGGATCGGTTTTTTTTTTTATAAAAATGACACTTTCGAAAAATTATTCCTGGCTAGATCAATTTATCGCCCTCGAAACCCCCTATATACTGAATTTCATGAAAATCGTTGGAGCCGATTCCGAGATTCTAATTATAAATTTATTTTTCTAAAAAAATATTTTTTGTAACTGTTATACCATAATAGCATCTTTTGTAAGTTAATATAATGTATAACCAATAACTCTGTGGGAGAGGCTGTTGGTGTTGAAACACAGTCTACAACTAAATCGACACCAATGGTTTCATTTTAATTGTGTATTTATTACATATGTCAATAAAGGAATATTTTTTTATTTTATTGTAAAACATTTCTATTAATATGAACAGGGATCAGAATACTAGATATGATTGCTGATTACCATACAATAAAGTGTGGCGCGGAAGTTTGCCTTAATTACCGATGGCCTAGAACCTAGATGGCGCTGCAAATCGAGCGCGCAGCCAAATTCCGCAAAGCATTGAAGTCGCACAGTGTCCTAACACCTTGGGTAAACAGATGGTAGAATAAACCGCTTAACAGTAGCAACATTATTTTAGTTGACGGCAGTTGAAGGCCGCCCTTCACGAAATTCGTCATATAAAGAAACTAAACCTCTCTCAAATTCAGCAAACCATCGCCTCACGGGGCCTAAAAAAAGATTCTTCTCGCCCAAAAGCATTTTTAATGCACAGTCTTGCGGAAAAAAAGTAATTTTAAAATCATAAATAATCATCGCTCTAAAATCTTTTCGACTTAATTCCATTTTCGTTGCGTACGTGGAACTTCGATGTGTGATAAAAACAATTGACAAATCATTCCCCGCCAATTGTTTTATTTTATTACTAAGAAGGTGGCAAGGTTTAAAAATGTAACATTCGAAATTCAAATAGTTCCGATTAGCTAGAAGTGCAAAACTTTTAGTGTGCCCCATGTAATATAATAATATGTTGTACCTATGTGTGTGCAGGCGTGTAGCGAGGTGGTGAACACGCGGCCGTCCCCCGAGCAGCCGGCGCGCGCGCCCGAGCTGCTGGCGCGGTACTGCGACTGCCTGCTCAGGAAACGGGTAACTATATATTACCACTACTGTTTCATAGGTGAAAAGGTGTTCGCGCTTCTTAATTTGTAAAAGTATCAATCTTCTCAAGAAACACAAATACAAATAGTTTTATTGTGAACACATTTGTAAAACTAGCTGACTCGGCCACGCGTTGCTGTGGCTAATATGACACGTTCGTAGATTTACCATAGCAGCGCCATCTATTGATTACTTACTCAACCCAGTCGAAAGGTATCGACATCTGTTAGAATCATTTGGAGTTAACAGATAATTGTGACTGTCAAATAATAACAGACAATAATTAGCAATAAATTAAAATTGCGACTATAATTTGAGATTTAAACTATCCTATCTCTCAAGTTGGATCGAAATACATGGTGCGCGAATTTTATTATAATTGGTTAAGTGGTTTAGGAGTCCATTGAGGACAAACATTGTGACACGAAATTTATATATATTTAGAAGATGCACAATAGTACAAACAAAGTTATTTCAAAGTTTAGTGGGAAAAGGTTGACGAAGAAGAAGATGTTGGTATATTTGAGTCTTCTTGACAGACCCTAAAGTGCATATTCCTATACCCCCAGAGCAGCGGCGAGTCGGACACGGAGGAGCGGCTCGCGAGCGCCATCACGGTGTTCAAGTACGTGGACGATAAGGACGTGTTCCAGAAGTACTACGCGCGCGCCCTCGCCCGCCGCCTCATACACCAGCTCTCCGTCTCCATGGAACAGGTACACCATACTGCCAGAACTTCCCACAGAACGGAGTCTCACTAGTCGGCTGCTTCATCGTATGAGATAAACAAGATAAACCATTTATTTATTTATTTACTCAATTAATAATGTCAATATGAAATACAATTCATTTGTAATAAATGTCGATATGTTATGATGTCAATATTACTACATTTTTTTTTTTTTTTTTATCTAACCTATATTGTCCCACTGTTGGGCAAAGGTCTCCCCCAATGATTTCCACGCCTTTACATAATAAACTACATAATAAAATAATAAAATAATAATAAATTACATGTGACGACACACGTTATAATTTTTTGTTAATGTACTGAAGTGCTACATATTATTATGTTTATGGTAGGAGGAGGCGATGATAAACCGGCTGAAGGCTGCCTGCGGGTACGAGTTCACCAACAAGCTGCACCGCATGTTCACGGACGTGGCCGTCTCCGCAGACCTCAACACCAAGTTCCAGCAATACCTGCGGGACAACAAGCATACGCTGCCTGCTGGCTTCTTTATACAGGTCTTTACCACACAGGGAGCATCCCATCAGTACGGCACTAGGTGGAAGCACAGGCTCGCCACACCTGCCCACTCGATAGCCAAATTCGAAAAATCGGTCTATATTTGTGGCCCTAAGCTATATAATAAACTACCTAGTAGTATAAGAAATGCAGCTTCTGTCTCTATATTTAAAGCTAAATTAAAACAATTTTTAGTCGGCAAATCCTATTATTCTCTTAGAAAATTTCATAATGACATGAGTACCGCATATGGTAAATAATTATATTTTTATATTATTACTAGCTGACCCGGCAAACGCTGTTTTGCCATAATAAAAAAAAAACTAAATATACAGTAGCCGATTCTCAGACCTACTGAATACGCATATAAAATTTGGAAAAAATTGGTCAAGCCGTTTCAGAGGAGTACGGTAACAAACACTGTGACACGGAAATTTTATATATAAGATAATCTTGACTTGTAAATATTTATTTATCAATCTACACTAATATTATAAAGAGGAAAACTTTGTTTGTTTGGTTGTAATGAATAGGCTCAAAAACTACTGGACCGATTTTCTCGACTACTACGACTGTACATACTATGTACTCGACGAGGATTTATTATAATTGCGTATTGTCGGGCAGGTGCTGCAGGCGGGCGCGTGGCCGCTGGGCGGCGCCATGGCCCCGCTGGCGCCGCCGCTGCAGCTGGAGCAGCCCGCGCGGCTGTTCGAGGCGTTCTACCGCGGCGCCTTCTCCGGCCGCCGGCTCGCCTGGCTGCACCACCTGTGCACGGGCGAGCTGCGCACGCGGTACACGCCGCGCGTCTACCACGTCAGCGCCACCACGCACCAGGTGACCACGCGCGGCACATCACATCTTATATCGCGTCGCGTCACGTCACACATCGTGTTACATCACATCACATATCAAGTCAAATCATTTAATCGCTTCATGTTACACATCGTGTCTCATCACATCACATATCGAGTCACATCACAAATCGTGTCTCATCACATCACATATCAAGTCACATCACAAATCGTGCCTCATCACATCACATATCGAGTCACATCACAATTCCTGATACATCACATCACATATCAAGTCACATCACATATTGCTTTACATCACAAATCGTGTTACATCACATATCGAGTCACATCACAAATCGTGTTACACCACATCACATATCAAGTCACATCACATATTGCTTTACATCACAAATCGTGTTACATCACATCACATATCTCGTCACATTACAAATCGCTTTACATCACACATCGTGTCACATCACATCACCTATCTTAATAGACATCACATTATTAACCTTTCCATAAATGCATCGTATAAATAAAGTAAATATTAGGACTCATATCCCTCACAGCTGGTTAGCCCCATACTAAACCATTTTAGTGTGTATTATGGTTGCTAACTGTTACACTACAATTGCTATAATACATATACCTACATAAATACTTATATTTTTTAGTTTTATACATTGTACTAAAGTTATTCAAATATAGACTCATAAGCAAATATGTATAATATGCAACACTAATGATTAAGTTTTTTTCAGTGGTAAATAAATATTTTTATTATTATATCGATACATATTTTCAAATTCAATTCAATCAAAACATTGCGAACATTGGTACGTACAGGTTTTCGGTCAATTATAGTGCGATTTCAATGATGTTTGGTTTGAAGATAGTTTAGACTTTGAATTAAAACGTATGCCACTTTTAATCCTGGATTAACGCTGGTGGATATATTATATAAGTTGTAAGACACCAGCCAGCTTTCTTAATATATTTTGCACACCCTATTGGTAGGTTTCAGTTAGGACACTTACATTAACTATACAACATGAAAACACTGAAACCACAATCACACGCTCAGTTTTTTCAGCACATAAATATTGGGATACATAGAAGATAGCTATATTACACTAGATAGAAAGCTATAATACACTAATGTAATCTGCTTTGTATGTTTATCCTATTTGTGAAAATAAATGATTATATAAAAAATATTATATTATATTATAAATAAATGATTATAAACGAAGGAAAAAAACTATTTTTTTAAGACACATTTCACACACGGCTGGTTAATCCCATACTGAACCATTTCTAGTGCGTGTTATGGTAGCTAACACAACTGATATACTACATATTCATACATACATACATATTATATATAAATACATATTTAACACCCAGACCCACTGCCAACAAATTAGTCAAGCACAAAGATGTTGGCCGGGCCAGGAATCGAACCCGGATCCTTCTGATTGGCAGTCCGGCATGGTAACCTTTACGCCAACGAGGTCGTCAATGGTATCATGGTTAATAAAACATCTGAATCTGAATATATGTATGACACTTTCTACGTCCCACAGTGCGCCCTCCTGCTTTGCTTCGAGTCAGTAGACACGGCGCCCGCGCGCGAGCTACGAGACACGCTACAGTTGTCCGGCGAAGCGTGGTCGCGGCACGTGCGGCCCCTCATCGATGCCGGCTTGCTGACGGCAGAGGGCGATATCGAGGGGGAGGGGGAGGGAACCATCTCCTTGAACCTGGCGTTCTCCTGCAAGAGAACTAAAGTGCGCCTCACGTGTGCCAATGCGCCTAATCAACCCGGTGAGTGCGTTTTTGGGGGGGTGGTAACTGTTTTTGGAGGGGTAAAGAGTGTTACTTATAGTTTTCGTATTAGGATATCGTATCTTATATCTTTAAATGAGCAATATAATATATAATTGTAATCTCGGAATCAGCTCCAACGATTTTCATAAAATTTAGTATATAATATGGGGTTTCGGGGCGATAAATCGATCTAGCTAGGAATCATTTTTAGAAAATGTCATATTAAAAAAAAACAATCGACAAGGTACTTAATTTATTATGTTTACAAAAGTACAAAGGTGGCTACTTACGCAAAAAAGTATGATTATTCTCTATACTGATTGTGGATCCAAAAGTCGTAGAAAGTTGTGTTTGTAGATGTGCTAAAGCTGCCCTTAATTTTATTCTGGGTTATAACTTTTTTATTTATAATTAAATCAATCAATGTGTATTGCAACAACAAGAGACACACATCAACGACAATTTGGTCTCGATTGGTGTGCGAAGACTTAGCTAACATCATGATAATGTGACGTCATACACGCAGGTCCGATGTCAGGGAGCGGCGGGGGCGAGGCGGAAGCGACGCACTGCGACGACGACCGCAAGATGTATCTGCAGGCCGCTATAGTGAGGATCATGAAGCAGAGAAAGGTAGGCGATAAGCCTTTATTTTTTTTTTATTGATGAATAGCCTTACGTTTGACCGCAGCTTGCCTGATGTTAAGCTTAACTGTGGTCTAAGATATAACACGCTCACCTAGAAGGAACCTATTTACTTTAGATTTGAAGACCCCCAAATTGTTAATTGATAATGCCTGGCAGTTTGTATGGTCGAATGACACGTTACATTGTAAGTCTCGGATGTTCTGCCATTATAAGAAATAATTGGGCAAGTGCGAGTCAGGCTCGGGTATAAAGAGCGATACCGTTATCTTAGAAAAATGGCAAATTGTATGGGAGACGACTTAAATATTTATTTGGGAAGGTTATATTGATATATTCTGTAACAAAATTAAGAATACAAACCAATAAAAAAAAATACGAAATAAACATGCTTTATGTGTTCATTGTTGTAATAGCAAGGGAAATACATGTTTTGTGAAAATTTCAGCTTTCTAGCTATCACGGCTTCTGAAATACAGCCTGGTGACTGATAGCGGAGGCTTGGTAATAGGGTTCTAACTTTAAGATACGGAACACTAAAAAAGACGCAACTGTTTCTTTTTTCGAAATCCAGTTATACACATATTATTTTTGGAATCATAAAAAAAGCGCATCTACTGTTTCTTTTATATTTTAGTATGAGTCAGATATGTCTTTTTCGCATATGGCTATAGTTAGACTTAGTACAAGCAGGCGTTAAGCCAAGTCAGAGGCCTTCGGGCAGCTAGAATACTTGAAACACGAGCTTGACCAGTAAGCTCATACAAAGTAGAAGAAAAAGGACAATGACTTGTACTATATTTACTTGTTTCCTCTCCAGGTGCTCCGGCACACAGAGTTGATCCAGGAGGTGGTGTCACAGGCTCGCGGCAGCTTCGCGCCCTCCGTGGCGATGATCAAGAAGTGCATCGAGGCTCTTATCGACAAACAGTACCTGGAGCGCACGCCATCCGCGCTCGACACTTACAGCTATCTCGCGTAACGGTAAGCGTAACTAGCAATCTATCTCGCGTAACGGTAAGCGTACATTGCAATCTATCTCGCGTAACGGTAAGCGTACATTGCAATCTATCTCGCGTAACGGTAAGCGTACATTGCAATCTATCTCGCGTAACGGTAAGCGTAAATAACAATCTATCTCGCGTAACTATAAGCATAAATCACAATGTATCTCCCGTTACTATAAGGGTAAATAGCAATCTATCTCACGTAACAGTAAACGTAATTCGCAACCCATCTCGCGCTACTCTAAGCGTAAATCGCAATCTATCTTGTGTAACTGTAAGGGTAAATCACAACCTATCTCGCGTAACTGTCAGCGTAAATCGCAACCCATCTCGCGTAACTGTCAGCGTAAATCGCATCTCCATACCAAATTTCAAAGGAATATTTTTATAGTACGATAGTAATATGAAGTATAAAGTAGAATCATATCCTACTAGGATAGTATAGTTCCAGTTGTCAGAGTAATTCACAAACATATAATTGTACCTGCTAATTATAGTTTTTTCAATCTGTAATGTGATCTTATAATTAATTTTGTTTATTTGTTTGTTTATAGAATATATCCGAGCTGCAGAGACATGAACTCGAAGAAATTGATGGAATTTAATATAAAACACAAAATATAGGCAAAAAAATGTTTAAATTACCTTTGTATAGAAGAATTAGGTAGAAAATATAACTATAATTTATTTATATTAGTACACTACCCGACCGATACATTTATTTATACATCAGTTGAAAGAAAAAAAACTGAAATCGGATCGTTTTAGTTTCTTTGTTTATATAATATTAAATAATAAACTGCAACAAACATAAAAAAAATTGGTTTGTATAAAAAATGATTTTATGAGAAATCTTTAAAACTAGCTTTGATGTAAAAAATATCTGTCTATAAAGTCAATTTGTATGACACTATATATATGTATGTAGTTATACATATATGTTTTAAAACTTGATTTAGAAAAATCTGTTGTACGAAAATGAAATAATGATGTCTATACTTTTTGTATTGTAAGTAGTTTTTTTTTTGTCGTAACATGTTGCATGTAGTAGTTTCTTTTTTCAAGCTAATATTTGTGGATGTAAAGTTCACAAAACTAACGTTTTTCTGCAACTCTGTTGTTAGGTTTCGAAGTCTTGATCAAAATACTGATTAAGTAGTCTAATTAACGCATTTTTGTTGTAATGCAGTATTACCAGCGAACTAGAATAAACGTAAGAGTTACTCCATACAATTGCCGCTTAGAATTTGAATCCATCTACGCACACAATTATACTGCTATCCCAACGAAACACACACACAAAGCTCGCACGCGATTCGTGCCGTGCCACACCATGTGACGCCACGCGAGCGCGCGGGTAACTGTTTTGCCCCGCCCACCGCGGTATTTTACGATTACGCGTGGAACCAATTTACTATTCTATGTTTTCTAGTTCGCTGAGTATTACATATCTTATGACTTATGTTTATGTTTCATAGTTTCAATTGTTCATCTAAAGTGTAAAAAAATAAGTATTAAATTGCTTTACATGTGGTAAGGCTGTCAAAGCGATGAAATGAATGTGCAAAATCATGTAAAATTATAGCAAAATTGCCATAAATTATAAACGGTTGAAATACTTGACTAACTGTTAAAGGAAACGCCATCCTTAGAGTTGAATGAAGACCTACTTTATTTTTTTCTTTACCACACCTACAAAACTTAGCACAGATAACAATAGTAGGAATCATTAAGGTATAAACTCAATAAACAACTATTAGACCGTACAAATAACAACTCCATGAATATTTATACTAATTTCGGTACCCATCAGATTTATCAATATGAATAAAAAAAACGAAAAAATAATAATATAAATAAATTCTTTTAGTGCAGTATCTTAGACGGTCTATTAACTAGTTTTAACCGTTTATGAGTTATAGTGATTGGTCTGTCAAATGTCTTATTGTGCTACATACGTCGGTATCTCAGTAAGTTTTTTAGTTGTCAATACACCTTGCAAGTGACACTACGTATTTCATTCCTTCCCCGAGATTTCAAACAAAGAGCAACCTTAACACACCATAAATTTGGTCCAAACGAACCGGATTCCTACAAAAACCTGCCCACGGATACAGTGAAAAGTGAAGTGTGTAAACATGGCCACGGAAGAACAACAAAGCCTTTTATTAACAATCGAAAATAGTGGTGAAATGCTCAAGAAGGCCAATATCAATTTCAAGAAAACACCAAAGACAAGGCTAACAAAAGGGTATGTACAAACCAGAATTGGCATGATTTGCGATTATCGGAACGTAATACTAAAGGCTCACGAACAACTGATAAGAATTACGCCTCAGCCGAAGAAGGTGGTATTGCCGTATTTCGTAAATGACATTTTTAGTGAATATGAAGATTTATACAATTCACTTCACGGCGAACTATTGGATATACTTGACGATTTAACGCCACGTTCCGCATCACGCGAAACCGAGAATGACAATGTTGGTTCTAACGCTAACTCTAATACGCACAGTACGTTTGTACATTTACCTAAAATCCAATTACCACTTTTTACGAGCACTTATGAAGGTTGGCCTGCATTTAAGGATCTGTTCATTTCACTTGTTCACGAAAATTCAACTTTGAGCAACGTACAAAAACTACATTACTTGAAAACAAGTATATCGGGTGAAGCAGAAGCTTTATTAAAGCATATACAAGTAACTGCCGCTAACTATGAGGTCGCATGGGACATTCTTAATACCAGATATGGTAACAAACGTTTGATCATTAACAATATAATGAAGAGATTGTTCAACCAAAAGAAATTGATGAACCAATCTGCTGCGCAAATAAAATCTTTGATTGACACGACGGCAGAATGTTTAAACAATTTAGAAAACATGAAGGTAGCAACCAGTTCTTGGGATCTGATAATCATACATCTTCTCGTTCAAAAGTTGGACTCGGAGACTCACAAGAACTGGGAAGAACATGTAAGTGATCTTACTAAAGAAGATGGTGATGATTTACCGACATGGAATCAGTTCAAGAAGATTATGGAGTGTAAATTTCGTACTCTGGAACTAGTGACTGCAAGCACTTCACAACCCAAACAAACAAGAGAACGATCATTTCATGTCGCTACACCTGATCCTGAAAGAAAATGTGCCATGTGCAGTGGGCAGCATACTTTATGTCACTGCAATGAATTTAGCAAAATGGAACCTAAAGATAGAAGTGAATACATAAGGGATAAACACTTATGTTACAACTGTTTGGCCCCAGGACACCGAAGCTCTCGATGCAAGGCAGGGTCCTGTAGAATTTGTGGGAGACGTCACCATTCTCTTCTTCATGAAACCAAGATAACGGAACCAGCGGCTTCAACCGAGCACTCACAAACACAACCGCTGACTTCACATCATGTAGAAGAGGAATTAGATGTACAAGTGAATAATACAATGGTTACGTCACACTCACACTTTACAACCAAGCAGGGACAAGCACTATTAGCGACGGCGATAGTGGAGGCAAGAAGCGAATACGGTTACATCACTCCTCTACGAGCGCTAATAGATCCAGGTTCCGAAGCAGCATTTATAAGCGAGAAGACAACTCAACTCCTGAAACTAAAGAGACAACCTGTGAACGGCTGTGCGTCGGGATTAGCATCAATGAAAACCAGATTTAAACATGCAGTGGAGTTAACAATCAAACCACGATGGGAATCCGACTTTAGTTTACCGTTACAAGCCTACGTGGTATCCAAAGTGTCCACCTGCAAGATGCGCACCATAACCGCAGCACAACAATGGCCTCATCTCAAAGGCCTTCAGCTCGCAGATCCAAGTTATTTAGAAGCTGGTCCTATTGATATGCTACTCGGAGTCAGACAATACAACAAAATTTGTCAGAATGGACTAGTAAAGGGACCTCCAGACACTCCGTCAGCACAGAATACAAGTTTGGGCTGGATCATTTTTGGAGAACTACCTGAAAATCCAGAAAACACAGATGAAAGAGATTACAGCTCTATGCATGTCAATGTCGATGAAATTCTTAAGTCGATGTGGGAAATAGAACCAGACGAGAAAAGAGAACTTACCAGAGAAGAAAAGATCTGCGAAGAAATTTATCAAAATACAACGAATAGAAACGAAGAAGGAAGATACATAGTCCACTTACCTTTCAAAATACACACTCCAAGAGCTCCCGATGGAAATACAAAAGATATAGCTACACGAAGATTCTTACAGCTTGAACGGAAGTTCCGTAGATCACCAGACCTGAAAAAAGAATATACAAAAGTTATCGAAGATTATATTAAACAAAATCACATGGAAGAAGTACCTAAAGACGAGCGAGATGCAAATAATACAGTATACTTACCTCATCATGCAGTAGTCCGAAACGACAAGGAAACCTCTCGAACACGTGTGGTTTTCGACGCATCCTGTAAAGGCACAAACAATGTTTCATTGAACGATGAACTCCACGTTGGCCCACAATTGCAAGACGACCTGAGAGATATACTTATCCGGTGGCGAATGAAGCCTGTATGTTTCATGGCAGATATACGACAAATGTATCGTCAAATATTAGTAACAAAAGAAGACGCTGATTACCAAAGAATACTTTGGAGAGCTGATGAAGGCGATGAATTGAATGAATACCGTCTCCTTCGTGTCACATTCGGAACGGCACCAGCACCGTTCTTAGCCGTGAGAACACTTCACCAAATAGCAAATGACGAAGGGATAAATAAACCATTGGCTGTCCAAAGTATAAAAACCAACTTTTACATGGATGACTGGTTGGATGGAGCTGACGATGTCAAATCAGCCGTATGCTTAGCATCAGAAGTTGAGCAAATGCTACATAAGGGTGGTTTTGAACTCACTAAATGGTCTTCAAACAGCGTTGAGTTCATGAAGAGTATAGATCAAGACAAAAGATCTTCACATGCGCACGTGGATATGAATCTTGATGGAACAATCAAAGCTCTCGGAATAGTATGGAATCTTAGCAATGACAGTTTCCAATATAACCTAGAGCTGCCACCAGCTCCAAACAATATAAACAAACGTGGAATTTTATCTGACATACAGAAGCTATTTGATCCACTGGGTTGGATAGCCCCGAGCACAGTCCTAGCTAAGATACTGATGCAAAAATTGTGGCTTGAAAAATTATCTTGGGATGAAACGGTTAGCGAAACCCTAAAAGATGAGTGGCTGCAGATGAGAAGTGACTTTGTTAACGTAAACAATCTACAGACACCGAGGTGGTTAAACACAACAGAGACAAACAAATTGGAGACACAGCTTCACGGATTTAGTGACGCATCGATGCGTGCTTATTCGGCAGCAGTATATTTGAGAACCAAAGATGAAACGCATGTTATTAAAACAAGTCTTATTGCTGCTAAGACTAAAGTATCACCTCTGAAGACCATCTCGCTACCACGACTAGAACTTCTCGGCCTATTACTTCTATCACGACTTCTGAAACAAGTCAGCAAAGCAATGAACATACCTACCTCAAATATGTATGCATGGACGGATTCTTCAATAGTAGTTGCCTGGATGGCTGGCGAACCCGGAAGATGGAAACCCTTCGTAGCCAATCGCGTTGTAGAGATATCTGAAAACTTAAAAAGCAAGCAAGTATATCATGTAGAATCTGCCCAGAATCCAGCTGATTTAGCGTCTCGAGGTATATCGCTCATTGACTTGAAGAATGCTGACATTTGGTGGAATGGCCCAAGTTGGTTATCTGAAACTGAAATCGCATTTAAAAACCAAGAAGTAATACCTACAGAACTAGAAATGAAACCAGTAAAGATGAACACTTTCCTGAATACCGAAGGAGAAAAATCCTTTACTGAAGAATTCGAAAAGTTTGACACTCTTGCAGAACTCCTCAAGACTCTTTCATATTGCAGAAGATTTTTATATTTTAAGAAGTTTAGAGTCGATGGTAACCTTACTACACAAGAACTAGAAGACACTTTGACAATTTGCATAAAGAAGGTACAAGAAGAAGAATTTCAAGAAGATATAAAAAGATTAAAGGAAAATAACCACGTGAAAGGTACAAGTCCATTGCGATTACTCAATCCTTACTTAGATGAGAATCAAATCCTCAGGGTGGGCGGTCGCTTGAAACATGCAACCTTGCCTGACTACAAAAAACATCCCATTATTATCGGTCCAAAAACGCACTAGCTCCCTTGATAATCGCTGATGCCCATACAAAAACGCTACATGGAGGTGTACAGCTGATGATGAGCTATTTACGAGCCAAGTTTTGGATTATAAGAGCTAAATCAATGGTGAAGAAATACAACAATAAATGCCTTATTTGCGCAAAACTTAGAGCTACAACCAAGACACAAATGATGGGAAACTTACCAATGCAATGAGTAACACCAGCACGGCCATTTTTAAACAGTGCTGTAGATTTCGCTGGACCTTTCCAAACATTGATGGCCAAAGGCAGAGGCAACAAGACGGTGAAGACATACGTGGCTATCTTCGTTGACATGGCTACGACTGCTATTCACATAGAGTTGGTCGGAGACCTCACATCTGAAAGTTTCATTGGTGCATTCAGACGTTTTGTTGCCAGGAGAGGCAAATGTAACCACCTGTGGAGTGACCAAGGGCGAAACTTTGTTGGAGCCAACAAAGAGCTTCGAGAGGCTTGGGAAGAGGCAAAGTTACAGTTTTCCGGTGAACTAGTTGACACTTTGGCCACAGATAGAACTCAATGGCATTTCATCCCAGCCTACAGCCCGTCATTTGGAGGCTTATGGGAAACAGGTGTGAAATCAATAAAACACCATCTCAAACGAATAGTAACAACTCATTTGACATATGAAGAGATGACGACAATTCTTTGCCAAATAGAAGCCTGCTTAAATTCTCGTCCGTTATGTCCAATAGACGATACTGATCCAGACAATACAGACCCTCTTACACCGGGTCATTTTTTGATTGGCGAAGCACCTACAGTTGTCCCGTCACCAAATATGAAAGATGTTAAAATGTCGCATCTTTCCCGTTGGCGACATACACAAAAACTTTTAAATGACTTCTGGCAACGATGGCAAGATGAATATCTAGCGAGACTTCAGCAGCGTCCTAAATGGCTAAAGAAAACGAAAGAGTTCGACATCGGTGACATAGTCCTGATCAAGACCGACGGGCTGCCACCTGGAAAGTGGTCGCTTGGCCGAATCATCGAGAAACATCCCGGATCCGATGGTTTGACGCGAGTATACAGTGTTAAAAGTGGCGATTCTATAAAACAAAGAAGTGTTTCAAAACTTTGTGCGCTTCCGATTGACTCAAAATAAAACTCTTTAAGTGAAGTGAAAATGGACTTTAGAATTAGTTCTAAGATATCGATATATATAGATTGTAAGAATTTCTGTGTGTATCTAAAAGTATCGAGTTATTTTTTATATTCTGGCCGATAGTCAAGTAAATTTCAAATTTGTCAATTACTTACAATTTCTCACAATACTTTGTTGTCACAAAATGTTGTATAAGATTTTTAAGTAACATGTTTTTGTGGTTTTTATAATATGTACTTACCATTTTTTCAAAATATTTAAGTTCAGTTCACTTTGTAAAACCATAATTGTAAAATATTTAATGTTTGTAAAATGATAAAATTTTGCATATACGACCGTATTCACGAGAAACCACACTAAGTTCGAAACGTTTCGCTCGACGTAAACGCGTTTGCAATGTCAAGTTTATTTAGAATAAAAAGTTTTATTCCTACCTACACTATTCGAACTTATGTTTAGTTCTTACTTTATTGTGATTGAATTGTAATGTTAGCTCGTAATTATGTTCGTATATTTGTGATTAAAAGGGCCAAAGCCCTTTTGGTGGGCGGTATGGTCTGTCAAATGTCTTATTGTGCTACATACGTCGGTATCTCAGTAAGTTTTTTAGTTGTCAATACACCTTGCAAGTGACACTACGTATTTCATTCCTTCCCCGAGATTTCAAACAAAGAGCAACCTTAACACACCAGTGATAACATAGTAAATCCAACATATTATCCAGATTGTCGTTTAAAAGTAAAGTGTTATCGATGAAGATTACTAAAGTCTGTTCAGCGAATAGAGCTAATACGTAGATAAATTCCTGACGCCTGATTCGTCAGAAATGACAGCATTCACCAATCGCAGCTATTACCGCCTGCTATGCGGGTAATTTCTTCCGAATCGCATGGTGGTAGGATTTTCATAAATAGATAAATTTTAGTGCTTTGACCCAAAAAAATTTAATAAAGAACTAGGCTTTAGTATATTTATGTCTCAATGCACATTATAATGATGCTCCCTCAATCCCACACGAAGTCCTTCCTGTGTTGCGAGATTCATCTTTTGACTCTAATAATACAAAAACAATATTTTATCATTTTTTTTAAAACGGAATAAAATTATTAAAAGATTACGGTCACGCGCTCTGCTGGTCAAATAACTAACATCATCGACGTAATATCTAAAAAAAAACAGGTGCTTGGAATTTATTTCCCTATTAGCTCGTCTCGATTAACGAGCTATAATTAAGTACTTTCTACCAAAATTCGGTATGATAACGGTTGTGTGCTAAATACCGACGGTGGATACATCATACTCATATGATAAGATGCTAATCACTATCTATAAATAAACAAAACATTGTATTATTATTATTTATGCGTGTTTTATTTGAATCTGAACCTCAATATATTTTTGGGCCCGTTGCTTTTGATCTATGGAAGACACACATGTCTTCGGATTTTGTGGATCTCAAACATTTCGGTAACTTCACGATGTTTTCTTTCATCGTCAGGCAAGTGCAAATCCTCACATAACTTGGGAAACAAATCTAGTGTTTGTAGGGCCGAGATCGAACAAGGGCTCGTCAGATTGAAAAGAAGATGTTTTCCTACATCATAGGTACATCGTAAGTATTAATGTAGCGCCTGTAGCTCGGCTAAGGTGATGTGATGCGATCAAAAGTTAAGCAACGGTCGATGCGGATAGAGTTGATGGATGACAGTGCACACGATGACTGTCTTTTAAAGTGTTATTTTCATCTGAGCGCTACCGTGGGTCAGATGTCATGTTAAATTATAGGTCCCGGCTGTTAGTCTTAGTACTAGTAGTCGTTAAGGCAAGTCAGAGGCCTTTTGGATGACTTGAAAACTCTTGACACCAGAGCTTGGCCACTTAGCTCATACGAAAAAGAAGAAGTATTAATATTCTATCTTTATTATCGAGATTGGTCTAAAGTTAAAATAATGGGTATGTATAGCTTGGGATGGTTATAATATTTAATTTGGTGAATTAAACCGGCCAAGCGCAAGTTAAACTCGCGTACGAAGGGTTCCGAGCTATTATAATTATTACCCTTTTCGGACACACACATACTATGCACACACACATACATATTTTACACATACATACTATGCTGTCTTCTTTCTTTTTTTACTTTTTCAGTCTTGTTTCTGAAATAAATGTGTCCTTTTAGCTAGCTATTCTAGAGTCCCGTTGGTCCCCTTTGTACTAAAACATAAAAAAAGCCTATGGATTTTCTGGCCAATAGAATTCTTTGCCTCGATCTACCTTCCCTTATCTTGACAGACTCTTGCTAGAGATTACGTGTCTTATCAGTTAGAAGAAATTAGTTTGTGTAACTATAGTAAAGGTCACGTATAGTGTATCGGTATGTCACGATTACAGACATAAACCTAAACACCTACTTTCACAACTAAGCAACGGATTTCCTAAATCGTTAAGAAATCAATATGAAATCTGTCGAAGTAAATTAATCTTTATCGCTTTGGAATAAGGCTTAGAATGTTTTGGTGTTGCTTGTTAGTAATTTGATAAGAGGGTAGGATATAGGGCAGGGCATTAAGAAGTAGAAACAGTTTCTAGAGGAGATCCAAAATGAACGGGTTTTTGGCTATTTGTGTTGCTTTGGCGCTGGTTCAGGTAAGAACAAAATTAACTAGTAGGTACCCGCGTTCGGGACAAAAAGTAACTGGTGCTTATCCAGGTATCTTTATAAAACCTTTATGTAACATCTTTTTAATGCTGTATTCTGCGAATAATTAGTTTGACTTCATTTGATATCTAACTCCGTACTCGGTTTTCATCAAAATTGTTAGAGAGAGACGAAAAAAACTTCAAACAAAGTGTCTCAATTATAACAATTTCTATTTGTCCATATCCTTGTATGGAATCGGATATCTATGTAATAGTAGATGCGCGGAGGCGATAATTTTGAATTTAATTTCTCAAAACCAATAAGTTAAAGTAAGTCAAATAAAAGTAAGTAGTCACAACTATTGTAATAGATCATTTTATTATTCTCTGTGCATTACGTAAATGAGACCCATTGTCCACTATGTATTTGAATATTTGAATCAACATAGTGTGTTAAAATAATCGAGGGTGGGTGATTTGGTATGGACTGTTATACACTTCATGTGGTGTGTAGAAAATTTAAATAATTTAATGAATAATAAAAACTTGAATGTGTTTCAGTGTGCGACCGCGCAGTATGCCTACGTGCTACCGGCATCATGCGCCGCCCCCGCGCCGCTAGTCCTGCCCGCCGCCCCCGCTTGTGGTTGTGCCCCAGCGCCTCTGGTCCTGCCCGCGGCCCCTGCCTGCGGTTGTGCCCCAGCGCCCTTGATCCTGCCCGCCGCCCCCGCTTGTGGATGTGCCCCAGCGCCCCTAGTCCTGCCGGCGCCCGCCCCCGCGTGTGGTTGCGCCGCGGTCACGCCCGCTGCCCTAGCGGCTCTGGCACCAGCGTTACCCTGCCTAGCGCCCGTCCTAGCTTCGTCCCTGTCAGAATCTATCGCGAACACTCTCCCTCCTCTATTGGAAGCTGCGTTACCAACTGTTCTGACTTCGGCGCTGTCCGCGGCGGGTCCTTTGTTGGAAGCTGCGTTGCCTTGCGCGGCTCCCGCCCCTTACGCCCTGTCTGCTCCCTACGCTCTCCCTGCTCCTTACGCCCTCCCTGCCGCGGCGCCGTGTGCGCTGGCGCCACCCCCGATGTACGCAGCGCCCCTTCCCCTGCCGCCGTCCCCGTACTGCGCCGCTCCTACTTGCCTGCAGGCAACTTTCTGTCTTTAAATATTGTTTTCTAGTAATAAAATGACGTTTGAAATCTATGGAATTTGTTTTTCTGCCATTGTTTATTTCTCATCTTAACTTGTCACCGCCGGCGAGTGAGCAAGCAATAATTTTCTTGCTCTTGAAACGTACCAAATATTAAAATTTTGCTATATATCGAATCAGTGTGAATAACAAAAAAGGGGGATATGCACATAGATCTGTCTATCTTATGCACACATGATAATAGTTGATCTCTAGCCGTTTACTCTGCCGGCGAGAACTCTCCACTATTTTGTCGCAGCTACAACTATCGCAGGTTAACCTCGCTCGAGCGAGTGGTAAGCATTACTCACTAACTTTTGAACCCCTCGACTAGCAGATCGAAAACCAGCCCAGTGTCAAGCCTTTACGGACATAGCTACACATAGCTCTTCTTTTAGACATCAGGCCTCTATGTACCTACAAGTAATGGTGAGCAGTCCTGCGGGAGCCTCTGCCGCCCCACAGTTCAGGCAGCTTGACTGACCTAGTGTGTAAGGCGCAGCGCACTATTGGCTACTCTACACGCATTAAGCAAACCTTACATGTCTTATACAAATGTACAAGTAGCTGTAAACCTAAATTTCCTGTACAATAAATCATTTCTTTCTTTCTTTCTTTAGCTACCCCCCAACTCTCGTATTTAATGGCAACTGTTATCACTCGCAATGACAATAGCTCTACTATCAGTGTAATAGATACAAAAATCATTATGCTCAGCGCAACAGTAGTATAAATACTTAATATTTTTTTATTTTAACAATCATACGAGAGCCCCTCGATGTTATTTATAGCCTAGTTTAAATCATCTTTAATACTTACAAAACTATCAGAAAACATGGGCTAATAATAAAAAGTCAAATATTTTTTTTATATTCATTTATTGTTATAATTTACTGCATTCCTTTATCATTGAATATGATTTTAAGTTTCACAAACTCATTTTGTAATCACACTGCAATGTTGGGAAACAATTGTCTATACATTATTACAATCTATTTTATGTACATTGTTATTACGACTAAAATATACACATACATCGTAACATACAAGACGAAAGAATAAGCGTTTCTTGTCGCTTAATTTCACTACGGTAGCGTAAGCATACTTTAAATTAGGTATTTATTTATTATATGGTACATTTTTTTTCATTAAAAATTACAACAAAACTACATTTGTACACTTTTGTATCTAGTATAAAATGCGCTATTTTTATGATAACATTCTAATATAAATTCATTTCTTTTTTATACTTACACTACATATAACATTTATATGTTTTGTATTACAATTTACGATCAATATACATATAACATTAGGTACTACGCTAATTTGTTGTTTAAGCAATATGTATACAAGGTGTTTCTGAAAGGTGTGTTAATACTTATACTACACATACCTACATACAGTGTAAGCTCCATGTAACGTCACTTGATTTAACGACAAAGTCTCTAAAGCGTCGAAATCAATAGGCTTTATTTAGTTGGTTTAGCTTGTATTCCATACAATGATACATTCTCTCCATTTAACGACCACTCTCTGTAACGCCATAAAATGCACAGTCCTTTCAGTATCGTTATAAAGAGTTCACACTGTACCTACTATATTTAAAATTCATTTCGAAAGGTTTTGTATTCTAAGCATCAGTTTTCAAGTTTTTTTTTTTAAATAGGTCATCGCTTGGTCACACTTCACCAGATGGTAAGTGACATTGAGGTCTACGGTGAAGCGCGTTTACTTTAAAGGGACCGGTTCACTCTCGTCTTGAAATCCGCTTGATTATAGTCATTGGGGAACAGGAAATTCGGCAAGAAATTGCTTATCGTTGAACAATGGGCTTTAACTGGAGGGTCGTTTGCGTCGTTGTCGTCGTTACGCGTGGTTGTTTGTGATAAGTCTGATTGGTACCAAAATAAGTATAAATATTCTGAGAGTGGTTCTTGAGCTATTTGAGTCTTTTCAACTATTTTTCCCATATTTTTTTACTGTTTATGACTTATTGCCAAACACATAAAATTAAGATTTTGCCCTAATCCTTTGCTTAAGTCAAATGAAAAATATTATTTTTATATATAAAGCATATTTTATTTGAGCTTCAAAGCAATATTTTAGTATATGACTGTCATATGTATGAAGAGTGTTAAATATTATCACACCTTTAAGAAACACCTTGTATAAATTAATATATAAATATGCATTCATCATATGTATAACAGCTAACTACTACGCTACATTTTTGGTATATTACATACCACATTCTACGACATTCAGCAGCACGATTTCATTTATTTATTTTTATAAACACGAGTGTGATGATTTTTAGTAAAATTCATGTAACAATTGGTAGTATGCATACAACGCTATTCAAATGCTATGTGACTTGGGCCGTCACTTTACTTATAGTGTTTGGAACAATTTGCAAAAATATACTTTGAAATATATAATCATTCTTAATAAATTGCAATGAAACGAACACGATGAACGAACATAAATAATAAATATTCAGTATATGGTACATATTATTTATGATTGGTTTTCGTTTGAACGTGCGTAAGTTACTTGATGTTAATATCAAAATCATTATAAATCATAAAATGTATACTTCTTCTTCTTCTTCACCTTATCCCACTTCATGTGCGGTCGGTAAAGAATGTACGTCATTCGTCATCTCTGTATTCACACCCCTCCTTGTCATATCGTCATTCCCACAATCCATCCATACTTTCTTTTTCTTTATGATATAAATCTTATAATTGATTAAATATTATATTATAGCGTATTTGTTTAACTTGTAACAAATGTGATAGTGATGTTACGAACCAGGTAGCATAGCATTTGAAACGGATTGTATATAAATATGGATACTGGTAACTAACGCCAAATATTTTGAGGATTACATAAAAATATTTAAAAATTAAAGCCGCCCCTAAAAGCTACGATGAGGACAACATTCTACGTCATTTTGAATATTAACTGTTTTAGTACAAGTCCAATATAATATGTAAAAACAGCGCAAACGATATTATGAATATTTATATATATTTCATACAAAATAGTTAAGCTGTTATTTCAGTTATGCCAATCACGGCATAAGTATAGGCCATGTTTTATCCAGACATACCATATTTTTTTTTCTGTTGCCCGTTGCAGTTAGCGTTATTATATAAATTAATTAAGAACAGTGTACAATCTTTGAAAATTGTATAATAGTAATTTAAAAAAAAAATGTTTTTTTTTTATTTAATTTTATTTAGTAACCGTAAGCGTTAGTTACCAGTTTAGGGCGGTATTAATAAATATATAAAATATCCAAGCGTTGGTTACCATACATATTTCAAACGTATATATACATTTTATTTTGTGTAAAAGTCACGTTATGGCATCTTTATAGGAATATCAGTTTTTCTATACATATATTTATATCTAAAACAATGTGTAAATTAAGTAGCTTTCATTATATTTATGGCGAAGAAATATTATGGAAAACAATTTCATTCACAAATACCTATATCAGTGTTTTCAGCTTTTTTTAAAAATAAGCTTTTGTAATCAATTTTCTAAAACAACAAACTATCATCATTTTTTTTTTATAGACATTGTCATGATATTATAACTTTTCATAATACAGATTTTTGTGCGATACATATATATAATGTACATATATATTTATTTTAAAATTCTAAAAACATCAATGTTGAAGCAAATACATAATAATATATTTAAATTTAATCTCTCGTATTGTCAACAAATATTAACTCTTCAGGCCATTAGGTCTTAATTCTAAAACAAAATATGGGCATTTTTAAAATGTATACATACAAACATTGATTAGAGTATGTATGTATATGGAAGAACATTTTGTACGATATGAACTAATATCAGGTTACTAAATGTAATCAATTAAATTCAAAATCAAAATACATTTGTTCAAGTTAAATAGGAATCCAGATAACCTCAAAATAGTTTTAAAAACTGTGTTATGGAAACCAAAGGCGTCTCCCAAACTTTCAGTGGTATGTGTATACTTATGCCGGAATAAAAAAACATGTTTTTTTAAGAAATACATCAACTAGAAACAGAAAGGTGTATGTATTAGAAATAATTACAAATAAAGGTCGAACAAATAAATAAATGGCTACATACATTGAAATACAGTGTTTAGTTTTTAGCTGTGACTGCGCCTCCATCAAGTAACACAAATACATGAAATAAATTTATATTTGTTATACATACATGAAATTAAATATATATATAAGAATTTTCCTCAGAAACAAACTAAATATTATAAAATAACGATATCAAATGATGTATTTAATAACGATTTTTTAGTGTTTTGCACAAGGGAACAGTAAAAAAAGAAGAATCTGAACTAATTTCGATAAACTGTATATGGGCCAATTCGGGAAACATAATTTTTTCCATACAGAAATAATTTACAAAATCGTTTCATATAATATGACGGAGTCATTGGGTAACAAACATATCAAACATACAATCAAATTGACAACCTCCTTTTTCAAACTCGGTTAAAATAAACCGAATCGGTTCCCTGGTCGGAGAGAACCGATTTTATTCTAGATAAGCGCGCTCCACCTGAGATCATAATATCGCTGACCATCAGGTGAATTAATACAATAAACAATAATAAATTCATTTATTTCAGGCATGGTGGGCCAAGAAAATACGTTACATTAAATATTATAATAAAAATAATAAAATGGACACAGTTAAAGAAATTAAATTAAATTGAATTAAGCGCAAAGCCATTTTTGACGACCTCGTTGGCGTAAAGGTTACCATGCCGGACTGCTAATCAGAAGGTTCCGGGTTCGATTCCCGGCCCGGTCAACATCTTTGTGCTCAACTAAATTTGTTGGCTGTGGGTCTGGGTGTTAAATATGTATTTATATATAATATGTATGTATGTTTATGTAGTATATCAGTTGAGTTAGCAACCATAATACGAGCTAGAAATGGTTCAGTATGGGGCTAACCAGCCGTGTGTGAAATGTGTCCAAATATAAAAAAAAAACAATAAGTTTGTTTTTCTACTATACAGCAGGTATTTGATCGGTTCAACGACCAGTCAGCAACTCTGGCTAGAGGTGGAGCATGCCTTCTCTGGAATGACTGGTTCTCAAGGAGGCTGCCTGTTAGGAGCTTAGCGACAGATTTTCAACTAGAATTTGCTTTAAAGCAAACTCGTGCCCTGATGAAGTATGTATTACATAGCATAAACCTCAGGATGCATTCTTAAATATTAATATTTACAATAAATGCAATTTATATATTTTTGTCTAATACATCTACATTTATTTTAATAATTTCTTTGCTATTAAAAATAATTCTTATGAAAATGGTCACTTGGTTATAATTATTAATAGATTACTATTGGCACTGCATTTTTTTTTTATTACGATTTAAGGATTTATTATAAAATATAGGCTTGATAGTTGTACAAATGTTTTTTTTTGTGATTTAATTATATTTAATGAACCTACTTGTTTTTTTTTTAATTACAGACAACATTTTATTTTTGTGCTTCATGATATTTTTTATAATTAATTAAGACATTCCTAATTCAAATAAATTTGTACGCTTATTTATGATTGCTAAATTTATGGAAACTTTTAAAATAATATTTTTCTACTAAAATTCACCGAAAAAAATGGAATGTTTTTGTTAAAATTTTGAATGTTATCGCAAAACAAAACAATAAACATTTTGTAAATTTCCTACACATTACTCTTTTTTTTACCATTTCTAGTAAACTTTGTGGCGTAGCGAATAAAAAAGGTAACCTCAGATTTAATCTTGCCAATGATGCGTATTATTTCTGGTCATTTAATTATATGTATCTGCCACTTGGCGAAAATAAGGGCAACATGTCTTATATAAATCATAAACGGAAAAATATCAAAAAAAATCTTAAATGCCGTATAAAGAACCACTCTAAAAATATTTATACTTATTTTCGTACCAATCAGACTTAACAATAGATAAATAGATAGAAAATTCTTTATTGGACACATTAAATTAAAAAAAAAAGAAAGCGCTTACAAATTAGTGTGCCTCAATTGGCGGCCTTATCGCTTAAAGCATCGATCAAGCAAAGATCTCTTCCAGGCAACCTTTGGATGGAGAGGAGTTTTTTAACAATCAGAAACAAACTGGTTCAACAAACTCAATTTTAGAGTTTTTGAAAAGAGTTTTATTTCTATCTATTCTTATCATGAGTCTGACTGGTACTAAAATAAGTATAAATATTCTTAGAGCGGTTCTTCACACGGTCTTTAAGCTATTTTTTACCGTTTACGATGTATAGCAAAAAACTGGAAATTCAAGTTTTTTGCTGTTATCTTCATCTTAAAGGCAAGGAACATAAATAACTTTTAACAAATAACGCTAAAGATCCGTCGGTCAATCACAAATTAGCCGCGTGTAACTGGAAATTTCCAGAGTCTTCTTTTAACTGTCATACTGTCATATACCTGCTAGGAATCGACAATAAGGTGTCATGTGATGTCATCTCAGTGGGAATCTCACGTCCAGCAGTGGGCAGGCAACGTCCAGCAGTGGGCGAGTGATGCCCAGCAGTGGGCAAGCAGGGCGTTACAGCGCTAAGGTCGCGGCGACACTGGCGGGGGCTTCGGAGGCAGGCGCGGGGCCGTGCCGCTGTAATAGTTAAAACATAGTTAAACTCCTTCCTCACTTTTTTACCCTTTACAGCTAGGCATTTGACACACACATTTACCCTTTACAGCTAGGCATTTGACACACACATTTACCCTTTACAGCTAGGCATTTGACACACACACCCTTTACAGCTAGGCATTTGGTCGCAACACACGAGTTAGCGACACTCTTGCCTAAGGTGGAGCATATGTCGTCTGGAATAACTGGCTTTCAAACAGGCCGTCAGAATTTATTGTTAGGTATTTGGCGGCTTTCAACTTGAGGGTGGTAGCTAGCCAGGCGAGCACTAGAACATGTTCTACCACCATAGTAGACATGCACTGTTTTTTTATTTTGTGCTTTCTACGTATGTTATTCTTTAACATATTTATAAGTTGTGCCTAACTTAACTAGAAAATTTTGCTGGGTTTCAACGCAAATGGGAAATCCGCTGCAACGCGATTTTAATGATGTTCGAAATATCGATTCAAATCTCATCAGAAGATATGAACGCACAAACGATGTTTCTTTTCCGTGCAACAAATTGACTTTGCGAAAGAGCACGTTCAATAAAAAAAAACCTGTTTGCGAGATATACAGCTCCAAAAGTACTATCTATTTAAGCCAATAAGCCCACTGCAGAGCAAAGGCCTCCCTACCATCCCTCCACTTACTCGATAAGTACTAGTTGGTATAAATAGCCGTGGATCTGGCACTTTAGTATGGGGCAAGAAAAAAAATTATTATTAGGAGAATGATAGTAACTTGTCTATTTAAGCCAATCAGCCCACTGCAGAGCAAAAGCCTCTACCGTCCCTCCACTTACTCCGAAAGTACTAGTTGGTATAAATAGCCGTGGATCTAGCACTTTAGTATGGGGCAAGAAAAAAAAGTAGAGAGAATGGTAGTAACTTGTTGGAGACGCTGGTGTGGTGGCGGCGCTGCAGGATGGCGGAGTGCGCGGGGCGGAGCAGCGCGGGCGCGGGCGCGGGGCGCGGGGGCAGCGGCGGCGGCACGCTCTCGGCGCCCGCGCCCGCCGCCGGGGACACGCCGCTCGCCGCGCTCTGCAACGGACACCTTCACTTCAGTCTACATACTATGCGTGCCAACTTGGAATAGGATCGCGCTTGCTTCAACTACACACGATAACTGTCAAAAAAGTACTGCCAGCAAAGAAAGCGTACAAAAGATTTTTCTTTTTTTTTTGTTCATGGATATAAATTTAATTATGGTATAATTATTATATTCATATAAAAATACTATTCTTGTATTTTATTACTGGATAATTTTGGATTAATTAATTCTAAAGGCAAGAAGTATCCAAGGCAAATTTACAACAGCTAAAAAAATCACGTGACATTAGTTTTGGATAGTTTCGACGTAAGTGATGTAAGCAGTATAATAAACTTTTTTTATTTGGTACAAAAAGAAGTGCCAACAATGAAAAAAAATATATAAATATGCTTTTAGTTTCAAATCCTACTCATTTATAATTAATTTGCCGTAATATGTATAAGATATAGCAAAACAGCGTATATTAAACATATAACTGAATATAATTTAATTATAATATTTTTTTTTGCACACCATACACTTTGGTAATGACGTTTGCGCGTATTATTGAGCAAGATGGCGATTTGACAGTCCTATTCTTAGTTGGCACGTATAGTACACAGCTATATTATGTATGATACGACCTCAAACAGGCTCGAATTAAGAGAAGGATCACTTCTATCGCGCCGCTTAAACCAACTCAGGGAAGTATTCGCATTTCGGAGAGTGCAACGGGATTGCATGATTTGATCCCCCCGCCCATTCCACCTTCGGGCGAGTAGGGAAACACAAAGGCGACCTTCAGGTCAAGTAAAACTAAAGTCTTTTAGACACAATATACATACGAGTGTTACTCCTGGCACCCCTGGTCGAGTCCCGGAGAAGGCCGCCGAGCGATCCCGCTCGCCCGCTCTGGCGAGACTCCCGGGGTGCACAGCACATTCCCCAGGGCCGATGAGCTCTGGAGTCCAGCCTCCGTAAAGAGGACCCCCGTCGAGACGGACTCCCTACCTCCCGAAAAACACGAGGCGAGGAAGAATCTGAACTAACTAACTAACTATACGAGTGTTTGTGCGCGATTCTCATGAAATTTGGCATGAAGATTATAGTGTATGGTAGATTATACTCACAAGGTGTATTGGGGTGGGTGGAGCAGCGGAGTCTCTTCTTCGCCGCGGCGGCAACGGGGGCGGAGTCCCACACGACACCGCTGCAATTGTAAATATACATTTAATATACATATTGTTATAACTCGTGTAGGTAAATAAGTATTTTTTTCTTTATTTCCACATATGGACATAAACACTATGACAATACAATACCAATGTTGTGTTCCTATTTATAAAATATTATTTACTAATATATTTAAATTTTTCACAAATTAAATTATTTATAGTACAAGACCTCAATAGATATTTTATTTAAAAGTCCTATCGCACGCAATGTGGAGGCAAACTTTAATGAGCTTTTCAATTAGTTACTATTTCAAGCAGTAGACTGCAAAAGTAGGAGTATTGAAAAGTTCATGTCCACTCGAAGCGAACTATCAAACGATGTCCGTACCACCTGGTAAACAATTTCTGTTTGGTTAATCAAAAATGAGGGCTGGACATGCCTGCTGCATACCGGACTATATATGGGCAAAGATTGCTACCCGGTGGACGCAGGCCTTGAAAGCAATGGCATTCCATCACACTAACAGTAGTACGCTGGACAGTCCAGAGATTTTTTTTATAGGCTAGGCTTGCGCTTGATCGCAACTTACCTGATATTAAGTGATATGGATGGAGCACGCTTGCAGATCTAGAACCTTCCACCGCCAAGTTTTAAGACTAGACTGAGGTTTTGGCTTTTAGATAAAACTTTTTACAATATAAATGATTATCTAATTCACTCTTGAAGGCGAGAGTGAATCGAGGTGAGGTTATACCTCACTGTATGAACTATAAAACTCAGAGAGAACTGGGATTCCGGCAAAGAATTTCACAGTGGAAGCGAGACGTTATTATTTAATAATAATAATAATGTGTGAATGATACTGACGGTGATGCGGTGTGAGCGGCGGCGCGGGCGGCGAGGGCGCGGGTGCTCGCGCCGGGAACGAGAAGGCCAGGCCTGCGCCCGCCGCACCTCCCGCAGCCCCTGCGCCTGCTGGGGAGGCTCCCGCCTCGCCGGCCGCCGGAACCGCCGCCGGGACCACCGCCGGGGACCGCAGCGGAGACACCGCGGCCATTCTGCACACACCACTCTTATTATACATGTGTACAACGAACAGGGGTTGAGAGGGAACTAAATGAATCTTTTAGGACAGGAAATGTGAAAAAAATTGTGTAAGATGACGATATATATTTGAGAAACTAAAAGAAGTAAGTTTATGTTTTAGATGAAAATAAATGACACCCAAACCACCAGGAAAATACATAAGATGGAATTTATATTTACATTGTCAGCAATGGCTGTACATATTTTTATAAACATCGTATCTATACCAATATTATAAAGAGGAAGAGTTTCTTTTTTTAACCGACTTCAAAAAAGGAGGAGGTTATATATTCAACTGTATGTATTTTTTTTTGTTTGTTTGACACAAACAGGCTCGATACTACTGGACCGATTTGAAAAGTTATTTCACCGTTGGGAAGCTACATTATCCCCGAGTAACATAGACTATATTTTGTTTCTCTTTGTAACTTAGATTATTTCATAGCCCGTGCGAAGCCGGGACGATCTGGTAGTAGCTTACCAACTGCTTCAAGGAAATTAACATAAAAATAATAAGTGGCATATAAAAAAAAATTAAACGTTCCGACTCTTGTTTCCCTTACTGCCAAGCGACTTTCAACTTTAAATAAAAGCAGTTGGAATGACGTATCGGTTCTCCCTTAACGATTTTGGGCATAATATTGCTAAATAGTATGTACCTTTCTAAAACCGTTGAACCATAGTTGAGCTTGTATTTTATTAGTATAAATTATTATAACCAAAATACCTTACAATACAGACGGGTTTAGTCGAGCTATTGTAATAGTTTAACTTTATTGTTATTCAATTAAGGACCAAACAAATCCTTAAGAGTTGAGCACATTTATTGTCAAATAGATTTAATTGTTCAAAATTACAAAACGTCTATTTCGTAACAGTTCAAATGGTAGAATAATATATTTATAAAATGTTACATGGGAGAGATAACGTACATGTAATATGGGAAAGATAAAAATAATCACAAACAGAGACAGTTTGTTTTGCCATGTGTTTAGAATATGTAATACAATATGGTGTCATGCTTTGTATCTAGCAGGTTTGACCTTGATTTCGCAATGATACAAACCATATCTACAGGTTGATTGGGAACCAATAAAAAAAAACGTTTTAGGGCTTTAGACACCAGACAATTTATTCTTATCTTTTTTTATTTATCTTGAGACTTCTGGAAATTCAGGACAGAAAATTCGATTCCCCTGTTTTCCTGTAATGTTGAGTATATATGTATAGTACATATTTATTAATACCCTGACCGACAGCCAACAAATATAGTTCATCACAGAGATGTTGGCCGTGCCGGGAATCGCCCTGGACTCTCTGGTTGGCAGTCCGGCATGGTAACCATTACGCCAACGAGGTCGGCAGTATGTATGTGAGTTAACAAAATATTCTGTGCCGGCCATTTTGGATTTAAATGTTTAAATGTTTTACTCTTTTATAACAATGTATAGTAATAATATATAATATTAATACTAATAACATAAGAATATCATGCATGTTTATATAAATATATATTTGAAATACAACTGTAAGTAAAAACCACCATAAATGTCAAACAATGTTTTGAAGTAAATTAATATTAATACAAAATATGGTTGATAAAATAAAGTTGTTATTAAGTAAGTTAATTAATTAATGTATGTCTAAAATGTAAATAAACAATAGTAAATATATGCTTTTATTTTATTACATAGAACATGCAATAGTACCTATATATGTAAAAGTACAAGACAGCTGCGACCCAAGGCTGTCCGTAGGCTCATTCTATGCTGGTGGTAGTTAAGTTCACTAGTTATAAAGTAAGGTAATGTAAGTCTTACTTGAAGAGTTCATGTTTGGGGCTTGGCAGCGGCCGGTCGGGGGGCTCGGGCGCAGGCTCGCATATCGAAGATACCGCTGTAGATACAAACATGTCATTATTTATACAATAAACACACACTCTTCCACATAAAAATAATAATATTAGTAGTTTATGTGTAAATAGACACGAGACAAGACATGGCAAAGCACAATGCCGTGAAACATCGTCCGTAATTGTACCGATACTTGACGACTAGACAAGATGCACGCCCGGTATTACCCTCTATAATTGGACGGGATAAAAGCAACCTATTTTATTACAAGGATTTAAGCTATCTCCATTTTAAATTTCATCCAAATTAAGTTAGCCGCTTGAGCGTGAAGGAATAACTAACACGCACAAATTTTTGCCTCTACAATATTAATGGAATAAATTCGTCGTTTTTTTTTTGTTATATAACTAGCCAACGTTTCCTCGCGATATGTCCCTTCATCGGAATCTTTAGCCCATCGAACCCACGCCTTGTGTGACGTAAGTCAGCCATTGTCTTGGCTAAGCTGCCATCTCTTCAAACAAAGGTTATTATTCTGTATATATTGGTAGAGATTCAGCGGCACACACGACTAAACTAAATTTAAAGAAGCCCCGTCTCTTTTCATCTTAGGTGAATGTCGCCTATATTTTCTACATTTGACGTGATTTTAGTTGACTATGGTGCAGAACGTGCCGTCTCTTTCTGGCCACCTAAGATGAAAAGAGACGGGGCTTCTTCAAATTTTGTTTAGTCGTGTGTGCCGCTGAATCGCCACCGTTCTATAATAATAATGTACTCACAGTGTCTGGGCGGTGGAGGGGGCCCGTCCCGCGCGGGCGGTGCCGCCGGCACTGACGTTCGGGGGAGTAGGGGGGGAACTCTTTCCTGGAATACAATCGTACATCAGTTTATGTAGAAAAAAAGAAAAATAAACGTGAGCCGTCACAGGACGCCTGGCAGATGTGAAACATTGACATTATTTTGTAAAAGTCATATTCAGAAAAAAAACATCTCTGTACATGTATATTGTAGAGAATCCTAATCTGATATTTATAAGAGAAGCCTAATCTGAAAAACTTCGAGCAAGCTTTTCCACCGGCTCCTGCTGTGGAAGCTTCGCGACAATGGTGGCGATTGAGGCGTACATACGTCTACACTAAATTGAAAGTAGCTCTGTCTCTTTTCATCATAAATAACCAAAAAGAGATGGCACGATCTAAACCATACACAAAACAACTAAAATCTCATCAAAGATGGAAAATGCAGGTAGTTTTGGAGGTGATACAATTTCGTGCGTTCTAAAGCGCTAATATTTTTCATATTTGACGTGATTTTAGTTGTTTTGTGTGTGGTTCAGATCGTGCTGTCTCTTTCTGTTCACTAATGATTAAAATTGACAGGGCTATTCTTAATTTAGTTTAGTCGTGTGTACGCCAGAATCGCCACCATTGTCGCGAAGCTTCCACAGTAGGAGCCGATGAAAAGGCTTGTTCCAGATTAGGCTTCTCTTATAAATGTCAGATTAGACTCTTATAAATGTCAGATTAGTCCATTTTCCAGATTAGGCTTCTCTTATAAATGTCAGATTAGGATTCTCTACAATATACATGTACAGAGATGTTTTTTTTCTGAATATTACTTTTACTAAATAATGTCAGTGTTTCACATCTGCCAGGCGTCCCATGACGGCTCACAGTTTTTTTTCTTTTTTTCTGAACGAGCCCGGTTTCAGGTTCCGCGTGGTTTACCTGTTGTTTGGTAGAGGCGAGGTGCTCGTTGCTCCGCGAGTAGAACAACTCGGCGTCGACGATGGCATTGCGCGGAGACAGCGCCGGCTTCCTCTCCAGCGTTGAGTGAGATCTGACAACAGACAAACATAGATATCACTATCATGTACTTACCTTCTTCTTCTAAGTCCAGGTCTAAGGTTTTTTAGGTTACATTTAACAGACAAACATAAATATCAAATATAAATAATCTATTAACCAAAACATTACAAAAACAATCTTATTTTACCTAAGACACTGCGCGATATCCATACTTGACAAATAAATAAGAAAAATAAAATGTTGTTTTTGTAAATTAAATGTAATATTTATGTTTATTAATTTGTAAATTGTAATTTTTAATTTATTTTATTTTATTTTTTGCCATTTTATAATTGTATAGTTTTTGACATTATGTAGGTATTTTCTTTAACATGTATGTATGAGTCCTTGAAATAAATGTTTTGAATTTGAATTTGAAATTACACTAACACACGTAAAACAAAAAAACAAAAATTGGTGGTCCTGCGAGCTCTGCACGAAGAATAAACTTGTATCGCAGGCTACTTTAGGCTACTATTTATCGTGGAATAGCGCGGGTACACTGCGGGGCACAACTAGTTTGGAATAAAGAATAGCCTATGCTATGTGACCTATCATTATAAGCTCGGTCAACCAGGTACTTGGGTACCTGGTTGACCGAGCTTTGCTCGTTTTAGCGTCGATCTAGCTAGGAATCATTTATCGCCCCCGAAACCCCCTATATACTATACCCCCTATATATTTCATGAAAATCGTTGGAGCCAATTCCGAGATTACAATTATAATATATATACAAGAATTGCTCTAATTAGCTTGAAAACTCTATACACCAGAGTTTAGCCACTTAGTTCACTCGAAGGTGAAGAAGTATAGAAGAATAATAATAATGTTGACTCACCGTTCATGTCTTGGTGAATGTCTATCTCTGGGCGACGGCGGCTCGTCTCTCGTGCAATTCCTACAATAAAAGATACAAAAAATACATTTCTTTAGATTCCATGTTATTACGATTAAAACCAAGCAAATCGATAACGAAACTTTGTAGAACCCGTCAAACACGGACGGACAGCGAAGTTTCAGTAATAGGGTTTTGGTTGGGCCCCTTGGGTTCGGAACCCAAATAATGACCGGTTACGCAGTGACATAGTGAAACAACCATAATCATTATTTTGTTGTATGGTATGTATCACGATTTAGAACGTCACATTCTATAAGTAAAAATTACATTTTTGGTTTTTGGGTGTATTTGTTGTTTTATGGCAACGCTTATACAGTTTCTAAAACCTAAATTTTTCATATTTAACGTAACTTGCGTTTCTATTTTTTCTATGGTTCAGAAGGTTCGTGCCGTCTCTTTCTGGTCATTGATGATAAAATTGTTTTAATAGAAGTATACCACAACATCTGACGCAATGACAGTGGAACAGGTAGGTATGCCAGTGACTTAACACCGTGCTCCAATTCAAAACGCTTGGATGGCTTGGGTAGGCAGGTAAGGGGAAATGTACAATACGCCTCCTGCGGGTTGTCAGTGCAGGTCTGATCGCCCCCCATCATAGGATTAGATGGAAAGAGACAGGATTACATTAAATTTAGTTTATCCGTGCGTATGCCAGAACCGGCAACATTGACCTCTTTAGGCTTAGCTTGAGTGTCAGCATATATTATAAGTACTCACTTAGAGTTGGGTTTGGTCTTGTCGAAGAGTGAGAACCCTATATCGAAGAGGCTGAGCTGTTATTTTAAGTACTCACTTAGAATTGGGTTTGGTCTTGTCGAAGAGTGAGAACCCTATATCGAAGAGGCTGAGCTGTTATTTTAAGTACTCACTTAGAATTGGGTTTGGTCTTGTCGAAGAGTGAGAACCCTGTATCGAAGAGGCTGAGCAGATATTATAAGTACTCACTTAGAATTGGGTTTGGCCTTGTCGAAGAGTGAGAACCCTATATCGAAGAGGCTGAGCTGTTATTATAAGTACTCACTTAGAGTTGGGTTTGGTCTTGTCAAAGAGTGAGAATCCTATATCGAAGAGGCTGAGCTGTTATTTTAAGTACTCACTTAGAATTGGGTTTGGTCTTGTCGAAGAGTGATAACCCTATATCAAAGAGGCTGAGCTGTTGTTATTATAAGTACTCACTTAGAATTGGGTTTGGTCTTGTCGAAGAGTGAGAACCCTATATCGAAGAGGCTGAGCAGATATTATAAGTACTCACTTAGAATTGGGTTTGGCCTTGTCGAAGAGTGATAACCCTATATCGAAGAGGCTGAGCTGTTATTATAAGTACTCACTTAGAGTTGGGTTTGGTCTTGTCAAAGAGTGAGAACCCTATATCGAAGAGGCTGAGCTGGCTGAGCGACACGCGCTCCAGCCGCGGACTCACCACCGACCGCTCCTCTTGTCTGCTGCCTGCAAACATACCGACTCTGTACAACTTGTTTTTGACAATACCTTCGATCAAATATTAATATACCAGATTCAGTGTTGCATACAAACAAAGCATAAAAAAATGGCACGAGTTCACTATAGCATCTATTACAATATACACAGAAATACAAAATATGACCACATCACAAAAAATATTACAATTCAAGTCATCCTTAACCACACACACATTACTGCTATTTAGTATGCTAGATATTTGACTAGCAGGGCGCTTAACCAAACCAGTGAGCGACAATCTGTCCTAAGATGAGAGCATGCCTAGTATGGAATTACTGCTGTCAACGAGGCTGCTGGATCACGCCGTCAGATGTTTGGCGACAGATTTTCAGCTAGTAGAAACATATAAAAAAATTCAACTTCAATTCCAGGTGGGCGTGTTACCGAATACATTTTTTATTTAGATTTATTAAAATCATATTAAAACTAATTACATAAATAAAAACCGAATACTTTGATCATGACATCAGGCTAAGTGTCATCCAATAATCAAGCTACCGCCGTACCATATGTCATCTTAATCTGTTCAGCCGTGTAGGCGTACAAGATAACACACTTGGGCGCCTTGAAAACTCCTGACACTAGAGCTTGATCACCGTACTCTTCTGAAACGGCTTGACCGATTTTTACCAAGTTTTATATGCGTATTCTGTAGGTCTGAGAATCGGCTACCATCTATTTTTTAAGGCAAAACAACGTTTACCGGTTCAGCTAATACATTGTATTATAAATTATAAATAATTTTTTCGACATTATTTGTATCGGATGACCAAAATTTTATGTTTTTATTATTTTCTGTATGGAGACCTTGTCTGAAATAAATGATGATTTGATAAATCTTTACTCACCTCTATGTTCGTCATGGTGTATGGGAAGCGAAGCGACGGATGTGCCGTCCCACGAGCTACCACTGGTGGGTGACAACTGTGACACACCTGTGGGAAAACAAAGCATGGAACAAATTAACGAAAGCGTTGGTTTAAGGTCAATATGATGGACTATCAATAAGAGTCTTAACGAGGTTGCAACTTAGTATGTAGTAGCAACGTAGGATAGTAAGAACTAGAATAGTAATAAGTAGAAAAGTAGATTAGGAAGGTAAGGTTGAGAGTAGGAAGTAGAATAGTAACCTGTAAGAAAATAAAAAAATGGGAAATAGGAAGAAGGATAGTTCTATGTAGTATACTGTGATGTGGGAAAGTATGGAGGATGGAGGAAGAAATAGGATAATGTGATAAAGGAAAATAGGAAGTAGAATAGTAGGATACAGTAACAGCAGCAAGATATTAAGAGGTAGAAAGTGGTATAGTAAGAGGAAGAAAGTAGGAAGTAGGTTAGTAAGAAGTGGGAAAGTAGGAAGGAGGATAGCAACAAGTAGGATGGTAAGTAGTAACAAGAAGTATGTAGTACTGACTAAGCGTATCATCGTTGCTGGAGGTGGAGTGGTGGTCGTGGTGCGCGCGCCGCGACACCTTCACCTGCTTCAGCGACAGCTCGGGGTACTTGCGGGGCTGCGGACAATCACACAATTTCTCTAAAATAACTTAGATTTTGGGCAAAATATTTACCATTTTTGCTGGTAGTTATATGGTTGAATAGTTGGCCGGCCATAGACAAAAAAAAACAAAAAAAAATGGCGGGAAAGCGGCAATTCGATCTCCATTTATTTTTTCGATTTGAAGTTTTTTGGTACGTATAGCAGAGATTTGTACCTATAAAATGTATTCATCTGATTCTGTTATGAATTTAACGCCTCATTTTATAAGAGAAGAGGTTAAAGCGGTAGTGGAAAACGTTATACCGCCCAAATCAAAACAGAGATACCTAACATCGTATGACGATTTTATTAAATGGCGCGCTGAGAAAGTAAGAAAATTATATATTAGTATTCGTAATGAAAAACACAGTGTTAGCCTCGGACTTAAAGACCTTAAAGACTTATATAGTCCCTCGAACTTTTGGCGCCCTCACTTCGTTCGGGACGCCAAACCCACCTCTCTCTGTCCCACCCACCACTGTCGGGTCTAAATAAGTTATTTTCGTCCCTAGGGTAACAATGCTAAGGGTTAAATGGATGATTTTGTTTCACGTATTAAAATAATATATATTTGTGTAATAGACATGTATTACTGTCCAGGAAAAATTAGTAATAAAATCTAGACATTAATTTACTATACTTTTATAGCAATATGAGTGTTGCTTATAAACTACATTGCGCAAAATTAAAAAAAAATTAATGAGGGTCAAATTTATGTTGTTTAAAAACAACATTGTCCATTTAAGGGCTAATTATTTTGTTGAAAGTCTCAGGGATGAACATAGGCCATATAAACACACTATAATTGTAAAATAAAATGTTTTTTTGAAATAATTAAAAAAAAAATTCCATAGATTGTTCTCGTAAACAACGTAAGGACGCCATTATGAAAAACATTTGACTGATCTAGAAGAAATAGAAATGGTTAACCTCACTTCTCATAGATGGCGCTCTGAACAACTTTGGGACACGATTGATTATACAAACTCCATGTACAACATGTATCCTTTACTGGCTCGAGTTGTACAAACTTATTTTATCCATAGCCATACAACGCGGCAATGCCACGAGCGATATGGGTACCTTTCCGTCAGGTTCTGTCCGGAGTGGCCTATTAAATTAATTTTATGAGTGGTTTTTTTTTTATCTTTATATTAGTTTTTAATCTTTTAAACTGTATCCTAAACATTTTATCAAATTTTATTAATAACTTACAAATTTGGGCATCTGCTTGACCGGCGGACGGGGCTCGATCTCCAAACTCTTGTTGTACAAGTAGTTGGTTATCTCCTGGTCGTCCATGCCAGGGAACGGCTCTAGGGATTCCAGGAACGCCTGGAATCAACAAGACATCATTATCATTGGACCTCGTGTAACAGATTTTAGCCACTTGTTGGCTAATGTTAGTAGTAGTACCTATATACAAATACAAATTTATTTATTAACAAAGGATTTAACAGAACCTAATATTACTTGTTTTATGAAAAGTTAAGCTAACGTTATATTAAAATATACTTAAGTACCTAACCATGCAAGCCATGAATAATTATGGCAGGGTGTGCCAGTGTTACCTAAGAGTAAAATAGTAATACATGCGAAATACAAGTGACTATAATGAAGGTTCAGTAAGTGTGCTAGTGAGCCCTACACTAGGTTCGAGACCTGTATCGTAGACACTCACGACAGACATCGTTACCTGTAGATATAATTTGAGGTGCGGGGATAACAAGGATAATTAGATGTACGGCAACATTATAAAACATGTCGCTGCCTTGGAAGAATACTGTCGTAAGTCAAAATGAGTAAATTTTTCAGTAGAGCACTTTAAAGTTTTTTTCAAATTATCAAATGCTGTATTTTTTTATTTACTGCGCAAATGTTGATGACACTTGAATAAAAACACGAAACATATATTGCACTTTATCTTTATTAAATGCTTTTAAGAAAATAGTACTTATTTAGTACTAAATTTTGAAAATAATTACTAGGTCTCAGACTTATAACAAAATTATACAAACAATCTTATGAAGATTACTGTCTCATTACAAAAAAGTACAAGAAAATATAAGATAATTTTAAATAACAGTGGTGTTTTTAGATTTAATACATAATATTCATTGTGCTTTTCTCAGTGATACTGATACATTTTGAGTTGTTACATCTTAGCATTATTTATTTTTAAACAATAGCGTCACAATACCAAATCAGTCGCTCTATTACAAAAATGCCTATTGTGTGTAACATGTTTAATGGGAAAATAAAGTATTAACTGGTTTTACAACAAATAATAAACGTACGAAAATTAGAAACATAAAAGAAAATAAGAAACTTTATCTTAAAAAATTGCTTAAGTAGGTAACTGTTATAGCATAGAATCTTATAAACACTGGAAACAAAACATAAAAATTGAAAAATGCTCATATTAGAACATCTTAGTAGCTCTTATCCACTTAAAGTTCGAAGAATTTTATAAATTCTAAGCCCAAAATAGACTCTCTATTTTGTACAATATTTTTTAAAGCTTGTTTGAATAATCCATTTTTTGGTGAGTATTGGGCGGACTAATTTGTCTTGAACTTGAATTTTTAGTCACTACTGAAATTGTGGGATCGATGTTGTCAGCAAACTTATTTCTTTCAAATTGCTTTGCGCGTTTCTTACTAGTTAAGTCACTAAGATCAGAATCGGAATAATAATCCTCAGTATTTACGTAATTCGGGTCTTTGACGCTGTAATCTGAACAATAGTCATGTACTAGCTGGTTTTGCGGATCTCTTGTTTCTACGTTGTTTTCAGACGGTAAAGGAGATAATACAACGTTCCGCATGATCCATTCTGTCCTCTGCTTGATTTTCCTATAACATAAACAAAACGTAACAAAATCCAATGAAACATGATTAAAAAGTTTAAAATAGTATTATTATCGATATTGATTGTTAAAAGATATTGTTATTATAAAATCTACAAATCCAACCACCTACACTTCATGTAAAAGTAGGTAAGCACCACTTCGTTTATTACCTTGATACTCAACGAGACATTGATGTTCCGGAATAAATGTAGTGTCCGTCGGTTTGCCACTAAAATAAAAATAAACAAGGAAAAGTTAGGTAGGTACGAGTATATACTCTCACTTTTAGACAATTACCTGATTCTGATTCCCTATCGTAGATATCGGAGCTAGATCTCTTATGTATTCCCGACAATATGGCTTTCGCCGGAACCGGTCAACTGGGGATCTTCTAGTGTACGCCACGCACATCTGGAGTGAGGCCATCGAATTCGGAGAAGCCCTAGCGGTTTCTCTCGATATTTCTAAGGCCTTTGACAGGGTTTGGCACGACGGCATTATCAGCAAGCTTCCTTCGGTTTGCCCACTGGTTTTTGTTTGTGGATATTAAACTTTTTGAGGGATCGATCAATCCGAGTAGTCATATATGGCTGCTCGTCTGATCAAATGTCTATAAACACCGGTGTCTCTCAAGGTTCAGTGCTCTCTGCAACTCTCTTCTTGCTGCATATTAATGATCTGCTCAATCCTGGCATCATAGGGTATTCAGGCGACAGCACGGTTGTAGAGAGCTTTATGTCCAACGCACGAGCCAGTGCGGCTGATATCCAGTTACTCAGAGAGGGCATGGTCGAGCGCATAATCGACACCTTACAGGCAGTCTCCGATTGGGGCGATGCCAATCTGGTTACATGCTGCTAAGACTCAGGCGTGTCTATTCTCCGCCAAGAAGAGGCCATTTCATCAGGCCCCCACTTTCCGAAATGTATCCGTTACGACCACAAACCAATTAGAGCTTCTCGGTATCACCTTGACCTCGTCTCTCAATTGTGGCTTATATTATATTGTATCCAAAGCGCAAGTGGCTGGAAAAAAGCTGGGTATCCTCTCAAAGGTGCGACAGTACTTCAGGCCTAAACAGTTGCTTATCTTGAATAAAGCGCAAGTTCGGTCATGTATGGAGTACTGTTCGCATCTATGGGATGGTTCTGCCAATTATCAGCTAGAAGCGCTTGAGTCCATTGAGAGACGAGCTAAGAAGCTCATCGGCAATTCTTGCGTTGCGAAGGCGATGCTTCAAAGCCTAGAGCACCGACGCAAGGTTGCTATTTTGTCGATCTTTTATCGGATACATTTCAGGGAGTGTGCTTTGGAACTTCATAATTTGATTCCACCATCTCCGTTCTACTACAGAGAGTCAGTAAAGAGACACCGATACAGAGTTGAGGTTCCAAACTTTCTCAAGAAACGCTTTGCGTCGACCTTTATTGTGAGGACTGCGAGGCTTTGGAACTCACTACCTGGGTCTCTGTTTCCTAAGAGGTATCTTCCGGGGGTCTTCAAAAGTAGAGTTAATAGGTATCTTCTAGGTAAGCGTGCCACACCGTAGACTGCAGCGCAGCTTAACATCAAGCTAGCTGTAGTCAAACGCAAACCTATCAAAGATAAAAAAATGTAGATAGTCTTAATCCTACGTAGAATACCTACTCTTTATAAGTACCTAAGTACCGTAGCAATAGAATCTGTTTACCTAGAATACAGCTATCTAGAATCTACTAACTAGCTACCTAGATTACAACGAGTCGAAATGTAACAATAAAACCTGCTAGGTATCTACCAAAATATTAGCTTCAGTAAGCTCTTCACGATTAGTAAGGTAGTTACAATGCATAAAAAAAGTAGTATTTGTGGTGCTTTTTATCTGAAATACTGTATCAAGTACAATAACACGACCAATTGTTTTACAGAATAAAGTCTTATTACGAAAAATACTATTACAATCACGAAATAATTTATATAGAAAAACGTAGTAGTTTTAATTGTACCAAAACTTACGACTCTATTTTTTATTATAAACAGTAATATCTAATTATAATACATTTAAGTTATACTTACTTTTTGTAGAACAACGTAGTAATCCCAAATGACACTTTGTTTATGAGAAGTTTCAAAAAGTGTTTGTAGATTTTTTTAAGCAATAGTGTCACATCTCGTAATAATGCAGTGTTTGAGATAAATGCGCACTCAAAATCTGAATTATTTTGGAATATGACCAAATTCAAGAAAACCAACAGGGGGTTCACTTCAAAACACTAGTTGCAACTGGCGATACAACGCTATCTATAAAAAAATGCGGCCAAATTTGACCAAAAGGATATAGTCTTTTGGTGGTGCCACGCCGTGAAATGTTGTTATAAAAATACGATCTTAACTGGGTATACAAAACAGATCGTTTTACGTTGAATGGCGTTGAAAAATGATTTTTGTAGTATTTGGTAATACTACGCTATTCTTCCAAAGCAGCGATGTGTATGTATCAAAGCAAAAAAATAATTATATGAAACAGCAGTTAGTAGGGACAATATTTATTGCACATCATTACGTTTATTTAATTCAGATTTCATTCGCGTCATAATGGTGAAACACTACAAGATTACACAGCTTTACAAAAAGCATTTTGGTTGCCCTGTATAATGGAAACTATAAATGGTTTACTATTGGTCTAACCAGCTGTGTGTGAAATGTATCCTTATATTTATTATTTATATATATAGATAGTGATATAGTGATGATAGACACAAAGCGAGTGTGGCTTGGTGAGTAAAAGTTTTTCAATTAGACGGCCCCTGGTTCGATCCCAGCCCCACACCAATAACTTGTTTTTCAAGTCAAATAAGGACTTGCACTCGCATTACCGTGAAGAAAAACATAGTGAGAAAGAATTCCGAAGATGTGTGTCATTTGCCAATCCGCACTTGGCCAGCGTGGTGGATTATGGCTTACATCTCTCTACTCGTGAGAGAAGGCCCCGAGTGCCAGAAGTGGGAGCATATAGTGGGCTGCTTATGAGTCAATCCACCATTTGAACTTAAAAATTCATTTCAAACGCCATTAAAGTGTGAGATTTTTGAGGATTTTTAGAAATACCCTTGTTTTTCTTCCTATGGGGCTAACCAGCCTCGTTTGAATTTTGTCCTTACATTTATTATTTTATTATTATCGAATACAAACTCACCCTAGTCCGAGGCTCGACAGTGAGGCAGTACGGCTGGTTCTGGTACTGCTGTATCTCGCCCGTGATCTCCGCCACTTTCCGACGCTTCGAGAAGTTTATCAGCTCAGAGTTAGGGAGGTAGTCTGGAAAGTCGAGTGAGATTTTAGTTACAAGTACAGTTATCTTTTTGCTCTTACAGCTAGGCGTTTGAACATGAGTTAGCGATATTCTATAGGGACATTCTTAGTCATTATAAAATATTATTATCTATTATGTAGCGCATGTAGCTCGGCTAGCTAAGGTGATCTGACGCGGTCATCGAAGCTAAGCAACGGTCGATGCGGACGGTAAATAGTTTGGGTGGGAGACCATGCACAAGACTGTCGCTTTTCACGTGGCATTTTCACACACACCGTGGGTCGGATGACACGTTAGGTCCCGGCTGTTAGTCTTAGTACAAGCAGTCGTTAAGCCAAGTCAGAGGCGTTTGGGCGGCATGAAAACTCTCGACACCAGAGGGTGATCACTTAGCTCATACGAAGAAGAAGAAGAAGAAGATGTTCGGTACTGACCCTGGTTGCCCTCCTCGATGTGCAAGATGTTGGTGAGGTACATGCCGAAGAAGGGCACGCAGGGCGGGTTGATGCTGCGCAGCCGCTCCTGGTACCGCCGGAAGTGGTCAGAGTTCAGCTCGCGGAACTCCTCCAGGGCGCTCTTCAGCCGGGGCGGGATCATCTGGGATACAAATACATTGTAAATGTGGGGGATTAACATATTTTGACGACCTCGTTGACATATTGGTTACCATACCGGACTGCCAATCAGAAGGTTGCATTTTCAATTCCCGGCGCGGCCAACATCTTGTGTTAAATATGTATCTAAATAAAATATGTATTTTTTTTTTACACTGAATAGGCCAGCACTTGACCACAATTCGCCTGATGGTAAGTGATATTGAGACCTACGGTGGAGCGCGCTTGCCCAGAAGAAACCGGTTCACTCTTGCCTTGAAAACCGCTAGATTATAGCTATCGGGGAACGGGGAATTTGGCAAAGGTGAATTGCGATCAAGCGCAATCCCATCAAAAGTTAAAAAAATAATAAGCGGAAGTCACTGGGCCATTTAGTAGTGTGATTTTTACTTTAAAAAAAGCATAGGTACTAATAAGTAAGAACCTAGCATATTGGTGAAGCATTTTCTCGTGCTTATTCTTATTCTATGATGGGGGCGATCTGACCTGCACTGACAACCTGCAAGAGGCATATTGTGCATTTCCCCCTACCAGCCTACCCAAGCCATCCAAGCTCCTTAAAGTAGCGGAGCACGGTCTTGGGTCGCTGGCATACCTGTTCCACTGTCATTGCGTCAGATGTTGCGGTACTTCTATTAAAACAGGAGGCGTCCGAGTATAGCGTCGTGTTTTGTTGAGATTCCCTTGCTAGTCCGGTTTTCTCTCTTGTTTGGCTTGCGGATTCACAGTGTAACAGCACATGTTCCACCGTCTCGTTTGTCTTCATGCATCCCCGACACAGGGTCTATCTGTATTACCAATTTTGTGCTGGTGATAATTTAGGTCGCAGTGGCCGGTGTGTCTAGTGCTTGCCTGACTAGAAAAAAAAAACAAGAACACTGAAAAAAAAAGAATGGGTAATGATATAGAGGGGCCCTGACCTGCGTGGTACACTTGAGACGGTGTACGGCGGCGGAGCCCGCGGCGGCGACCACGGCGAGCACGCCGTTGAAGTTGTTGAGGTCGCGCAGCGCTATCGCCACCTCCAGGAAGCGGCACATCACGCCCACGCGCTCGTCCAGGTTCTCGCTCTCCACTATCCACTTCTCCATCCATCTCGTGAACTGGGGACAGACAGACAGACGTTGCATAATAATTATAATTGAGGACCTAAACTGCACTGCTTAGCGCAAAGGCGGTATCTCAATGAACGCTAGTTTCGAGATAATTGAAGTTATAGCGGTAAGTCAGAATCATCTTCACGCGTTATACTTACCGCTAATCGGCTTAGAAAAAAATGTGTTCTTGTTTAAGAGATTTGGCGGTATTCAAATATACGGCTGGTTGCCTAAACAATATCAGAATACCTCTTATACCCTAAATAAGTTTAGGTAAAACTGAGATAGAGAAATCTTTCTTAAGGGTTTGTTGACATGTTTTAAACAAGATACCGCTAAAAGGCTTAGTTCATTAGATGCGTATTTTCTAAAGCTATCCAATGGCATAAAAATCAAATTTTCGTTTTTTTTTGAGATACCGCTTTTGCGCTAAGCAGGGCAGTAAAAGGCGTAAAGGTTACCATGCCGGTCTGCTAATCAAGAGGTTCCAGGTTCGATTCCCGGTCCGGTCAACATCTTTGTGCTTAACTAAATTTGTTGGCTGTGGGTCTGGGTGTTCAATATATATTTATATATAATATGTATGTATATGTAGTATATCAGTTGTATTAGCAACCATAATACGAGCTAGAAATGGTTCAGTATGGGGCTAACCAGCCGTGTGTGAATGTGTCCTAATATTTATTTATATTTATTAATTGAGGACCTCGTTAGCGTAATCGTTACCATGCCGGACTGCCAATCAGAAGGTTGCGGGTTCAATTCCCGACACACCCAATATCTCTGTGATGAACTAAATTTGTTGACTGTGGGTCTGAGTGTTAAATATTTATCTACATAAAGTGTATAATTATGTATACCATTATTAGCTACCATAATACAAACTAGAAATCGCTTAGTATGGGGCTAACCAGCCGTGTGTGAAATGTATCTACAAAAAAATATACAATTGAACAGAACATTTACTTCGGACACTGAAGACTTATTTGTCTTGTAGTGTGTGTGTAAATAAAAACGCACAATTTAAATAATAAAAAAACAACATAGTTAATGTCACGGAACCTTTGTGCGCAAATCTTATTCGCACTTGACTGGTCAGTTTAATGAAGAAAATATGAATTTTAGACTGAGAATTAGGTATTTCACACGATTTCTTTTTAAATTCAGATGTTACTTTTACGCAGTTAAAATTCGTATAGGTTTACAATCCCTAAGACCAAGCAATTTACAGATAAATGTACCAATACTTACATTAGTGGTATGTTTGATAATTTTCAATAAATTAGGACTAGTTTTCTCTTTGTCTTTCTTCATCCACACGGCGCCCACTAACTCTGACGGCTTCACCTGCAACACACATTAATTCATTTCAATCACCACTAGAAACAAATTTGATTTCAATTCGAGTCTTTTTTTTTACGATGGATAGGTGAGCGCTTGATCGAAACTCATCTGATTTAAAGTGATTTTGCGATGTAGGGTGGAGAGCGGTTGCCTTTTTTTTTATTGACGAGGGGGAAATCTTCAACAAGATACCAGGCTACGATGGGGCGCAGCCAGGTTATGTGGGATTTGCACCCACTAAAACCCCCCCGGTGAACTGCCTCTGTGCTTAACGGAGGTCTCCGGGTTCTTCCGGGAAACACTCCGGAGACCTCCTTGCACTGCGCTGTGGCCCTTCCCGGATTGTTTCGCCAACCACGCGACGGTGACGGTCACGCGACGCCGTCGTCGTTCACCCCGGACTCGATGGTGCGGGTGTCGGAACCCCATCTCCGAACACCCTCGAGTCTGATGCCCCTTTTAGTCGTCTCTTACGACAGGCAGGGGCGATTCCGCAGCCTTATTCTTTCACCCAGGCTGCAGCGCTTGCCTAGAAGATACCGATTCACTCTCGCCTTGAAGACAGTGAGGTTATAGTTCAGAGGGAACAGGGATTCCGGCAAGGAGTTTCGGGTCTTCCCAATACGGGTACAGTAGAGCCCGCGGTACCTGTCTGTAGAGCTGGAACTCGAGCAGCGTGAGTTGGCGCGCCAGCTCGAGCGGGTGCAGCGCGAGCGGGTGCCAGCCGCAGCGCTCGGGCTCGGCCACGTGGCGCAGCACGCTGGGCGGCGCGCGGTCGAACACGTGCGACACGCCGCCGCCCAGCTCCAGCTCCACGTTCTGACCGCTCTGGAACAATTACAAGTATACATTTAAATGTTCCTCAGAAACTAAGCATTGCCATCCAACGTGGCAATGCTGCCAGCATTTTGGACATCTTTTCCTCTACCCCTGGCATTTTGTAGGTTAAGTTTTAGTTGAGTGTTTTGTATGATTACACAGCTCTACAAAAAATCAATTTTTTTTTGTTGCCCTGTTTATCATCGCAAATTGTTACGTTTTTAAGTGCCCAGATTACGAATATATTCGTGAAAGTACTAAATTTGCTCGTTTTTACAAATTGAATTTTAAACGATTTATCGTCAAAATTTTAATTTTCAGTCATTTGTTAAAAAAAAAAACGAGCAGATCTTACAAAATCATTGATATTTTCACGAATTGTGTGTATAAATAGACCCAAAATCATCATCATACCAAAGGCAACAAAACCACTGTAGACCAGTGTTATTATGTTGATTATAAATAAAAATGTTCCATAATTCGCAAAAGAAATGTTTCTCCAACAAAACTTTCTACCAACGCTTTCTGGTGGCGGCCATCTTGAACTTCAAATGTTTAGTAGTTTTTGTGTTCTACTCATCAAGTCATTTCAAGATACTTAAAACTACTGTATTAAAACTTTCGTAAGGCATATTTAAATAATGTTTGTATAACCGGCTATCACTTATTATTGTGTCGGTATTAGCCCGACATGTTTCAGCACAATCAGTGTGCCATTCTCAAGGACAGGAACACAGCCAACGTACGCTCGCGATGACGGTTGCAACCGCACTGCCTACTCGAGCGAATACCGGCAAAATAAACGTAAGTGATAGCCGGTTATACAAACATTATACTTAAAACTGTCCAAACTGTCTAATTCGCCCTTTCGTGGCGGTCATTTTGGACCAATTTACATCAAACATAACCAAGAACACTCCCGACCCACGCATACAAATTTTCGCGTTGGGAGTTGAAAACTAAAAAGTAATATCCTACAAAATACCGACTGGCAGCCTTCGCGCCGTTTCTCCAAACGTAGTTGTCAAGATTTATCCAGGCAATATTGGTTGATGAAAAAAAAAACCGCGAAGAGCGATGCGCTGATATATCAAGCAATGCAATCAGCGCAAGCTGAGCTGAAGCCGGTTTTGTGACACGTAAATTATATATTTTTTTTTGTTTCTCAAGTATTGATTTTATTGTTTGTGTCACAAAAAACTTTCTTCCTTTCTATCTATCATATGCACGTACCTTCCTTTGCAGGGTTTTGAGCACGCTCTGAACCCACTTCCTCATAGGCTTCCCGTCGACTGACTCTAGGAACTCCCGAAGCCGCTCCAACAGTTCCGGGTCGCGTTCGAAGTCGTAGAAATGCTGGTCCACCCAATGTCGTATTACGTTTATTACTCTGCAAATAGTAAAAATCATAATTTAAAACAGTTTTTACACCACCATGCGCAAGAGATGCAAATCCTTTTATTTTGTGAGGAAACGCATTTACGCATCTCCCGCCATAAGCCTGGACGAGGCGGGCGGGGTATGTCGGGCTCGAGGGCCAGAGGGGCCGTCACTACCGAGTACAACCTCACAGTGTCCATCTCACGACGGGGGGCAGGGATGCGGGACAGCTGCATCCCTGCACATCCCTAGTGCGCACAGTCTGGGCTAGCCTATTATTTAGCTCAGAGAAATAGCATTTGTTTAAAAGTTACTTCTGAATTTCGACATGATACATTATGGTCGTGTTAATTGAATAAAATAGAATTTATTTCAGATTGCCATCCATAGAATAAAACAAATACAATCACAGAAAGTAAAAATACAAATGTAAACAGTTATCTCAATAATACTATGTAGTTAAATCAAGAGATAAAACCTAAAGAATTATATATTATATTTAAAAATATAAATTTAGGGCGTTACATATTATAGTCACGTAAGTGAATTACAATGACATACAGTAGGTATATAATAGACCGAAACCGTTTTTTTTATGTAAATGCAAAAGATCTTACCTAAATTTGACAGGCTGTTGAAATTCTTTCCTATACCTCTTCCAATCTTCCCTAGCGGTGTTTTTGCTTAGTTTCTCTGCATCACTGCTCGCTACGCTTTCTATGCTCTCTGCTGTTATAAAAAAAAACATTACTTATTGACAATTCTAATTCTTCTTCATCTTCAAATGAGCTAAATGGCCAAGCGCTGGTGTTGAATTTTCAAGCCGTACTGGCTTCGGACTTAGCTTAACGACTGCTTGTGCTAAGGTTAACAGTTGAGATTTACAATATAGCGTGTCATCCAAAGCACGGTAGCACCCAGTTTAAAATACCACTTTTTTAAAATGACGGTCATATCAAGCATGGGCTTTCAAAAGACTGCCCGCATTGACCGTTGCTTAACCTTGATAAATAATCGCGTCATACTACCCTAGTAAGCCGAGCTACAGGCACTTTATTAGGGTAACAAACAAACACACATACAAAGCTGTCACATTCATAATTCCTTCATGCGCTAACAATTACTTCAGACAATATTTAGACATAGAAAAACATGTTAAAACTAAGCTTAGCTGGGAATTATTTTCTTTCAACTTTGGGAAGACTAAAACATCTAATAATATTGGGGTTAAATAAATTAATAGAATAAAAAAATATTTTACATTACGGATACTTTCCTTATTTATTTTTTAAATTACCTTCTTGCGTTTCAAAAACACTCAATACATTTACCTATATCTAACTCCAAAAGCGATGAATTGGGGCTTATGTCCTTCTTAGGTGGTTTGATCCTCGGTACTATAGCAGCATGCGTAAATAACATTCAGTCAGTCAAAATCATATTGACAAATAACATTCAATATAAGCGAAATTATATTGACAAATAGCATTCTTCAATATCAATCGAAATTATATTGACAAATAACATTAAATTTTAATCGAAATCATATTGACAAATAGCATTCAATATCAATAAATCATAATGACAAATAATATTCAATATTAATCGAAATCATATTGACAAATAACATTCAATGTCAGACGAAATCATATTCAGAAACAACATTCAATATCAGACGAAATCATATTGACAAATAACATTCAATATCAGACGAAAATTCTTTCTTTCTTTTCTTTTCTAATGAATAATATGTAATTCAAAACTAATACACATAGTCAATGCGACATAACAAGTAACAAAATTTATACAATGTCACTCACTACTGCACATACAGCAATGCATCTATGACAAGGCAAAGTCATATGTATTACATTTGTCAAAGTGATCACACACATTTGACACCTAGTTAATGTGACACATCTAGATAATTTGACACATGTGACACAAAAAGCACTGAAAGTGTAGCGTCGTGTCGCAGAACTTGTCTTAGCATTCGATTGTGGGTGACCGTGGTCACACAAAACGTACACCTAATTAATGAGACACACAAATGATAAACCTAGTTAATGTGACACACAAATGATATACCTAGTCTAATTGACACACAAATGATACACCTTTTTTTACGTGATGAAAACGCAACACCAACACAGCTCGGGGGAAGTGGGCGAGGTATGTCGGACTCGGTGCCAGAAATGATACACCTAGTCAATGTGACACACAAATGAAACACCTAATGAATTTGACACAAATGATAAACATAATTAATGTGTCACACAAATGAAACACCTAGACAATGTGACACAAAAATAAAACACCTAGACAATGTGCCACACAAATGAAACTCCTAGTCAATGTGACACACAAATGAAACTCGTAGACAATGTGACACACAAATGAAACTCGTAGACAATGTGACACACAAATGAAACTCCTAGACAATGTGACACACAAATGAAACTCCTAGACAATGTGACACACAAATGATACTCCTAGACAATGTGACACACAGATGTGACTGACCGTGTTGCGGCGCGTCGTACACCTCCCCCGGCTCGGGGATGCGGAAGCGCTCGATGAGCAGCTCGAGCAGCTCCCGCGAGGAGCAGAACGAGCGGTACGTGGTGAGGAACGTGCGCACCAGGTTCAGGTCCGCGTAGATGTGGTACGTGAGCCGCTCCACCAGTTTTAGGAGGGTAGCGCCCTGGCGACGGAAAAAAACAATTGTATTGCAACAGGCATGTTCCAGCAGTGCCGATTGTGAGGGGCTATTGAACTACTGTTTGTGAATGTTTTTGACTTTTTATTTTATTTTAAATTATAATTTTTATATGTAACTTTTATTAATAGAAGACAAAATTAAATATTTAGTGTAACTTTTATTACCTTTTTTTCTTTTGTTGTGTGAAATTTAATTGAGTCTTAAAATGTATAATATACAATGTAATTTAGAATTAATATGGGCCCTTGAAACCTGAATAAATATTTATTATTATATTAATATTATTGACACTACACTTTTAGGGCGTTCATTAAGGCGAATACAAGGGCAAAATCTTGAATTTACTGCTTTTTCGTTATAAATCATAAACGGCAAACAAAATTGAAAAAACAACTTAGAGACCGTCTAAAGAAAAACTCTAAGAACATTTATATTTATTTTGCTTCCAATCAGACTGATATGATATGACATATGACTGATTTCATATTGATAAATCTGATTTAGAGTTGTTCTTTAGACTTTCTTAAGCTATTTGACGACCTCGTTAGCGTAAAGGTTACAATGCCGGTCTGCTAATCAGAAGGTTCCGGGTTCGATTCCCGGCCCGGTCAACATCTTTGTGCTTAACTAAATTTGTTGGCTGTGAGTCTGGGTGTTAAATATGTATTTATTTAATATGTATGTATGTATATCAGTTGTGTTAGCAACCATAATACGAGCTAGAAATGGTTCAGTATGGGGCTAACCAGCCGTGTGTGAATGTGTCCTAATATTTATTTATTATTTTTTATTTATTTTTCATCATTTGGCGGGGATGTTAGATCCCCGCTAATACGAGGCGTAAAGCGGTCGCAGCATGCTTGACCGTGCTGATGTCAGTGAAAATAGGTATAATGTAAGAGCAGATACCTTTATGAGCGGCACGGCGTGGTGGCTGGTCTCGAGCACCAGGTTGTCGGGCGAGTCGGGCACCGCGAACCTGTACAGCGAGGCCGGCGGCAGCTGCAGCGGGTGCCGCCGCGACACGTCCACTAGTATGCTGCCGGGGGGGACACACATATACACTCATACCTTTATTTATAACTAGCTGACCCGGCAAACGTTGTTTTGCATTAGTAAAAAAAAAACTAAATATACAGTAGCCGATTCTCAGACCTACTGAATACGCATGTAAAATTTAGAAAAAATCGGTCAAGCCGTTTCGGAAAAGTACGGTAACTAACACAGTGACACGGAAATTTAATATATAAGATATGCCTTACGACAACAGTTAACAAAGTAAAAAATGAGCTCTGTTTTAAATCTGTTTCTGACTAGACCGCGCGCGGCTACGTTGAACGCTATAAGCTCCATCTATCGGATTTATTCTGTACCACCAACACGAGTAGTTATGATTCGAGGTTCCAAGTTAATAATGTTGCACGCAATTTATTTGAATTTGTATTTTTTTTTATCCTTACAGCTACTAGTCATTTGACGTAACACACCCGCAGAGCACGTAACCACACGAGTTAACAACACTCTGGCCTAAGGTGGAGCATGCCTTGGCTGGAATAACTGGCTCACAAGGAAGCTACCGGAACACAGTGTTAAATGCTTGGCGACAGATTTTTCACGTTGAGGGTGGTCGCTCACCAGGCGAGCATTAGATAATACTCTACTAATACCACGATTCGAAACACGTAGCGACATCTCACGCAACAGATGGCACTTATTTTAAGTAGAACGATTTTAAACAAGATATTGAGCGTCTAATATATTTATCTTATATCTTTAAATGAGCAATTCTTGATAATATAATTGGAATCTCGGAATCGACTCCCACGATTTTCATGAAATTTAGTATATAGGGGGTTTCGGGGGCGATAATCGATCTAGCAATCATTTTTAGAAAAAGTCATATTAAAAAAAAAAAACGAACAAAGCTCGGTCAACGAAGTACTTAGTGTATAATAGGAGTAAGGAGGAGGCTGAGGATGTACCTGTCGAGGCTGCGGTCCAGCATGGGCTTGGTGTTGAGCATGACGAGGTCGCACATCCAGTTCCGCTTCTCGAGGCACGAGCCGCACGCCAGCACCACGGCCGCGCCCACCCGCGGGCACAGCTCCACCATGTGACGCACCTCTGATACATTCAATTAATTTCAAATATTGGTACATGTAGTACACTTATGAACGTCAAAATTTACAATCAAATCTTATAAACAAAAGATTATAATTTTTTCGCGTAAAAAACAGTCACACTTACTTATTTTTAAAAGTTGGAATGAGTCCACCAGTTTTGGTGCTTTCCGAGCACCATCGAGTAACAACGCCTCTGAAGATGCTGCTCGGGAAGCACCGAAATTGTTGGACTCATTCCAACTTTTAATAATAAGTAAGTGTGACCGTTTTCTACGCGAAAATATTAAGATGCCTTACGTGAACAGTTTACAAAACACAACAACTAAAATAAAAATTAATTACATAATGAAGCAAATAGCGGAAAATTCTTGTCATTAATAAATTCGTCTACAGAATAATATGCTTTCTTAATTAGCAGAGACTCAACCTTTGTCTTAAATTTAATGTCACTTAATTTTTGTACACAGTCAGAAAGAAAATAAATTATACAATTTGACACTGTTAGTTACAAATGCTTTTCGGTTTTTACAATTCTGATCATAGGTACTATCAGGTGGTCTTTACTTCTACATACACATGGCAAATCAGTTATTTTGAAGCCATAACAGCTCAGTCGGTCTTTAAGTCGCCTTACGTTCGTGGGTCCGATCCCGCCAATAAGCACGATCTTAGATATCATATATCTCCCGAACCATAGATGATCATCTATGGTTCGGGAGATACGATGCCTCAAAAGAGACAGACAGACAGTCACACATACGCACAAGCACGCACGTACGCAAGCAAGCATACACACGCCAAACCGTGATTGTTTCGTCGTATGTTTAAACAAACAAGCGACTCACCGTCAGTGTCGGGTCTGTCGACGAGATCCAGCTTCCTAACGTGTAGTTTCTCCTTTAGCTTCAGTTGTTGGACTCCGCTCAGACTGCCGCCGCCGCTTGAGTTTACACCGACCTACAAGTTATGAGCGAGTTATTAAACTAAGCAAGTGTGGCTCGGTGGGAAAAACGTATGCTTTCAATCTGACGGCCCCTGGTTCGATCTCCACCTTACACCAATGTCATGTTTTTTCATCTTCACTAACCAAACTGTAATTCTTCATTAATAAAATTGTAATTGCTTAACTAAAGCTTACTGAAACCTATTTTCAGGCAGTTATAATATTAAACTATTTATCAAATTTACAAGTAGTTGTGATTTAAATATTTATATAATCAAAACTTTATAAAAAAAAAAAAAAAAAAAATATTAGGACACTTTCACACACGGCTGGTTAGCCCCATACTGAACCATTTCTAGCTCGTATTATGTTTGCTAACACAACTGATATATACTACATATACATACATATTTAACAACGTTCGTGACGAGGGTGAATACCGCACGCGAATGAACCACGAGCTAGAGCTGCTGATTGAAAAGGAGACAATAGTCAGATTTATCAAAGCACAGCGTCTAAGGCAGGCCACATAGTGCGGATGGACAACAACAGGGCTGTAAAAACCATTACCAACTAGATCCCACAGCAAAAACGACCCAGAGGTAGGCCACGTAAGACGTGGATAGCGAACGTGGAAGGAGATCTGCAGGTCCTGGGAAATCTGGAAGGATGGAAAAGCCTGGCAACCTTTACGCCAACGAGGTCGTCAAAAGATTAAACTTGTTAAAAAATGTACCTTATCATGGTTATGTGTCAATACTAGGACTTAACTTAGTGATTCTACCTTTCTTAAGTTACACTATTTAATTTTCCTTTATTTTCACAAAGGCTGCACATTATTCTCCTGTATGTTTTATTTATTGTTTACCATACCACTTCCAGTGCTTAAGTCTTTCCTTATGTCATTTTTTTTCTATTAAACTTTCTAGTCCTCTTATGCAGTTAATGAAGTCGTTATTTTGAAATAGAATTGACTTACCAAACTAGTAATAGGCTTGCACAGCAACAATAACCCGTCAAAGAGGAACGCGCGCCGCTCCGCTATCCGCTTGCCCGGACCTATTTTAGATAATGTGTCCTCTGGAACAGAAAAACACATATTCATTCATAAAATAATTTAAAACAATGAAAATTATTAAGAGAAGTTAAAAAATAAAACGTAATTAAATACCTCAATATCATTTTTTAAATAAAAATTAAGTTGTATAAATATAGTAAATGAGTTAGTAAATGACACTACTGAGCGAAAGATGATATTGTACAAGGTACCCTTTGTGAGGAGATGTATGGAAATGGTAGTGCAAGGAAGAAGAGCAAGAGGCTGGCCGAAAAAGACATGGATAGAGTGTGTGAATCAGGATATGAGAGAGAAAGGATTGAGTGTGGAGATGACGGCTGATAGAGGAGAGTGGAAGAAGAAGATTTGCTGTGCCAATCCAACCTAAGTGGGATAAGGTAAAGAAGAAGAAGACCCTTTGTGAGCGTCCATATACACATACACACACGTACATGAAACATTTTTGGGAATTTTTCGATTTCCTCTTACCCCTTTATTCACCCAAATCTCACAGCTCGCACTTTGAATTTGATAATTTCGAGAGAATTTACTCAACTCCCTTTCTACCAACCCTAATCTTAAATATTCTTCTAAATATATGTCAAAAATCACAAGTATAAAATTAAATAAATAAAAAAAGTAAACTAAAGCATGTCACAAATATTTGAAATTGTAGCCCTATTAACTGATGTACGACATTGTAATTTAGTCACTGGAAGGAACTAACCTCCATGACACGGGCTTACAGTAAAAAATAAAAAGAATATAAGATAAAATATCGAAGACTAACCTCTAATAAATTCATTACAGCATTGTCCAATGTCCCTATTATCCCAGTTCTCGACTATCCTCGCCAGCTCGTTGCATTTCTCGATGGCCATCTGCCGCCTCGCTCGAGACGCCATGCGCAGCGTCGCGTCCATCTTAGGCCCGTTGCCGAGAGCTTTGGTCAGCAACTTCTTGATTGGATGCAGGTTGCATTCCACCTGTAAGTATAACATACATTACAAGTAAAATACTATAGAATTTATTTATTTATTTATTTATTATGGTTCACAAAACAGAAAATAATCAAAACTATAACTAAAAAATATCAATTAACCAGGATCAAAACTAGATTATTTTCCTAACTATGTGTACACAACATGAACAAATATAAATTAGAAAGAAACAAAGAATCAAAACAAAACTACATAACTAGTTGGAGACAAATAGGTTAATCTACAATTTAATTTAATTTAGTATAAGTTTAGTTTTATTCTAATTTCAATAAATCAAAAATATTTTTCTTAAATTTGACTATGCTACTATTAAATATATCAATGGCGAGGTGATGGTGGATAAGAATATCATTGTATTGGCGACACATTCTAATTACAGGATTATATAAAGAGGTATTATTTTTGTAAATATTAATTGAGAAAGTTTTTATAAAAGGTTTGCGAGAATTTGTAGTAATATTAATATTAAAGTTTATGCAAGAGAGGAGTGAAGGAGAATCAATATGAGAATGAATAATTTTGAAAAGGGTAACAAGGTCTATATATTTACGGCGGCACTCAAGAGATAACAGTTCAACGTGTTTCAACCTATTGGCATACGATCTAATCTGTCTTTTGAGGCCTAGTCTATAGAACAAAATGTTAAGGCATTTGGACTGGACGCGTTCAATACGATTATTATGTACTTTGTAGTACGGTGACCAGATTACTGCATTATATTCTAGAATACTGCGAACAATTGCAAAAAAGAGGTTTAAGAGACAAAAGGGTCATTGAAATTCTTAGAGGTACGTGAAATGAAGCCTAAAAGTTTGTTACACTTATTAATTATATAATCGTAGTGATCCCGAAAAGTTAATTTAATATCAAATATGACTCCTAGATCTTTAACCACTGAGTTACGATCTAAGATATGATTTTTGAGCTTATAATCGAAAATAATTTTGTTAACTTTAGTAGTGAATGAGATGACGCAGCATTTTTTAACATTTAAAAACATAAAATTATTATGACACCAATTTTCGATCGCTATCAAATCTTTTTGAAGTGTAATACAGTCGGCTGTATTCTGTATAGTGTAATACACTTTTAGATCATCTGCGTATAATAAACTAGGACAATGGAGACAATCAATCAGATCATTAATAAAGGAGACAAAAAGAAGTGGCCCAAGGTGTGACCCTTGGGGAACACCGGACGTTATTATTGCTGGAGCCGATAAGAAACCTTTAAGTGCAACAAGCTGGTTCCTTCTATTTAGATATGACTCTATCCACCTCAGTAAGTTGCCATGTATTCCAAAGTAATGAGATAATTTAGCTATAAGTATTTTGTGATTAACTTTATCAAAAGCCTTAGAAAAATCTGTATAAATTGAATCAACTTGTAGACGCTTTGCAAAAGCACTACATAAATAATTTTTATATTCAAGCAGATTAGACGTGGTAGATCTATTGCGAATGAAACCATGTTGTCTGAAAGACAGAAGTGGATATATATGAAAGAATAAAGAGTCATATACTAAGGATTCAAATATTTTAGCCAAACAACTGAGTATACTAATAGGACGGTAATTATCACAGCTCGACCGGTCGCCTGATTTAAAGATAGGAACGATGTGAGCAGTTTTCCACAGTTTTGGAAAAATTCCAGATTGCAAAGATGTGTTGAAAATAATAACTAGAGGTGTATACAACTCCTTTCCACATTTTTTAATAACTACAGGCGGTATTTTATCAGGCCCGGCTCCCTTATTGACATCAAGTTTAGTTATTTTACGATGAACATCTGCACGTGTAATAGTTACGCTATTTAATACATTAGTCATGTGATTAGAGATTGAAGCACAGTTAGCGTCAATAGAGTGATCCGACTGCTCAAACACAGAACTAAAGTAGCTAGAAAATAACTCACATATTTCATTGGGTTCGGATGAGGTTACAGTACCAAGTGACATAGTTGAAGGTATAGAGTCTGAATCTCTTTTACTTTTCACATATCGCCAAAAATGTTTGATATTATTGTTTTTGATAGAGGTTTCAATAGAGTTTAAATATTTTCTGTGATCAAGCTCGAGCAGTTTCTTACACCTGAGGCGCAGCATGGAATATGTATCGTAATCACGTGGATTTTTATATTTTTTATATCGACGATGATATTTTAATTTTTCTTTAAAACAGCGCCTGAGCGCTACAGAAAACCAATTCGGAGAATCGTCAGAAAGTGGTCTAGTTAAGGGCGTATGCTTTGATAAAGTATTGTTAAACTCGCTATAGAAATTACTAGTCATAGTGTCAACGTCGCTACAATCTAGAACTTCATTCCAATCAACCGTAGCCAAGTCAGAACATATGTTTTCAAAATTACTTTTATTAAAGTTTAATCTCTTTACGTTATTAGGCTTTAACTGTTTAAGTAGTATGTCAGTACTGGCCAGAGAACTGATATCCACGACAAGAGAGGGGTGATACCTATCTAGTTTACTTATGGGCTCTGAACCGAAAACCTGTAGCAAACTACACGTGGAGAAAACGAGGTCTAGGAATCGTCCGTACCTATTTGGTATACAATTAAGTTGATATAGATCACATACAGTCATATTGTCGACAAGTAGTTCTGATCTCTGACCGCGGGGTTCGGAGGCTAACATTATCGTAGAATCTATAGATTTAGACCAATTTATGTACGGGGTATTGAAATCGCCAATACAGATGTACTCTTCTCCATCACTCCGTTGCAACAAAACTCTTTGGATATTGTTATAAAATACACTCATATCAGTATTCTTAAGATGAGATGGCAGATAACACAAGCACATATTTATAGTTTTTATATCTTTGCTATTGGGTATAATACTAATCCAAATATCTTCAAACTTAGATTCCCATGAAGACTTGCGAATAAAATTAATACATTTTTTAACTGCTAACAGTACTCCGCCACCGTCATTTTTTCGAACATCAGTTGTATACCTGTCGCGTCGTATTACACTATATCTGTTGTCAATAAATTCACCATCAAATATACTATCATTGAAATTAGTTTCGGTCAAACAAATTATGTCGTAATTACAGTTCATTATATTGAAGAAAATTTCATCTAGTTTAGGCTTAGATCGAATACGGTTAACATTCTGATAAAAAATTAACATAGTAGTAATTAATATATACCAAACACAAAAAACCATACAAATTAGAAAAGATCTTAAAACCCTAAAATAAAACTAATGTCTAAACTAATTTAGAAATCATGTCTAAGTTCTTGATTAAAATACAAATAGCTGCATCATCTTTACGCATGTAGACACGGCCGTATTTCACCCACACGTACTTGAAGCCTTTCTCCTTAGCCGCCTTCCTCGCAGCAGCGTGCAGCGCCTTGCATTCCGGAGAGAGGTGCTCCGACACGTAGATCCTCTGTTTCCCGCAGGCGAGGCCCAGGTGCGTGCTGTTTAACGGATCGCTTTTGTGTGTTTTATTGTAGCGGTAGCAGGCAGACAGAACGTCGTCTCGCAGGCGAGGATTGCTGAGAGTGACGAGCAAGTTCCTGGGCCTGTCCGTGGACGGGTTCAGCTTGGCCACGCGGCGACACGAGTTGACCTGCTCCGGCGAGATGTGCAGGCTTAGTGACTTGCAAAGGCTATTGAATAACTCGAGAGGGTTTTCGTTCTTGTTCTCAGGAACTGCTTGAAGTTCGATGTTTTGACTGCGAGTCATTCTCTCCATTGAAGAAATGCGCGCGTTTAGTAATTGCTGTTCATTTCGCATTGAAAGTATTTGATTTTCAAGAACTTTTATAGTGTGCGACTTTTTCTCAATTTTGTTTTTCAATTCCGCTTGCTCTTCACATATGAAATTAGTCGTAGCCGTAAAATCGTCCTTCAAAATGTTCAAACTAGCTTTAATTTCTTCACGGACAAGTAATTTAACATCATCCTTAAGCGCCTTACGGAAATCTTGCATAATGCCCGCTAGTGTGGTGTTTAATTTCTGATCAAGCAGCGCGCTAATCTTCTCCATAGTAACTATGCCGCTATCTGCGCCACGCGTCGCCGGCAGCTCGAGCGCGGATGTAGGCTGAGGCGCGGCCGGAGGTGCCGGCACAGGAGAGGGCTCAGCAGGGCACGACAGTACCGACGACTGCAACAGAGACTGGTCGGATGTGTCAAAAGACATGTTCATTGTTAGGTCAGCAGTCTTGCGTATTGCGGACGGGTGTATTTTCGTTTTGTTTGTTGCGGTTTGTTATATTAAAACATAAAGGACATTTCCAATTAGAACGACATTCCACCGAAAGTCCGTAGAACTGCTCATTTTTTAGGTTTAAACATTCAGAATGGTACTTGGAGCGGCAACGACTGCACTGCAGGTGACGGTTCGATTGTATCTTGTTGTTGCAGGCCGAATAATCCATATTCGTACTTTTACTAGTTACGCTCATTGATCGTTACTGGCAGATATCGAACACCGACAGATATATGTGATTTGCTGTTATAAGTTAGTCAGGCGTTTGAAGCACTTGTACGTGTAGCTCAGAGAATGTCAGTTGCAATATAAGTGAACACTGAATGAAGTGGGTACTTCGACTAAATTGCAATAATCACTAAACCAAAACAAAAAGTTTGTTTCACCAAATTACGCACTAAAATCGCTCCAATTACTAGATTTTTATTCACCAAGTTGTTCTGTTGTGTTTAAAAAAAGACACTAACACTATTTATGTTCAAAACAGTCACTTTTTCACTTTTATTTGATTTAAATATGCGGGACGTGTTTGTTCCTTTCCAATGACAGATGACGAAAAAAAAAAAAAAAAGAATACTTCTACTTCTTCGTCGTGTCAATGATACTACATTTTGCATGTCATGTCTGCCGAATGTCAGGTGTCCGCTGGGCGAAGGTCTGTACTACTTGGGTACCGAACGCGGAACGACCTCAGGGTCGACCCAGACAAAGGAGGCGTAATGACCTAGACGAACATGACACAAACTGGGCCACCAAAACTGAAGACCGGGCTGTCTGGTAGGAGGGAAGAGAGGCCTTTGCCCAGCAGTGGGACACAATAGGCTGATAAAAATATTAAACTTACTACTTAATTATAACTTATTTTTTGTAAATACTGTATGGAACTGTATGAACTGATACTAGCATACTGTATGAATAGATTAATTTACAGTATCCAACGTAGCGTCTGTAGCACGACTAACTACGGTGATCTAACACGTTAATCGAAGCTAAGCAACGGTCGATGCGGGAAAGTGTTTTTAAAGTAACATTTTCATAAGGGCGCTAACGTGGGTCGGATGACTTTTTGTCAGTCTTAGCACAAGCTGTCGTTAAAACAAGTCAGAGGACGGACGGCTTGAAAACGACACCAGAGATTGACCACTTAACTCATACAAAGAAGCAGTCAGTCAGAATAAATTTATGGTCGTTGTCGGTAACTATAACGAACATAATGAAGGAAGGCACTGGGAAATACCTTTTTTATGTGAGGAAATGCATTTACATATTTGCATGCCCATATCCAGGGTATGTCGGTTTCGACGCTAGAAAGGCATCACTACCGACTAAAACCTCACGATGGTCTCACCGGTAAGGTCGGGATGTGATTCCGTTCCTCCCATTTAGTACCACCCCGCCCACCTCACCAGCGAGGCTCCTCTTCAGGGGACGACTTCCCTGCAGTGCACGTGGTGCACCGCGACCACCTCGGGAACCGTGAGGGCAATGGACAACCCCGGTTCGACGTCCTAGATCCCTCGCAACGGGTCAGGTGCGTGGCCCCGTCACCTGCCACTACGGCCGCAGAGAATAGGGAGAGTGGTAGTTTGTGGTACCACTCCCTTCTCCCTGCAGCCTCACCCCGTCCGCCATCTAACGGTAGCGACGCGGTGGCGTCGAGGCTGCATTGTAATACTGATCGTTGTGATGATGATGATGATGATGTACCTGTTTGAAGCTCTCCCGGTCCTCGCTGGCGGGCGCGATCTGCAGCAGCGCGAGCACGTAGTTGTGGTAGAGGAACACGTGGCCGACGGGCGCCAGCAGCAGCTTGGGCAGGTAGTACTTGACGGCCAGCCGGAACCCGTGCCCCGCCGTGTCCAGCCGCTCCGACAGCTGCAACGTCATTGCAAGATTCAGTTCCCTCCGTCCTATTCCACCATTGGACGAACAGGGATACACCATGGCGGCATCGTTATACCGTGGAGGTTCCAAAGGCGCGTACAAATACAAATAATTTATTGATAACATCAAAGTTACAAGTCAAAGCATTCTAAGCTGTTTGCCTCCACCTCCATTGTGCGAAACGTGCAGGTCTAGAATTTTTTGACGAGCTCCCTGTTCCCTGAGAGCTACAATCTGGCGGTTTTCAAAGCAAGAGTGAACCGGTTTTTTCAATTAACGTCATTACATACTAGCTGCACCCCGCGGTGTTACCCGCGCTTTATTAGATAATGAATAATTTTCCCCGTTTTTTTTTGCACATTTTCCATTGTTTCTCCGCTCCACTTTGTTGCAACGCGATGTCATATAGCCTAAAGCCTTCCTCGATAAATTGTCTTGTCAACACAAAAATATTTTTTCATTTCGCACCAGTTATTTCTGAGATTAGCGCGTTCAAACAAACAAACAAACTCATTAGCTTTATAATCTTATATATAAAATTGCCGTGTCACAGTGTTAGTTACCGTACTCCTCCGAAACGATTTGACCGATTTTTACCAAATTTTATATGCGTATTCAGTAGGTCTGAGAATCGGCTACTATCTATTTTTCATACCCCTAAGTGAGGCAAAACAAAGTTTGCCGGGTCAGCTAGTATTAGTATAGATATAAATTAGTGTATGTGTGTACTCACAGCGGGATCGTCGCATATGTTCTGCAGCGCGTCCCTTGACTCCTTCCGGGTGACGATGTTAGCGTAGCGCACGTACGCGCGGAACTCTTCCACTTCCGCCAACTCTGCGGAACATACTCTACTGTTACCATTTATTTTTTAAACAAGGCATCTTAATATTTTCGCGTAGAAAACGGTCACACTTACTTACGAGATCCGCACGCGCACTGATCTCGTCGACGGTCCGTGTAACACTCGCCCCTGAAGATGGTGCTCGGAAAGCACCGAAACTGCTGGACTCATTCCAACTTTTAATACTAAGTAAGTGTGACCGTTTTCTACGCGAAAATTTATTTTATTTTTTTATACTCATTTCATATATGGCTGATTAACCCCATACTGAACCATTTCTAGTTTGTATTATGGTTGCTAACACAACTGATATACTACATATACATACATACATATTTTATATAGATTCATATCTAACACCGAGACCAACACCAACAAATTGATCAGCACAAAGATGTTGGCCGTGCCGGGAATCAAACCCGGAACCTTCTGATTCGCAGTATAGAAGTGTCACCAATAGGAATGAACCTACTTGCTACGTCCCGGATATAAAGAGGAGCCAGCCTATTTGTTTGAGCGCGAAGAAGTATCAAACATACACACACTCACAAACTTTTGCATAGTATTTATAATTTTATTATAGTAGGAAGCAGGATTTATAATTTTGTAGGAAGTACAATTCATAATATTAGTAGGTAGTAGAATTTATAAGATTAGTAGGTAGTAGGATTTACATATAATATTAGTAAGTAGCAGGATTTATAATATTAGTAGGAAGTAGGATTTATATTATGAGTAGGTAGTAGGATTTATAATATTAGTAGGAAGTAGGATTTATATTATGAGTAGGTAGTAGGATTTATAATATTAGTAGGAAGTAGGATTTATATTATGAGTAGGTAGTAGGATTTATAATATTAGTAGGAAGTAGAATTTATGTTATGAGTAGGTAGTAGGATTTATAATATTAGTAGGAAGTAGGATTTATATTATGAGTAGATAGTAGGATTTATAATATTAAAAGGTAGTAAGTAGTATTTAAAATATTAATAGGAAGGAGGATAAATAATCTTAGTAGTATGATCTGCAAACCTTCGAAGCAGCTCCCGATGTACGGCTGCGGCGAGTCCTGCGACATCTCCATGGCGTCCTCGAGGTTGCCTAGCAACGTCACCGTCAGCTCGTATATGTCCACTATGTTGCCGAATATTAGGGAGATTGCCTGCAACAAATTCACAACACCATTTTTGAATAGTGCATCTTCACCTTATCTCACTTTATATGAGGTCAGTATGGTATAAATACAATCCTATCATTTGTCATTTCTGTAATCAGATTTTTGAACAGTGTGTTCTAAGCCGAAACTAGAGGGGTAAGTGTGGGCCACCAAAAATGGCATCGGGACTTTATGGTCAGATTTAACCCATCGTTATTGAAAAAGGAATAATCTCAAAAAAAAATAATGACTTATAAGAAGTAGCGCCTGTAGCTCGGCTAATAGTAATAGTAGCAGCGTTACCGCAATTAAGCTTTTCCGCGTAGGCTTTTCCAGCGGGGCGGGGCGCGTCTACTCCGGCCACCCGGGTTCCTCCAGAAAAGCCAGCAGCTCGGATAACTAAGGTTATGATCTGACGCGATCATCGAAGTTAAGCAACGGTCGATACGGACAGTCTTTGGATGAATGAACATGCACAAGACAGTTTTTAAAAAGTGGCATTATCTGGGTGCTACAGTGAGACAGATAACACATTAAATTTTAGATCCAGGCTGTTAGTCTTAGTACAAGCAGTCCTTAAGCTAAGTCAGAATCAGAAAACGACTCCAGAGCTTGACCACTCTAACTCATACAAAGAAGCAAAGCTACATCAGCTGGTTGAAGAAGAGAGCCTGACTGCGGAAACTGGCCCGTTCACCTATTACCCTCATTATTTCTCGCCATTGCCACTACATATATTACTGGTTAGTACTGGGCACTGTTTGTCACCTTCCTTTCACCTATTTATAATGTAGTACTGCTTCTACTAAAGCGTGCATAAACCATTATATTAGTGACATGCCCCCCTTAACTTGGTCGAAGATCTGAGACTTCATCGACCTTCACCGATGTGCTAATTGAATAAAATTAATTTTATAACAAATTTATCATCTTAGGAAATATATTAAAAATGGGTTGCCTAAAAAAACCTGGACAGAATATTTAAAAAAATATTTATTATAAAATTTTAAAAAGAACTACTGGGTTGCCAAGTGTGAACAGGTATGTCGAAATCAGCTACTTTCAACCGATTCGATAATAGGAAATCGGGAATCGAACCCGGAACCTTCTGATTATCAGTCCGGCATGGCAACCATTACGCCAACGAGGTCGTCAAACAAAGTAAGTAACAGCGTCAACACTTACCCGACTATCAGACTCGAGAATCTTCTCCAGCTCGTCTTTGAACACGCGTATAATGAGGTTCAAGTCCCGCAGGAAGTTTTTCTCATCAGTTAGCAAGTCTCGTACTAGTTCCGCGTAGGACAGACTAGCTCTCCGGCCGGTGCCGCCCGCGTTCCTACGCTCGGTGCCGGACGGCGCGGGGGGCAATTCCGACTCTTGGTAGAACATATCCATTAGAACCTAGAAGAAGAGACAAGAATGAATGAATGAAATAATGAGTGAATGAATGTTATATATTTTCCAATAAGTCACAAAGGTATTACATTTCACTTATAATAACTAAACTTTAAATTGGAATCGGAATGATTTTAAACATAGAACAGAAAATTAAAGAAAAATCTTCACTGATTCAGTTCTTCATTAAGTTGTACTAGAAGATGTATGCTGCTGCCTTATAAGCTATTTGTGAATCCAAGTGTGTGTATGTTAGTTACTTTTTCAAGCTTCACCGGCTGATCCAATTTCGATGAAATTTGGTGTAGAGGTAGGTAAGACCGGGTAGGTAGAATGTATGTATAAGTGAATTCATTGGACTTGAAAACTAAATATATTGTTTATACTATAGCATTAACGAATTCATTAAAATTACTGTATTAAATATAATAATTAATTTTAGAATAATCTTATTAATGGAAAAGAATCATTTAATGAATTTAATAATGAAATACGTGTAATTTTATTCATAAATGTATATAAATATGTTTTCATAATTAATTGTATTTAGTATTTAAATGACTTGTAACTATGTGTTATGAATAAATAAACTAAACTAATCATTAACTTCCAAATAAAATGTCTCCCACTCACCTTATCAGCGCACATGGCAGTCTTAATATCTCGGCAAGTGATAGTTTCATAGCCAGATTTCTGTGATATTTTCTTGACAAAGTTCCCGGCTAACTTCAGTATATCACAACTCACGTACTCCAGTATGCAAGTTATGAACACAGAGACAGACATGTCGATCTTGTACATTAGCACCTCCTGCAATTATAAAAAAAAAATTACTAACCCATGACAGTATGAAATGTATATATATTTTTTTTATATTCATTCACACACGGCTGGTTAGCCCCATACTGAACCATTTCTAGCTCGTATTATGGTTGCTAACACAACTGATATACTACATATACATACATACATATTATATATAAATACATATTTTACAGCCAACAAATTTAGTTAAGGTTGTTCGCTAGCATGCTGCAAGTGCTCATATGCCGCTAGATGGCGTTAAATAGGTATAAGTTAGTTATATTCATCCCAGCAGCCCAAGTGATTTCTTTTGTAACTTCAGAATCGGTTCGCGAAATCTACTGTTAATATATTATTTTTAAGGCTCATCACAAAACAACATATATTAAGCGTTGATAGCAAAAATTTACAAAAAGCCATATAAAACCCATATCTACTATCATCTATTCTGTGACGATGCGGCTACACTCACACTAGCATTGACAATTTTTTTTGTCACTTGAACTTCAGCATATTTGAATATGGATGCCAATTTCGAACGCTCAATTGTCGATTATATAGCTCGTTCGTAGAGGAAGCATTTTTGGAACATGAAATATTTTTATGATTTGAATTGACCATGGTTCGAATCTCATGAATTGTTCTTGCTATTTTATTTTGTTTGAAACTTTTTTTTTTAAGGAAAATTATGAGAAAGAATATATTTTCAATAGGTTTCGTTTTCGTGTATATAATATTCATAGCGCATACCTTCAAACCTCAAACGAAATTAGAAAAGTAAAAATCTATAGGGTACATGATATAAATAACAAGAAAAAACTTTTCTCACGAATCATCTAACATACTGCATGAAACAGTTGTATTTTTCGCATGATTCCAAAATGTAAGCCCTTTCATTTGGGAAAGTTGCGAATAATATCATATCCAATATTTTGTATTCGCGGACATGCGAATACCATCATACATAGCTAAGAACATCAAAACCGGAGCTAGACACATATGTACCTTCTACATACAGTGCGTGCGTGGGGTGCCAAAATCTGATAAAGCTACGTATCCAGAGACCTTTTATTGATGAAACCTAATTTTTACTCTATCTTATCAGCTTCAAGTCTAATGATCAGAAAAGTAAATAATTACATATTATCAGGGAATTTATATTTATTAGACTATGGATACAATTTTAGCTACATTTGAAATAAAAAAAAACTGTTATTATTATTCTAAGGTAAGAGGCCTGTCGAAATCTTAGTTATAATAAATGTACATCTGGCAGTTTACATGTATCGTTGATATAATTATACACTAGTGGCCCGTCCCGGCTTAGCACGGGCATAAAAAAAATTGAATTCTAGGAGATATGTTTGAAAGTCGTTCAGATGTGTAATATGTTATTCGTTACAAACAAACATTTAAATTTTATCGCATTATAATTTTGACATAGATTAAAGTTTTTTTTTGTATTTATGGGTTCCGCTGCTCTCAAGACATACTAAACGACACCCGCCACAACTAACTTTTCTTAGCGCATGCGATGAAACAAATTTTTTACTCTTTTTTTATACCTTGTGTTACATTACTGGAGTCTTAATAAGAAGTTCTTACCCTTTGCAACAAAATATAATGCCTATGTCATTTGGGGATAATGTAACTTCCCAACGGTGTAAGAATTTTTAATTTTAGTCCAATAGTTTCGGAGCCTATTCGCGTCAAAAAAACATAAAAACATCCAAACAAACAAACAAACAAGCCTTTTGTAATTATGAGATTGTTAAAGATATTGATAGGTAAACAAAAGACGTAGGTATAAAAATTTGATATAATTGGCCAAGTACGAACCGGGCTCGCGCGTGAAGGGTTCCGTACCATTATTAAAATATGGCGAAGAAACATGTTTTTTGTATGGGATCCCCATATCAAACATTCATTTTATTTTGAAAGAAAGAAAGAGAGAAATCATGAAAGAATCTACCAAGTGTCATTGTAAAGATAGAGTAAAAAGAGGTAATACGTAGCTTAATATTCTGTAGAATTCTTTAGTGTCCTGTTATCGTTTTTGATATTGAGCAAAAATACAAAATATAACACGTCTTTTAAGGTACACTTTAAAAACGTGTCATCCACTCTTTATATTTGTATATTTTGTGTTTTTAGTATTTGTTGTTATAGCGTATCTAGTACTTGTATACTCTTGGGCTATAGCATTGGATTATAGGCAACGGAAACAAATAATTTGTGAAAGTTTCAGCTATCAAGGTGTATTAGAAACAGCCTGGTGACATAAAGACAGACAACGAATATTTTGTAAAAGGCATTCGTTTTTATCTTTTAAGTACAGAAAAGATCGCAGTAGTATATTAATTTCATTCTTAGGGTACCTAACCCTAAAAATTATTGCTGCAATATAAATACGTTTTTTTAAGTATGTCAAATATGACAAACTGACATTGACATAACTAAATTTCATTCAAATAATCAAACAAAATTATACATATTTTAAATTTTTAATTCTATTACGATACTTAATATAAAAATAGCAATAATTTATTTAAAAATAATAAATAAATTTCATCAAACTCTTTAACAATACTTTTTTTGATCCTGCCATCTAACGGAATTTTGTTGATTTATTACTACGGATGGTAAGCTTGGGTTCATGTTTGGCAGAGAGAATGACACTAACGGAAACGGAAACTAACAATGTATACGTATACATGTCACCAACTTAGCTGTTCAGGTGGCCAAAATTGGAATTACAAGTTCGACAGCACTCTTAGGTGGCAACAAATCTCCACTAGCGACACTGTCAACTGAACAGCTAAGTTGTTGCACTGCACTCATACATGTGTATTTTGCTGGAAAAAATCACGCTGATATATCTGTTTTGCGATAAAAAATGTATAATATTACCTATTTCGCGCCCCAATTAGACCATTTTAAGTTTATGTTAAGTGATTACTATTTAAAAATCTTAGAGGAAATGGTTGCCAGTCTGAGAAGCATTTAGTATGGGGCTCGGAAAGCCTTAAGCACAAAGATGTTGACCGGGCCGGGAATCGAACCCGGAACCTTCTGATTAGCAGACCGGCATGGTAACCTTTACGCCAACGAGGTCGTCAAATCAAACTAGTTTATGGGTGGAGACAGGAAAAGTCTGTATTACGGTGAAGCTGCGCGATGTTACTCCCGGGATAAAAAATACCCTGTGTGTTAATCCAGGGTCTTAGCTATCTCCGTACCAAATTTCATCGCAATCGGTTAAGACGTTGGATCGTGAAGTGACAAATATTCACAATTACACACAAACTTTCGCATTTATAATACTTACAAGCTGCGCCCCGCGATGGTACTCGCGTAAACCAGGGATGTAAGAGGTTGGTCCGGAATAAAAAGTAGCCAACTTGTTAATTCAGGGTCTAAGCTATCGTCATACCAAATACTATGCAAATCCAATCAGGTGTTTGACCATTACGGTGTAACAAACATAAACACATAAACTTTCGCATTTATAATACGACTAGCTGACCCGGCAAACGTTGTTTTGCCTCACTTAGGGGTATGAAAAATAGATTGTGTAGCTTATATGACACGTTCGTAGATTTACCATAGCAGCGCCATCTATTGATTACTTACTCAACCCAGTCGAAAGGTATTGACATCTGTTAGAATCATTTGGAGTTAACAGATAATTGTGACTGTCCAATAATAACAGACAATAATTAGCAATCTAATCTAACAGGCAACAATTACTATCCTCAAGTTGGATCGAACTGCACATGGTGTGCGAATTTTATTATAATCGGTTAAGTGGTTTAGGAGTCCATTGAGGACATACATTGTGACACGAGATTTATATATATTAAGATTAGTAGGAAGAAGAAAGAAGAAGATACCTTCTGCAGCAAGGTGTGTATCTTGTCGAGCGGCAACACGGCGCGGCGGCGGCGCTGCGCGGTGGCGTCGCGCGCCTCCGCCAGCGCCCACTTGTCCAGCGGCGTGGGGAACGTGCGCGCCACGCGCTCCTCCACATCCTGATAACACCACAAATGTATTCATGATTAATGAATATGAAATAAATATTAATGTATGTATTAATATTCACTAAAAAGAATAATATTATAAATATAAAAAAATACTAGCGACCAGGCAAACGTTGTTTTGTCTTAAAAATAGATATGTAGTAGCCGATTCTCAGACCTACTGAATACGCATATAAAATTTGGTAAAAATCTGTCAAGCCGTTTCGGAGGAATACGGTAACAAACACTGTGACACGGAAATTTTATATACAAGAAATTTAATTCGATACCCTCATTTGCAAACCTACTAACTCCTCTGCAGATTTTTTACGGGAGAGGCTCAAAAAGTAATTGTATTTTATTTAGATAAATAAAAAGTAATATATCTGTACTTTTATTATAATAATAAAAATTACGCATAGTTTTTAATGGGATTTAGGTTTTTCATTATTACGTAAAATAAAAAATACAATGAAGTTTTGAGCCTCTCCCGTAAAAAACCTGCAGAGTTAGTAGGTTTTCAAATTAGGGTATCTATATATATACTAGCTGACCCGGCAAACGTTTTTTTACCTTAATAAAAAAATAAAATCTAAATATACAGTAGCCGATTCTCAGACCTTCTGAATACGCATATAAAATTTGGAAAAAATCGGTCAAGTCGTTTCGGAGGAGTACGGTAACAAACACTGTGACACGGAAATTTTATATATAAGATATATAATATTTATTTCTATATGTGAATTCATATTCATTTATTCTTATCTTAACTTCTAAGTTTTTAACCGACTTCAAAAAAGGAGGAGGTTATTATGTATATTCGACTGTATGTATTTTTTTTATTTACATTATTTTATATAAAAAATAAAATACAAAAATATTATAAAATCCTAAAAGCTAGAATGCCACTGGCAGCGAGGCGCGGCCCAAGCTAACGGCGGTAGGAGCTACAGGGACAGGAACCTCCGGACAATGCGCGCCGTGTCGAGTATGTACACAACCCCTGATCCATCCATGTAGCGAGAGCCTCGCGAGATGTTGGTTGAAGCTCTTCGCTATGAACCCGTTTACGGCTTTTATCGGGATAATCATCGTCAATTCAATGTGTGAGTGGCGGTAATCTCGTGAGCCAAGTCAAGGTACTTGCTGACATTGTCCTCGGCCATAAATTAATGATAAAAAAAAAAACAAAAACTATTATCAAAAACAACATATTTAATTGAAGTAGTAACAAATACAGTTGAATTGTAAATTTGTTTTCTATCATTCCATACCCAAAAGGACTTGTTACTAATACACCATTATCCATCTGTCCATCTGCCTGTCATCAGGCTGTACCTCATAAACCATGATAGTAAGTTTACTTCTATTACTGCTATCACAAAGAATACTAAGAACAGAATAAAATATATTGATTTAGAAGGGTTACCATACAACAAACATGAATGTTATAATTTTTTATAGCGAGTTTCAGTTTCCAAATTTGATTATTTTTCATTAATAGTAGCATTAAATAGGTACATGCAATGTAAATTAAATTGGCTCACTATCAATTGTGACACCCTGATTAGGGTACATTGGATGTTTTATCTAATATATAAAATTTCTATGTCACAATGTTAGTTACCATACTCCTCCAAAATGGCTTGATTGATTTTTACCAAATTTTATAAGTGTATTCAGCAGGTCTGATTATCGGCTACTACTTATTTTTCATACCCCTAAGTGATAAGGGTTGTTCTGACTTTTAATGTTGTAATGTTTTGACTTTTTGACTTATGACTTCATGACATACCTGCACAGTGAGAGGTGATGGTGCTGCACAGAGCATGGCAAGCAACCGCAGACAGAGTGACTCCACATACTGCAATGCACTTTCTTCTGCGCTTAACGTAGGGTGCACTTGTTCTAAGACCTGTGGACAACACATGGTTTTAGACCAAATAGTAAAGAATTGGGGCTAGAACTACTCAAGATTCTGAGGTCAAGATTTGCTGAAATTGGGCGAACACTAAAAGAGAAGATGTGGAAATTCTGCTCCGGATTGTACCTGGTGCAAAGGCTATCTATCCATCTTTATACAACAAGGCAATGCCATGAGTGTTATGGGTACCTTTCTGTCACATTCTGTCCGGAGTAGATATCTAAATTAGTCTCTAATTTTAATTTTGTTATTTATTTTAAATAATAGTAAAGTGAAATTATTTATTTTCCAATATTAAATATACAATATAGTTCTCTACTTATAAGTTTGTAATATATGGACATTGATTGAAGCCAGACAAGTTTAGTAAACAAAATTTAGTAAATAAAATATATAGTACAGAAATTAATATGTAGTAAAGTTTATTACTTATATTTTTGTTTTCATATTAGGACACATTTCACACACGACTGGTAACCCCATAATGAACCAATTCTAGTTTGTATTGTGGCTGCTAACACAACTGATACTACATATATATTACATACATATTTTATATGATACATATTTAACACCCAGACCAACAGCCAACAAATTTGGTTCAGCACAAAATTGTTGGCTGCACCGGGAATCGAACCCGGAACCTTCTGATTGGCTATTATATTATAGCTGTGAATTAATTATAAGGAAAGTTCTTTATCAAAGGTGTGATAATGGGATTATTTCACTAACTACATTTCACATAACAATGTAATAGGTAGTTTGATTGAATCAGCTGATTTCTATTTGCTGTCTACTGCTAGACAATGTAAGATGCAATTGATGCAGCTCCGCGCGTGTTTACAATCAAATGTTACTATACATTTACGGATATTGATAACAGTACAAAAGACCTTGAGTAATACTGATATTTTACCCGTAAAACCTACCATCTGGGCGGATAATATTAACTGAAATCTGACTAAAACTGGCTCTGAAACACTGTTAATGTCCAGTTAGGAGCTTTATTTGCGTTTTCATAAAGTTACGAGCCAGGAATCTTGTACAATGACAAAAGATGCGTGTAGGAGAGTTGTTGTTAGCGTACCTTTCTCAGAGGGTTTACAAAGAGCCCTCGCCATTTTTCCGCGTTATCAGGGTCCTGGAAATCGTACCCTCGCGTCTCCTCCACGGTCGGTAGCATGTTACCCGGGACAAGTCTGGCGGAACCATGTAAACACTGTTACCAAAGCAGGACATGGAAAATCATTTCTCTCCACGCGCTCGACACATTACACCCACAGATATCACAATTAACCTTTTCTAAATTTCTGTCCAATATTTTGTATAAGGTTTAAACATTAAAATTCGATCACAAAAGGGACTTATTTGAAAAATACATTCTTTGATCCATTTGGTCGGCTAAACGACGCCATTTTCAATTTATTTTGTCTATGGTTGTCTGTGTTTCATCGAGCGATAAGTTTCTGTATTGGTCTATGTATGAAACTTTTCGGTGTGAAGAAGGCCGAAGAAACGTAACTAGGCTTTTTGAACGAATTACGTTTCGTTTGACACACGTTTGACAATACAGATGACGTCAAATCACTGACCTCTATTTCTACTAGTACTGTAGAAATAGAGGTCAGTGCGTCAAATCAAATACATTCAAAACGTCAACCAGCTAACTGTCACTACGGTGTCACAACATTGCAGAAATTGCATTTGCAACATTGCTGATTGCATGAAAGTGAATCACGAAGAAATAGAATAGTATATTTGAGGAATAAATTAATTGATAACTTATGATGTTTGCTATTGCGCTAAGTTTTATTTTGCTTAGTACTGCGTGCAATGCTCAACCGAATCCAGATATACCAAAGAAAAATTTCAATTATGGCACGTAAGTTATTAATTCAACGTTTGTTTACAATTTTTCTGTGGCCTTTTTTGTCTAAATAACGCCCAGATCATCTTTGTTACGGTGAGAAAATCATATTAAGACATTTTCTTTGATAACTTTTAAAAATGTGTTGTGGTAAGTTTATTTTTAAGTTATAAAATAGCTGTTACTGTGACCATATATCCAACATGCATATTATATTTTCGAAATAATTCATTATATACACAACTGTAGCTCCTAGCTATTTAAGTGGTCTTAATTCAATGACTTATTTACATGTAGGTAGTCCCTAGTTATTAAAACCACTCTGCACCCAATAAATATAGGGAAACAAAGTATATAAATGAAATATCATATTAATCTCGAAATTTCCAATAACAACATTTCAGTAGTCCCCCTATTCTCAGTTAGGTATGAATGTCCCTAACTCCTATATTTATTGTAAATCAGAATGAGCTGCTAGATCTATTGAAAATTCATATTACCTACAAAAAATAGAATAAGTCATTGTTGTTTTGCTCTAAAATAATGGTTTTCCTTGTCTACTTATGGTTTTGTTTTAATTATCTTACTTTTCCTATTACCCACTATTTTTATTTTTGTTTTTATATGTTTGTTTATTTTTTTCTGTTACAATTTTTTTTATTTATTGGAATATAATATTTTTTTGTTATTTTATATGTGAAATAGCAAATCACAAAAAAGTCAAATGAATATTTTAATAAGTACCTATTAGGTTTATTCAAATCCTGTTTTATTTTAATTGTTTCTATATTTTTTTTCTCCTATACTAAATAGATGTAAATGCTGTAAATAGGAAGTAATAAAAATCTTAATTTTGTTTCAGATATTATTATGATACAAGAATAAGTGTAACTGTGAGCAATAATACTGAACAAATACTAGACTTTAATGAAGTAAGTTACTTTTAAGTTAGTTAGTAATTTTGTACGCAGACATTAAGCTGCCAGTATTTATTTATTTATGTATTTATTTATTTATTTATGTATGCCTCTGACATGGGATGGCATTAATACTATTTAAGTACAAAACTAACATGGTTATACATCTTTTGGGATTCTATTATTAAATTTAATTACATACTAGACCCTGGTCATCATTCTCTGTCACTTAGAATAATAATATGTTTTAAAATTATTATTATTTTACTTTTTATTTTTACAAGTATTATTTATGTATGGTTATTGGAATATAAGTAAGTAGTTTGTTATAACTACATTTGGAAGATCCTCTAAATATTCAATGTAATGACTTATAAATAAAACTTTATATAAGTAGGTTTATTGGAATAAATTTAAAAAATAATTATTTTATATTATAGTTTTCTTCATAATAAGTATTATAGTATATAGTATGAATGATTTTATTAGTGTGAACCTGTTTTTGCTGGGCAAGCTTACCAGCTTGCCCAGCAAAAACAGGTTCACTCTTGCTTGAAAGTTGCTAGATTATAGTTTTCGGGAAACGGGAAACTTGATGTGCCGACCCCACCTAGTGGGAAAATATTGGAGAAGAAGAAAAAGCAGAAGTGGATGGTTGGCAAAGAATTCCACACTTTTACGGTATTTTGATTTTCTAGAAATTTCCTAGTAAAAAAGTCGAATAAACCATTGTTACAGGTTAATGACACATATCAAGTATATCCAACTCGTGTGCATGTGTCTACCAACGACACCATACCGTTAGACCACCCTGTGTTTGTTACTGCCACACAACAAAAAGGTGAGTTATGAATATTCTCATAAGTGCCAGGTGGTGGTACACGCGTTAATCTTTATACCAAACTGGCAGATCGTTCCGGCTTCGCACAAGCTATTTTTTTTTAAGATTTCAAGCTAAGATTTTTTTATTGTGAATAAAATAATATATTTTTTTTAATTATAAAATTTAGATAAAATAAGTTACACAATAAAATGGAGCCCACAACTAACACGGATCCAGTTACAGATAGTTACAAAGAGGAACAAAATTTAGTCTACGTTACTCAGGGATAATGTAGGTTCCCAACGGTGAAAGTTTTTTCAAATCGGTCCAGAAATTTCGGAGCCTATTCGCGTCAAACAAACAAACAAAACTTTTCCTCTTTATATATTGTTATAGATATAATTATGTAGATTTCAACGCAATCGGTTCTGTTGTTTGAGCTTGAAGAAGTTCTACTGCGCTTCAGTTCGCTCAATACAGTGTAAACTCTACGACACTGAAGTGTATTTTATGGCGTTATAAAGAGTGGTCGTTAAATGTAGAGAATGTATCATTGTATGGAAAACGAGCTAAACCAACTAAATATTTCCGCGTAGAAAACGGTCACACTTACTTATTATTAGAAGTTGGAATGAGTCCAACAGTTTAGGTGCTTTCCGAGCACCGTCTTCAGGGGCGAGTGTCACACGGGCCGTCGCCGGCGAGATAAGTGTGACCGTTTTCTACGCGGAAATATTAAGATGCCTTACGTGAACAGTTTACAATGCTTAAACCAACTAAAGCCAATTGATTTCGACGCTTGAGAGTTTGTAGTTAAATCGAGTGACGTTACATGGAGTTTACACTGTATATACATATAGCGTGGCTGAACACTAGTACAACTTTGTCTCAAGCCATCTGACCTGAACGTAATAAACACACATAATATGAGTGTGATATTCCCTCAGGTATATCGTCATGGGAGCTGCCGATGGTGGTCCAAACGGGAGATACGTCTATTCTATTCAATGACATGTCCAGAACGCTGTGTCCGCACGATGCTGGACCCGGTAAGAAAAAAATAAGCTATAAAGCTCACAAAAAATGAAATATAATTTAAATAATATCAATAAATCTTACTTAATATTTCACACAAAGCTGGTTAGACCCATACTAAACCATTTCTAGTTTGTATTATGGTTGCTAACACAACTGATATACTACATATACATGTATACTTTACATAAATATATACTTTATATTGATACATATTTAACTAGTCTAATGCTCTTTAGTGCCACATAATACCCAGGCTCAAAAAGTTGTCATAATTAAAACAAGATAAACTGATTGAAAAACTATAAAATCTGTATTTTTTGTGAACATACATATAGAGAAACATACTAACGTAGTTATTTTTTTAAATCTTATTCCAGATATAAAGACAGAGAACCGGCCCACAATACACATAACTACTCAAAACCCACAAAATACGACTGTTGATATAAAACTGCGAAGAGTTACCGACTTCTATGTGGAAGTCAATAAGGTAATTAAGTGTTCCTGATGTAATTTTTTTTCGACGTACCTTTAGCAGTGGAGACTCTGGGTAGTTGGAGCAGTGAGGCGAAGAAATTTATCCACAAGCTAGGTCTTAGGATAAATAACATCACCGGTGACTCCCGCTCCGGGTCGTTCTTGGTGCAGAGGTTGGCCATAGCTATTCAGCGCGGTAATGCAGCGAGCGTGATGGGCACCTTTGCACCGGGGGCGATCAGGGGCGGGTTATTTGATTAGTATTAGTTTTAGTTTTTAATATGTGACATTTTTATTGGACGATTGTTTAATAAATTTATTTATGAACTAGCAAATTTTTATCCTAAAATATATTACATATAATTTTTTTTTTATGTTGTAAGTGTTTGAATAAAGTGTTTATCTAACTATCTATCTCTCGACACCAGAGCTTGCCCATAGGAAGCTCATATGAAGAAGAAGAAAAGTGGTAAACACTTTTGATCATCTGTGGTAGTGAAAAAATCATTTAATTTTCAGGAAGTATCTCTCAACGCCACGCCGAGTACACCAAAGTATTATTATTTCTCGTTCGATCAGAACCCGTGGAATGTCAGCCGACATGGCCTCGGTGGCTTACCAGTGTAAGTACTAACTGCGAAACATAGATTGTAACTTTGACATACGATTGGCTACAATACTCTTTTTCTACATCACATACACTTTTTCCACCGTTCTTTTTAGACGACATTGAATTTGTATTATTGTTATTTGTGTTATTATTTTTGTTAGTAGTAATAAACCCATTTTGTGTTTTTTAAACCAGTTTTGTCTCAATAGCGCTTTTTACTTTTAGTATAATTATGTACTCGTAAGTATGTATTTTTCAAATCGGTCCAGTAGTTTCGGAGCCTATTTGCGTCAAACAAACAAAAAATCAAACTTTTCCTCTTTATATATTGTTTATCTACTAAGTTGGTAACAATAACGTGGTATTATATTTCAGATTTAACTACACTATACCAAAGAGCGTTATTATCGTGATAGACTCGTTTGACGACCTCTGTGCTACCGTCTCCATACAGAACAACTCAGTAAGTACCGGGTTATTCGACATGGCTGTACAGTACCCGGCGATTAATATTGCACATCGACCTTTCAAAAACAATTGGCTTATTTCGCCTTCGTTATCTATGTCGCAAGATATACAAACAGTCCGAAAGTGACGACTGACAAACGTCTTATGGGTAATGTGCGACAGGGATAACGATCTACGAAGCCGAAATTAGCCGATTGTCTCTTTCCAAAGATCGATGTGCAATATTCATCGTCGGGTAATGTGTAATAAGCTAAGCTGAAATGAACAAAAATAAATTAGCAGCCCAACCCCGCGGCTCGGTCACCCTAAAGACGGTATAAGAACAAAATAACATATGTTTTTTTGAAATTCTTATAAAACTTTGCTTAATGATAGGGCTACGATTTTTTTGACGTGACAACGTCTTAAATTAGGTTGCGGCTGGGAGTCACTTATGAAAAAGTGTAACGCCCGGTAACGTTACGATGAGTCACCGAACGAGAGAGAGGCCCGCCGAATGCCTTGCGTCTCTCTCCCACTCAACTATGATCGGTCTGCCGCGCGCGCAGCACGCGGCAGACGTTGTCACGTAAAATCTTCGCCCGTAAAACCGACTTTACAGGCAACCATTTTTTCAGTTTATTATCTTATATTAGTGTTAAGAAGTGTTAGAAATCCAAAACACGATTACGAAATTCGATCAAAATTTTATTTTGTTTGATAAATGTCGTATTAAAACTTTAAAATACGACGCTTCTGACAGTAATAGAGATTACGAGTAAAAAAACTTACTTTTTTTTGTGATTAATGATTATATAAAATCGTTTTAGCTCATAATTTCAGATTGTTAAACATTTACTGAGTTTACTTCGTGAAATACTTGCCGCCTCGCTTTTAGCGCTTCGCTCAAATATGTATTACGACTGAACTCGGTACTACATCGCCCTAAAATTTTTAGCTTATTTTTTTATATATTTCAGTGTCCAGTGTTTGACGATGAGAAAGAGATTATGTACCAAGGATACCACTTGACAATGACTTCTAAAGGAGGCATCACGCTTACTGTAAGTACACAAGTCGGCGATAAATATTCTACATCGACCTTTGGAAAGAGACAATCGGCTATTTTCGTCTTCGTAGAGCGTTATCTCTATCGCACGAAATATAAACAGTATCTTTTAGGAGCTGTTGAAATAGTTTTTATATGATTGTACGATATGCAGAAATTATGCGATTGTCTCTTTCTTAAGGTCGATGTACAATATTTATCGCCGGATACTTTAAAACTTTCATGTAAATGGAATTATTAGAAAAAAGTTCTTTTTGATGGTTAAAAGTTCTTTTAGGTTAAGATTTTGCTCTTGTCCTTGCCTTAAATAAAAGTTTTAAAAAGGATTTAAACTTCAAATATACAATTGTTTTTTATTCTAGCAATCGATGTTTCCCACTGGATTCTACGTAGTGTTCGTAGTGAAAGAGAACGATATAGAATGCACGGGTGCAAGCGAGACGGCGATACCACAAGTGGTAACCGACCGGCATAGGCTGAAGAATTTCAGGTTAGAGTTTTCTATTAACCTTCTTATGGTTATTCTATATACGATCTAGAAACGATTACTCAATAAATGTAACCATTTACGATTATTTACGCTGAAACTCTACTCTCTAATTTTCTCTATTGGATCAAGTTACAAATCACTAGACCTAGTAAGAGTGTGGTCTTATTTGAGTTTGAGGAATTTAAGCGTTATTAGTATAGCAATACGGTTGAATTTTCTAACGCTTACTGCGCGTACGATCATAAAAATTTATAGCTGTTATCGCGGAGCAAGATAGTTTATTTTAACGGTACTAGTCGAAACTCAACCTTAAGATACAGTGGTAAGGTTGACTTGAATTGAAATATATTTTTGTGACGTAGCATATTGTAATAGATACAATAGTGTAGTAAACTCATGCCATTTTTTGGGCTGTGTTTGTATGCAACACTGAATCTGGTATATAATTGATCGAAGATCTAGAGTGTCTTATCTTTCTATCTATTGACAAAAGCCTCACGGTTTCAGGTTCAGCATAATAGCAACGGTATCGTACCGTGAATACATAATCGGAGCTATCGTGGTCACACTGTTGGTGATACTTATTATAGCGTTCGTGATACTTGCCGCGGTGCCTTACAGAAACATACAGGAAGGTAAGCTTTCATCCTTTTTACAGTGTTTAGAGTTCCGTGCCTAAAAGGTAAAAACGGGACCCAGTTACTAAGTGTCCGATGTCTGTCTGTCACCAGGCTGTATCTCAGAAACGGTGATAGCTTGTTAGCTAGAATTTTCATAGGTTATGTTCGCCTTAAATTTGCACAAAATATGTGGATTTATGTATATTACTTTTCGAAATGAATAATTAAATGAAAATAAAATATTTTAGATATTTAAGGGCTTCCATTCAACAAACGTAATCTTTTATTATTTATTTATGATAATGGTACGGAACCTTACATGCGCAAGGCCGACTCGCACCTCACTAAATTTTCGTAAGGCGCTAATTTGCACATTTCTAAATCGCGCAAACGAAGTTTTCAACGCGCTTACCACTGGCTTGAGCTAAATGCATGACCTATGGACGGCTGTCACAACATCTATCCGGGGGATATCCCTTTGCTAAATGGAGGCAGACCGTCTCGTTTCTCTATAATATCGACGACTAACAACTTCGTTGGCGTAATGGTTACCATGCCGGACTGCCAATCAGAAGGTTCCGGGTTCGATTCCCGGCACGGCAAACATCTTTGTGCTGAACTACATTTGTTGGTTGTCGGTCTGGGTGTTAAATTGTACCTATATAAAATATAAAAAATATTTATGTATGTATATGCAGTATATCAGTTGTGTTAGCAACCATAATACGAACTAGAAATGGTTCAGTATGGGGTTAACCAGCCGTTGGTAAAAAAATATGATTTTGAAATATTGTCATTATACTTTTGCAGAAGAATTACTAATAGTGGCTGAGCCGGGGCCGTCGACGTCGACGGAAGCGCCTGTCAACGACACACCGACAGTAGTTGATGATGATGATGATGATGAAACAGGTCAGTTCAATTGACTACGATAAATTGATTTAGTATTACTTACTAAGAAAGAGTAATTACAATAATATTACTTACTTGGTGCAAACTGGGGGAGGCTACGCTAATAAGGCGACGTCAGCATTGCAACATTTGACATAATTTAATAATCTCATTTGACACATTATAATTATACTGTTGACATAATTATAATTGACATACTATTCTTTGATTAATTAATCATAATGAATAAAGGCTTTTTACCTTTACTTTTACTTACTAAGCAAGCATTTAGACAGACCAAAAAGAGTTTTTTTTTTTTATAAACTTTTAAACCTTTTTTATTACTTATATTTGAAAAAGCAAATAGCATTCTAGTTTCTAATTATGTTTTTAATTTTTATTTTTAACTACCAGATCGTCCCGGCTTCGCACGGGCTATAAAATAATATAAGTTGCAAAGAGAAACAAAATATAGCCTATGTTACTCAGGGATAATGTAGCTTCCCAACGGTGAAATAATTCTTCAAATCGGTCCAGTAGTTTTGGAACCTTTTTGCGTTAAACACACTTTTCCTCTTTATAATATTGGTAGCAGATGTTTGGTAAAAAAAAAAAATTAGAAACACGATGTACGAATAATTAGAACACAGTTTAAAAAAAAAATTACACAGTTAAAATTTAAATTAGTTTTTTGCGTAACGATGCTACACTGGAAATAAATAATATGTACTATTTGTTATTTACAGAAGAAGTATACACATTAACTGTAGCCAGATTGACAAAAGCACCGCCCGCCACGCTCGCTCGCCGCTCCGAGAGGTAAGCTCAAACCATACACTAACAATTGTAATAGACGCTCCACCTCTTGTTGATAATCGTACTACGTGTATCATTCCATACACGTAGCGGCATCTATTCGTATTTACTTAAAACACAAATTGTCAATTTTTGTTTCACGTTTTAAAAAATATATTTGTGTAATAGTATGTGCATGTATTACTGTCTAGGAAAAATTAGTAAAAAAATCTAGACATTCATTTACTATACTTTTTTTGCAATAATGTGAGTGTTGTTTATAAAAGACATTGCGCACATTTAAAAAAATAAAATAAATGAAGGTCAATTTTATGTGTGATTTTTAGTATGTTGTTTTAATACAACATTGTCCATTTAAGGGTTAAAATGACTTCACTCAATTCACGCAATCAACCATCTTTATATTACTATGCGACTGCAGCGCGTTGCGGAATTTGGCGGCAGCTAGGCTGCACACTCGATTTGTAATCAGATAGATGGATAGAAAAATCTTTATTTGACACAAAATAAGTAAATGAACAGTTAAAAAAGGCATAATTCCTGATGAAATATTTTACGGATGAAAGGAAATGCATGTTTATTTTCTGTAAATATATATAATAATAATAGTGTTTTCTGTTCTGTATTTTCTGTTTTCTGGAGAAAGAAATTCAAGCTTTCAGACGGATTGATTTTATTTATTTGAACATAAAGTAAGTGCGTAGCGGACTGCGCATAAAGAGTTAGTGATGAATCACTTACTTTGATGGTAAAAATATTTTATAGCATTTGACTTTTCTCTAAATTCAGTGTTCATCGTTTAAATTCAGTATTCAATGTTCAATGTTCTAATTCATATAACAACGTTCAAATTCAATGTTCAACATTCAATGTTGAACGTTCCAGATACTTGTGGGGAGCCTTGACAGTGGCTGTGGTCTACTCCCTGCCGGTGGTCCAGCTGCTGTTCACATACCAACAGGTAAACAAGAAGAGAGCTTGCTAGAGATCTGAAGCGATGACAGCTCAGTCGGGCGCGTAGTCGCTTTACGTTCCACAGGTCGTGCGTTCGATCCCCGCCAATGAGCTAGAGCTTTCGTTGAAGAAAAACACCGTGAGAAAAGCGTGGTACCATGGTGGTAGGGCATTTTCTTGTGATCACCTGGCTAAAAACCACCCTCAAGCAGAAAAATCTGCCGCCAAGAAACATAGAACATTGTCTTCTGCAGCCTCCATAAAAGACAGTTATTTCTTACCATGCATGCTCCACCTTGGGTTCTTACCTAGGAGTAAAAAAAAAAATTACTTACTAGCCTAACTAACATAGGCTTGTTCGTGATGGCTGCTGTTTTCTAATTGATTGCTTCTTTATGAATTAACTTATTGTAGTCCTAATAATTGTAATTTACGATACTTTCTCATAGTTCATAAGTACCGATTTATGATGTCTAATTTTACCTATCCAATCAATATATACAGTGTAAACACTAAATAACGACTCTGAAGGGACTGTGCATTTTATGGCGTTACAAAGAGTAGTCGTTAAATGAAGAGAATGTATCATTGTATAGAATACAAGCTAAACCAACTAAAGCCAATTGATTTCAACGCTTTAGAGAGTTTTCTTTAAATCGAGTGACGTTACATGGAGTTTACACTGTAAACCTCGATTTTTTCCAGATGGTATTCCAGACCGGAAACCAAGACTTATGCTACTACAACTTCCTGTGTGCCCACCCACTCGGCTTCCTGTCCGACTTCAACCACGTGTTCTCTAACATCGCGTACGTTATGTTCGGGCTCGCCTTCATGCTGCAAGTGCGAGCGAGACAGCTGCGTGATGCTAAAAAGAGACAGGTATAGTGTACTCAGTAGTGTTGCGAAACTCAAACATCTAACTGTTGAAGTCATCGCGTACGTTATATTCGGTCTTTTCCTTATTAGCTCACTGTCCTCTAATCAGAGAATATAGATTACTCGTCTTACTTGCATAATTAAAAAAGAAGTCACGTGTTAATTCTGAGTCTTAGCTATCTCCGAATCGGTTCTATATACTCACACACATACGCACCACACATCCATACAAACATGTCATACCTACATAACACGTCTTCTCGTTTTCTTACTAATAAAAATACTTTTTGGACCTTTGGAAGAAGTATCGTCAAAATAATATTTATACTAGCTGACTCGGCAAACATTTTTGTGCCTTAAAAAATAGTATCTGATTCTCAGACCTACTGAATACGCATATAAAATTTGGTAAAAATCGGTCAAGCCGTTTCGAAAGAGTACGGTAACTAATGTTGTGACACGGAAATTTTATATATGTGATTAGAATAAAAAAAAATCGTGACACGAAAAAAAACAAACAAAAGAAAAACTTTTGCTAACACAACTGATATACTACATATACATACATACACACATATTATATACAAATACATATTTAACACCCAGACCCACATCCAACAAATTTAGTTAAGCACAAAGATGTTGACCGGGCCGGGAATCGAACCCGGACCCTTCTGATTACCAGACCGGCATGGTACCCTTTACACCAACGAGGTCGTCATAAGTAACATAGAAAAAGTCGTGTCACAAACCGGCACCAGTTCAGCGTGTGCTGATTGCAGCCAATCAGCGCGTCGCTTATGTATTTTTTTTCTTATTCTAGGACACGGGCATTCCGCAGCATTACGGTCTGCTGTACGCGATGGGGCTAGCGCTGTGCATGGAAGGGTTTCTCTCTGCCTGCTACCATCTTTGCCCTAACAAGATGAACTTTCAATTTGGTATGCGTTTATCCATTATTGTAAACCTCCGAGGCAAAAACGACAGTGTATTAAAAGTTTCTTATCGACGTGTGTATGTTTCAATTTAATTATTTTTTTGTTGTTTAAAAGGTCCAATCATTGTTCTTTTGCAAGCTATGTTTGATGAAAAAACGTTCCAAAATGGCTGCCAAAACAGAATTTTGAGATCGTTTGTAGTAATTCTAAATTTATAATTTACACTTGTATAACGAAAAAATTTACAGAACGGTAATTTGTTAGACCTGCTATCTTACCGATTTTATAAATGCGAAAGTTATGTGTGTGTGTGTGTATGTGAGTGTGTAAGTGTGTCGGTGTGTATTTTTGTTATTTCTTCACGCACAAACGGCTGAACCGATTGCAATCAAACTTGGTATGGATATAGACATCGTATTAACACATAGGCTACTTTTATCCCGGATGAAAGCGGGTAGCACTGCGGGGTGCAGATAAAAAGTGCCTAAAAGTGTCCTTTTTCGTCAAACTCGATGTGGTTTTAGCGTTATGTGCAGATGATATGTTTTGTTTGAGTAAAGCCGTTACCGAGTGGCAGCCGAGAACTGGCAAGCGAGGAGTTGGTCGTCCAGCAGCGAGAAGAGTTGATAACATCACTGAAGTCGCAGCTCCTACCTGGACGAGGACTGCACAGGGGGCACATGCAGAAACCTATACCCAGCAGTGGTATAAAAAGGGCTGTGGATGATGATGATGATGTGTTTTACTTTTAATAGCAATAATATTTGTGTCGTCAGACTCGTCGTTCATGTACGTGATAGCGGTGCTGGTGATGCTGAAGCTGTACCAGAACCGGCACTCCGACCTCGTGCCCAGCGCGCACTCCACCTTCATGCTCATCGCCTGCATCATCGCCATCGGTGAGACAGAGACCAACCGGATATTTCCGGATTTAACCTCTTTTGAATAGACTAAGGACTATTTTGAATAGACTAAGGTCTCTTTTGAATAGACTAAGGACTCTTTTGAATAGACTAAGAACTCTTTTGAATAGACTATAGGGACTCTTTTGAATAGACTAAGGACTATTTTGAATAGACTAAGGTCTCTTTTGAATAGACTAAGGACTCTTTTGAATAGACTAAGAACTCTTTTGAATAGACTAAGAACTCTTTTGAATAGACTAGGGACTCTTTTGAATAGACTAAGGACTATTTTGAATAGACTAAGGGCTCTTTTGAATAGACTAAGGGCTCTTTTGAATAGACTTAGGAAATTCAAAATCCTTACCCGCAATAAAACAAAAGGAACCGTGGTATTGGTTTCATTCAACTTGTAATACATGTTTTGGTAAGCCAGTTATAACTCATTATTTGCGGATTTAACCTCTTTCGAATGGACTAAGGAAATCGGACTTCCTTTCCCTCAACATAATAGAATCAAATTGCATTTGTTTTATTCAACTTGTAATACAGATTATTGTAAGCCTGTTATAACCGGTTATTGCCGGATTTAACCTCTTTGGAATGGACTAAGGTAATCGAACTTCCATTCCCTCAACCAAACAAAATCTTGTTACAAAATTTTAAACAGTGGCACTGATTTCAGCTTTAGATTAAGCTAGTTAAAACCTATGTCATTTGTAAACTGTGTTCAATAATTAATATATTTAGTTTTTTTTTTATTGTTATAATATCTATATATAATTCAAAATATAATCCTCAATCAATCAAAATATAAAAAGTTTTTATTTTATAATTAATAACTGAATGTTACCGAAACTGGTATACATATTTTTAAGGTTGTTCTTTATAAGTTTATAAGCAATTTTTATCAATATTTTAACGGTTTATTTATGATTTATAACGGCAAAAAAATAAAATCAAGATTTTGTCTATGTATGTTTTGCCCCAGGAATGTTCGGCATACTATTCCCCAGCGTGTACTTCTCCGTCCTCTTCACTCTCCTACACCTGATCACGTGTCTCGTTCTCACGCTCAAGATCTACTACGCGGGATCTAATACAACAGGTGAGTTGTTTTTTTTTTATAGTTAATAGAAAGAAAGAAAGAAAATTATTTATTATGAAAAATTATTATAGTTCCGAAGACTCGCACAAAGCGTTTTGCTTCGACCTTCATTGTGAGAACTGCGAAGCTTTGGAACTCTCTTCCTGAGTCTTTTTTTTCCCGAGAAGTACAATTTGGGGGTCTTCGAATCTAGGGTAAATAGGTTCCTTCTGGGCAAGCGTGATACATCTTAGACCACAGTCAAGCTTAACATCAGGCAAGCTGCTGTCAAACGTAAACCCATTTATCATAAAACAATATGACTACACAAGACAAGATATAATATTTAAAATAGTACACATAAATTTAATTAGCCACAACACAGTCTCAACTCAGCATAATGCTGGTTGCTGGAGAGCAACCAACGCTGGTCTTCCGTTGAGGCTGGCTGTGACGTCACGCACGGTACACTAAGAAAGAGAACACGCAATTATATGAAGAAATTGAAATGGGCTTGCGCTTAATCGAAATTAACCTGAGATTTCACAAGTACTGAAATCACAAGTAATTAATGTTTACTTTCCTATCAGACGGCCCCTGGTTCGATCCCAGCCCTACACCAATGACTTGATTTTCAATTTATGTGTGGATTTGCACTCTTTGTGAACTAAGTATAGATCTAAGTCTATCTAATTTTGTTTTATTTACGGTGAGAAATCATCGTGAGGAAACATGTTTGAGGACCACAATATCCGAAGACGTGTGTCATCCGCCAACCCGCACTTGGCCAGCGTGGTGGATTATGGCCTATATCTCTCTCCTCGTGAGATAAGGCCCCGAGTCCCAGCAGTGGGAACATAGAGTGGGCTGCTTATGCTATGTGTAACAGCTAAGTGCGTGTTACCTGTTTGAGTGTTAACAGTGGAACTGCTGCGGGCGATCTTCCGTCGCACGCGCAAGGGTTGAGGGGCGCGGGGGGTTAATCCTTATTGCACCCGCGCCTATTTAGCGTCGTATATGTTAATGAGTATGTACATGGCGTGTACACTATGATACTACACAGAGTGGTGGAACGTGCGGGCGGCGTGGCGCGCGGGCGGCGGGGGGTGGCGCGGGCTGGTGCCGGCGCAGCGCACGCGCGCCGCCTTGCTCGCGTTCGCTAACCTCGCCAACTGGAGCTTCGCTGTTTACGCGTGAGTCGCGCGTTATACACTAATGCTAGTACAGTACAGAAACACCCGTACAGTAAAGTAACATCATAAAATAAGTACAGACAGTACAATAACATTTTTTTTTAAATATTAGGACACATTTCACAAACGGCTGGGTAACTCCAAACTGATCCATTTCTGTGGTTGGTAACACAACTGATATACTACATACATATTATATATAGATACATATTTAACACCCAGACCGACAGCCAACAAATTTAGTTCAGCATAAAGATGTTGGTTGCGCCGGGAATCGATCCCGGAACCTTCTGATTCTGATTGGCAGTCCGGCATGGTAAGCATTACGCCAACGAGGTCGTCATTGATACAGTACTATTTTGTAATGCGTAGTAACATCAGTGCAGTACGTCACATGGGTACAGTTAAAATTGGTCTTATAACTAGTACAAGACCAGAGGCTTCAATATGCACTTTATAACTATTTATACGACAATCAACGATTTTCGTATTTGTATTTGTAATTAACAGTAAAATCAGTGCAGTATACCAACATCGGTACTGTACTATTTTGTAATGTACAGTACAGTAAGTTCGGTACAGTAATCGAATGGTGTAATTCTTATTTACCTGTTACAGGCGACAAAAACAAGAAAATACTAGCTTTAGTTTGGTGTGGCTAACCACACGGTAATTGTATGTTTTGATTTTTTTGTTATTATATTATGTGTGATTATGTTTTCGATACTGTTAAAGTTATGCGGCTTATTCGCTTTGCGAAAAAATAATACTAAATAAAGATAAAAAAAACCACTAGATTTATTATAACCATGACATACAATTCTATCCTAAGTATAAAAATATAATATTTTTCCAGCGCCTTTTCCCACAACAAGGACGTGGCTCGACAGCTGCTTGCCATTCTGATGGGCAACACCATCCTCTACCTGTGGTTCTACATCGGCATGAAGCTGTCCCACGGCGAGCGGGTGCGGGCCCACGCGTGGGCGTACTGCGTGCTGGCCCACGCGGCGTGGGCGCTCGCTGGGTACTTGTTTGTACATGGCAACACTCGGTGGTCGGTGAGTGTTGCCGTTGCCTTTTTGGGTTCCGGGACAACAACGGGACCTTTGTTTATTTAATTTACACCTTTTTTTATTATAGCTATAATTATTTTTTCGGGGAAGGCTGAGTGCTGCAACACAGCTCTGGCTAATATAGAAGATTATTTGCCTATTTTACTACTTCGACTTGCATTTTTGATGTAAAAAATAACGCCGGCCAATGATTTAAATATTGCGGCCCGCGCACATCCCAACAACTAGTTTTAAGCATATCGTTTTTTTTAATATATTTCTTTTTTGAGGCTTTGAAAGTGAAACGTCCTATCAGCCCCGTAATTACAACATAAAACTTAATTCCACGACGTATACAGGATATCTAAAATAAGCTTGTAGAGCATCCTGGCAGGACCACTAAGTGGATAGCCAGAAAAGCATATTGGTGGCGATTCTGCGGCACACGCGACTAAACTAGATTCAAAGAAGCCCCGTGTCTTTTCATCTTAGGTGGCCAGAAAGAGACGGCTCATTCTAAACCACAGACAAAACAACTAAAATCACGTCAAATATGGAATGTGCAGGCAGTTTTAGAGGTGATACAAGTGAGTGCCGTCTAAAGTCGCCTATATTTTCTACATTTGACGTGATTTTAGTTGTTTTGACTATGGTGCAGAGCGTGCTGTCTCTTTCTGGCCACCTACGATGAAAAGAGACGGGGCTTCTTGAAATTTAGTTTAGTCGTGTGTGTGCCGCTGAATCGCCACCAGTGTTACATTACATGCGACATTGCGTATTGCATTATTTTTTATGTAGAAAATTAATAATACAAATACAGTATGTTTGTTACATATAAATGTTCTGTATTTGTATTTATCTTTGAATTAATGTTGTCAGGAAACGCCGGCGATGTCGCGGCGCCGTAACGGCGAGTGCTCGGCGCTGTCCCTGTTCGACTCGCACGACCTGTGGCACGTGACGTCGGCCGCCGCCTGCTTCCTCTCCTACAACCTGCTGCTGGCCGCCGACGACGGCCTCCTCGCCCACAGGAGACACATTCACACCTTCTAGACCGCTACCTGTGTATACTTAGTCTTAGATCAACTAGATGAAAGATGGTCGAAACGTACAGAACCCGCCCTAAAAAGGTTTCTATGTAGACTTAGTCTTAAATCTATACCCAGTTAGATGAAAGATGGTCGAAACGTACAGAACCCGCCCTAAAAAGGTTTCTATGTAGACTTAGTCTTAAATCTATACTCAATTAGATGAAAGATGGTCGAAACGTACAGAACCCGCCCTAAAAAGGTTTCTATGTAGACTTAGTCTTAAATCTATACCCAGTTAGATGAAAGATGGTCGAAACGTACAGAACCCGCCCTAAAAAGGTTTCTATGTAGACTTAGTCTTAGATCTATACCCAGTTAGATGAAAGATGGTCGAAACGTACAGAACCCGCCCTAAAAAGGTTTCTATGTAGACTTAGTCTTAAATCTATACCCAGTTAGATGAAAGATGGTCAAAACGTACAGAACCTGCCCTAAAAAGGTTTCTATGTAGACTTAGTCTTAAATCTATACCCAGTTAGATGAAAGATGGTCGAAACGTACAGAACCCGCTGTAAAAAGGTTTCTATGTAGACTTAGTCTTAAATCTATACTCAATTAGATGAAAGATGGTCGAAACGTACAGAACCCGCCCTAAAAAGGTTTCTATGTAGACTTAGTCTTAAATCTATACTCAATTAGATGAAAGATGGTCGAAACGTACAGAACCCGCCCTAAAAAAGTTTCTATGTAGACTTAGTCTTAAATCTATACCCAGTTAGATGAAAGATGGTCGAAACGTACAGGACCCGCCCTAAAAAGGTTTCTATGTAGACTTAGTCGTAAATCTATACCCAGTTAGATGAAAGATGGTCGAAACGTACAGAACCCGCCCTAAAGGTTTCTATGTAGACTTAGTCTTAAATCTATACCCAGTTAGATGAAAGATGGTCGAAACGTACAGGACCCGCCCTAAAAAGGTTTTGTATTAGTTACCACTAACCCTTTTTTTTCGTGAGGAAATGCATTTACGCATGCCCACCACACCCGGGGAGGTGGGCGGGGTATGTCGGGCTCGATGCCAAAAGGACATCACTACCAACTAAAACCTCATGATAACCTCACCGGAAAGGCGGGGTGAGGTTCCGCTTCTCGCATTAACCCTCCACCCCGCCCACCTCGGCTAGCCTGCGAGACTCCTCCTCAGGGGATGACTCCCCTTGCAGTGCACGTAGTGCACCGCAACCACCTCGGGGACCGTGAGTTTAATGGACGCCGGACAAGTTACCACAAACCCTGTACGTAGATTTAAGAAAAGCGATAGAAAATATCACCGCCAGCGGGATTCGAACAAAACAGGCGTTTCAACCATAGCTTCTTCTAGCCACTAAGCTATGCTCGAAACACCACTAGCCGCGAAAACGACTGCTTTTGAATTCCGGTTCCTAAGTGACCGGTGGCGCCATCTGTGCTGATAGATTAAAACTATTATGAGCACCATTACTGTCTCGATTGCAGATGGTCTGTGATTGAGACAAGAGATGAAACCTTCGTGATTGTACGATTAAATTACTTTATTAGTATTATTTTTTATACGATTTGTTAAATCTGTGAGTATAATCTCAGTACGGGTTTTTTTTAATTAAAAAACCCTGTATTAATTATTAAACATAACAAAATTAGCGTAATGCTTACCATCAGGCTAGCGACTAGCTCGTGACTCGTTAGCTAGAATATATATAAATATATTTTTTTTATTAAGAAGATTTGAATGAATTGTGCTTAGCTGCAAATTAACATAATCATATTATATATTTATTGTAATATATTATATATATAATAATATATACAATATATTACATATGTATATTTGGATTACAACGTGATGACCTTAAATAATGAATTAATGAACGTTTTTGCAGCATTGTGATTGTAAATAAAGCTAATACATATTTTTAAAGGTTGTTTCATTTGATAGTGCGAGTGAAATGAGCGAAATCTGTGCTTTGTCTGGACGATTTTGCTTTCTCCTGCCTGTATTATTATATTGATTCTGACGTAGAGGCCGTAAGGCTAAACCTCATCGAATTTATATACTACTAGCTGACCCGGCAAACGTTGTTTTGCCTCACTTAGGGGTATGAAAAATAGATAGTGTAGCTGCTTATATGACACGTTCGTAGATTTACCATAGGAGCGCCATCTATTGATTACTTACTCAAACCAGTCGAAAGGTATCGACATTTGTTAGAATTATTTGGAGTCACTGACCTCTATTTCTACTAGTACTAGTAGAAATAGAAGTCAGTGTTTGGAGTTAACAGATAATTGTGACTGTCAAATAATAACAGACAATAATTAGCAATAAATTAAAATTGCGACTACAATTTGAGATTTAAACTATCCTATCTCTCAAGTTAGTTCGAACTGCACATGGTGTGCGAATTTTATTATAATCGGTTAAGTGGTTTAGGAGTACATTGAGGACAAACATTGTGACACGAGATTTATATAAATTAAGATAAATATTAAGACACCTACCACACACGGCTGATAAGCCCCATACTGAACTATTTCTAGCTAACAGTTGCAACTGATATACTACATGTACATACATATATTTTATTTAGATACTTAATTTTTTAATATAATTTCAATATTGTTGAATCTACATGAATTTATTTCGTGAAAAATCTTCTTCGCCTCACTCAAATATTATTGGCGCGGCTGTTCCGGGTACGATAGCATCTTAACCAATAAAAGAGAAGTCTTCTTCCTTCCTTGGCTTGTAAGTAGTTGTTAATCGTGTCGCGAACTTATTTACGTCCATATTCTTCATAATTTTCGCAGTTTCTTTGTCCCAGTTCGTGTCTTGATTTTTTTTTATGTGCGGGAATACTGTCCACGGTCTGTGTCTTTCGTAAGCGTCGATGGAGTCACACGGCCCGAGGTGCAGAAGACGCCAGACTACGCACACGTCAATCTTACTAATACAGTGTATAAACTCTATGTAATTTTCGCGTAGAAAACGGTCACACTTACTTATTAGGTATTAAAAGTTTAAATGCCAAAGTGCCATTTTATTGTGCTGTGTTGTGTGCAATATATATTTGATCGAAGGTATTTTTTTTACACATTCACGCACGGCTGGTTAGCCCCATACTGAACCATTTCTAGCTCGTATTATGGTTGCTTACTACATATACATACATACATATTATATATAAATACATATTTAACACCCAGACCCACAGCCAACAAATTAAGTTAAGCACAAAGATGTTGACCGGGCCGGGAATCGAACCCGGAACCTTCTGATTAGCAGACCGGCATGGTAACCTTTACGCCAACGAGGTCGTCTTATTTGATTTATTTTGACAATAAATAAATTTGTTTCTGTAAACTATGCCCGTACTTAGACTATAATATAAAATAAAGTCGGGTTTTCCTTCCTGACTCTATAACGCCAGAACGCACGAACCGATTTCCACGGTTTTGCATTCGTTAGAAAGGCCTCGGGCTTCGCGAGGTTCGTAGCAAACAAAACGTAGGGAAAATTCGATTCGCAAAAAAAACGACCTACACGCGGGCGTAGCCGCGGGCAACAGCTAGTCATATGTAAATTGTCTATGCCCGTACTTATGATTAATCGATCTCAGTTCAGCCGTTGGAGCGTCTAAAAGTAACAAACAGGCAAACTTTGCCATTTTTCTTAGTGTAAACCACATTCAATTGTTTTTAAAGTTTCTAAGCTAAGTCGGAGGCCTTCGGGCGGCTTGGAAACTCGACAACAGAGCTATTTCAAATAAAAAAAAGATACAGCCTGGTGGCAGACAGACTGTGATACGAAGATACTTACGACGTCGTACGTAACGCTGAGCTGCAAAGAAAACAACGATTTTTTACAATATAATGTAGGTATTTGAGCCGCTCAAGTCCCGTATTTAACCCTTAAATGGATAATGTTGTTTTTAAACAACATACTAAAAAATGGTTGCCTGTAAAGTCGGTTTTACGGGCGAAGATTTTACGTGACAACGTCTGCCGCGTGCTGCGCGCGCAGACCGATCATAGTTGAGTGGGAGAGAGACGCAAGGCATTCGGCGGGCCTCTCTCTCGTTCGGTGACTCATCGTAACGTTACCGGGCGTTACACTTTTTCATAAGTAACTCCCAGCCGCAACCTAATTTAAGACGTTGTCACGTCAAAATCACACATAAAATTGACCTTCAAATATATTTATTTTTAATTTTGCGCAATGTACTCGTTGTTTATTATCAACACTCACATTATTGCAAAAAAGTATAGTAAATTAATGTCTAGATTTTTTTAGTAATTTTCCCTACATGTCTATTACACAAATATATTTTTTTAAAACGTGAAACTAAAATCGTCCATTTAAGGGTTAAGCCTATGGTAACCATCGCCACTCTCATTGATAACGACCTCTGCCATCAACAACAATAGATTATACAATTACTGTGCTAAGAGACGCGTAGTCTATATCTTGAGGGGCGACAATTACCATGGGCTGAAATACGTCACTTGGAGTACTGACTGGATGTAACATAGTTGTAAATATTGTTTATTTCTTCTTCTAAGTCGGTACGCTCTTGACAGAGCGGTTGTGGTCGTCAAGAAGTAGTGGTGGATGGGACAGATAGTACACGCCTCACGATGCCTCGCCACTTTTCTCTGTTAGAGGTCATCCTGGCGCACTCATTTAAGGGGGTACCCACGATTGTCTTTATTTTTTTTTATTTACTAAATTCCTATTAAAAAAATACTTCTTCTTCTTCACCTTTACCATTTCCCACTAGGTGGGGTCGGCACAGCCTGTTTTTCTCTTCCACGCCACTCTATCAGCCGTCATCTCCACATTCACTCCCTTCTCATTCATACCCTCCTTCACACAATTCATCCACGTCTTTGGTCGACCTCTACGCTACTGCTTGCATTCATATCCATACACTGACCGGATATAACATAGTTGTAATATTGGTTATTTACTTAATTCATATAAAAATACAAATTTAGATACTAAATTCACCACAAACATTTTCTAAATTTAAATGAGGGAATGAATTTTTCTTTGAAAAAAAAATTACATGAAATACTTACAATAAAATTTATACTAATAAATTAATAATAAAATAAATGCGCCCCACCGTAGACTGCAATATCAAATACCAACAACGGGCCGAGTCTCTAAAAATCTATTCACAACGAATGCCATAGTAAGAATGACCTCCATTTTCAGAGGTCTGACGTTACTGGTCTGTGGTCCGAATATGTACCACAGACCAGTAAGGTCTGACCTCTGATTTGACATAGAGAATCGTATTTTTTTATCAGTTGAGAGTAAGAATGGAGGTCATTCTTATTATAAATGACATCCATTGGGAATGGCTTTTTTTGAGACTCGATGTGCAGGTGGTATGTAGTTAAGCGCTGACCTATTAAAAAAAAAAAACAACATCCCTACTCTATATATTTTGTAATGGCGAGTCTTTATTAAAAAGAATACAGTTGGTGGCGAGTGGCTTTAACAGCTCTAGCCAGTAGTGACCTTAATCACATTAGCCATTTAAGTTTGACATACGAATCTCGTTAATTTTTCTTACGGCTTTTGGATCTTAGTAAAACTTGATATTTTTAACTTTATTAACTTAAGTACTCGTCATAAAAAAGCGAGTGTGACTCGGTGGTAATAACGTCTGCATTTAATCAAACGGCCCCTGGTTCGATCCCGGCCACACCTATGACTTGTTTTTCAAGTTATGTGTGGATTTGCACTCGCTTTACGGTGAAGGAAAACATCGTGAGGAAACCGGCAGTTTGAGGGCCACAATATCCGAAGACGTGTGTCATCCGCCAACCCGCACTTGGCCAGTGTTATGAATGTTTCTTTAGGTCGTACAATACCAATGTGCGGAATAATTGTTTGGCCGTGCATTTAGTTCTTTTGAAAGAAGCCCCTGAAAGATGCCTGTTGGAGAAGGGCGTGGTGGAGGTTTTGTGTTCAGTTTTTTCGTACAACTAGACTAACGATGTAATGTAAATATGTGCAAATAAATCCCTGTTCCTGTAACTTTACCAACGAGTTTGCTATCTCACCCAAACCAAAGAACCTGCAGTTATTTTGAGTAGTAGATCATCCGATCCGCTACATTATGGCGACCAAAACGGAAGAAATAAAAAGATGGGTGAGAGAACGCGCTCAACTTCGACGCGTATTTACAAGGCATGAATCAGCAGTGAAAGAGCAAACAACGATCACCGCTGAGGATCTCGAGTTTCTCCAAGCAAAAATAATCGAGATGGAGAAGCTGGATGGTAAAATACAGGAGGGAATGCTGATTTCAGAAGATGAACGGTACGAGCAAGACTGTGACGACGCCGACGATTACAAATTAAGATGGCTGAAGGTGAAAGCAAAATTTCAAAAAGATTCACCGACACCAATTTACCAGACGGCGCCGACTTCTAGTAAACTTAACCTGCCGAAATTGCAAGTGAGGGAGTTCAATGATGATCCGCGGAATTGGCTTAGTTTTTGGGGACAATTTAAGAAGATCCACGAGGATAACAATATGGACGCCGAGACGAAATTCCAATACCTAACCCAAGCGATGTCGTCAGGAAGCAAGGCGAGGACCCTCGTGGAAAGTTTTCCACCGACAGAAGACAATTATAAGACGGTCATCACAACTCTTAAGGAAAGGTTTGCTAACAATGATATGTTGATAGAAATATATGTAAGAGAACTTTTGAAATTAGTCACAAGCAGAAATAACCTAGAAATAGATATTTTGTTTTACAAAATAACAACTAACTTGCAAATATTAGAAAGTTTAGGTATTGCTAAAGAAAAATACGAATGTATTTTATTACCACTGATCGAATCAGCCCTACCAGAGACAACATTACTGTCATGGAGCAAACAACCAATAATAGCGAATTGCTCAAAGTTAGGGTCACTAATAGATTGTTTACAGAGTGAAGTGAATGCCGAGCGAAGGGTGCAGCTGGCCAAAGGTGAACTTCTATATGAACCCAGTTGCACACCACCTGCGACTGCAGCATGCCTGGTGAATGAAACACAAAAGGTAAATGAGAGGCAGAGCAACAAGCAAAAAGGTAAGGAGCTTTGTTTTTTCTGTAATAAGGCCCACAATACACATGAGTGTGGTAAGGCAAATGAGTTAAATCTAGAACAGAAAAGACAAGCTATAAAAAAGAATGGTGGTTGCTTTTACTGTCTCCGAAAAGGTCATCTGGCCAAGGCTTGCAAGACATTTATAAAGTGCATGCAGTGTGGTAAGCGTCACTTACTTATACTATGTCCCAGTCTACACAATGAAGCGAGTAATTGCACTAAAAAAGAAAGTGAAGATATTACAGTGACATCAAACCATCTTGCAGCGAATGTCTCTACAATTGCTTTACAAACTGTGGTTGTGCAAATTTCAGGGGGCAGCAGTGGAAAACGAAATACAGTGAGGGCGTTACTTGATCCAGGATCCATGCGCACATACATTAAGACTCAACTAGCAGAAGAGCTAGGGCTCGAAATAAGAGAAGTTGAGAACCTTAAACACTCCTTGTTCGGTGGAGTTACAAAGGAAGTACAAAGTCTCCGGAAATTCAAGTTTAAGATAAGTAACCTGGAAAACAGTTTTATCACAACAATGTCGGCTTTGGAGCAGGAGATAGTTTGTGGAAATATACCTAAAGTACAAGACAAAAAACTGCTTGCTCAACTTGAGAAAAGAAATATAAGATTAACAGACACTGACACCAATGATCTGGATGAAATAGGTATGCTAATTGGATCTGATGAGTTGGGAACTTTCACGGAGAACAATATAATAAAACTCACCGACAAGCTAGTTGCTATAAAGACAAAGTTGGGATGGGTGTTGCAAGGTCCGGTACCAGCAAGTACATATAGTAACATAGTGCATACAACTTTGATAACAGCAACACCAGAAGCAGATAATAGCTTAGAATTTTTATGGAATCTGGAAACGTTAGGAATTAAAGATCCATGTTGCCAGAAAAATGATACTGCTGTAAACATTAATAAGAAAGAGGATGGCCGATACGAAGTACCACTTTTGTGGAAAGAGGGCTACCCAAAGATCAAGTCTAATTATGAAATAGCAAAGAGACGATTATACAGCACATCTCAGAAATTGTCTAATACAAGAAGACTCGACGATTACAATGATGTTTTCCAAAATTGGAAACAAGAAGGCATTATAGAAGAAGTGGAACCAAACAATGAAAACGATGGACACTATTTGCCTCATCATGCAGTGATAAAGATGGAGAGTGTGACTACAAAGATAAGACCAGTATTTGACGCAGCTTCCAAAGACAAAAATGGAGTATCACTGAATATGTGTATAGAGAAAGGAGAAAATCTGATGGAAGTCATACCCAAATTGATTATTATGTTTCGAGCCGGAAAGTATGGAGTGACTTCAGATATACGTAAGGCCTTTCTACAGATTTCTGTAATACCAGATGACAGAAAATACTTGAAATTCTTATGGTGGAATGACCCGAACAAGCAAGATAGAATGATCACTTATCAACATGCACGGGTACCATTTGGTGTTGCTTGCAGCCCATTCTTACTGGCAGCTACACTAAACCATCACTTAGATCAGCATACTGAAATGTTTCCCAGTACATCAAAGAGGCTAAAAGAGTCATTCTATGTTGATAATTGTGTGACGAGCTTCAACACAAAAGAAGAAGTTATGCAATTTATAGTTGAAGCTACAGACATCATGAATAAAGGAAAATTTGAGCTCCGAGGATGGATGACTAACTCGAGCCAAGAAGAAGTACCAATCTCAGTACTAGGAATACAATGGGACAGAAACACAGATAAGTTACACTGCAATTTAAACTTAAAACCTGTTCCCAATAATATCACTAAAAGAAACTTGTTGTCAGTGGCACAACAAATATTTGACCCTATTGGATTTCTGAGCCCAGTTTCACTCATTCCAAAATTGATCATACAGAAAGCTTGGTTATTGAAAACTGGTTGGGATGAGAAGATATCAACAGAGCTAGAAAATGAATACAAGAGTTGGATACAAAATATTGATTATCTACAAGAATGCAAAATACCAAGATGTGTATCAGACTTTCCGCTACAAGAATGTGAAGCATCAATACATGTTTTCAGTGATGCTAGCAAAGATGCTTACTCTGGATGTATATTTCTACGAACAGAACACAAAGGACAGGTATCAGTACGTCTTTTATTAGCAAAAAGCAGAGTTTCACCGAGCAAAAGACAGATGACACTTCCGAGACTGGAATTAATGGGATCACTTATAGCATCAAGATTATACCATGAAGTGATAATGTCAGGCCTGCTCTCGTCGTGCAATAACTGCAAGGTGTACTGCTGGACAGACTCAGCTATTGTTTTAGCATGGATACACAGACAAGATACATGGAAAACCTTTGTGACAAACAGAGTAAGAGAAATATGTTTAAACACTAATAAAGACGACTGGAGACACCTACCTGGAATCTACAACATTGCAGACTTACCATCACGTGGCTGTGATGCGAAAACTCTACTAGAATCACAGTGGTGGATGGGTCAAAAATGGTTGTACTTGAAAGAAGAAGATTGGCCAAAGTCTACAGTGAACTATACAAGTAATGATGAAGAAACCATAAAGAAGGAACAATACAAAACTACTGTAGTTAACGTGGAGACATCAACTGAAGACTTCAGTAAAAGATTGCTATATTTTAATCAATATAACAAAATAATAAGGTTGGTGGCTAGATTACTAAGATGGAGCCTCCGAATAAGGAAAATGCACAACATAAGCATAAATGCCAAGACTATTTCGTCAGAAGAGTACATGTATGCAGAAGAAGTTCTTATAAAGTTGTTACAGAGAGAAAACTTCATAGACAAGAAAAAGAACAAGAAGTTCATAACAACAGAAGAACAAGGCATTTTAAAAGTAAAGACAAGACTAGAATATAGTGGTGAATCAAAGGAGTTTATCAATCCAGTTCTACTGCCAGGTAACAATGAGATTGTATACAGGATGGTTCAAGATTTACATAAGAAGATGAGTCATACTGGGACACAAACTTTAATGACAACATTGAGAAAAACTTACTGGATAACAGGAATAAGAAGAGTTGTAAAGAAAATTGTTTCAAGATGCATCATATGCAAAAGATTTACTGCAAAATCCTACGATGTTCCAGAACCGCCATTACCGGTAGAACGTATTGCATCAACAGCGGCATTTGAAGTCACCGGAATAGATTTAGCAGGGCCTCTATATTTAAAAGACAACACTAAGTGCTGGTTGGTCCTGTATACATGTGCAGTATACCGGTGTATACATTTAGAGCTCACAGACACTCTCTCAACAAACGGATTTATATTGACTTTACGGAGATTCATTGCCAGAAGAGGAAAACCGAAAGTAATTTATTCTGATAATGGGACAAATCTAGTTGGAACATCCAGTTTATTAAATGAAGTCAATTGGCAGGAAATTGAAGAATCCTCAAACTTCTGCAAAATCAAGTGGAAATTCTCCGTGCCAGCAGCTCCGTGGTGGGGAGGTTGGTGGGAACGTTTAATCAGGGTTGTCAAAGACATGCTCAAAAGGATACTTGGAAGAGCATCACTAAACTGGATAGAACTATCAACTATTTTATGTGACTGTGAATCCGTGATCAATAGCCGCCCACTAACTTATGTGGAAATAGGATCAGTGAGACCGCTCACACCAAGGATGTTTCTACAAGACTTATCAACAAGTGACCAGATACCAGAACTAGATCAAATTGATCAAAAGAGTTTACAAGTTCGATTCAGATATATACAGAAACTCAGAGAAGATTTTAGAAAGAGATTTAAAACAGAATATTTGTCATTGATGATTAGTAAAGGAAAAGAGAATAGGAACGAGCCGAAAGTAGGAGATCTAGTTCTTATAGATACAGAGAAGAACAGACTTCACTGGCCCGTAGGCATAATTAAGGAAATTTTTACAGGAAAAGACAGTTTAACTAGAGCAGCTAAGGTGCAGACTAGTTCAGGAGAAAAGGTAAGAGCTAGAACACTACTACTACGAGAGAGACTTTATCCACTAGAACTTTCATCAGTCTCCCAAGAATGGCTTGAGATGGCACCAAGTCCACACAATAGCATGGGCAAGTCTACTTCACAGGAGACAGGTACGAACCTTTTTGATAAACCAGATTCACAGGTGGCAGCTGCACCCATTCCTCTGGCGACTGCTACTAGATCAGGGCGCTCAATAAAACTACCACCTCGTTTTTTAGAATAGTTTATTTCATGTATAGTATTGTGTGCTCTGGTTGTGGCAATTTTATATTATGTATACCTATATAATTATTACGACTGATTATGATTTGATTTGTGTTATATTTTAAGATTTTCCTGATTTAAAAGTAAATAGTTATGTTTCTGTTTTGATGTACCTAAGCTAATTGTAATTTGTTTTTGAGACTGAATTTGTGACTTGATTTATATTGTGTTTAGTCTGTAAGGTACAATACTTATCTAATTTTATAATAGTTTCACATTATGTTTATGAGTTTTGTAATTGTAAAAATAACTGTGATTCGGCCCCGGGAGGATGTTATGAATGTTTCTTTAGGTCGTACAATACCAATGTGCGGAATAATTGTTTGGCCGTGCATTTAGTTCTTTTGAAAGAAGCCCCTGAAAGATGCCTGTTGGAGAAGGGCGTGGTGGAGGTTTTGTGTTCAGTTTTTTCGTACAACTAGACTAACGATGTAATGTAAATATGTGCAAATAAATCCCTGTTCCTGTAACTTTACCAACGAGTTTGCTATCTCACCCAAACCAAAGAACCTGCAGTTATTTTGAGTAGTAGATCATCCGATCCGCTACAGCCAGCGTGGTGGATTATGGCCTATTACACTCTCCTCGTGAGAGAAGGCCCCGAGTCCTAGCAGTGGGAACGTATAGTGGGCTGCTTATGAATACATAATTTTTGTAATTAAATTTGTTATTCTATTCTATATTGTGTCCATTTTGAAAATATGCTTTCCTGTTAATGAAAAGTTTTAGATTTTTACTCACTGTTGTGCCAATTGGTACCACTAGAGTAGGTCGTGCCTTTCACCAGGGGGTTACCACAGTTAGCTTTGAGCATTTCGCATATATTTGGGAACTCTTTCGTTTCGAGTACATCCATGGAGCCGTTATAGAAATTTCCATGATTGTGAATTATCCACCACCAATTGTAAATTTTCACTTTACACCATGCGCAAACTGTACCGTATCTTAAACAAATACAAAGTAACGGTTATCGCTCGGCTAGCTAAGGTGATATCAACCTATTCAGACATTATGCAGCAAAAAAGTCGGTGGTTACCAAATATAATGCTAATATACTGCTATTACATTGCTATTAAACAGACAATATACAGTTTGTTGCTGTTTAATTTGTGCCCAAATCAGCATTATAACAGCACTATTTAGTAGGATATAACTCTGATATGCAGCACATGAGAACTGCTAACAGTTTCCATGTGGCCTCGTTAACGGCTGATATACAGAACTTGTCTGTTTCCTGAGAGGTATCATCCGGGGGCCTTCAAAAGTAGAGTTAATAGGTATCTTCTAGGTAAGCGTGCCACACCGTAGACTGCAGTGCAGCTTAACATCAGGCTAGCTGTAGTCAAACGCTAACCTATCAAGGATAAAAAAAAAAACTTGGGATCTTATGCGACCATCGAAGCTAAGCAACTATCGATGCGGACGGTGTTCGGATGGGATGTACATGCTCAAGACTGAAATTTTCAAGTGGTATTTTTCTGGGTGCTACCGTGGGTCGGATGACACGTTAAATTGTAGGTCCCGGCTGTTAGTGTTCGTACAAGCAGTCGTTAAGCCATGTCAGAGGCATTCAGGCGGTTTAAAAACTCTTGACGCCAGAGCTTGGCCATTTAGCTCATACGAAGAAGAAGAAGAACAAGTACAAAAACAACTAAGTACCGTCTGGCCCCCTAAGACTGGTTGCACATTCCATATTTGACGTGATTTTAGTTGATTTGACTATGGTGCAAAACGTGCCTTCTCTTTCTGGCCACCTAAGATGAAAAGAGACGGGGCTTCTTTAAATTTAGTTTAGTCGTGTGTGCCGCTGAATCGCCACAATATGGTAAAGCTGGTTCAAAGACAAGTAACAAATATAACAAGCACTAGGAATGGATCTAACACCATACTATGGATTCGTCACTACGAGTATGTTTTAATTCACCGAACACTATGTTTTCATTCACTTAAAGCTTGAGCTCATTGGCGGGCATCGAAACCTGGAAGGACCCAGACTAAGTTGTCATCGCAAAAATTTGTAATTTTTTGAACAGGCGTTTTTAGGGTTCCGTACCTAAAAGGTATAAACGGGACCCTATTACTAACACTCCGCTGTCTGTCTGTCTGTCTCCTGGCTATATCTCAGAATCCGTAATAAGTAGTAAGAAAGCTAAAACTTTTACAAGATGTTTATTTTCCGTGCTATAGTAACAAATACAAAAAAAAATAATTAAGGGGGGTCCCCATGCAATAAACGCTTTTCTTCTTATTTTTATGCTATATATCAATAACCGTAGCTGTTAGACTCTTGGAATTTTCACAAAATATATAAATTCACAAAATAAAAAAAAAATCAAGGCCAATTATTTTTGTCCGTTTATCTGAGGAATTGGCTAAGAGATACGTACTTGATATAAAGTTGTGGGCATACCAGGTTACACCCTCTATAGTCCTCATTTTTTGCACTCTTATAAAATTCATAGTCAAAACTGTTTGATAATGCGTTAGAAGCATTCGCTGAAATAAAATAATAACAATATAATTAAACGCTCGAAGTCGTTAGTGTCTGTCGTAACAAAAAATAGTAGTATCAATAGTTAGTTAATTATAAAGTTAAAAAGCCCAAATAAATATATAAAACATTATTTATTAAAGTAATTAAGTGATAGCCGGTAAAAAGCGAGTGTGGCTTGGTGGTAAAAACGTCTGCTTTTCAATCAGACGGCCCCTGGTTTGATCCCGGCCCTATCCCATTAACTTATATGCACTCGCTTTACAGAGCAGGAAAACATCGTGAGGAAACCGACACGTCTGAGGACTGCAATATCCGGAGACGTGTGTCATCCGCTAACCCGGCGCACTTGACCATTTCTCTCTCCTCGTGAGAGAAGGCCCCGAATCCCATCAATGGAAACGTATAGTGGGCTGCTTATGAATGATTATGATGATAGCTGGCTATACAAACATTATTCTAATATGCCTTACGAAAGTAGTTTTAATAGATTTTTGTCAGAGAACTAGAATAAACGGAAGAGTAACTCTAGAATTTGAGTGAAACTAGAATTTGAATCCATTTACGCACACAATTATACTGCTATCCCAACGAAACACACATACACAAAGCTCGCACGCGATTGGTCGCATCAAGGTCACGCCACCGACCATGTGACGCGGGCGCGCGGATAGTTGTTTTTCCCCGCCCACCGCGGTATTTTACACGCGTAAAATACCGCGGTGGGGTGGAACCATTTTATGGCCAGTTACGTTTCTATTTATTGTAGTTCGCTGATTTTTGTCTATGATACAGTGATTTACTATTGTTGTTATATGTTACCGACGCTCTGGAATCCTTGGGCCGGAGCATTTCCCGGCTTATTTCCTGCCTTTGTTCCAGGATTACGAGTTGTTCTGAAATAAAATACAAGTACATACCTATAATTAACAATTATTACGTTTGGGCGAGAGGCTATGACGTAGTCTTTTTAGATATAATACTTAATTTTATTAATTTTCATTATTTTAAGATTTGACCATAATAGAAATATGTACGAGTTAAATGAATGAAAAAAAATAAAAATAAATAATAATTGTCTATGTGCGAGCCGAGCTCGCGTATGAAAGGGTTCCGTACCATTCTTGTATGGGAAATATTTCCCTTAAACATTTATTTTATTTAAATTTTATAATTTAAATTGTTAATTATTCAAAATATGCTTTTTTTCTCAAATCCTACTCATTTATAATGAATTTGGCGTGAAAAGTAAAATAAATACCAAAAAAGCGTAAATTAAACATATAAACTGAATATAATTTGTTTACTAATTTTTTGGCACACCATACACTTTGGTCATGACGTTTGCGCGTATTACTGAGCAAAATGGCAGTTTGACAGTCCTATTCTTAGTTGGCATTTATAGTAAGCTTATTACAACTAACCTGAGAAATACAAAATCTCCCATAGACTGGTAGGGTTGATAAAAATCATGCTCTTGCTGATCAGGCTGTAACATTATAACAAGATTTTCTTATTCGTCCTTCTTCTTCGTATGACTTAAGTGGCCAAGCTCTGGTGTCGAGAGTTTTCAAGCCGCCCGAAGGCCTCTGACTCGGCTTAACGACTGCTTGTGCTAAGACTAACAGCCAGGACCTACAATTTAACGTGTCATCCGATCCACGATGCTCAGATGAAAATGCCACTAGAAAAACGACAGTCTTGTGCGTGGTCACCCATCCAAACATAGAAAGAAAGAAAGAAAGAACACATTTATTTCAGACGCAGAAGACACATACATATTTTATGGTGTTGGAACGTCACACTTCAGTATATGTACCGTAAATGTAAACTTCGCCTGACTTATAATTTTGTATTTTTTATTACACGCTTTATATTAGCTTCACCTGTATGTTTGTATCTATATTTGTTTGTAACCGACTTCTTTGGGCGCGATTTTGACCCACTTTAAACGGCCAGATTTCGTTGAAACTTTGTAGATTTATTGAGGACCGATGACAATACACTTATTTGATAAAATTATTCAATTTTTTTGTATTTTTGTTTGTAACCGACTTCTTTGGGCGCGATTTTGACCCACATAAAACGGCCAGATAAGCGTGTTTTTTAGTTTTTTTAAACTACTATTATTTATTCTGTCGTTACAGAAATACAGACCTTTATTAGCCATAATTACATACGTTAAAGGCAAGTCACACTACAACTAGTTAGATTCAATTAAATTTACAAATTTCATTAAATGAATATTACTGCACACAATAGCACTTGTTTTTCATTTCTATTACATTTAAAATACTAATTTTTATACGTGAATAACGATTCTGCAAGCTCCATATTCATTTAATCGCTTAAATTATAAAAGGGATTACTTTCACAAAACTCTTTATATTCTGTGCAAACTACTATGAAGATTTGTTATTTTTTCTGGCAACTTGTCGTACATCTTATCTTCTTATATATGAAATTTCCATGAATCTTATCTTCCTTACATACCATTCCATTCCATCTTATCTTCTTATCCATTCATCTTATATATGAAATTTCCATGTCATAATGTTAGTTATCGTACTCGTCCGAAACGACTTGACCGATTTTCACCAAATTTTATATGCGTATTCAGTAGGTCTGAGAATCGGCTACTATCTATTTTTGAAGGCAACACAACGTTTGCCGTGTCAGCTAGTTTTAGTATAAATTTAATGTGTTAATAAGACAGACAGCCAACACTGGCTTTGTCTAAGCCTTTCTTACTTACGTCTTGCTGTACGAGGGCTGACATATCGAATTGACGACGATTAAATCGGGTCGGAGTTTTCATCGAGTATCTAGAAAGAACAAATAAAAATATATGTAAGTATAACTAGGCACGCGGCTCCGCTCGCGAGCAGGGTATGGAGCGACTTTGAGGTCTCCGGAGTGTTTCCCGGAAGAACCCGGAGACCTCCGTTAAGCACAGAGGCAGGTCACCGCGCGGGTTTAAGTGGGTACAAATCCCACATAACCTGGCTGCGCCCCATCGTAGCCAGGTATCTTGTCGAAGATTTCACCCTCGTCAACAAAAAAAAAAAGTATGGAGCGACGACGGTCTGCCTCCATCTAGCAAAGGGATATCCCCCCGGACAGATGTTGTGTCCGGAGACGGCCGTCCGACGGCCATGCATCGTAGCTTGGACCAGTCGTACGCGCGTTAAAAATACCGTCTGCGCGATTCAGGACAAGCGCTCTGATTGGTAGCGGGCGAGGAAGTGCGACAGAGACGCCATAAGGGCAACGGGTAAGGGACACCGCTACACAGTGGAAGTTCCGAAGATTCGTACGAAGCGCTTCGCCTCAACATTTATAGTGAGGACTGCGAATAATCTTTGAATATGATACGTCACTGCTTTGCCAAATAAAATGTTATATTTTACATAATGAAAAGTTACATGTCCATTGAAATGTTACAATGGACCGATTATTGCATGTTAAAAGACTCAAATTTATTTTTGGGACTTATGTGGGGGGTTAATAGATATGTACTTAACCTCAAGTTTGTGGGGTCACTACAAACCCTAGTCCTCCGGCCGCCATTTTGGAAAAAGGGGTTAAAACATTTTTTTCGCGATATCTCGGAAACTATGCGTCTTATAAAATTTAAAAAATAGGCAATAAAATAAGATCTTACTCTCTTGTCATTAATCCGCGGGTCCGGCTTCTGCGGCTCCATAACTTTTGGCACGGCAAATCTGAAATGGTAAGTATGTATACGAAACAAAGAAGCGCCTCTGCCATAATTCATTGTCTAACCTGACTCCATATCAAATTTCATATTGATTCATATTGACGACCTCGTTGGCGCAACGGTTACCATGCCGGACTGCTAACCAGAAGGTTCCGGGTTCGATTCCCAGCCCGGCCGACATCTTTGTGCTTAACTAAATTTGTCGGTTGTGGGTCTGGGTGTTAAATGTATCTATATAAAATATATATGTATGTATATGTAGTATATCAGTTGTGTTAGCTACCATAACACGAACTTAAAATGGTTCAGTATGGAGTTAATCAGCCGTGTGTGAAATGAGTCCTAATATTTTTTTTTTATTATATAAATCGGTCTAGGCGTTTAAGTGTAAAGGAGTAACATGTATTTTGAAGTTTTTAGCGATCCCACGGGAATTAGTAATGTTTTCGGGATAAAAAGGTAGCCTATGTGTTAATCCAAAGTCTAACCTATTGCCATACCAAATTTCATCAAATTTGGTTTCCATTCGGAACCATTTGAGCGTAAAGAAGTAACAAACAGACACTAACTTTACACAGAAGTACACTCACAAACTTTCGCATTTATTATATTAGTAGGATTATTTAATTCAAAACTTTATGTAGATTTATACATTCTGAAAATTTTAGGCGTCTATCTGTGATGTACTATTGTTGATATACATATAACAAAAAAATACGGAAAATAAACGAGTATTGTATGAGGCCCCATAATATTTTAATTTTTATATTTTATTGTTATACGTAAAAGTATATATTTTACCAATAAATTTATTTATCTATTTAAAGCGCCATGGGAATTACATAACTTGTGAAAATGTATGCTTTCTCGCTATCACGGTTTTTTAGATACAGCTTGGTGACAGACAGACATTTGAGGTTTAGTAATAGGGTTCCGTTTTTACCTTTTAGGTACGGAACGCTAAAAAAGTTTTTTTTTGTGGAGCTGTGTTAACGTAGCCTGTATAGTGGTTATTTATGTAAATTGAGTTAGTACCTACAGTTATTTCTCAATATCTCTGTATTAATAAATACTCGTTGCTATGATTACCTGGAATTATAGCAATTAAGAATATGTAATATATACATTTCATAACAGAAATTGATTCGTCCCGACTGGTCGTTTCTATCTTTTACCAAATAATTATAATCTCAGATATTTATCCTTCGTTACCACTCAATATTATATTTAATAGTAAAGCATTGTACAACATCTTAGATTTCAATGAATAAAAGCTATTGCAATTAATTCTAAAAGTAATCAATTACATTGAATTTCTTGGTCCATTGGACTATGAAATTCTTGTATAAAGCATATACCTAGGTACATATTCATTTGCAGTAGCGATGAAAAGTTATTTTACACTAAAATTAATTCGAACAAACGCTTAGTCGATTGTCCGTTCATCTTTTTCTTCTCCTTAAATTCATACCTATGAGCAAAGTAGACTAGGTCTGGTGTCGAGATTTTTCAAGCCGCCCCGAAGCCTCTGATTTGGCTTAACGCCTGTTGTACTCAGACGCTTTACAGACAATTTAAATAATATTTTTTCTTTTTCTTATTCTTCATAAGAGCTAAGTGGCTCTGGTACAGAGAGTTCTAAATTTAAATAATAATACAAATTCTTTTATTGCAGTATCAATCATCATCAAAATATTACATACAGTAATTATACTAATAAATAAAAATAAATTTTAAATATGTCACAATAAATAATATTAAACTTCATAACGTAGTACGACTTATTCCAGGATAATTTTAGACCTCGTTTCGTTGGGTCAGTAATCGAGACTCAGAAGATATAGGCTAGTTGCACACGACCTACATAGTGCTAGAATACTGTATCGAGCCGATTATGACCCCAAAGTGCCCCAGTCGATGGCCTAGTGGCCCAAATTCCTCCGGCCAACGCGCTTGCGCCCTTAGCCCGTACCCTAGACATCCCGCTTAGCCTATTCAAGCGATAAGCAAATACATAGATACATAGAGTAGTCGGGTAAATTTACATAACGGGCAAATATTTCATTTTCGGGAAAAGTCATAATTTCTCTTTCTTTGCTTATTTATTATTATAGTACAAAATACCGAAATTCACAATGATTCTGTTTTTTGTTTGAATATAATATTAGAGGTAGTTACTGTAAACGTTTTTGCTTAGGTAACTATACAAATTTGACCAATTACAATGCATTTGTTTGACTAGGGTTTCATGTAAAATTAAGCTAAAATCTAAATCCTACAATACTTTACAGCTAACTTCTTACTTATTTTTTTTTAGCCTCGTTAGTTGAGGGTAAAATATTTATTATTATCTGGTAACATTTTTTGGTTTTGTTGTTCGACGAATAAAAATGGCCGACGTGTGTAATGTCAAAACTCTCAGGGCGAGGAATTACGCTGAAAACGTGTAAAAATTCGCAGAAAATAGCAAATTTATGTATCATAAGTGCTGGATTAGTGCTAGTGACGTGTAACAGTGTTTAATATAGCGTTTCATTTTGGAACTCGTGTCTTCTTTTCCATGTTTATTGTTAATTCTGGTGTACAATTTCAATCTGCCATCTAAATGAACGGTACGTATTACAGCCTTACATTTCGCTGCAATTAGTGAAATTAAGAACTCACGAAATGCATTACAATGATCTAAAGTCTCACTCAAAATATAAAGAACAAATATTGTTATTACGAGGGTTTCCTTAGCAAACAGAATGATGACGATTCTGGAGACGTTTTGAAGGTCTTGTAGCAAAGGAAATCGTCTTTAAACAAGGTAAATGATCTTGAAACGATGCATACGAGGTTAAATAGATACGTTTGCGTTGTAATTTGGTTGTTGGTCGTCGCTGTCGCATCATAAGCTGAAGTACTGTGTCACCGTCCAGAAATAGACATCACATTAGCTAGTACTTCTGTTATCTCTATATCTTCGTGATTGCACATTTATCGGTCAAGTAGATGGTAATAATAACTCATATGTACACTGTCAATGTTCACAGTGTTGGTACACAATCTTCAGTGTTGTACCTACAGAAAAACCTCAATTATTTTTGCCTGGTCTATGGATTATCTACAGTATTGAATATGGCTCTAAAAATTAGTTTGACTTAGTTATTAAATAAATAAATGGACAAAAATGTACATTATGCAGTACCTAGTTCATTATCTTTATTTTGAAATATTTTTTAATTCACAATCAGACCTGTTTGTGTGTTTGAATTCCCTGTTCCCCAATGACTATTATAATCTAGCGATTTTCAAGGCGAGAGTGAACCGGTTCCTTCTAGGTAAGCGCGCTTCACTGTAGACCTTAATGTCACTTACCATCAGGTGAATTGTGGTCAAGCACGACCTATTAATATATGAAAGAATGATAAAAAAACTTATCCCAGAGCTCTGGCTCACTGGCATACCTATTCTACACTCATTCCCACACATCCTGCATCAGATGTTGTGGTATTTTCATTTTATTGGGTGTTTTACATAATTCAGATCAGACGGACCCTGGTTCGATCCCGGCCCTAACCAATGACTTGTTTTTCAAGTTATGTGTGGATTTGCACTCGCTTTATGGTGAAGGAAAACATTGTGAGGAAACCAACACGTTTGAGGACTAAACTATCCAAAGATGTGTGTCATCCGCCAACCCGCACTTGGCCAGTGTGGTGGATTATGCCCAATATCTCTCTCCTAGTGAGAGAAGGCCCCGAGTCCCAGCAGTGGGAATGTATAGTGGGCTGCTTATACATAATTCTGATGGGTTCATACTAGCATAGATTTAAATTGACTTTGTGAATCCTAATGTGCCTGATGTTAATTTTTGATCAAGAATACCTTATCTGTGTATCATTTATGTATGGGTGCTTCTGATGTTGGGGAAATCTGTTTTAGTTTGCTGTAAATTAGCATTAAGGTCAACAAGGGCAAAATCTTGAATGAACAGTTGTTTCAATATACATAAATCATAAATGGCAAATAATATTGAAGAAATATTTTAAAGACTGTCTAAAAAACGACAGAGATTTTATTTACTTATTTCCATACCAATCAGATTTACATTTTAGAAATAGTTTTGATATAGATAAATCTGATTGATTCTAATATAAGTATTAAAATTCATAAGAGTTGATCTTTACAATTAATTCTTAAGACGGTCTTTAATTGATTTTTTCGATACTTTACACTGTTTACGATTTACAATTAAAAAATGTGAACATTCTAGTTTTGCCCGGGTCATCTCCTTAAAGTTTCATCTTCTTTAACTATTCTTAAATATAAATAACTAAGTATTTTAAAACCTCACAGTAGCACAAGTGAGTTGGTAAGAAACTTAATGAGAAATCTGCCACAGTTAACAAAATCTTGACTGCTTTGTTAGCATAGTAATCTGTGACCCAGAAAATAATTCCGTGTACCTAACAGCAAAACAAGCATGCGAACATCAAATCGGGTACCTACCAGAGAAAATATGGATAGCCAAGACACAGGCCCACACTTAGGTTGGGGTCCATGGAGTAATCTCAGTGGCCTTACTCAAATCTAACCATTTACACAAACAGAAATGTAAATTCAATACAATAAGTAAAGGCACAATGTGTAGCCATAGGATGATTTATTGTATAGTAATTATAGTATGTAAGCCCTTGTGGACATTTGTCCATAAATAAACTATTTTTTTGTTTTGAGATGTAAAAGCATGATTTTCCAGTTTTGATCCCACGATTCTTGCATTTTGTGGTGTGTAAAACACAAACTCAAAAAGTATAGGAGATAAAACCTGGTATAAGCTATGTTCCTTCTGGTCTGATTTTTAGGTCGAATTTGCCCTGCCTTTGAGATTTTGTAAGTTAAACTCATCTGCTTTCCTTGTGAGTTTATTGGCAACTATAGCACAGATAATAAAACTAAACACTTGATTACGGATCAAACAAGCTTTATGTACAAATTAAAAAGTAAAAACAAAACCACTAATAAAACTAATTTAATGGCCACTCTGGACAGAACCTCACGGAAAGGTACCCATAATGCTGCCCCATTGTATAGCGAGAGCAGTATTCACCTGATCTCTCGCTAATTCTATGCCCAATTTCAGTAATAAAAAGTTTGGCCTCAGTTCCCCAACAACCCATTGTCAGGAGTGACCTTTTAATACTTTAAACAACTAATAAAACTAATGTTTTATTAGTTGTTTGTTTTTAGTTTTAGAATTGACTTTTATTGAATAAATGATCAAATTTTATTAATTACTAAAAACATACAAATTTGTTTGTTTAAATAACAAACTTTTCAGTCTATAGAAGTTGAAGTTGTTGATTATTTATAATTAAGAATGCATTCTAATATCAACTGTATAATATATATTTTATGAAATGATTAAATTAAAGAGGAAGGATTGAAAAGGAAACAATTATCTAAAACACTTTTGGCACATGATCTGAGACCTAACTGATGGTAATAAAGTCAATTTTTGTCTGACATCTTCTCATATGATGTTGTTTACCTATGTTGACCGAAATAACAATTTTGTGGTAGGTATATTTAACTCGTTTTCATCTTTGAATTCGAATCTTAAGTATTAGGATAATTTTGCCAAAAACATATAAAACTATATCTAACTTTTATGTTTTGTTTTATGTTATATCATAATAAAAGTTGCAGTTGCATTATGTCTGTATATTATTTTATCACATATAAAAAAAGAACTCTATATTATCAAATAAAACTCTATATTTTCTAAAAAAAACTCTATATTATCTAAAAATGAACTCTATATAATCTAAAAAAAAGAACTCTATATTATACCTATTAAGGAATGACGTAAATATTTTGGAACTATTCCCATGCTTGAGAGTACAACAAAACAATGTACATAAACATTATTAAATTTCCACATGCTAATTATTTCTTCTTTTAGTTCAGAAGTTTTCCGATTATTGTTTTTTGAATATTATGTGTACTAGGAATTGATAATATCTGTCAAGTAAACAAATTTTTCAATTTCATCTATAAGAGTTATGTCTGGTCCATTGTTATGTATAGTTTCTCTGTCTGCTCTAGTTTCTGTCTCTGAGTATGGCTTTATCAAAGTATGTTTTGTGATTGGAACTCCAGGTTTAGGTTCGTATTGGTAGTGTGGTTTGGGAGTCTTGTCAGTTACATTATATTTTATAGAGAGTTTCTGGTTAAGAACATTGTTACCTGATTATGTCTGTGCATGTCATCTGTTTATTGTTATTATTGTGTGTGTTTATCTATATCTCTTCCACTCCATCAGCCTATCTGCGTCTAAGGCAAAGAGAGACAGCAGCTATTATACAATGATATTTTTTTATTTATCTAATTATGATGTTTTCTTATGATATTGTCACATAAAATTCCAGCTAGCCAGTAGATTGACGAAATGTAGATAAGTAAAGCGTAAAATGTCACGACCAATGGATTTCGATCCCCTTTTTTTTTTAATCTATAAGTTCACCTCATGGCTGGTTTAGAACTAGCCATAAATCGTAAAACATTTGAAAGTTCTCTTTCTCTTATCGCTCACACATATTAGGTTACTAGCTGCGGCGCGCGGTGTTACCCGCGTTAATTCTGGACAAAATAAGTTAATCCGGGATAAAAAGTAACCTATGTGCTAATCTAAAGTCTAACCTAACTAACTTCATCAAAGTCAGTCCAGCCGTTAGAGCGTTCAAGAGGGCAACAAGCTACTGCCGTTATTCGTCGCTAAGGCGCGAATCAAATTTGTTTTAAATAAACAGATGATGAATTACTTACTACCAGTCTTAGCAACAAGTAGCCAAGCTAGTATTAGCCAACAGCAGCTAAAGTAGTATGGGATATGTATCGTAACTTTAATATTTCGAAATCAAATATAGAAATTTCTAAGTACATCCATTTATTTAACGGGGCTATTATGTAACTAATTTTTCGTACACGCTAAATTTTAACATCAATGAATATATTTCTATAGCATTTGAACCTTAGGTACTATGATTGTTATGCGCAGAATATGACGACGGCTGGTGAAACGAAGCGTACGCCATTTTTAATGCCATCTCTTTTTGGCCTTGAGACTTGGTCTATGCGAGAGAGGGACAGCACTAACAATATGTCGTGTATGTGCGTAGTGTTATTTAGTCTGTGTGTGTTGCAGATGTGAGCGGCGCGGCATGTGGGCGGGCGCGGCGGGCTGGTGGTGCGGCGCGGCGGCCGCCGGCGCGCTGCTGCTCGCGCTGGCCGCGTGCCGCGCGCGCCTTCCTCGCTCGCACAAACACCACGCGCAGGTACCTCTTCCTCGCTCGCACAAACACCACGCGCAGGTACCTCTTCCTCGCTCGCACAAACACCACGCGCAGGTACCTCTTCCTCGCTCGCACAAACACCACGCGCAGGTACCTCTTCCTCGCTCGCACAAACACCACGCGCAGGTACCTCTTCCTCGCTCGCACAAACACCACGCGCAGGTACCTCTTCCTCGCTCGCACAAACACCACGCGCAGGTACCTCTTCCTCGCTCGCACAAACACCACGCGCAGGTACCTCTTCCTCGCTCGCACAAACACCACGCGCAGGTACCTCTTCCTCGCTCGCACAAACACCACGCGCAGGTACCTCTTCCTCGCTCGCACAAACACCACGCGCAGGTACCTCTTCCTCGCTCGCACAAACACCACGCGCAGGTACCTCTTCCTCGCTCGCACAAACACCACGCGCAGGTAGCTCTTCCTCGCTCGCACAAACACCACGCGCAGGTACCTCTTCCTCGCTCGCACAAACACCACGCGCAGGTACCTCTTCCTCGCTCGCACAAACACCACGCGCAGGTACCTCTTCCTCGCTCGCACAAACACCACGCGCAGGTACCTCTTCCTCGCTCGCACAAACACCACGCGCAGGTACCTCTTCCTCGCTCGCACAAACACCACGCGCAGGTACCTCTTCCTCGCTCGCACAAACACCACGCGCAGGTACCTCTTCCTCGCTCGCACAAACACCACGCGCAGGTACCTCTTCCTCGCTCGCACAAACACCACGCGCAGGTACCTCTTCCTCGCTCGCACAATCACCACGCGCAGGTACCTCTTCCTCGCTCGCACAAACACCACGCGCAGGTACCTCTTCCTCGCTCGCACAAACACCACGCGCAGGTACCTCTTCCTCGCTCGCACAAACACCACGCGCAGGTACCTCTTCCTCGCTCGCACAAACACCACGCGCAGGTACCTCTTCCTCGCTCGCACAAACACCACGCGCAGGTACCTCTTCCTCGCTCGCACAAACACCACGCGCAGGTACCTCTTCCTCGCTCGCACAAACACCACGCGCAGGTACCTCTTCCTCGCTCGCACAAACACCACGCGCAGGTACCTCTTCCTCGCTCGCACAAACACCACGCGCAGGTACCTCTTCCTCGCTCGCACAAACACCACGCGCAGGTACCTCTTCCTCGCTCGCACAAACACCACGCGCAGGTACCTCTTCCTCGCTCGCACAAACACCACGCGCAGGTACCTCTTCCTCGCTCGCACAAACACCACGCGCAGGTACCCAACTACCCACCACCTGCAAACTATTCCAAACGGCTCCAATAAAGAAAAAACATCATCATCCACATGAGCCTCTCTCCTGTCATGCCACTTGTCTGGGTCCTGTGCCAATCTGGTCCAAGTTCGACCAGCGACAGTTGTAATGTCGTCGACCCATCTTGCCGCTGGACGACCGACGCTCCTCTTCCCTAGCCTCGGCCACCACTCGGTTACAAGTTTGCTCCATCTGTCATCCCGTCGCCTGGCCAAGTGTCCTGCCCAGCTACATGCTTGTAAAATAAACAGAATAAAAAACAGATACAGTAAATTTTATTCACGATTGTATTCCAGAAGTATATAATTTCAAATAATTGTAAGAAAGAAAGAATAAAAAGTTTATTGTACACATACATAATTAGTAATTACATAAAAAATCATAATATTGGATGTACAGTTTATATGTATGTGCACAAAAAAAGCAGGTTCAGCATAATGCCGGCGTTGGTTTTCAACCTTGATGCTTGCATCATATAGTCATATTTCGATTAATAAATGTGGTTATTACTGTTAATAACAGTGCGACACTGTTCAAAGCACTATTAAACTGTTAAAACAGCCCAAGCAAATAAATGGTCCTTCGAGTCGGATGCCTAGCGAGTTGTGTTACAACACAGACATGGATGGTTTTAATCAACTAAAACTCAATAAACACTAATATATTCTTACTTACTTATTATATATTCCTATTGACGAAATTTGTATGTACACTATAAATGTGTGCACAATAAAGTAGTTTAATTCCCGTGTCTGCTTGCGTGCAGGTGCACGTGGTGCAGGTGTCAGTGAGCGCGGCCCGCGGCCCCCGGCCCGCCGGCCGCGCGGCCCGCTCCCCGCGGTTCGGCTTTCCCCTGCCCGGCGCCGCGCGCCGCTTGCTGTCCGCGCTGGCTGGCAAGCCCGCCGACAAGTCCCCCGCTCCCCCCTCGCCCCCGCAAATCCTCATCGTGCAGAACTCTACCGTACGCCGCCCGGCCCCCTCGCCACCCCCCTCCCAAACCGACTTCAAGGGCATCCCCAAGCTACCCCTTCCCGAGCAGTGGATCCACAAGCTGCCACAAGACTACAAGTACACGACCATACCGCGACCGCTGGCGCAACTCAGCGCGGACCTGGGCGCGGACTTGAGCCAGGAGTCGCGCTCTAAGAAGTACAGCGCAACTCGGTCCCCGTCTCTTGAAAAGGACGACAAGTCCCCGTTCCTGGGAGCTAAGAGCGACGTGTTCGGGTTCCCGAGCGAGGTGGCGGCGCCGAGCGAGCAGGCGGGTGCCATGTCGGGCGCGGAGGGCCGCGAAGCCTCGCCCGGCAACCTGCGCCGCTTCCGCTCCGTCAGCACCCGGCTCAACATGTGCAACGAGGCGCATCTCGACAACCAACACAAAAGGCTCGAGATGCAAAACTCGCCTCGGGTCCTCGAGTGCAGTTCGGCCAAAGAGAAATCGAGCGCTCCTAAATTCGACTTCTCCCCAAAATTCTTGGACACCATGACCTCGCCGAGATTTTTCACGCCGCCCGAGACGGTCTCCCCCATGTTCTTCAACGAACCCTCGCCCAGATCGGTTTACTACGATAGCGTTAGATCACCAAAATTCTTCCCCGAGACTTCCAGAGATGCCGAGGTGCCGCAGTCGCCGAGAGCGTTGGGTGATCATTTAAATAGAAACGGAATTGAAAAACCGAGCTCCCCTAAGGTATTATCGGCTCGACCGAGCCCTAAACTCCATAGTTACAATAAGGAAAACTACTTTACATTCGATCAAGTTCACCCGGCGCTGGACGACGCTCCGAGGCTGTCGCCGCGACCTAGGAAATATGGGGGCAGAAATTCCATAGAAAAAGAGAGATTCACTCCTCCCGACAAAGAAGTACGAAAATACCGACGAACCAACAGCTGCGATACGAATTATAAAACAGTAGAACTGAACATACCTAAATGCGACGATAACAAAAACTTGACCGATCGAGATGTGGTAGACTGTTGCGCCAAGATTCAGGCTCTTGAAATTGAACCCGCTGAAGAAAAATCTAACGAGTTAACTCCAAACGTGGCCAATTCTGCTCAAGCGAGGAGGCAACGGCTCAAGTCCATCTCGCTAGACTCCGATAATGCTAAAATAATCGAACAGAACCTCGGACTGCCCATAGCTAAACAATTGAAAGACCAAATGAACGAGGCGTATAAGAGCGAAAGCACGTCTTGTGATAGCATCGAAAGGTATCAGAAAACGCCTACCAACGATCGGCCTTGCTTCAAATTTGATGAGGATAAGAGCAAAAAGTCTTCTGGGGAAGAAGAAGAACCAAAATCACCCAATTTGGTGCAAAAGAAAAGCCTTAGACAGAGCTCTGACACACAGTCGTTCATCGATATGCCGCGTTTCTCACCGAAAGAGTTTGAAATTACCGTTACGAGCGAAGAGGGTGCCACGAGTGCCGCCGAGACACAAGTCAAACCTAAAACGAAAAACCTACGAAACCTAACCATCGATTTGACCAAACGAGATAGTGAATTAGAAAAAGAATTACTCGAATTCGACAAACTATTCGAAAAGAAAGTTAAAACGCCTACTTTAAAAATCAAAGCTACATCCTTAGACTCGTCAGAGACGGCGAACCTGTCTCTGCCACAACAGAAAACTCTAGAAGTTCCGCAGAATTCCGTATCGGTCCCCAACACACCAAAGCGACAGCTCAAGAGAATTTTAGGACAAAAAAATGTAAAGCCAGATTTCTATGGAGCAAAACTTGGGTATAATTCTATACAAACTAACACAGAACAACGAAGACTCTACATGAAAGGGCAAGATAGTGGCATATACTTAAGAGAACACCACGCGAACTTGATGCTGTACCAACCTGGCTCTTCGAGAATGGGCTCTAGGACCATGGGATCTTTTGATGAAAACATGGACTTTGAAAACCCGCCAGAAATAAACATCTGCGGGGCTGATAATAATAGATCTTACTTGGAAACGGGACCAACGTTGGGCTCTAATTTGCTTAACTACAAGCAGAATTTATCAGTGTCCAGCACTAACCTGAAAACCTTGCCCGAAGGTGTGCCCTCGGATGACTTCGAGCCTTGCGTAGAAGACGAGAAAGTCGTCAAGAAGTTGCACAGAAGAAACTCTAACCAAAGTCTCCTGTTGAGCACGCACAGCCTACAAAGTTCCAACTGTTCGCTGAACAGTTCGGGAGCATCCTGCCACAACCTGGCCACGGTCCGCACCAGCATATCCAACTTCAGCCTCAACGACAGAAAGAAAATGTCCTTAGAAAGACGCGATTCGAATACATCTCTACGGGCGGAACATTTGACGCCCACTACTCGAGTCATCTGTTCTTCCAACACCAACCTCTCTGGAGATTCCAAGAACTGTCTGTTACAGCGCCGCGGCTCCAACAATAGCTTGACCCTGAACATTCACTCGACCGGTTTGAGTCGACATTCCAGTAACAGCTCCCTGAATAAAGATGCCAAAACTACACAAAAGAAGGGACTACTAGAAAGGCGGAGTTCGAATACTTCTTTAACTCTAAACATCAACACGTCCAACCCTCAGTTGTCTGGGAACTGTGGCTTGAGCGTTTCCAACTACAACCTGAACGGGTCCACGTGTAATCTAAGCAGATACAACAGTAACGTCAGCATAGATAACGCTACCAACGCCGAACCTAAAAAAGGTATTTTGGAGAGACGAAGTTCGAACACGTCACTCACTCTCAACATACCTCAGGAGCCGAGAGACATCGAGCTCGACGAGCATCAGATCGTGGACGCGACCCTAGCCGAGCTGCCGCATCGGGACGCGCATAGGAAGTCTCTGAGCACTGAGAATTTAATACCGAAATCTTACAAGAACAGAACAAGATTACGTTCCACGGATAAAAGTGTAGGGTTCGGGTCTCACGACAACCTGTGGTCTACCTCGTACGTGGAGCAGGAATACCCTCAGAACCTCACGTATGTGGGCGGGGACCAGGAAAACGAAATGATTTATGCGTTCGGCCGCCAGGAAGAGGCGGGCGGGTTCGTGCGGAACATCACCACCAAGCCGCTCAGTCCGCAGAGCACGTCCGAGGACTTCCGCCTGTACCTGGCCAACATGCAGCACCTGCAGACGGCCTCCAGCGTGCTCTCGCGGCACCACCTCCGAGATCTGAACGACGTCTTCCAGAACGGCTACTCCAAAGTAAAGTGCCGCAGTTCCGCGGAAGGCCAGCAGTGCTGCACGGGACGCGTGGAAGACTGCGCCTCGGAGAATCCTCAGATGGTGATACCGGAGATCACTTCTCAGCCGTGTTCTGAGTACCAGAAGATGCTGCTGAGGAACTTGCACCAGGAGTTCTGGGATATGCCGACCAACTTCCAGGAGAAGCCGATAGTGTCAGGCTCGCATCCCAAGAACAGGTACAAGACGATCCTACCCAACGAGCACTCGAGGTTCATACTCAAGTCTGAGGCCGCCACAGAAGGGTATATCAACGCTAACTTTATCAAGGTGAGTCTTTCACACTGTACATTAATATTATAAAGGTGAAAGTTTGTGAGTAATATATAATATGTTTGAATACTCCTTTACAATCAAACCGCCATATGATTTGGATGAAATGCCACAGAATAATAACTTGTACTTCGTACAGAAGCTTCACTTCGCAATGGTTTTCAAAGAAATATGAACTCAATCTGATAAACAATATGATTTAATTTAGCTCGCGGTTCAGTCAATCACGTGATCATTTCGTTGCCTACCAATTTCTTTTCAAAGGAATATGGGCCTTAATTCACTATGCTACGGGTCATAATACGTTGTACATGGTTATACGTAGTACTAGTTATTATTCTGTGGTATTGAAAGAGCCACGGACTATGGTTGCTTACTTCGAGAAACTACTTCATATGCCATCTAGCGCGAATAGAATTCCATAGGTATCATCTATAGTATCACCGAAAATATTTTGCGTTGGCTCTTAGTCTAAGTTCGTAAATGTACGACAAATGAAATGCAACTCGAATGAAACGACTAAAATATCTTTTTTATTGTACTTTTAGGATATTGGAATAGTACGGGGAGAAACGGTTTGTAGTTTGAATTAATTTCATAATGTAATCCAGTCAAAATAGATTTTACCATTACCTGTCAGCATCTTTAGGTAACAAAAAAAAAGTTCAATTTCGATCACGATCTGTATTTAAACAATTAAAAATACTGCACAGTATTTTTTTGCTTTTTTTCGTTTTGTGTCCATCTTGCAATTATATAATGAATCAGTCAAATAACACAGAATAATAACTAGTACTTCGCAAATAATTAAATTGAACGTGGTCGAACATATAGCGCCCCAGCGTGTGTTTTCGTTCGCTTGTGGCAGCCTACTAGATTGGCCACTCCGGAGTGGCCGCCGCCAGTAGGTATGTTTTTAACACCTACACGCGGAGTGACACAGGCCTGGAAATGCTAATAACTTTGGATAATGTTGGATGCCATGACAAGCACAACTTTAGGTGACATGGGCTGTCTCTTAACTAAAACTTAAATCAAATAAATCACAATAATAATGAAATTGCAAAAATAAGGTCTCTTGAAGTTATGTACAAATTAATTAAATATTAATATACAATAATTGTAGATTGACTTGCCCAGTATGGTGCGATGCCGTATAGTTATTAAATGATTTGATCTGAATTTCTTCTAAATACTATTATCATATAGTTTGTTTGCCAAAATGTTTTTTCCTTTTTTTTTTTAAAACCATTCTAATGTTTACTAAAATTATTTTCAATTCCAGGGTCACGAGTACACGAAAAACAGCTACATCGCCACGCAGGGTCCGCTCCAGAACACTGTCTACGACTTCTGGCTGATGGTCCACCAGAACTGCACCGAGCACTGTCTCCGGGCAGCCCCGGCCTGTCCACAGGGCCAGGGAGGTGACCCCGGCCCAGCCTCTCCGCCAGGCATCCAAAAAGTCGTCATGCTCACCAATTTCATAGAAAACAATCGACAAAAATGTGAAAAGTACTTCCCTCTCGAATTGAATGAGGAAGTTGAAATTGACAGCCCTGATGCTGACCTCAGAGGGTTTCTTGTCAAAAACACAGGCATGATACGTAAAGCTGGTTATACCATTAGGGAACTAAATGTGAAATATGTCAGACGGGGCATTAAAAATAGCAGCCAAGATGGCACGGACCAGAGGTATCAAGATGAGGCCAGTGTTAGCGAACAGAGTGTAAGTGAAGTGCAAAATAGTGATAGTGAATATACAGACAATGATGCTGCAGACGACGCAGACTCGCAAACTGTCACAGTGTATCATTACTGGTTCCACAACTGGGCCGACCACAAATGCCCTAAAGACGTGAACGCGTTACTTAATCTTAGCTTAGATGTGTTAAAAGACTCAGTGTACGACTTCAGTTGTCCCATAGATGAGAATCAAGATGTGTGCAAGTGTAACGATAGCCCTAAACCCGAATCTAAGTTCTTGTTTCCACCGCTGGAGACTCCCACGCCATGTGAGGTGAAAGTGAGTGTTTCTACTCCGCTGGACTTGACGGTGGAATCTGTGTCGCCTCCTACGATAGTTCACTGCTCGGCTGGTATCGGTCGGACGGGCTGTCTCATTGCCATCCTGAATGGTATAAAGCAGCTGAGCAACGAGCAGAAGGTAGACGTGCTAGGCATCGTGTGCAATATGCGCCTGAACCGAGGCGGGATGGTGCAGAACTCTGAACAATATGAACTGATACATAAAGTGTTGTGTTTGCATGAACAAGCATGCTTACCAAAGTTATAGCTATGTTTACAGAGGTTAAGTCACACAGATTACATACTATAGATACATGAGGTATGGCATTTTAGAGGAATTTAAAGATATCCGGATTATAAAGGGAAAGTCTGTAGAGGCTGGTAAAACTAAACAAAAGGCTTTTTGTTTTTATAATTTTCTAAGTAATGGTAAAACCATTTTCTTTTTGTTCCAATACTCTTCATAAAAAAATGTTCACAGTCGTATAAGAGAAAGCAAATTTACAAATGTTTTCTTTATATATAAAGAAAATACGTTTATTCATGGAAATACAATAAAGTGGCTTAGTGGTCGTTAAAACTAAAAAAACCGGTGCCTGTTATACTGCGAGGAACCAGGCCCAACTTAGCATAATGCGTATAATGTATCTATAGTAGGTGATCTGTGCTAGAGTAATAAGCTTTATTTCTAGATTTAATGTGACACTAGGGCTTGCCATTGAGAATTAAGCCGCTACAGATGTTTGGATTTTATACCGAATACTGTACTTAAGAGACAACGTTCTTCTCATTCATTACCGACATTTCTTATATGTCGTACCTATACTATATTTATTAATATATTGAATCAGGCGTAAATCTATTATCTTTTAATTATATTATAGCCCGTCCAACGGTTTATTTTCTTTTTGACAGCGCCAATAGAACGTAACCGAATAGAACGTAGCGATGCTCTGTGCAAGGCAAAGTTGCAGAGCCTTGAGCACCGTCGCAAAGTAGCCAGTGTTTCGGTTTTTTATAGGTTACATTTCGGAGAGTGTGCGACCGAATTGCACGATTTAATTCCCCCCGCCCCCTTTCACAATCGGACGAGCATGGAAACACCAAGACGGCATCGTTTCACTGTGGAGATACCTAAAATGCGCACTAAGCGTTTTGCCTCCACCTTCATTGTACGTACTGCCAAGGTGTGGAACTCTTTGCCAAATGCCCTGTTCCCCGAAAACTATAATCTTGCGGTTTTCAAAGCACGAGTGAACCGGTTTCTTCTGGGTAAGCGCGTTCCACCTTAGATCACAATATCGCTTACCATCAGGTGAATTCTGATCAAGCGCAAACCCATCATAGTATAAAAAAAAGTAACCGCGTTATGTTACGCAAAAGTTCACTTTTATATGCGAGGTTTTAATTTAAGTTACAGATTTTATTTTGGTCAAAAAGAAAATAAACGCTTAGACGGGCTATAGAACAGTATAGTATTGTACTAGAAAATCTGACTGTATACCTGTAACTATGATCTGGAACCAATTGGGATAAAGCAAAGATGTTTTCTTTTGATCGCTATTTGGTTTCAGATCACAGCGGATTTATTTTTCAATTGAAAATAATCCGTGATTTCCTTTTTAAAATGAATAATCCTGGAAAGCTGATAGCAGATATTTTTCGTACAAAAATCGGTAATTTTATCTATGTATTTTTGTTAGGAAATAGGAGGCGTAATTTTGGGTGCTAGTGCTATTTACCGATATTTCAATGAAATTTGGTATGGAGAGAAAGAATTTTGACCCCGGAAGCATAGGCTGATGCGCCCCAGTAAATTCGTTATTAGTAGCGCTGGTAGCTCGCCTAACTAAGGTGATTTGACGCGATCATCGAGGTTGAACAACAGTCGATGCGGACAATCTTTGGATTGGTGACAATGTACAAGACTGTCTTTTAGCAAGTGGTATTTTCATATGGCCGCTACCGTGGGTTGTTGTCGCGTTAAATTGTAGGTCCCGGCTGTTAGTCTTAGTACAAATAGTTGTTAAACCAGAGGCTTCCAGGCGGCTGGAAAACTCCAGAGCTTGACCACATGGATCATAAGAAGAATTGGTCCCTTCTCTGTAAGCTTGCCATGGGCTATAGCGCTGCTTAACATCAGGCAAGCTGTTGTGGTCAAACGCAAACCTATAACACATAAAAAAATATCAATAATTAATTTGATGCAGAGAAATCTGTAGCGTTTATACTGAGGGCTGACCTTTTTCGGACGCTAGGGGACACATACTATGTTGTCTTTTTCTTTTTTTTCATGTTCGTTAAATGTAATTTGTAATAATGTAAATGTACATATGTGTCTTCGGTGTCAAAAATAAATGTGCTCTTTCGTTCGTCTTTGGAAAATGTTCGGTCACCTTCAAAACGACAACTCTAGCAATTATCGTTTATATTGCATAATTCTACAATATTATTTCTATATTCTATTTCTTCTTCTTCGGTTTTTGTGTGAAAAATATTTGATGTCTGCAAATTCTTATAGAATTCATGAAAAAAGGTGTAACGCACATTATATATTTAAACAATTTTTTTGTTGCCAAAAATGTACGCCAATTTTTTGTTTCGATATTTCTTGTTACATAAATGTAAGTGTACATTTTTGACATACCTTAGATCTTTATATAAAATAAATTTTAGTAATTTATTACTGTTTGTAAGTTAGCTAAAAATAAAGAAAATATTTATTTTCACTTTTTTGTTGTGAATAAAAAATATAATAATAATAATATGAAATATATAATTTTAAGAGATTAGTCGCATTTAAATTAATTAATATACTTGTATTGTGTATATAGTAATAAATGTGTGCAAAATTGTAATGACATGATTTTTAATATATTTTATGTGATGGAATATAAAGTATAGTACAAATAATTTGTGATTTTTGTTTGCCCCAGTATGTAAGAAGTCAGGTGCAATTATATAATTAAAGCGAAGGTATGTGCAATATCTTGATTTTACAGGTAAAAACCTGTAAAATGGACGCTATGGATCGTAAACGGAAAAAATATCGAAATAATAATAATAGTTAAAAAAAACTTAAAAGCACGCTTTTTATAGAAAACCGTAATTTTATCAAATTAGTGTATTGTCATCGGTCCTCAATAAATCTACAAAATTTGAACGAAATCTGGCCGTTTAAAGTGGGTCAAAATCGCGCCCAAAGAAGTCGGTTACAAACAAACATACAGGTGAAGCTAATAGAAAGCGTGTAAAAATAGCTTAGATCGTCTAAAGAACTATTATAAGAGTATTAATACTTATACTAATCAATACTAATTTGGGTACCAATCAGACTTATGAATTAGAAATAAAACACGTTCAATGAAACATTTTGGTAAGTCTGATTGGTACCTAAATAAGTATAAATATTCTAAGAGTGGTTGTTTAGACATTTTTCAGCTATTTTTACGATATTTTTACCGTTTGCGATTTATAGCGAATAAACTGTAAAATTTAAAAGATTTTGCCCTTGTCTTGGCCTCAAAGAGATGACGCATTTTTTTATTTATTTTACATTTTCAGATTCGATTAAATTTCACAAAAACAAAAGCACAAAAAAAGTAATAAAAGTTACATATAAAAATTACAATTCAAAATAAAATAAAATGAAAAGTCAAAAACATTCACAAACAGTAGTTCAATAGCATAAAATAATTAAAAATATAATATTTAAGGGCACTTTGTGCAAGAGGTTTTAGTTTCTATAAAAGTGTCGTAAGTAGAATAAACCAAAAAGATATAAGGTATTTATAAGTTCCATTTGTAACTAAGTTATTGTAACAATAAAAAAAATAATGAATAGCTTACCTGGGACGAGCGGCTGGTTGGACGTCCCAGGTATCGCTGGATAGACCAAGTGGAGGAGGACCTACGCAATCTTCAGGTCACGCAGTGGCAGGAGAAAGCACAGGACCGAGAACAGTGGCGTTTCCTAGTATCGGAGGCCAAGATCCGATTCGGGTCGACGCGCCAACCCAGTTAGTTATTTAGTTAGTTCAATAGCCCCTCACAAACGGCACTGCTGGAACATGCGTGTTGCAGCAATGCCGCATGTAGGGACAGTCCAGCCTGTCGGCGATCATCGCCAGGATTGTGTTGGAGCTGCTCCGTACTCTGCGCACCAGGGAGGCGCTCCGCCGGCGCATTGAGGTATGAAAGCAGGCAGTGCGCGCCTCCGCGAACATGCCCGAGGCGCCTTATTCCTTATTGTTATTTCAAATAATCCAAAACCTTTTGAACTTAAGCAATTTTAGATAAATTATTTTTGTTCTACGATGGACAGAAAACAGACACAGACGCGCAGCAATGTGTATATTTTTTATCTTTTTTTTTTCTGCTATGCATAGGTCAACAAGTGTTTATGTGCCGCTTGATAGTACTAAAGAATACAGATGTTCTTTATCCTGACGGCCAAAATTATACTTCTGAAAAGTTTAGCGACAGCTATTAAATTATTTATAGGGATCATCACAAAACACCACATGCAAGGCGCTGGTAGCAAAAATCTGTCGTAAAAAGAAAAAAAATCCCTATATACTATCATCTATTCTGTGTTGACGCACACTTGGCCAGCATAGTGGATTATGGCCTATATATCCTCGCGAGAGAAGGCCCCGAGTCCCAGCGGTGGGAACGTATAGTGGGCTGCTTATGCTATGGCTTTAGCGTAAAACAGTAACTTAGCCAAATTAGTCAATTTGTGTTGCCGAGATCAAGTTCGGGGAGATTTTGACTAAAAACGTTCTTTTTTCACCTTTCAATGACATACGCTCTAGCGGTTAGAATCGATTTTGAAATATCGATATCTAGCAAACTAAGCCAGATTTCGAATATTTTTAGTAAATAATTTAGTTTTAGTTATGTTCAGATCTATCAGATCGTGGCGCCGTAAGAATCGTAATCATGTCCAAGTTCGGGACTAAATAAAAAATATAAATACATAATAATGACGTATACGTAAATCACATATAGATGTTACTGCGACGGTCAATGTGGCGATTCTGAATCCGGTATCGAAATGGCGGAAATTGGCACCTACGGAACGAATGCCAAAATTAAACGTGCGAAATCAAGTGATAATCACAAAGACACACCTCCTGGACTAGGATTTGTTATACTCTGCACAGAATAAAATACGTGCAGAGGTATAACAAATGCTAAATTTATTCTTATATACAAAATTTCCATGTCACAATGTTAGTTACCGTACTCCTCCAAAACAGTTTGACCGATTTTTACCAAATTTTATATGCGTATTCAGTAGATTTGAGAATCGGCTACTATATATTTTTCATAGCCCTAACTGATAAGGGTTGTTCACCCTTAAAAAGATTTTGTTAAGTTTATGACGAAATTTGTCTTAATTTTTTTTTATAATGTTACATTGAAAAATACATACAACCCTATTTTTTTACTTTTTATAACCAACCCCTATTTTTTTATGGCTATTTTAGTAATTCAATAATTTTTCACCCCACTCGATAACTGATCAATTATAGTGTTTTAACTGTACTTAAGGCCAAACAATGTTTGCCGGGTCAGCTAGTTTATTTCTAAAAGTCCATACTCTCATACTCAAGGCTTGCGTACGTATATTTATTATTATTATGTCTAGGTTCTAAACTAAAGACAACGATAACACACGGTGCCTTGTGTATTAAATTTAAAAGTTACTTAATTGAAATGGTAATCATTTAAATTATGTTATTAATAATTTAAGTTTATAATTAAAAAAGCGAGTGTGGCTCGGTGGTAATAACGTCTGCTTTTCAATCAGACGGCCCCTGGTTCGATCCCGGCCCTACACCAACGACTTGTTTTTCAAGTTATGTGTGGATTTGCACTCGCTTTACGGCGAAGGAAAACATCGTGAGGAAACCGGCATGTTTGAGGACCATAATATCCGAAAGACATGTGTCATCCGCCAACCCGCACTTGGACAGCGTGGTGGATAATGGTCAATATCTCTCTCCTCGTGAGAGAAGGCCCCGAGTCTCAGCAGTAGGAACGTATAGTGGGCTGCTAATGCTTATGCATTTAAATTTAAGTAAGTTTAATGAATGTTCAACAAATTATTCACGTTTTCTTTACAAATCATATGTATAACAATAGGTACAACAGAAGTTATACTGTACGCTGCAATCGAAAAAACTTTTTCCCTCGACATTTTACTTGTGTCCCCATTGAATATTTATAATCAAAATTAACATAAAGGTCGGGCCAAAAGTATTTTAGTATTGTTAATACTACGAGTATAATATTCGGCAAACATCTTGAGCAATGACCTTGAGTGCGCAGTAGACGATTTTAAGGTATCATTGGTGGTAGGAGAGGTGCGCGGGGGCATTCTGTCGGCACGCGGCCCCGCGATTGGCCGATCAGTTTGCCGCTGTCCCCCGCGCCGAACATACGTCCCGCTAGCATCTGTACTGGCATCGATTACACTTGCGTGCAGTTTGAATAGCCTATTTCGAGTTAAGAAGTTTAGTTGTTAAAGTTTTATATTAATTTATATTATTGTTACTTTATTATTTGTTACATTGCGTTTATACCTATACCATAAAACTTTTCTGACTATGCCGCGAAAACATAACACAGTTCTGAAGAGACAAGCTAGAAAAATGGTGTATGATGTGTATTGCTTCCTTAAACAGGAATCTACAAAACAAATGGAAACTATAAAAAAGACTGCAGAAGCAACTAAAATGTCTGTTAGTACCGTAAAACGAATAGTAAAAGAAAGCAAAGACTCGGATAATATAACATATCAAGAAAACATGTTAAAACCCGAGCTGTATAAATTAATTAAAATACACAAAGAGATCCACAAAAAGTATAATATTGACAAAATATTGACCGAGCATAATCATACGGTACTCCGCCTACCGCCATCCCATCCGGATTTAAATCCCATCGAGATGGCATGGGCCGCTATCAAAGGCTACGTCAGTAGCAAAAATGTGAATTGGAATGTTCAAAAAGTCATGGAGTTAGTGAAAGAAAAGGTCTCCTTAATGGGTGCACAAGAATGGAATAAATTAAGCCAAAAAGTCAAAGATATCGAAGCAGAATACATCAAGAGTGACCATATCGTAGATTTGGTCACTAAACAATTTATAATCGTGAATGATGAAGATAGTGATGACACGGAAGTAGATGATACCTCAGATGATGATGAAGATGATGGCAGCGACGATGCTAATGATTTATTGACCCCCAGTACTAGTGCTTCTGCTAGTTTCGACCTAGTAGAAGGAGTATCGTTTCTTCCTCAAGATTAAATTGTAATTGTTTAATAATTTCATGTTGTAAAATTAATATTTTTTGCATATAAATTTTGTTTTTACGAATAATGTTTCACAATATTTTTTTTTTATGTTTCTATTGGTATCAACAATGACCAATAAAATATGTCCGGAAGTGTACATGCGCGGACTTACCCCCTCTACGTCGACTTTTGCTCAAGTTATTTGCCGGCCACTATAAATAAAGTTTTTTTTGTTTACATTTTTATTTATTATAATACATGTGTGTGCCTTTTTCAATGACAAAAATAACAGGCCAAGTGCGAGTCGAGCTTGCGCATGAAGGGTTCCGTACCATTATCAAAATGGCGTTAAAACACGTTTGTTGTAAGAGCGGAGCCCGCCTAGAATAACGGCAAATACATAACTTGTATTTCAACTTTCTAGCTATCACGGTTTCTGAGATACAGCCTGGTGACAGACAGGCAGACAGCGGAGGCTTAGTAATAGGGTCCCGTTTTTACCTCTTAGGTATCTAAGGAAACCATAAAAAACACAACTTGTGCATCTCTAACTTTTTATCTTCAATCGGCGTTCCGTAGGCACAGTGTAATATATGCCTACCTACATATATATAAGAATAGGTACTTACCGTAGGTAAATATTTTCACACAGCGATGACGTGTGTGGCCTTTCGAGATCTCAAATAATAAACTATAAACTCGCTAGGTACCTACGTAGGACGTCAGAGCTTAGCTACTCTGTTTTTATGTGTACCTAATTAATGATCCATTGTTTTGATTTGCTTACCAAACCTACGTTACAATTTGGTGGGATTTTATGTTTATCTATCTATATATAATAAGCATAATGTATACCGATATTATAAAGAGGAAGTTTGATTATTTGTTTAACGCGAATAGGCTCCGAAACTATTGGACCGATTTGAAAAATTCCTTCACCGTTGGGAAGCTACATGATCTCCGAGTAACATAGGCTATATTTTGTTTCTCTTTGCAACTCAGATTATTTATGAGCCCGTGCGAAGCCGGGACGGGATGCTAGTATATAATAAATACTTATTATATACTAGCATCCCGTCCCGGCTAGTATACTTAGTATAAAAAGTACGTTATTGATATATAGCAAATACTTACGAAAAAATCACGTTTATTTTATAAGAACCCCTCTCTAGCTATGATGGTTTCTGAGATACAGCTTGGAGACAGACAGGCAGCGGAGACTTAGTAATCGGGTCCGATGAGGTGCGGAACCCTGAAAATTTGATTGAACGAGTTGGTAAAGTTTTATTTTATTTCTGGACTTGACTGGTCACAGTTTAAAATGATACATTACTTACTATCTTTTAGTATTTTCGTGTGTTTTATTTTATTTATTTCAGTCCTTCCATGTATTTAAGTATCCTTCTTGTAGTAATTTAAGTGTTTGTATATTGTTATATAATTTGTATGTTTATTAAGTTACGTATTTTGTTTTTTATTTAATTAAGTAAAATCATTAATTTTATAGTAACATTTCTGACATAAGAAACTTTTTAATTTCATTTGAAAGGCACTATCTCTATCTATTTCTATGTAGGTATCTTTTAAAAAGTGGCATTCTAATCTTTCGCTACCGTGGTTTGGATGATACGTTTCATTGTAGATCCCGGCTGTTAGTCTCAATTCAAGTTGCCGCTAAGCCAAGTCGGAGGGCTTAAAAACTTTACTCTAGTTTGAATAATGGTTGCTAATACAGTGAATTATATTATTTATTGAATTATCCTACTAATATTATAAATGCGAAAGTTTGTGTATAAGTGTGTATGTTTGTTACTTCTCCACGCTCAAACGGCAGAACCGATTTTGATGAGATTTACTATGAAGATAGGTCAGACCTTGGATTATACATAGGCTAATTTTTATCCTGGATTAACTTCTCTTAATCCGGATTAACGTGGGTAACACCGCGGGATGAAGCTATTATTGTATATTATTTCACTCTTGAACTCTAACATAACATATGTTAGAGTTCTTAGATCGTTTGATAAAAATCGATAAAAAATTACCACAAAAGTTGTTTTGGGTTTTTCACTAAGGGATTCTAAGAAAGCATTAAAACTAACTCAACAAATGTTGCTAGAAATAAGTCGTTGGCTCGGCCTGAGGTCATCACAATCACCAGCGTCATTAGAATTCGGAGAAATTAAAACTAAATTGAGATAATATATTCATACGTGACCACTCAAGGCTTTCTTTGAAAAATGTTACAAATACGTTAACTATAGTCTTGTAGGTATTCTCTTTCCTTGATGTAGGTTAGGATTCTTATTAATAAATCGCTATTAGAAAATTAAAAATAATACGCCCAATTTATTCTTTATATCTATGTTATAGGCAAACTCCGAAGCTCCGGCGCTCCTAGGTTGGACTGGTCAATCCTCAGGTCAGACTGAATGACTTAGTCAAAGCCCAAACAAATGTAAAATTTCGGCCTTTGACTAAACAATTTTCGTCAAACCTGGGAGAGACTAATTTGGTCAGGCAAACGTCATTTTTTTTTTATTAAATCGGGGTTTGACGAGTCAAACTCCGATATAGGTATGAAGTGTCTTATCTTCGTATATTTGGAAGCATTTTATCATTTAAGCAGCTTTCAAGTCTTAAGAACCGCTTAACTCTGCCAGTTCTGACACCTGATTGGTCAGCTTACGTGATTTTCACTTTTATGTTTGATAACCTAACCTAACCTTCAATTTTACACAATTACACGCCCGCACGCTCAATAAACGAACATGAAATGACAAAACAATCGGTCGGAACACCGTGAGAGACATTATGAACCTTCGGGCTGATGGCTTTGGCCAATCCTAGGATAAACCAGTCCTTCCGCGAAGAGACTGTGTATCGGACTTTGACTATAACATCTATACTACTGTGGCGTCTCCGACATAATTCACCGCCCGCTACCAATCAGAGCGCTCGCTCTGAATCGCGCATGCGGTATTTACAACGCACGTACGACGGGTCCTAGCTACAATGCATGACCGTCGGACGGCCGTCTCCGGACACAATATCTGTCCGGGGGATATCCCTTTGAGGTAGACCGTCGTCGCTCTATACTTCTTTTAACATTAGATAAACGGCCCTAGCACAGATCCTTGTGGCATCCCGCAAAATTCTTCAATCGAGTGTAATTAGCCATCTCCACCATATTGGACCACCATAGATAGATAGATAGAAAATTCTTTATTGGACACATTCATTAAATTTTACAAAAAGAAAAAGAAATAGCACATAACAAATTAGTGTGCCACAATTAACGGCCTTATCGCTTAAAGCGATCTCTTCCAGGCAACCTTTGGACTTTTTGATTTCACCATATTACTATGATAGGCAAAAAACAACCCAATAAGTACAACTACAAGTAATCTGACCTTTTTTGTTGACGAGGGGGAATTCTTCAACAAGATATGAGACTTCAACAAGACAGGCTATACAATGGGGCGCAGCCAGGTTATGTGAGATTTATACCCACTAAACCCCCCTCCGGTGACCTGCCTACGTGCTTAACGGAGGACTCCGGGTTCTTCCCGGAGACCTCCTTGCACTGCGATGTGGCTCTTCCCGCATAACTGACTAAGTCGCCAACGACGGCGACGGTCGCAAGCCGCCATCGTCCACCCCGGACTCTATGGACCGGGTGTTGGAACCCCATCTCCGAACACCCTCGAGTCTGATGCCCCTTTTAGTCGCCTCTTACGACAGGCAGGGGCAGTTCCGCAGCCTTATTCTTTCACCCAGACTACAGGGTTCAATAATCTGACCTACGAAACACTTAAAATAATGTCCAACAAAAGACCTCGTTGGCGTAAAGGTTACCATGCCGGTCTGCTAATCAGAAGGTTCCGGGTTCGATTCCCGGCCCGGTCAACATCTTTGTGCTTAACTAAATTTGTTGACTGTGGGTCTGGGTGTTCAATATGTATTTATATATAATATGTATGTATGTATATTATGTAGTATATCAGTTGTGTTAGCAACCATAATACGAGCTAGAAATGGTTCAGTATGGGGCTAACCAGCCGTGTGTGAATGTAAAAAAAAAAGATTACACGTGGTTGGTGTGTTTAATTGGTGCTGCTGCCTGTATCTATTTGACAAAATGTATGTTTTAATTAATCAATTTTCTTACTGACATTGTTCTAAATTAATTTTCTGATATTTGATTTTTCTGACAATGTAATCTTGCATGCCTGACGTTCAAAATAGAGGGCCAACTTACTGTAATAACACCAATTGTACCTATTATACAAAAAATATATAATTTAAAATTTGGTTTATAATATTTATTGACTAAACTACCGTACGACTCACACAGGTGAAAATATGGAAAACATGTTGTTATACCTTTGCACAAGTGTTTCAGTAAAGCGTAAATCAAGATTAATATCAAATTAATTAATGGAGGTACTTATTAAAAAGAGTTTTTAATTTTCATAACTTATTTACCGGATTTAGCGGTATTGAAATGCTCCTTTAGGTTTAGACCACACATTTCAACTGAAGATGTGTTTGTCTGCAGTCCGCGATGTACCGGTTCGAATCCCGCCGTGCACCAAAGACTTGATTATCAAGTTATGAGTGGAATTTGCACTTGTTCATACGATCGTTCTCGGTGGGAAAAACGTCTGCTTTTCAATTAGACGGCCTCTAGTTCGATCCCGGCCCTACACCAATGACCAGTTTTTCAAGTTTTGTGTGGATTTGCACTCGCTTTACGGTGAAGGAAAACACAACAGAAGACCAACATGTTTGAGGATCACAATATTCGAAGACGCGTGTCATCCGTGAACCCGCACTTGGCCAGCGTAGTGGATTATGGCCTCTATCTCTCCTTGTGCGAGAAGGCCCCGAGTCCCAGCAGTGGAAACAGTGGGCTGCTTATACATACGGTGAAGGAAAATATCGCCAGAAAACCCACATACTCAAAGGACTATATAATCCAGTCATCAACCAACCCGCACTAGGCTAGTATGGTGGAGTATGGCCGATACCTGTCTCTTCAGAGTTCTTGAGTACCTAGCTGTGACAACATAGGTATAGAGTTTGTTACACAACCACGCTGCTCGAATCCCGCTGACGCGGCTCCGGTTTCCAGCAATACATCGTGAGAATGCCGACGCTGCACTTCGCATCGCCAGCGGCCGTCGTCATAGTTTTAAGTACTTCTTGTTCCCACATCGAATGAGTTAGTCGTAGCCTACATTTAAGTAAATTGTAATTTTAAATTAAATAAATCCTAGTTCTTAAAGTTATCTTTGGTTTTTTTTGCGATCCTCGGCCGCAGCCTTCGTAATTGGCGCAGTCGGTAGGATCTCAGAGTCAGTGCGCGGCGGTCTAGTTCTTCGAGATCGAACACAGCTTGACTCCGTTGTCGCTGTCGGCTTAACGGCCCTGCTGGGATCCAGAACCTACAAGTGCTGCAGCCAGGGGTGTATCCAGACATCGATACAGCAGAGGAAACCAAGGAGATGTACATGTGAGAGTACCTATATCTTACTAGTGTGCTTTCCTATTTTTATCCTATAAGTGTCCTCCAAAATCCCAAGATTTTCCATCCACGGCAATCGCGGGCCCCTAGATTAAGTAGAACAGAGTATTTAGACGCTAGTAGAAATTTAGATTACGTAGAAGATAATATAGAAATAGAAAAAATGGGTGATCAATTAGTAGACGCAATTTACAAAGCCCTTCGGCTCGTGCCCGAATTTGATGGTAACGTCAATGTACTTACGCGTTTTATAGGACTTTGCGACCAACTAGTGACGCAATATTTGAGGAATGAAGGAGGGTACGAACTTAGCAACCTTGCCCTCCTCAACGGGATTCTAAATAAAATAACTGGCTCCGCAGCCAGAACTATTAACTCAAACAACGTATCAGGTTCTTGGGCGGAGATCCGCAGTTCACTTATAAATAACTTTGCGGATCAGAGAGATGAGACCTCTCTTTACAACGACTTGTCCCTTCTGACACAGGGGAGTGCGACGCCTCAGGAATTTTATGAAATGTGCCAAAATCTTTTCAGTACTATAATGACATATGTGGAACTGCACGAGGCAGTTCCAACTACCAGAGAAGCGAAGCGCACACTTTATAGAAAACTTACGCTTCAATCATATTTACGGGGGCTCCGGGACCCGTTAGGTTACCGTATTCGGTGCATGCGACCCGAAACAATCGAAAAAGCCCTCGAGTTCGTGCACGACGAACAAAACACCATGTATCTCCAACAGCGCAACGCACCAAGACTACAGCCCCAACCACCGAAAAATGTCGAAAATTTTTTTTATAGAACGCAACAGCCGTTGAGCTTACCGCCAATGGCCCTGCCACCCGAAGTAAACCAGGTAAGACATCAACTTCCACAGCAGCCCGTACAAAATCCCAAACCATTTATAAACCGTGGTCCTACTCGGACACAGCAAATGTTTGGAGCTCGACCTCCCAACTACAGACCTCAGAGCAACGTCTTTAAGATACCTAGATCCAACCAACAACCAGGACCTCCAGGCTTCGGCCCCTCGGTCCCCGGCCCTTCAGGCCCAAGCCCTCAGCCTATGAGTGGTGTAAGTAATTATGTGACGAGACCCATGCCCGCCCCAAGACCCCAATATCATGACTGGTCAAGACATGGAAATCCACCCCCTACGAACTATTTTAAAACGAGAGAAGTAAACTTTAACAACGTGATGGACATGTACTACGACCCATACGCTGACCACTACAACGTTGACAACTACTACACTGACTATTATGGACCAACCTATGACTTAATGACACACGAACAATATCAACCCCATGACTATATTCCCGCGTACGTCGAAGAAATTCCATCTGATGATGCTCCCGTGTCGGATAGTCAGGATTTTCACGAAGCTTCCCAATCCGACAAACCAAAATAGAAATAAATTTACAAACGCAGAGATTCCTCCCATACATTCAAATAACTAACCCACCTATAAAATTGCTGGTAGATACTGGCGCTTCATCATCATTTTTGAGCCCAGAAGTAATAGAAAAGTATTTCTATAACACACCTTTGCAATATGACCCATTTGAAGTGGAAAACATCCACGCAACTACAAGAAATGACTACTCCATTACGATACCGCACTTTAATGAGTTTAATGAAAAAGGCGAAATAACCTTTTATGTATACAAATTTCATAATCATTTTGACGGCTTAATCGGTTGCGATATTTTAGAAAAACTCGAATCAAGCATTGACCTAAAAAACAAGCTCTTGACAACCAAAAATGCGACTAATCAACTGCTTATATATGATTCTCGTAACTGCAATTTATATGAAGAGATCATACCAGCAAACTCATCTAAGCTTGTTCGCATTCCCATCAATTACCACGACGGTGACGTCTTGATCAAAAAGCAAGCAATTTCAAATTGTATAATACAGGATTGTGTAACAACTGTAAAGAAAAATCGTGGTGTGGTAGAAGTAGCAAACACATCTAAGCACGACGTAGTATTTTCTATGGACAGGCCGGTTAGCGCAGAGCTTTACAACGAACAATTCAAACGCGTTGAAAACGCCCCGGTGCCAACACCAGACCGTATAAAACAAGTACTATCAAAATTACGGACTAACCACTTGAACCCCGAAGAACGAATAAATTTAGAATCACTATGCGCCCAATACGCTGACGTTTTTTACATCGAAGGTGAACCTTTGACCTTCACTAATCAGATCAAGCATAGCATTCGTACCACCGACGAGGTACCCGTTTATACCAAATCCTATAGGTACCCATTCATTCATAAACAGGAGGTCCAATCACAAATCTCAAAAATGCTAGATCAAGGAATCATACGCCCCTCTCAGTCGGCGTGGAGCTCCCCCATATGGGTAGTACCAAAAAAGGCAGATGCGTCGGGAAAAACTAAATGGCGCATTGTAGTTGATTTCCGGAAAATAAACGAGAAAACGGTCGATGATAAATATCCCATCCCGAACATCAATGATGTACTAGACAAGCTAGGCAACTGCCACTATTTCACTACGCTCGATCTTGCTAGTGGCTTTTATCAGGTGCAAATGAACCCTGAAGATATACACAAGACTGCCTTCAATGTAGAACATGGACATTTTGAATTTTTAAGGATGCCAATGGGACTTAAAAATTCGCCATCAACATTTCAAAGAGTAATGGACAATGTCCTTAGAGACCTGCAAAATGTCATCTGCTTGGTCTATCTCGATGACATAATTGTGTTTAGTGTATCATTACAGGAGCACATGGTTAACCTCGAAAAAGTATTCAAAAGACTCAGAGAGTCCAACTTTAAAATTCAAATGGACAAATCTGAATTCTTGAAATTAGAGACGGCTTACCTTGGCCACATTATCAGCAAAGATGGCATCAAGCCGAATCCTGACAAAATAAATGCCATTCAAAACTTTCCAATACCTAAAACTGCTACAGAGATAAAGCGTTTCCTCGGCTTGGTAGGTTACTATAGAAAATTTATACCAGATTTCGCGCGAATCACAAAACCTATGACACAATGTCTAAAAAAAGGATCAAAAATTACCTACAATAACTCGGACTACAAAGAATGTTTCGAGAGATGCAAATTACTCCTAACCAATGACCCTATACTGCAATATCCTGACTTTACAAAGGATTTTATCCTTACTACTGACGCGTCAAATTTCGCTATCGGTGCAGTCCTTTCGCAAGGAACTATAGGTAGCGATAAACCAATAGCATACGCATCACGAACCTTAAACACGAGCGAAATTAATTACAGCACAATAGAAAAAGAGCTTTTAGCCATCGTTTGGGCAACCAAATACTTTCGCCCTTACCTTTTTGGAAGGAAATTCAAGGTAGTAACGGACCACAAACCCCTTCAATGGGTGATGAATCTGAAAGAACCCGGATCACGATTGACCCGATGGAGACTTAAACTAAGCGAATACAATTTCACCCCCATATACAAGCAAGGTAAAAATAACACTAATGCTGATGCCCTATCCCGAGTCGAAATCCATGCCAATGACACCTTAGACTTAATGAGAGAAATTGATGAACTAAACTCTATTATGGGTAATCCATCAGATTCCATAGTAGCTAACCCCGATGACTCCATCACTTTGACCGCTCACAGCTGTAACGAAATGGAGGTTGAAAATCCTCCCTCTAGAGGTTCAGATACAGTCACAGCGCACACAAGTGCTGAGAACCCAATTCTAGAAATACCTATAACTGATGACCCTCTTAACAAATTTAGCAGACAGATTTGTTTTGTTCTAGTGGGCGACATAAAAAAACGGCCAACCGTTACAAAACCTTTCGAAACACACACTAAAACCACTATACAAATTTCAGAGGCAAATTTTGAGACTGACATCATCAATGCAGTAAAGGAGTTTGTCAACCCTAAAGTAAAAACAGGCATTATAGTACATCCCCCGCTTGCCATGTATAAAATTATACCCGTTATTCAGAAAAATTTCAAAAGTTCTTCAATGAACCTATTCCTAACTAAAACCGAGCTTGAGAATGTCAAACAATATCTTCACCAACAAGAAATCATACGAAAATACCACGAAGGCAAAACAAACCACCGCGGTATTTCTGAATGTCACTTGGCATTATCGGCAAAATACTACTGGCCTAAAATGAAAGAATGTATTGCCAAATACATAAATGAATGCGGTATTTGCGGCCAAGCTAAATACGACCGTAATCCTATAAAACAAAGGTTTCACATAGTCCCGCCACCAACAAAACCTTTCGAGGTAGTACATCTAGACCTCTTTACGGCTCAAAACGAAAAATATCTAACGATAGTGGACGCTTTTTCCAAATACGCCCAAGCGTATCACTTAAGAGACGGAACCGCCCTAAGCGTGGTTCAAGCATTATTAATATTCTGTACTCACCACGGCATCCCTTTAACTATAGTCACCGACCAGGGAACCGAATTTACAAACCAAATTTTTTCCGAATTTACACGACTCCATAAAATACAACATCATAAAACTCTTGCTCACGCCCCCAACGATAACGGCATAGTCGAAAGATTTCACTCCACAATTTTGGAGCATTTACGGATTTTAAAACTCAGTAAACGCAACGAGCCTGTAGTAAATTTAATGCCATATGCTATCCTAGCTTACAACAGCTCTATACACAGCTTCACTAAATGCAGACCTATAGACCTGGTAACTGGTCATTTTGACCCGCGTGACCCTCTAGACATAAGTTTGACCGAACACTTACTTCAGCAGTATACACAAGACCACCGTACTCGAATGGGAAAGGTATACGATCTCATTAACGAGTCCTCACTACATGACAGAACGCAACTGACTGAAAGTAGGAATAAGGATAGGGAACGCGAAAAAGAATACCCCACTGACCAACAAGTCTTCGTACGAAACCCTATAGCATCTCGCCAGAAACTTGCCCCTCGGTTCACGCAAGACACAGTACTTGCCGATCTTCCCATACATATCTACACGAAAAAGAAACGAGGCCCAGTAGCTAAATCGCGCCTCAAACGAAGTCCTAAGGAACCTACTTTGTTACAGGACACTACTGTTGATGTTACTGCTGCACCAGACTGAAGGACAAGACGTGACAATTGACTCGCTTGACAGTGGACCTGGACTACTTCCCTTTAAACTTGGAACTACGCGACTAGTATCTCACTACCACTCTTTCCTCCACTATATTAATTTCACAAGCATTAGCAATCAAGTAGATTCAGTAAAATCTCAAATGCTCGAACTAAGATCCTTACTAAATAATAAGACCATATCCCTTTTCGAGCCGCATCTAGAATACCTCAACTCTAAAATTGATAAAATTTCGAATCAGCTGATAATTTTTGAAACAGGTCGTAGTAAAAGGGGTCTCATTGACGGTTTTGGCTCAGTTATAAAAAGCATATCCGGCAATCTTGATTATACTGACGCCATTAAATATGAGAATGCCATTAAAACACTGCAGATTAACGAACAAAAACTTGAATCAGAACTAAATAGCCATGTCAGTCTTAATCAAAATTGGGTTTCTCATAGCTCAAAGGTTATCGAGAAAATTATTATTAACCAAGACAAATTAAGCAAAGTGCTTAATACTATAGTGGAAAGTGACAGTAGCAGAGACACTGACTTAACTAAATATGCCCATATGGCACAACACCTCCTTATCCTTGGTGATAATATAGCAGAACTGTCGGACGTAATAGTTAGTTTAGAATATACATTGTCGTTTATTCGTGCATCGAGCACACCTTACTCGATTTTAAGTTTATCTCAGATTAAGGATATGTTAAACAAACTGAGAATTTTATATTCAAGTGATGAAATTCTCGACGTAGACATTAGAAATTTTTACGAAATAATTAAATTAGGTTATTTTTATCTAGATAAACAAATAGTTATAGTTATAAAGGTCCCTATTGCCGATCCTGCCTCATACGACCTGTACCGGTTGGCTATCGTCCCAAATGGCAACCACAACGTCCTCATACCCTCCTCACCCTTCATAGCAATATCTGGTAAAGATTTTAGGTACATGGAGGCTGAATGCCCGAAGATCGAAACCTGGTTCCTCTGCCAACCCAGAACCAACTATGAACCACGAGACAAGCCTGACTGTGTCCAGCAGCTCATCGCCCAGCAGGTCCTAAACCAATCCTGTGCACTGACTCCGGTCATCCTGACACACGAAGCTTTGGAGGAACTCGACGACAAGCACTACACGATGAGTTTCCCTACCGAGACGAAGATAAAGATAACTTGCAGCCAGGAGCAGTACCGAACATTAAAAGGAAGCTATCTGGCAGTTATACCGCTCAACTGTCACCTGAAGACTCCAGAATTCACCATATCTAACACACATGATCGAATCAAAGGACATGTAATAAGGATTATGGAAGTACCTCAGTATAACGAGTCAAGCCCTACAGAACATCCACCGCTTATCCTTAATACAATCAACCTGCAAAATTTACACAGTATCAGCACAAAGATATCGTCTGAAGCTCCGGTACACATAGAAACAGCCTCCGAGCAAGTAATTTACTACACCACAATCCCCATCTACATAGTGCTCCTCGGCGTAGGCACACTTATTTTAGCAGTTAAATATGGAAGGAGAAAAAAACAAATCAACAAAAGCGAAGCTACAAAAAGCAGCGCGGAAGTGCCACGTGCGACAGAAAAACCAACGACGATCAACCCGCACTTCATAAGGGTTGACCCAAACGACGTATCAGCAACTCTCTCGACATTATCTGCCAGCGATAGTTGCTGAACTTCGGGGGGAGGTGTTACACAACCACGCTGCTCGAATCCCGCTGACGCGGCTCCGGTTTCCAGCAATACATCGTGAGAATGCCGACGCTGCACTTCGCATCGCCAGCGGCCGTCGTCATAGTTTTAAGTACTTCTTGTTCCCACATCGAATGAGTTAGTCGTAGCCTACATTTAAGTAAATTGTAATTTTAAATTAAATAAATCCTAGTTCTTAAAGTTATCTTTGGTTTTTTTTGCGATCCTCGGCCGCAGCCTTCGTAATTAGTTGTTATTTTCATGCAATTGAATAACAACATACATCAACAAGTATATTTTTAAGTATTATTTTTAATAAAGATGTTATATAAATGCCTAATTATAATAAATTTTGAAATAAATTGGTTCTAAAACAAAACAATGCGTGTTGTTTAAAACAACAGAATAAATATTGTTATTAGATACATAAAGCCGAGATTCACGGTCGAGGCTGGGCTAGAAAACATTTTTTTTTCACACATGGCTGGTTAACACCATACTGAACCATTTCTAGTTTTATGGTAGCACTACTGATATTCTACATATATATTAGAGGAATGTTTTATTTTAATTTATTCGATTAGTATAGTCTGGCCAACGAAACATGACCCTGGAAAAGAGCGGCAAATTTAAAAAATCTGAGTATAGCAACCCCAAAACTAATATGAAATACCTGGAATAAACTAATTTGATACTTTGAAATTATTTATTTTATTTCGTCTGAATAAAAATGCTTTAAGTACTTTAGGAAGTAATACTTTAGAAATTGTTCAATCAATCTGAATTAAAAAAGCAGTATTCTATAATGTTTTATTCACTGTCATAATTAAAATGTGAATCTAAGACTTAAATTTGAAAAGATTCACCAGTGTCACTAGAATCACAGTTTTATTTATTTATATTTATTAGTTTCCTACTATAATGAAACTTTCCAAATTATTTTCGGTGATCCTGTCCCGATCTTATTTTCATATTCATTTTCAATGTATATAACATTATCAGTCATATTATTCATCCACTTCTCTGGAGTTATGGTTCCAAATGTCTCTTTAATCACTTTTTCTGATTCAACACCGCAAGACAGACAAGGCAATATTTTCACTTAACATTTTGCGTTTACCCAAACTTCATATCAGCTCAATGGCAGAATCCAAATTAAGAAAAACCTGTTAAAGAAAAAATTGTGTTAAAAATTACAATGTAACATTTTATGGTATGATAAATAACCAAAATGCATTATTAGGAAGGTGGGAAGGTTTTGACTAATGATAAAAAAATGTGAATCAAAATAGATAATTTTATAATAGATAATTTTGAAATAGATAACTTTATGCAACAAGATATATAGTAAATACGAATTAAAACAAAGTATCAACTTAGTAGCGTCATACTAACCTACGAAATCAAACACAACATGTAAACAATCTTGTTTTCGTTGAAATTACGCCGAATTTCAATTCTTTTTCTTGTTCTTTTATGATACTTTGAGATCATGTGGAACAACAACTCCCGAACTCCACTTTTGATGATATTTTTTATTTTTCGTTGAGTAATTAGTGTTTAACTAAATCATAACAACACGCCATCTTGTTTTGGATATTGACGTTGCCATTATTATAGCATTGCCATATAAAAAGTTTGCAAAAAAATCGAGTCTCATGTTTCGTTTGCCAGACTATAGTTCTTTCCTATCGAATGGCAGCACTGTGAACGCAAGAGTTTGTTATCTGTGCTGATTGAAGGAGCGATTGTGAATGTACGAATGAAGTTGTTTCCTATTGGTCAGTAGTGCGTTCACTCGAGGTTTGACTTGAATGTACTTCAGTCTGCCACGAAACAGCGCCTGCGCCATTTGTGCGCACTGACAATATTAAACCCATAATGGCAGACAACGACGACGACCACGCTGATTCTAATCTAATTGAATCCGCGACATATACATACATATTTTTTATATAGATACATATTTAACACCCAGAACCACAGACAACAAATTTAGTTAAGCACAAAGATGTGGGCCGTACCGGAAATCGAACCCAGAACCTTCTGTTTGGCAGTCCGGCATGGTAACCATTACGCCAACGAGGTCTAACCCAAAAGCCTATTTATTTTCAGATCTAGATTTTAATGAAATTGGTTTAGTAATTTTAAATTAAAGTCTATTTTACATTTTTTAATTGTTCATCTGTTAATCGCCATGTTTATTTTTTGTTTAAAGAACTTAATTCATTCCTTTGTCATAAATAACATGGCAAAAAAGCAGTTCTTACTATATCTTAAAGTAATTATTTATGAATATTTTAATCCATCCGTTAATTAAAATTGGGCAATTATGTACAAAAAATTGCATATTATTTATCTAAAAATAAGAATAATAATCGGTTAAGTGCTTGTCAGGGTCACGCACAAAAGGTTCCGTACATTTAGGAATAAAACCGGCAAAAAAAAGTAAATGATAATATATTTGATGTTATTACCGTTTATTGTATGTGAAGCATTTCTAAATATTTATTTTAGTCTGTTTTTATTGTTTTATAGCGGCAATAGAAGCCATATTTAGTAATAAATGTATTGTAGCCCATTAAAACACGTTAAGTACATTAAATATTAGAATAAAAATGTTTCTTTTTAAATATTTTTGTAAAACAGTGATATTTAATATTAGCAGATTAAAATGATTACACAATATACTTAATTGTAAATTATTAGTATCAGTTAAGAACTAAGTAGTTCATATACATTTTGCTAAATAATTAAACAGTGGGAAATAATAAATAAAAATGAGAATAAAAATAATTTATATTCAATCCATTTTTGTAGAAATAAACATTAATATTATATTGTTTGATTATGTATAAATGATAATAATAATTTATTTCAGATTGTCATCTATAGTATACAGGCGAAAAAAAATGAACATAAAAATTAAGAATAATAATAAATAAATGTCAAAACTGAATCAATCAATCATTATAAAATAAAAATAAATAAATACTCGCACCACTATTCGAAAAATTTGTCGTATAATTCTATGATAATCAACACATGGTTATTATCCTATTTATCCAATAACCATACGATCCAAATGAATATCTAAATATAAATAGATTAAAATAGATTAAAAACTACCAGAGCCTAAAGTCTATACAAAAACGTCATATTTAAAATTTCAACTCTAGCTATCACAGTTCATGAGAAAGAGCCTGATGACAGACGGACGGACATAGTTTGGATCCCGTTTGTACCATTTGGGTACGGAACCCAAAAAAATATACATCTCGTTAAACTAATTTAACGATTTTGCCTTTTCGGGCGTAAAATGTGAACGGCGTAGCTTGCTGAAGTAAAATGGAAATACAAACAAAATATGAGATCAATTTTGCTGATTTCATAAGACACTGATGGAGTAGGCGCGTGCGCAGTTTCCAGTGTTGCCGCGACAAGACTACACGCAAACGTGACTTTAAACATCAATAAAGGCTTTTTTTTTTATTTAAAAAAACATTGATCGGGACTTCACAACAAAAATTACAATAAATTTGTGAAGAGCGTAATTATTTTGAACGTAATTTAATTTGTTGTCAATGCAAAATTTATTTTGAGCGTAGTAATTAAATTCGTTGCCAAGTATTTATAGACTGTAAAAAGTATTTTTTATTTTCGAGAATATAAAATAAAAAAGTGTTATTTTTTTTATTAAAGAAAGTGTTTTTCCGTTTCGTGAAGTCTGATAAGAGAGAGGTAAGTCAAATTTAATTAATTTTAGATTAGATTTACATCAAGTAAAATTTTTGTGTCCCAATATTTATTTATTTTAATAGAATTGTCTACATTTCCTTAATTTTTTAAAAGTAAATACATATCATTTTTTATTAATCTATTTTAAAACCTTTGAATTGCTTTAAAAGGGCTAAGCAAAACTACATACTGTTGCTAGTCGTTTATCAAGCCCAAAATTATACCTATAGAGTTATTGGTAATAACGAAAAACCACAACTTTGAGGACGACTAACAACTATTGTTCTAAGAATTTGAGAAAATCGCGAAAAACTCAGCTTTAACATAATTTTTTTTTCAATATTGGAGTACCGACCTTAACTAAAAAAATATTGAGTCGATTAATGAACTTTATATGGAACCACATGGAAAGTACATATATCCTTTCCATTAAAAAAAGTAGTTCATAAATGGCGTAGTTAGGTGAACTGCTACCAAACTTTTCTGTTTGTACGTTAGTAAAAACATAGGTTTATATTATAATTGATTTTGGATTCCAATATACAGTTTATACAACTGGTTTGGAAGCCTTTGGATTGCAAATAATTTTGTTGATTTTTATTTAAGTACTGTGTCAAATAAAGACATTTTGTATTTGTAAGGTATTCAGAGATCGAGCGAAGGTCTCTGTGTCGACTGGCCATATTTTCTTTCATCTAACCGATGATGAACCGAATTTCAGTGGTCGATAAAAGAACAAATACTAAAATTATAATAAAACAAAAATTATGTTTGAAGTAATAATAATGAACTCCCATACAACTTAGGTAATAATATTAACAACATAATTTTATGCATTTTTTTCGATATTAATTACTTCGACTAGCAGACATTTGATATTCACGGAATATTTAATGCATTACTTTTAAAATATAAATTATTTATAAAAAAAAAATACAAAAAAAATTATGGGTCCGATACCGTTACAGTGATTATTGTATCAAATAAAATAATATGTATCATTAATCAAAAATAATTTAACATGCAAAGAGAATAAAAATCATAACTTATGTTACTCAGGGATAATGCAGCTTCCCAACGGTGAATGAATTGTTCAAATCGGTCCAGTAGTTTCGGAGCCTATTCGCGTCAAACAAACAAACAATCAATCCTTTCCTTTCTTTTTACACGCTTTATATTAGCTTCACCTGTATGTTTGTATGTTTGTTTGTAACCGACTTCATTGGGCGCGATTTTGAACCACTTTAAACGGCCAGATTTCGTTGAAACTTTGTAGATTTATTGAGGACCGATGACAATACACTAATTTGATAAAATTATTACATTTTTTGTATTTTTGTTTGTATGTTTGTTTGTAACCGACTTCTTTGGGCGCGATTTTGACCCACTTAAAACGGCCAGATAAGCGTGTTTTTTAGTTTTTTTTAACTACTATTATTAATATTGGAGTGCGGAAGGCTAGCACCTGGCCGATTATAACTACGTAACTTCACTCTATAGGTAATATTAAAAATTCGAAGTTCCTTTTTTGTCAATATCACATACAAAGATTATATGTGCCTGAATTGTTATTTCCCAGTTTGCAAAATAGAAGGCGAAGTGGTGCAAAATACTATCATTATGCCATTAGTTAGTTTAGCAATCATTAGATATGTTGCATTACTTTTCACTTCTAGAGAACACGCGCATAGTATAGTACAATCCGTTTTAAACGCTATGCGACCTGAGCACTGTCAACACTATTACATAGGTAGTCTGTTTATATAATAACACATTTGGTACAATTTGCAAACACATACACTAAATTATATTTTTTTTTTATCATGCCTAAGCAGCCCATAATACGATGCCACTGATGGGAAACGGGGCTTTCTTTCACGAGGAGAGAGATAAGGGCCATAATCCACCACGCTGGCCAAGTGCGGATTGGCGGATCACACAAGTCTTCATCAAAAAACAGTTAGACACGTCAAACTTCTAAGACTATATCGTTTTTGATGTAAAACATCTATAGCCGCACGTAAAACCGATTTCTGGCCACGCTGTATGATGGGGAATATATATACAGTCTATAAGCAGTAGTGTGTACGGTTTGGCGATGCGTCACCATGCGTAATCGACTGTGACGAATTAAGTAACTCACGATTTGGAATAAATTCGTAAATTTTTGTATTTCAAATGTTTAGTAAATAAATAGTCATCGTTATTTGGAAAAAATCGTAATATTTTATTTTATCATTATGACATATTTAGTTCCTATCACAAAATGTTTTTTTCTGCATATTACTTTTCCAAACTTGTAGACACACTAACTAGTTGTCACTCATGCAACTTACCTTCTTTGTTTACATTCATATTTTTTGTTTTGTAGTCATTACTTATACTTTGCATAATATTTATACATTATTTAATGAATTTTAAATATTAAACAAATGTGAAACTTATCAGAAAAATAAGGTAAAACTATTGTTGTTTCTCAAAGTGATGGGGAAAAGCGGTTGGGATCCACTGTCGCTCTGCATGACAGGACCTTCTGGTACCTAGTGCTAAGCGCAGCGACACTTCATATACACGACCTCCTTACGGCATTAAATAGAACCTATTTGAATGTTCACTTTACCTACTTGTACTTTTAAATTTATATTTACTCCTTGTCGTAATTATGTTGATTGCTGAAATAAAAAAATTGTATTTGTATAAAATAATGTCGATGTTTCACATCTGCCAGGCGTCCCGTGACGGCTCACATTTTTTTCGTCGTGAGTTAAATAACACGTAGAAATATCGACAGACGAAAGTATTTATTAGTATTATCATACGAGACTCACAAGATGAATATCTGGCAACCACGTATAAAATCATAAATTGACTTTGATAAACTAGAATCAAGTATTCACCCTTACACTGTAACTTGAAAATTTAACTGTTAAACCACAATTAAACATCAAACGTAACTTAATGAATCAAGTCATAAATCAAGAGACCTTCGCGCGGCTTTCTACACCAGAGCTTGGGTACTTAGCTCATTCGAGGAAAAAGAAGACCTAAGAAATGTTTAAAAATCATATACATTTTGTTTCCTACTTTGACCCGCGACGCAAATTTTATATTAGCTATTAAATTAGATTATAAAATTTAAATAAAATACATATTTGAGGGGGGCTCCCATACAACAAACATACGAGGGTGGATTAGAAAACTTCGCAGCCTAATACATAAATACTTAAACTATTTAAATGTAACCATGGCAACCATGTCACAACTCTGGTTGTCAAATTGTCAATATCTATTCCAAATTCCAAATGACTGTATGACATTTGACTGCTGAATTTTGTTAGCCTTTGTGCAGCGTTATTAAATAATTTAATAAAAAAATAATATTTAAGGGGGGCTCCCATACAACAATGGTACGGAACCCTTCATGCGCGAGTTCAACTCGCACTTGGCTATTTTTTGATTTTTGTTGACAAGGGGGAAAAAAAAAGAAATCTTCAACAAGATACCTGGCTACGATGGGGCGCAGCCAGGGTATAAGATTTGTACCCACTAAAACCCCCCAGTGACCTACCCCTGTGCTTAACGGAAGACTCCGAATTCATCCAGGTAACACCGGTGACACCTTAAATCAAATCAAATCAAATCATTTATAAACATTATGACTACGTTTGTCATACACGGCACGCCATAAACAATTTATTTTATTATTCTTATGATTATTTTGTAACAATATAAAACTTTTTATTGCATACCCAAACACAGTTAATCACAATAATTAAGATTAATATTAAAACTGCATCATCAAAGTTTAAAAATGTGTGCTGTACCGCTGTAGACCTATCCGCTAACTATGGCGACGGTCACACTTCAATTAGAGAACTTCCCCCTTTCTCATTAAAATTAAAAATTATCCTTCTCAACAAAAAATATCTACGACAACGTATGTGGATATTAGAACCTACACTAATCAAGTTTCGTCTTTACTGGCTTAAAATTATGATATTTAGGTACCTACTAACATTGAAATATGCAAACAGAAAAAACAATGAAAATTTGAATGTAGCCAGACAGCTAATGCAAAAACGCTTCGCTTGTTCCCGTCAATGATTAATTCCGCTTTTGTTTATCATATCCGAAAGTGGTAAAAGGTCACGGTCAAGTGGAGAAAAGGTTAAGGTGACCGCACATTGGACAGATGCGAGCGCACCGAACGAAACGAATCGTAGAACTCTCCATAATATGAAATCTTATGATAAATCGCACACTTCCCTGCGTCGAATCGAATCGTAGAACTTTTCATATGAAATTAAATGATAACTCGCACACTTGTCTGCTTCGAATCGTCCTAATTTGCCCGACCGCTTCCTTGACTTCTATTCGTAAAATTCGCGCTCACAAGAAAATAATATGGGCATTTTTTTTATTTAAGTACGTTATACGAGTAAATCATAAGCGTTTAAAAATGTTGAAAAAATAGCCAATCCTAAGAATATTATATATTTAGTAAGTAAGTTAGTCTAGTTTCCTACTTATTAATATTGTAAATTCTTTGCTTAAATAAAGTTATTTTTATGTTTATGTTTATATGACGACCTCGTTGGCGTAATGGTTACCATGCCGGACTGCCAATCTGAAGGTTCCGGGTTCGAATCCCGGCGCGACGAACATCATTGTGCTGAACTAAATGTGTTGGCTGTCGGTCTGGGTGTTAAATATGTATCCATATAAAAAAATGTATGTATGTATATGTAGTATATCAGTTGTGTTAGCAACCATAATACGAACTTGAAATGGTTCAGTATGAGGTTAACCAGCCGTGTGTGAAATGTGTCCTAATATTTATTATTTATATTTAACATTTATTCCAATTTCGGTACCAATCAGATTGAACAATATAAAAAACCTGTTCAAACAAAAAAAAAATAGATTTTATACATTATCTATTATGTTGGAGCAAGGAGGTCCTTGCTAGAACTTGTTTATCTGCCTCCTTGGTCTAGAAATACTGTACCTCCTTGGTGTAGAATCACAGAAGTGTTTCGCAAGTGACAGCTGTCACCTTCGCAGGCCCTTCTTTAGAGCGACCTCCTTGATTACAGCGACCCAAGGAGATCGCACGCCGCACGCATATTGATAAGGCTTACCGCTCCACTGCGCTAATGTATCACTAATCACTAATTTAGTTAGTTATGTTAAAGCGAATTCTAGCGGTTTCCCCCGCGCCATACAATTTGAGCGGCGCGGCTGAGCTGCGGCAGTAAGTGTATTTCACGTAATAATTTTATAGATATACTTATATCAATAAATAAATAAATATTAGGACACATTACACACACGGCTGTTTAACCCCATACTGAACCATTTCTAGTTCGTATTATGGTTGCAAACACAACTGATATACTACATATACATACATACATATTATATAATTATATAATATTAGCCAACAAATTTAGTTCAGCACAAAGATGTTGGCCGTGACGGGAATCGAACCCGGAAACTTCTGATTGGCAGTCCGGCATGGTAACCATTAGGCCAAAGAGGTCGTCATAATATGTATATGGTAATACTTCATTTATGGTACTTTTCATAACGTGAATACTTTTGCTAACCTTTTGGGAAATAAAATTAGAATTCGGACACATAAAACTCTACTTTTAATATTTTAGCTTAGTAGCTCCTGTAGCTCGGCTAGTTAAGGTTATCTGACGCGATCATCAAAGTTAAGCAACGGTTGATGCGTTTTCAAGTGGTATTTTCACCTAGACGCTACCATGGTTCGAATGACACTTTAAAATGTTGTCTGTTTGTCTTAGTACAGCAGCCGTTAAGCCAAGTCAGAGGTCTTCGGGCGGCTTGAAAACTCTCGACACCAGAGCTTGGCCACTTAGCTTATACGAAGAAGAATAACATAGTGTAGTATTAAAAATAATAATACTTGATATAATGGATTCTAACTACTTATAATAATGTATTAATTTTATTTGTAAGATTGTAATAAAAGTATCTACTTACTATTATTCATAATAATAAAGCAGCAAACTAAAATTATATCACAAAAAGGGCTAATGTTAACTTTGATCGTTTTAGTTCTTACTTTATTAATAAGGAAAGTGAAAAATAATAAATTCTTATCGGCTTAAGTACACTGCCTTTTATCAAATATTTTTGTTACTTAACTGTATGAAAGCGCACACTACATTGGCCTTTTTTACATAGTAACTTTTGAAAGATTGTCAATACACTAACGCCTTTTTAGCACAAAAAAAAAATATCATACAAAAACGTACTTTGGCCCTTTTAGCACCAGGCAACAGATATTATTCTAACTATAAAAGATAAAATATTACTACTTATAAAAATGTAAGTACACCATATTAAACTCTTAGAAAACTATTGCTACAAAAAATAAAACAATAGAACATAGCCAAGCGAGCTAACTCAACATAATCGAACTGGCCAGTTTAGGTTTCGTCTGTCTGTATGTATGTTCTCATAATTCGTAAGGCCGTAAGGCTAATAAATAATTGATTTTTTTTTAGACCCTGGATTAGTTAGGACTAGTTTTATCCCGGATTAAGGCTGAAAGTACCGGTAATAACACGAATATTGATATATAAGATTAACGGTACCTACATGTTTACTCCGTACGTGCTAAATGTTCCGTATACATACAAACATACTTATGTAACTTTAATGGTTGTGTAAGCGATTTTTGGAGGTCACTTAGCCGGTAGATAATCGGTATCTTGTATAAACATACCAACGATGACGACCTCGTTGGCGTAATGGTTACCATACCGGACTGCCAACCAGAGGGTCCCGCGTTCGATTCTCGGCACGGTCAACATCTCTAAATTTGTTGGTTGTTGGTCTGGGTGTTAATATGTATTGATATAAAGTATTTACGTAGTATATCAGTTGTGTTAGTAACCATAATAGAAACTAGATTATTTAGTATCGGGCTGACCAGCCGTGTGTGAAGAAAAATAATTGCTCCCCAAGTCCGGTGTTTAGGCCGCTGGCAACTGTCGCCACTTCCAAAGGTTTCACTTCAAATTAACTCTGCTGTCAGTGGCAATAGATTAAACAATTACTATAGTGAATGACGCGACAGTAGTCTACTATCTTATAGATATATTAGGTACTATATTTTAATATAATAAATGCGAAAGTTAGTAACAGTGTATGTTATTTACTTCTTAACGCTCAAACGGCGGAACCGATTTTGATGAAATTTGGTGTGAAGTTAGGTTAGACTATTAACACATAGGCCAGCTTTTTATCCCGAAAGCAATTGTGGTTCCGATAGAATACGCAAATAACTTCAAAATCTATGTTACTCCTTCACGCTCCAACGCCTGGACTGATTTTGATGAGATTCGGTGTGAAGATAAATTGGACCTTAGATTAACACATAGGCTACTTTTTATCCCGGATTAACGCGGGTAACACCGCAGGGCATTTTTCATATTTGACGTGATTTTAGTTGTTTTGTGTGTGGTTCAGAACGTGCCGTCTCTTTCTGGCCACCTAAGATGAAAAGAGACGGGGCTTCTTTAAATTTAGTTTAGTCGTGTGTGCCGCTGAATTGCCGCCATTATGTAGTACAAATATGAGACAAAGTGTTTAGGTACATATGTAGGTATGTGCTAATGTATATACAGGTTGTCCTACAATGGTGTTTTCCATGGAAAGCTATAAAATGTGAACGACCTCGCCAGTTTTTTTTTTTTTTTTTTTTTACTTTAAATGGGTTTGCGCTTGATCACAATTCACCTGATGGCAAGCGACATTATGATCTAAGGTGGAACGCGCTTACCCATTAAAAACCGGTTCACTCTTGCTTTGAAAACCGCCAGATTGTAGCTCTCAGGGAACAGAGAACTAGGCAAAGAGTTCCACACCTTCGCAGTTCGCACTATGAAGGTGGAGGCAAACCGCTTAGTACGCGCCTTTGGAACCTCCACGGTATAACGATGCCTCTTTGGAGTTTCCCTGCTCGTCCGGTAGTGGAATGGGGCGGGGGGAATCAACTCATGCAATTCCGTCGCACACTCACCGAAATGTAACCTATAAAAAACCGAAAGGCTGGCCACCAGGCGGCGATGCTCTGCAGTCTTAGAATAACATCGTTAACTGGTCTAATATTTACACTCACCATTGACTTGTTAACCATTGTACTGTTTATATTTCTAATCATTTCGCGCTTGACCACAATTTCCCGGTTTCGAATATACTTAAGTATATTAGTGATAGTGATACTTAAGTATATTAGTAGTCTGTGATTGTTTTGATTATGAAATGTTTTTATTGTATGGACCTTGTTTGAAATAAATGATAATTTAATTTAATTTAGTTAGAAATCTATCCAAATACAAATAATTGATAAAAAGAATGCCATCTGTATTTTTTTAAACTTAAAAAGCTTATGACAGAAAAATAATAAAATATTATGTACAAACTTAAAGATAAAAAGAAAAGATCAAGAAAAATCAAAACACTACAATTTAAATTAAAGGAAGCTCATCATCCAGGCTGTCACTGCGTGAATAAAAGCAAACAAAAATAAAAATGAAAAAAATATCTTAATTTATAGTATATACAACAGGTTCTTAGCTAATTTTATTACAAGTATACAAAATAATACCTACTTTTTACAGCTTTACAGCCTGTGTTACAGCATACAGTTTCCCTAATTTGTTATAATTATTGCTAGCAGTTGGTTAGCTATTGTACAATTAATTTATGCTTCTTCTTCTTCTTTACCTTATCCCACTAGGTGGGGTCGGCACAGCAAAACTTCTTCTTCCACTCTCTTCTATCAGACGTCATCTCCACACTCTATCCTTTCTCTCTCATGTCCTCATTCGCACACTCCATCCATGTCTTTTTCGGGCGGCCTCTTGCTCTTCTTCCTTGCACTACCATTTCCATACATCTCCTAGTGACATGCATCTCCTCTCTACGCATCACATGTCCATACCATGCTAACCTTTATTTTGTCCCTCACTGGGGTCGGTTTTTTCTGGGTAAGCGCGCTCCACCTTAGATCATAATCTCGCTAGCCATCTGCTAAATTATGATCAAGCGCAAGCTCATTTATATAAAAAAAAAGTTAAATGCTTTTTTTTAAGCCTGAACAGACTTCACAGCCAGTTGATTTATAGTAATTTTAGCCAACTAAAGCAGAGTCGAAACTACTTAATGTGTATATATAAAACTTTTTATAGCTCTAAACAATAGGCACCTAAGCTTTGTACATAATATGTTATATTTTTTGCAATAATTATGATTTATTACGTATGTCCGATTTGGCCAGCCTCGAATGTATAAGTGTAATTTTATACGAAGGGCAATTATAATCGGTCTCAGTATTCGAGAGTGTAAATGCGATTATTTATTATCGATATTTACACAAATACCTACAAATCCTTCAGGGCAGTCACGCCGGCACAGATTACTAAATAGTTACTATAATATGTATGTTGTCAAAATAGCGAATGTGTCTCGCTGGTAATAACGTCTGTTTTTCCATCAGACGGCCCCTGGTTCGATCCGATCCCTACACCAATGATTTGTTTCTCAAGTTATGTGTGGATTTGCACTCGCTTTACGGTGAAGGAAAACATCGTGAGAATACCGACATGTTAATCAAAACTGGTTCATAAGGATTGAATAACAAAATACTGTGGCCACCACGGCAAAATGTCGAGTCAAAAATTGCTATATTAGGAATGATTTAATTTAGACATCAGTAATTCCAGTCTAGGCATACTCTACCTTCGGCCAGAGCGTCACTGACCCGTATTACGCGTGCTGCTGGTCAATTACGAGTACCTATATTTGTAAAAACAATTTTTTTTATAATTTTTTCCCGGACTTTTTCAGAGATTTTTGCATCAAATACCTTAATAGTGACCGTATATTAGTAATTTTTTTTATAAGTAGACAGGTATTGATTTGCCGTGAATATTCGCAAACACAATTTGCATATGTTTACACACACAGTCACACACGTGAGGGAGATGTGACGATGTTAAATCAACAATGCCTATTATTTGGTGACACGTGATTTAAGTCGTGTTCTTGCCGGAAAAGCATATAGAAGATATTATATAAATAGACTAGCAAACCCAAACCCAACCAAAGTAAAATTACGTTTGGGGATTAATTTTTATTTTGTTTTATATTTGAAAAGGAAAAAAATATTTCATTTCACAACCACCATGCAAAACCATATTGGTTTGTAGTAGATTCTTTGTATCAGAGATGGCGCTGTATGTGAAAAATTATTTTAACTGTTTTCCTTTTTAATTTTACTTGTTTATTTTAGTTAGCTAGTTTAGTTTCGTCTACTTCAATTTTAATTGTTTGGTTCGCTCTGCCAAAATATAATTAAAATATAACCAGAAAATGGTGCTGCAACGAATTTCCCTCTTTTCTGCGGTATACGCCCAATCAAAAATTGCCGACGGCAAAGCATAATCTATTGTATTGTCTATATCTGTATACCAAATTTCGTCGAGATTGGTTCAAGAATACGGCTTCTATGCGAGACTTCTGTCGCTTCGCTCGCTCGGTCAATCAGAGACAATAAGTACGACACCATGTTAGATCCCGACTGTTAGTCTTAGTGAGTAGGTACAAGATATCGATATTTATTTATTTATTCATTTAGCATTACAAATAAAAACAAGCTTATAGCTACGAGTAACTAATACTGTATCTTTTACAAAGGGTGTAGCTACATGTATGTAACTTAATTTATGAGATGTAAAACTCACGGTTCATGATACAGGCAGGTGAGAGATAGAAACGAACAAAAGAGTCTTAGTAAGGTCCCGTTTTACCTACGGCTACGGAAACCTAAAAATGGTAGGATGATTGAATAAGTACTGTGTGGATAAGGAACATATGCATATGTACATACATATATGTATATCCTAGTTCGCTGCTGTATTGTATAAAAAAATATAGAAGCGAATAACGTGATCGAAGCCATGCACGAAGAAACAAACGAGAAAAGTAAATAAAACATAAACACACAAACATTAGCGGAACGAGTGTAGTCAGTACAACGTGGCATCGAATAATAATAATAAATTCATATAAAGCCAACCATTAACAATATTGAAATTATTAGCTCTAACGATCCTTTAGTAGATAATATAATTATTTTTTTATTTCTAAAAAAAATAAGATTTATTTTAATGATAAAATTAGGATTATTATGACATTATGACTTTCAGAACCACAACATTTTTTAATTTAAACCCTATAATACCAGACTTTATTTCAAATAAATTAAATTCCGCTGTGATAATATTTTTGTCTTCTATTTACAATGGGTTTCCGCAAAGTAACGCCTGAGTCAATAGGAGACTATATTTCAAAAAGAAACCTGTCGAGAGAATTCTACGTAATCTTTCTTCGGAACTCAACAATTCTTAACACTCAGTTATAGATAATAAAACTGAAAACCCGTGTAGCTTTATTGTTTACGTAGGATCTGATTGACTTTTTCAAAATACGCCATTTTTTCCATACTTTAGCCTTAAATTAAGCAAAGTCAGCCTTACTGAAATACCTAACTCTCTCTTTTTAACCGACTTCAGAAAAGGAGGAAGTTGTATGTTCGACTGTATGTATTTTTCCTATGCTAATTAAACGACACGTTGTAGAAGCCAAGCTAGTAAGAACGTCAGCAGTTTAAACTAACTAGGTAGATAGGTACTTATATATGGTCATCAGTCAATATTTGACTAAGCTAATGTTATTTTCTAATATTGCTAGTTATTAGAGGTCGTTTTCCTTACTTATGCGGTTAAGGATGTAGGTAGCTTTGTACGTAGATGACTATTGATAAAACAATTAATAGTGTTGATTTTGTACTTAGAAACATATTTTCCTAAATAAAGATATAGATATATAGGATATAAATTATTTAAATTTATTGGCCTTACAACACCTCGTCGCATTTGGCATGTCATTCATTACATTCAGATATACATTGGTAGATATGCAAGGCGTTGCTTATCTATACCATATACCAATATTATAAAGAGGAAATTTTGATTGTTTGTTTGTTTGACGCGAATAGGCTCCAAAACTGCTGGACAGATTTGAAAAATTCTTACACTGTTGGGAAGCTACATTATCCCTGAGTAACATACGCTATAGTTTGTTTCTCTTTGCTAAAGTTCTGTATATATGTATTTCGGGTCCTACTCTCATGAGGAGAGATATATCTATAGGCCATAATCTACCACGCTGTCAAAGTGCGAGTTGGCGGATGACACATACCAACGAATATTTTACGATCACTTCAAACATGTCGGTTTCCTCACGATATTTTCCTTCACCGTAAAGCGAGTTCAAATTCACACATAACTTGAAAAACAGGTCACTGGTATTAGGGCGGGATCAAACCAGGTTGAAAAGCAGACGATTTCCCACCTAGCCAAAAAAGTAAAGTAGACCCGGCAAACGTTGTTTTGCCTAACTTAGGGGTATGAAAAATAGATAGTGTAGCTTATATGACACGTTCATAGATTTACCATAGCAGCGCCATCTATTGATTACTTACTCAACATAGTCGAAAGGTATCGACATCTGTTAGAATCATTTGGAGTTGACAGATAATTGTGACTGTCAAATAATAACAGACAATAATTAGCAATAAATTAAAATTGCGACTATAATTTGAAATTTAAATTACCCTATCTTTCAAGTTGGATCGAACTGTACATGGTGTGCGAATTTTATTATAATCGGTTAAGTGGTTTAGGAGTCCATTGAGGATAAACATTGTGAAACGAGATTTATATATATTAAGAATAAGATAAGATTAGTGGAGGTCATAATATTATGTGATTGTGGCAGGCACCATGGTCCCCCGGCCGGCGACCCCCGCGCCCCGCGCTCCCCTCATCCCGCAGTTCTTCGCGGGCCGATCCGTCTTCATCACTGGCGCCACCGGCTTTATGGGGAAGGTAAGCTAATTAGTCTAAGACAAGCAGTCGTTTTGTAAGTCATAATAATAATAAAATATAATATTAGGACACATTCACACACGGCTGGTTTGCCCAATACTGAACCATTTCTAGCTCGTATTATGGTTGCTAACACAACTGATATACTACATAAACATACATACATATTATACTATATAAATACATATTTAACATATTTAACACCCAGTCATGTCAGAGGCCTTCGGGCGGCTTGAAAACTCTCGACACCAGAGCTCGGCCACTTAGCTCATACGAAGAACAAATAGCTTCATGACACTTCGTGAATATAATTGGTCAATTAGTTGTCAAGATAAGTCATAAAACTTACGCCCTGTTCCCCAATGACTATAATCTAGCGATTTTCAAAGCACGAGTGAACCGGTTCCTTCTAGGTAACCGCGCTCTACCGTAGACCTCAATGTCACTTACCATCAGGTGAATTGTGGTCAGGCGCTGAACTATACAGAGTAACATAAAAAGTTTTCTTTTTCTTCTTCGTCGTAGCTATAAGTGGCCAAGTCCTGGTATATAGAGTTTTAAAGCCACCCAAAGACCTCTGACTTGGTTTTACGACTGCTTATTCTTATCTTATATCTAACATTCACACACACTCTCACACACAAATCTTTCGCCGTTATAATATTAGTATACCCCTAGACTAGTATACCCTTAGGCCCTATTTTTTTTGACATGGAGGAAATGCAGTTACGCAACCCCGCCAGTCCTCGGGGTAGGCGGCGGGGTATGTCGGGCTCGGTGCCAGAGTGGCGACCACTACCGACTAAAACCTCCACGGTGTTCCCTCGCTGCGCCTTTAAGCCGGGGGGCTGGTACATGTACTCTTCAACCTCCCCGGCAAGTATACTAGTCTCCTAGTAACAATGGAAAAAAAAAATGGTTTGGGAAGCCGGCACACCAACTGCAATGCCAGGCTGTACTCGTACTTACCCCCCCGTGGGGCCCCGCATTGTCGAGGCGGGGGGGCTCAGTAACCGTGGCCTGGTCACCCACGGTGAAGCGAAGAGGGTCCCTGAGGCGGGCCGCTCCCTAGACTTGTCCTCCCCCATGCAAGTTCTAGATGGAGTGGCACCAGTAGGTTGCGGGACCTCGCTCCGGGGGGGTTTCGCAACTGAGGAGGGCTGCGGTGTGGTTTTGGAGACACCCACCGCAGCCGAAGGTGTGGGGCCGCGGCAGGAGAGAAGTGTCGGTATTACGATGCGCCGCTCTTCCTACCTGCCGCGGCCTCGACGGGGTCGCCACCGTTGATGGCGGACGCGGTGGGGCCGCAGGGAAAAGGGAGTGGTACCACAAAATACCACTTACCCTATTCTCTGCGGCCGTAGTGGCAGGTGACGGGGCCACAGACCTGACCCGTCACGGGGGACCTGGGACGTCGGACCGGGGTTGTCCGGCGTCCATTGCACTTATGGTCCCCGAGGTGGTTGCGGTGCACCATGTGCACTGCAAGGGGACTCATCCCCAGAGAAGGAGCCTCGCAGGCTAGCCGAGGTGGGCGGGGTGGTGGGTTAATGCGAGAAGCGGAACCTCATCCCGCCCTTTCCGGTGAGGAGGTCATCGTGAGGTTTTAGTCGGTAGGGATGTCCTTTTGACATCGAGCCCGACATACCCCATCAACCTCCCCGGGTGTGGTGGGGATGCGTAAATGCATTTCCTCACGTAAAAAAAACAAAAAAAAAAAAAAAGGCTGTACTCGTACTTACCGATACCACACCACAAAAACACTCACGCACACACCACACTTGCATCACTACACAGTAAGTTTACACATTGAAGAGACCTAACTCCCACTAACACAGGGTATCCTACTGTGGGAACTAGGGCACCCGAGTGCTAAAACCGCATTCCATATCACACACAATCTTACTCATATTAACACACACACATACACGCACAAACACGCACACACACACTCATACAGCGCAATAGGTTCCTAAACAAAAATGGACACACCCCTATGTTCTTGCGGTCTACTAACTGCCTACCCACTCACTCACATCTGACACCCTAGAAGAGAAACTAACTCCCTCAAACTCAGGGAATCCTACTGAGGGAGTTAGTGCCCTTAAATTACCTGCTTATCACCGAAACCGCTGTAAAAAAAAAAATCAAATTTTATGTACAAATAAAAATAATTATATTAATATGTATTCTTATGTTAAAAATAATAATCATAATTATGAATGTCATTATAATATGTGAATGTATGTTTTGCCTGAATAAACAATTTATTATTATTATTATTATATGATATATTGTCTTATATTATAATTTCTAGTTTATGTTATCTAGATATAATTTGTTAATTATAGCATTAAGCACAATCGAATGCATTAATAAATATATTTACTATTATTATATTATTATTAATGGAGATGTTCCGCAGGTGCTGATAGAGCGGCTGCTGTGGACGTGTCCGGACGTGGGCCGCCTGTACCTGCTGATGAGGGAGAAGAAAGACGTGCCTCCTGAGAAGAGGCTCGTGCAGCTCAAGAGCTCGCAGGTACAACAAACACAAAATAAATACGTCATATTCATAGATACATTTAAGCTGTTTCTTAAATTAAAGAGTGGAAAGTTAGCGTGGTATAGACATGTGATGCGTAGAGAAGACATGCATGGTACTAGAGAGGAGATGCATGTAACTAGGAGATGTTTGGAAATGGTTATGTGCAATGAAGAAGAGCAAGAGGTCGACCGAAGAAAATGTGGCGTCTCTGTCAAACTTCATCGCCCGCTACCAATCAGAGCGCTTGTTCTGAATCGCGCGCGCGGTATTTACAACGCGCGTACGACTGGTCCTAGCTACAATACATGACTATCAGACGTCTCCGGATACAACATCTGTCCGGGGGATATCCCTATGTTAGATGGAGGCAGACCGTCGTCGCTCCATGAATACATACACATAATTAAACTGATTTAACTTCATACAAAATTACTATATGCTTTCCGTCTGATTCCTCCTTTACGGGTATATAATCTCTTAGCTGGTTCCCCAAGGTGTTCGACGTGGTCCGCGAGCACTGCCCGCACCAGCTGGACAAGCTGCACATCATCCCGGGAGACAGCCAGCAGCCCGGCCTCGGCATCTCCATACACTCACTCGGACTTCTTACAGAGGTAACCTCATCTGCTTCTTCCTCCCTTCTTACTAGAGACTTAGAAGACATTGGTGGCGATTCTGCCGTACACACGATTAAACTAAATTTAAAGAAGCTCCGTCTTTTTTCATCCTAAGTGGCCAAAAAGAGACGGCACGATCTGAACCACAGACAAAACAACTAAAATCACGTCCATTATGGAAAGTATAAGTGAGTGCGTTCTGAAGTCGCCTATATTTTCTACATTTGACGTGATTTTAGTTGTTTGACTATGGTTCAGAAAGTGCCGTCTCTTTCTGGCCACCTAAGATGAAAAGAGACGGGGCTTCTTTAAATTTAGTTTAGTCGTGCGTACGGCAGAATCGCCACCAATTGGCTTCCAGTTACAGTATACAGTTTATATATCTAGATAGGAAGCCTTTGCATTCCAAATAAGTTTGTTGTTATTTATTTACTGTGTTAAATAACGAAATTTTGTATTTTTAATTTGTATTTTACTGTTGTATATCATCGTGAGGAAACCATAGCATGGTGATAGAGTATTCTCGGCAAGCTACCACCCTCAAGCTGAAAATGTGTCACCACCTTACTTTCTGTTTCGGCAGCTTCCTTGAGAACCATGTACGAGTATAATATTATGTCAGACTGGGCATGTTCCACCTTCAGCCAACGCACCCTGCCGGTTAAGTGACCGTTTATCGATTCGCTAACTTTTCATTCAACATAAAAAACAAAATATTAGACACAAATGACTAAATATACAATTGGTATCAAAATTCTCTCGATGTAGTATTAATAACTGTGTTATGGGAACCAATGGTGTCTCCCAAATTTTAACAATGGTATTTCTACACGTTTTCTGCACAGTACAGCATTTGACCAGCATATCGGAAATTGAGGATAGTTGCTATCCAAGCGAGTGGCACATTGTAGTGCTTTACCGCCATGCAACGGTTTCCTCGTGATATTTTCCTTCACTGTAATGTCAGGCTTATTTTTTTTTTTTTTACACTTTCACACACGGCTGGTTAGCCCCATACTGAACCATTTCTAGCTCGTATTATGGTTGCTAACACAACTGATATACTACATATACATACATACATACATATTATATATAAATACATATTTAACACCCAGACCCACAGCCAACAAATTTAGTTAAGCACAAAGATGTTGACCGGGCCGGGAATCGAACCCGGAACCTTCTGATTAGCAGACCGGCATGGTAACCTTTACGCCAACGAGGTCGTCTTATTGGGAGGGATCGAACCACATGCTCTAGACCTTACCCCTATGCGGTATATCCCCAGGTGTCCGTGGTATTCCATTCGGCAGCCACGCTGAAGTTTGACGAAGCCCTGGATGTGGCGGTGGAGCAGAATGTCCGCTCCGTAATGAGGCTCATGGAGATCTGCGACAAGCTGCCCAACATCCAGGTTAGAAATGTTCTTTTTATTACATTTAATTTTTTACATTAAATTATATTTTTTCAGTTTTGTTACATTTATTTCAGTGTTGAGAATCGTTAGAGCTCCAAAAACACGATTACGTAAATATCGCTCGTTTTAAAATAGTTTAAATTTTTGAAAAATAGTAGATTTGAAATTTAAAAAATTTGGACTTTGAAAGTAACTCAACTGTAATGATATTATCTAGAAGCTTATAATTTCAAAATTGTCAATTGTTATTTTTCTTCGTATGAGCTTAGTGGCCAAGCTCTGGTGTCAAGAGTTTTTAAGCCACCCAAAGGCCTCTGACTTGGCTGCATGTACTAAGACTAAAAATCGGGACATCCGACCCACGGTAGCACCCAGCTGAAAATGCCACCTTAAAAACGACAGTCTTGTGCATGGTCACCCATCCAAACTCAAAATCCGTCCGCATCGACTGTTGTTTAGCTTCGATGATCGCGTTAGATCACCTTAGCTAGACGAGCTACAGGCGCTACTTTAATTGATTGATTTGATACATAATATGTTGATTTTATACGTATTTTATCGTTTATTCAGCATAACATATACAGTACAAATGGGAAACTTTATTAATAGGTACAAAAACAATTAAAATACTATATACAAACTTACTTAACGATAACAAAAAAAAAACAAAATACTGCAGTTTAAATTAAATTAAGATTACGTTGATTTTATACGTTGATTTTATATGTTACGAGTAATTGTTGATTTTATATATATTTATTTCGTGATAATTCCACTACTGCATGTCAGGGCTTCACTCAAAGATGTATAGTGCAGCTGTATTCAGGACAATAGCACCCTAAAATGAGAGTTTAGCAGCATTAAGAATATACGAGCATAAAGCCAAATATTAACAAGTAACAAGGACGGCAACGATTTCTCACTTGTGATTTGTCCAATCTGTTTTGTTAGCGGACGAAGTTCGCTACTATATGAAAACGCATTTCATGTATTAGTATAAGCTTCTTTAAAATAAATTATTCATCCTTCCTGCTTTCATCGGTCTTTTAAAATAACAAATCTTAATAGTATCTAGTATGTTTAAACAGAAAATAAAAAGTTTTTAGTGAAAGTGATTCCTTTTATAATTTAAACGAATATATGAATATGGAGCTTGCAGAATCGTTATTCATGTGTAAGCAGTAGTATTTTAAATTCAATAGACATGAAAAACAAGTGCTAATGTGTGTTGTATTTAATGGGGTAGAATATTTATTAAATGAAATTTGTAAGTTTATTTAATTTTATATTAATGTTTTTAAGTATTAAGTAATTATTGTAGTATGACTTGCCTTTGCAATTTTTGATTATTTGTTACGGAGATACGCGTGATGATGTCCTGAGTACATCTTGAATCCTCGGTCATATTTAGAACAAATTTAGATCATATTTAGACCAAATTAAGGAGAAGGCGAAAGTCATGTCGTATAGGGAGGTCAAGGATTTGGCCGAAGACAGAACTACCTGGAAAAAACTCCACAAACAAGAGCCCAGCTCTTAAATATTGAATGAATGAATGAATGACTTGCCTTTAACATATGTTAGTTAGGGCTAATAAAGTTCTGTATTTCTGTATTTCACTACTACTAGCTAGGTCTCCTAAAAGAGCTTGTTATTCCAGGCGTTGGTCCACGTGTCGACGGCGTACTGTAACGCGGAGCTGAGCACGGTGGAGGAGCGCGTGTACCCCGCGCCGGCGCCGCTCGACCGCGTGCTGGCACTCGCGAGCGCCGCGCCCCCGCACCTGCTCGCGCAGATCACTGACAGGTACATTCTTTTTGTCTTGAGGAAATACATTTACGCATCTCCCGATAAGCCTGGGGGAAGCGGGCGGGGGGTGGCGGGCTTGAGGGCCAGAGGGACCGTCATAGCATCAGCAGCCCACTATACGTTCCCACTGCTGGGACTCGGGGACATCTCACATGAAGAGAGAGATATAGGCCATAATCCACCACGCTAGTGCGAGTTGGCGGTTGCAACACAATCATATTATGGAGCGACGACGATCTGCCTCCATTTAGCAAAGGGATATCCCCCCGGACAGATGTTGTGTCCGGAGACGGCCGTCCGACGGTCATGCATTGTAGCTTGAACCCGTCGTACGCGCGCTGTAAATACCGTTTGCGCGATTCAGGACAAGCGCTCTGATTGGTCGCGGGCGATGAAGTGCGACAGAGACGCCACACCACTCCCCTAAGGAGAAAGGAGTCCTGAAGGTGTTTTTTTTTGTATGACGTGCGCCGATCAGAGTTCCGAGGTGAAGGTTTTATATCGACGAAGGGGAAATTGTCAATAAGATACCCTTTTTTTGTAACCTGAGGAAAAGGAAAAATGCATTTACGCATCTCCCGCCACAAGCCTGGAGGAGGCGGGCGGGGTAAGTCGGGCTCGAGGGCCAGAGGGGCCGACACTGCCGACTACAACCTCAAAGTGTCTCGTCCCACGACGGGGGCAGGGATGCAGGACCGCGTAGCGCATTGCCGCTGCTCAAAAAGACAAAAAGACAATGTTGTACTGTCTTACCCATAACCTTTTATCTACGCAGGATATCATAGAATTTTTAAAAGTATGCTATTTTGATCCCATAGCACTTCCGTGATAGCTAGAGACTTGAAATTTTCACAAATGATGTATTTTTGCTGCCGCTATTACAACAAATACTATAAACAAAATGAATTAAATATTTAAAGGAGGCTCCCATGCTAAAAAGATAATTTTAATGCATAAGCATAAACAGCTCAATATACGTTCCCAATGCTGGCCTTCTCTCACGAAGAGAGAGAGATATAGGCCATAATCCACCACGCTGGCCAAGTACGGGTTGGCGGATGACACCCCGTCTTCGGATATAGTGGTCCAAACAATGTCAAACATGTCGGTTTCCTCACGATGTTTTCCTTCACCGTAAAGCGAGTAAAAATAAATTTATGCATTTTTTTTACATATACATTTCTTATAAAATAATTTGGAACATCTTAATGCGCGAGCCCAACTCTCACTTGGCCATTATTTTTTTTGCACAGATAACCGGAATTACGATATCAATGATGTTGACCAAAAACTGACATAATAAATTATGTAAATTTCAAGGAGGTTTACTAATATAATGTTTTCTATGATAAATTCGGACACCTACACAATTTATTTTCGCCAATTCAGGGTTGAGCTCATAAAAAAAGCTGTTTGTGAATATTCACGCATAATTCCATTGACCCACATTTGGCTAAAAATAATTTTGGTAACCCTGAATGTTTTAGGTAGTATAATTATAATTTTTAATTTATCATTAGCGTATATTATGTATTAGGTCCTTATTGTGTATTAAGTGTGTGACATAAACATAATATTAAGAGTGCTTCTACACTGGATGTAAATAAAGTTTGCAACATTATTAAACGAAAAAGTTTCTCAATCCGATTATCATTTTTTTAAGATTGTTACTTCACTACTCTGTCAAATATAAACCGATTTTGAACATTATTTTTCGTATTGGTAACTACTTATTATTACATTATTTTCTTATTTGTTAAGAGTATTATTATGGTTATGTATTGTTAAATAATGTCCTTAAGTGTAGGTGCACTATAAACATCTAACAATACCTTCTTCTTCGTATGAGCTAAGTGACCAAGCTCTGGTGTCAAGAGTTTTCAAGCCGCCCGAAGGCCTCAGACTTGGCGTTAACACTTCCTTAGTTTGTTTAGTAATTGTGTAACTCCTGTTGTTCGGCTAATTAAGGTGATCTGAAGCGATCATCGAGGTTAAGTAAGCATCAAGACATTTAAAAAGTGTCATTTTCATCTAGGTGCTATTGTGGGTCGGATGGCACGTTAAATTGTAGGTCCCGGCTGTTAGTCTTAGTACAATTAGTCGTTAAGTCAAGTAAAAGGCCTTTGATCAGCTTAAAAACTCTCGACAACAGAGCTTGGCCACTAAGCTCATACGAAGCAGAACAAGTTTTTTTTTTCACACGCGGCTAGTTAGCTAACCATACTAAACCATTTCTAGTTTCTGGTTGCTAACGCAACTGATGTATGACATATACATTCATGTAAATACTTTATAACGATACATATTTAGCACCCAAACCGATAGCCAATTAATTTGGTTCATCACAAAGATGTTGGCCTTGCCGGGAATCGAACCCTTTGACAGTCCGGAATGGTAATCATTACGCCAATGAGGTCGTCAAAGGAATTGTAAAAGGTTTGCAAACATTTAAAAAATTCATAACATGTAAAATACGGATGGATCGCAGTTCTTTTATTATTATTATTTTATTATTTACAAAAAACCTCAACAAAAATAATCGTCGCGACATCACACTGTTTAATGCGAAAAAGAAATGTAAATCTGCTTTCTATAAGAGAGAGAGAGAGAGAGAGAGAGAGAGAAAAAGAGACAGACAGACAGAGAAACATGCTCACGCCGAACAGCTTACAATAGTTTACTATAGCAAAAAGTGTCGTGACAACTTTTCGTAAGAATTTTTTCCGTCTAGCCCCCTTTCACAACGCGCGATGAGGAACTTCGTTCCAAAACCAGTGTAGGTCTACCCTAAAGATGAGGCTGGTCAACTTTGTCGTGATCAATATTCATAATAAATAATGAATTGCTTTGCCCCTGGGCCGTACGTGCGCCTCACAATGTTATAATAATAATAATAATCAACGGGGTCATGTTGGAAACTCACCATTGACTCAGCGACACGGATTACTCAGAATAGATTTCGCATTGAGCATGTTTATTTTTTTTTAATTTGTTTATGATAAAGAGCGAGAAGTGTTGAACGAAAGGTGAATGGTGGTGGAACCTGTTGGTACTAATCGCGCTAAGGGGCATATTATCTTTTTTTTAAATCCAATGCGTAAATGATAGGGCAACAACTTTTTCAGTTTATTATCTTTATTCAGTGCTAAGAAAGTTCAGAAAATACGATTCTGTGAAATTCACTTGATATTTTTCTTTGTGAAAAAAAAATCTGTTTCATACTTTGTTCGTTTTATAGTTGTAAAATGGTTTGTTTCTGAAAGTTATAAAGAAATTAGGCTTCCTTTTTTGCAGGTAATGATATTATCTAGAATCGTTTTGAAATTATGACCACTCATAATTTCAATATTATTAATTGTTAAGAGCATTTGCATTTATTTCGTGATAAACCTATAGCCAAGCAATGGCAAAAAAGCAGGCGCTTCGCTCAAATATATGGCACGGCTGATCTTGATTCAATGCACCGTAATGGCAAGGACTAGATCAAGCCTCAATTCACTAGTCTTTAGCTCAGTCAGTATTCTCTGGACCGACAGATTACTTCACACATTTATGTTTTAGTCAACATTTGTGGTTTATTTTTAATTTAAAAGATTTACTAAGTTTTTACATAAATAAATGCGAAACATATACTTTTTGGTGCCATTTTATTAAAAAAAAAATATACTCTTTGAAATTGTATAATCTCCGCTTATTAAATTTAAATAGCTACCACTTATTTCGACAATTTTTTCAAGGCTCTGACAAGGATTATCAAAACCAATAAAATAGTAATGAGTAATAATCATAAAAAAAAATACATAAAATTAATTAAGCAACGTATACAATGCGTTATCCATACATATAAGTTGGGGTAATCAGTGGCAAGCAATAATGCTAAATGGTTTAGGAAGTACCTTTTAATAATGGATGTTTAGCTTTACTCACTATTGTGTTTGTCTGCTGACGTTACTATACCAATATATAATATATTATGGTGCCAGACCTATAGGTATGTACATAAATACAAATTATGTGTCATGAACGTGTAAATATTTTTATAGTTTATGTGAATTATAATACCGTAACTTTGACTATTTTTAGAGTTCCATACTCAAATGGAACCAACGGGACCCTAAGACTTCGCTGTCCATCCGTGTGTCTGTCAGTCTGTCTATCTGTCACTCTGTCGCAGACTCGGTTAGACAGTTGTAATTTTGATGTTGCCTTTCAATTAATAAATATATAAATATTATAAACAAGAACAAAATAAAAAGAGCAAGGGAAAAAAGACGACCTCGTTGGCGTAATGGTTACTATGCCGGACTGCCAATCAGAAGGTTCCGGGTTCGATTCCCGGCTCAGCCAACATCTTTGTGCTGAACTAAATTTTTTGGCTGTCGATTTGGGCGTTAAATATGTAATATAAAATATGTACGAGGGTGAATCAAAAAATTCTTGGAATCAATATTAAAAAATGCAAAGATTTAAATAATAATATTTTATTTTTCTACATAATCTCCCTGCAATGCAATGCATTTAGAATAACGCGTTTCTAACTTCCTTATTCCTTGTGAAAAAAAATATTTTCTTGACTCTCGAAAAAGTCCTCTACGGCAGCTATAACCGCGTCATTATCGTGAAATTTTGTTCCACGAATTTCCTCTTTTAATTTTGGAAATAAGTGAAAATCACTTGGTGCTAAGTCCGGAGAATATGGTGGGTGGTCAAGGAGATTGAAGCCAGCACAGCGGATTGCGTTGAGTGCAACTTCCGATCGATGAGCAGGAGCGTTATCTTGAAGGAACAACACGCCCAACGACAGTTTTCCACGACGTTTTTCTTTAATCGCTTCACGCACTTTCAGGATCAAATTTGCATAATAGGGTCCAGTAATCGTCTGGCCTTTTGGCATGTAATCAATAAAAAGGATTCCTTCACTATCCCAGAACACAGAGGCCATAACTTTGCCAGCGGTAGGAGCAACTCGAAATTTCTTAATGGATGGAGAGGATGGTCGTTTCCAAGACATGCTTTGTCATTTAGTTTCAGGATTAAAATGGATTGGACCCACGTTTCATCCATGGTGACAAGACGACGGCAAAAATTATCCGAATCACGCTGGAACATTTCGAGATTACGCTTGTAAATTTCCAAATGTCGCTTTTTGTTTTCGTCGGTTAACATTCGTGGCACCCATCTTGCAGACACTTTTTTGAACCCCAGTGAATCAATTAAAATTGGTTGAACGCTACCAAAAGATATCTTTAGGATCTCAGCTATATGTTTTATAGTCATTCTTCTGTCTTCCAAAACCAGATTCTCAACCTTTTTGACATTTTCTTCTGTAACGGAGGTTGAAGGCCGCCCAGAACGCGGGTCATCTTTACAGCTTGATCTACCTCTTTTAAATTCAGCCACCCAGTACGCAACCGTAGAATAGGGTACAGCATCAACCCCTAATGTCTGCTGAATGTCCAAAAAAATTTCCTTCGTAGACATTTTTTTCAAACTGAGATATTTTATCAACGCACGTAACTCACTTTTATCCATAATTTTAACTTTTTAGCAACTCGTTGCACAAAAAAAATTATTACATGCGAACGAACTGACAAAAACAAGTGACAGTCTGCATAAATATAGTGTGATAGACACTCTTTAATTTGAATATCAAACTTGATCCAAAAAGGTTTCATATATATGCACTTCTAAGAACTTTTTGATTCACCCTCGTATGTATGTATATGTAGTATATCAGTTGAGTTAGCCACCTGGGTTAATTGGTCAAGCAAATTGGGTTAACCTGCCGTGGGTGAAAGGTGTAAAAAAAAACTTGTATTTACAGTTTTTTTCGTTATAGATCATGAACGGTAAATAATAGCTTAAAGATTTAGGATTAAAGCAGACTTGTTATATAGAATTAGAGATGGAACTGGTATAAAATATCTAAAATATTTATAATTCTTCGAATAAAGTCAAAGTCAAGTTTTTTACTCATAAAATTTAAATTTACAAGTCAACCTTATATAAATATAATAATTATATATCATTAAAATGAGTAAGTATACTTAAAAGTATTTTTTTTGACATTATAAACGCAATAAAACTTATAGTTCTATGCGTTTCGTACAGTCGTTGACATTCATCTTTAGAATATATACTCGTATATGTCCGTTAAATAAACGAAACGAAACGAATTATATAATGAAGGTATTTTTTCCGGTCGTCAGCTACATCGCACCCAAGCCCAACACCTATACGTTCACGAAGGCTTTGGCGGAAAACGCTATCGAGGAGCACACCAACCGCAACTATCCTGTCGCCATCTTCCGACCCAGCATCGGTGAGTGTTTGTGTTTCTAATGTTCCTTTTAATAGTTTATTTTTGTGCGCTAGTCATCATTAGAATAGGGAAGACTGACTGCTGCAACACAACTCACGCTTAAGTTTACACTTTTAGAATGTTGTAAGCAGCGAACTAGAATAAATAGAATAGTTACTTGGCCGATAAAATGGTTCCACGTGTAATCCCCGCGCACCCGCGCGCCCGCGTGGTGTCACATGGTGTGACACGGCACCAATCGCGTGCGAGCTTTATTTGTTTCGTTGGGATGCAGCATAATTGTGCGTAGAAAATGTTTCTTCCTTTCTAAATACTCAAATTACTGAACTGGATATATTTAGTTACAGCCTCAGTTAATTTAATATACATTCAGACTAGTCATACTGCATCACAATAATATTTCTCAGCAATTAATATACCTCTCACAAATCCATAAAAATATATTTATCTACTGCAATATACAATTACAGCGTAAGTTAGTCCTTTGCTCATTGTATTTGTAACTTTAACTTGTATGTTTGTAATCTGAATGTAAATGTAAAAGTAACAGTGAAATTGCCTTTTTTCTTCTGCATTTCGTTATTACAATAATAATAATTATTGTGATTAGTTCATTACCATGCTCATTATCTTATTATATTGTTTACTTAAATTAATGGCAAAATGATGAATGAAATAATAGTAGGTACTTATGTCAATTATATTGATGCGATTATATGTCAACTGTATTCCATCTTGGGATGATGATGTCACCTCATTGGCGTAGGCCTGCGCAAATGTAATCAGGTTGAGTGCCTAATAAATAAAGTACCTGGTTGACCGTTTTCTATTTTTTTTTAAATGTATTTTCCAAAAATTATTCCTAGCTAGATCGATTTATCGCCTCCGAAACCCCCTATATACTAAATTTCATGAAAATCGTTGGAGCCGATTCGTTAAATACATACATATACGTTCGAAAAACATAATCTGTTTTAAAATGTAAATCTCTTTTTGCCCAGTGGTATCATCCCTGAAGCACCCGTTCCCGGGGTGGATAGAGAACCTGAACGGTCCGAGCGGCATCGTGGTGGCGAGCGGCAAGGGGCTGCTGCACGTGTTCTGCACCAACAGGGCCGCGCGCGCTGACCTGCTGCCGGTCGACATCGCCATCGACACCTTGCTGGCGGTGGCGTGGGAGACTGCTACCACCAGGTACCGTTCCATCCTATCCTACGCTACTATCCTATCCTACAAGCTACTGGGTAACATCCTGTCTTGTTTGCTTCTATCTTGTCCTACTTGATACCATCATATCCTACTGCCTACTATCCTTTCCTACGTGCTACCATCCTATCCTACGCTACTAACTATCCTATCCTACATGCTACTGGGTAACATCCTGTCCTATTTGCTTCTATCTTGTCCTACTTGATACTATCCTATCCTAATAGCTACTATCTTGTCTTACATGCTACCATCCTATCTTACGCTACTATCCTATCCTACATGCTACCAGTCTATGCTACTGGGTAATATCCTGTCCTATTTGCTACCATTCCATCCTACGCTACTATCCTATCCTACATGCTACCAGTCTATGCTACTGGGTTAATATCCAGTCCTGTTTGCTACCATTCCATCCTACGCTACTATCCTATCCTATATGCTGCCAGTCTATGCTACTGGGTAATATCCTGTCCTATTTGCTTCTACCTTGATAGAAATAAGGAATGAGTACATTAGAGGAAGTGTGAAAGTAGCCCCAGTGAGGGAGAAAATAAAGAATGGAAGGTTAGCATGGTATGGACATGTGATGCGTAGAGAGGAGATGCATGTCACTAGGAGTTGTATGGAAATGGTAGTGCAAGGAAGAAGAGCAAGAGGCCGAGCGAAAAAAACACGGATGGAGTGTGGAGATGACGTCTGATAGAAGAGAATGGAAGAAGAAGATTTGCTATGCCGACCCCACCTAAGTGGGATAAGGTGAGGAAGAAGAAGATTTATATTTTATTTTTATTGTTTATTAACTAACTTCCCTGTCCCCCAGGCCGACCGCCCCTAAGGTTTACAACTGCACAACATACGACAACCCCCTCACGTGGGGGGCGTTCGAGGAGCTGATGCGGCATCATGTGTACACTTACCCCATGGACAACGCCTTCTGGTTCCCCTCCGGGTCCAGTGTTGAGAACCCGTGAGTTACACATTTACATTTTTTATATCACCATACAAAACCAACAAATTTATACGCATATACATATTTTGTGCCATACATTAGAGGTAGTGTAAAATTAGTGCCAGTGAGGGAGAAAATAAAGAGTGGAAGGTTAGCATGGTATTGACATGTGATGCGCAGATAGGAGATGCATGTCACTAGGAGATGTATGGAAATAGTAGTGCAAGGAAGAAGAGCAAGAGGCCGTCCGGAAAAGACATGGATGGAGTGAGTGAATGAGGACATGAGAGAGAATGGATTGAGTGTGGAGATGACCTCTGATAGAGGAGAGTGGAAGAAGAAGATTTGCTGTGCCGACCCCACCTAAGTGGGATAAGGTTAAGGAAAAGAAGAAGAAGATACATATTTTGTACCATGTAAAATGATCTATAGGAATCTACAAAATGTATTGTTTTAATAATTATAATTGATGTATCAGACATATGATCGGAGTCTGAGTTACGCATATATGCATATTTTTTGTACCACCCTACCATATAAAATTATTTATGTATAAGAATCTAACAAATGCTAATATTTTAATGGTCATCATTAATGTAACCATTGATATCGGATTCATTGAAAAATATAATATAATATATAAGATATCATAATATACGAGTGCATATCTATTTTTAATATATAACAAATATATAGGAATCAATAAGAAATAATAATAATTGGCAAAGGGTTGAGGGCCGGATAATCGAGGTTATACTGTACTTGCGAAACAATACCGACAAGAACGCAACTATTTCATCTAGCTGTATAGTAGAGCGAGACATAACACATGCGAAACGTTGCCATACAACTTAGTTTTTTCGTCGTTTCGCTGCCGCATGCGAATGAGTAGGTGTACTAAAGGCGTTACGACTTTCATTAAGATTATTCATAATAATTTTAAAATCGACGAGACTTATGTATTAGAAATAAATCTGGTTAAAAAGTTTTTAGAATCAGTTTTTTTTTTCATTTTTATAAGTGTGATTGGTACCAAAAAAAAATTAAGCTATTTGAGCTATTTTCCGATATTTTTAACCGTTTACGATTTATAGCGAAAAAACTGTAAAATCAAAATTTTGCCCATATCTTTGTCTTAACAATCAGCCGTAGTCTTATGTTGTACATATAATCTGGTGGACATATAATAATTATTGAATATTGACATAGAAATAGTGACATGTTGTATTGTATAGTATTAGTCACTTAGGATTTTAATTTAGATTGATCTCCAATTTCCCGCGCCTTACGGGTAAGAATATAGCTGACTTTATATATTTTAATCACATGTAACATCTTTTAATTGCTGTATTCTGTGAATAAATGATTTGATTTGTTAAGTATTTAACTGCCTACATAGTCCCTTGATTCTGTCGATTGTTTCCTTGATAGTCCTTGATTGTTTCTGGTTCCAGGGTTACACACAAGACATTGGAGTTCCTGTTACAGACAATACCGCTTCATATCGCGGAGTACGCAGCCCGAGCAGTCGGCATCAAAACCAGGTTGGTTTGTTAAACTACTTGCTCAAATCTAGAATAAGTTAGTAAGTCTTTGACAACCTCTGGCGTAAAGATTGCTGGACTGCCAATCAGAAGGTTCCAGGTTCCATTCCCGGCCAACATCTTTGTGCTGAACTAAATTTGTTGGCTGTGTGCCTGGGTGTTAATGTAGTATATCAGTTGTGTTAGCTACCATAACACAAACTAAAATAGGTTCAATATGGGGTTAGCCAGCCGTGTGTAAAATGTGCCCTAATATAAAAAAAGTATTAGACCTTTTTTTTACTCACTACATATAGGAAATTGACAAGCAGCAGGGCTTTTCCTACGACCCTACTTAAATAATAAATGCGAAAGTTGTGCGTGTGTGTATGTGTAGGTAGGTATGTTTGTTACTTCTTCACGCTCAAGCGGTTGAACCGAATTTCATGAAATTTGGTGTGAAGAATGCTCAGACCCTGGATTAACAGAAAGGCTACTTTTTATCCCGGATTAACGTGGGTAAGACCGCGGCGCAGCGCATAAAATAAATAAAATACAAAGATACATGTCTAAGGTGGCATGTCTTTTTTTCGTGAGGAAATGGATTTTCGCATCTCCCGCTACAAGCCTGGGGGAGGCGGGCGGGGTATGTCGGGCTCGAGGGCCAGAGGGCCGTCACTACTGACTACAACCTCACGGTGTCCCATCTCACGACGGGGGCAGGGATGCAGGACCGCGTACCGCATTGCCGCTGCTCTCCCCGCCCAGGCCGCTGTCCGCAGTCCGAGCGGACCTACCTAAGATGGCATGCCTAGTCAGGAAATACTGGCTCCCAGGTAGGCTGCCGAAACACACCGTTGGGCGCCTGACTTTTCATCTTGAGGGATTTTGGAAAATGCTTTACCAAAAAATATGAAATTTCAACCATAGATAGATAGATAGATAGATAAATTCTTTATTGGACACATAAATAAAAAAGACACAGTATAAGACAATTAACTTAAAATTAGTGTGCCACAATTGGCGGCCTTATCGCTTAAAGCGATCTCTTCCAGGTAACCTTTGGATGGAAAGGAATTTATAAACAACTAAAGAAGGACGTAGTGTACAATAAAGAATAATAAAAAACATACATATAATATTGATAATACAAGATATAACCTAATACATATATAAAATATAGATAATATACTAATACATAACGTACCAAATTAATTACTTGAGTAATAAAAAAAATAACATTATAAATAACCATATACAGGGTTTGTGCACTAACGTAAAACTCTTTATAACTTGGATTACTTTATAGTCCGTGCGAAGCCGGGACTGGCCGCTAGTATGTCATAGAACCTATATGCTTTCCAGGATAAGCCTCATCACAGTCAGCCAGCGCCTCAGTTCCATGAACCGAGTGCTGCAGTTCTTCTCGAAGCGAGAATGGCAGTTCAAGAATGGCAACGTGAGAGCTCTACTGGAAAAGCTGACGCCTGAAGATAGAGCTATATACAACTTGGATCCATGTACAATCGAGTAAGAAAAATTATATATTGGAATTGATAACATTTCCGCGTAGGAAACGGTCACTTACTTATTATTAAAAGTTGGAATGGGTCCAACAGTTTCGGTGCTTTCCGGGTTCGATGGCCGCCTGTGCGCACGTGGATCTCGTCGGCGACGGTCCGTGTAACACTCGCCCCTGAAGATGGTGCTCGGAAAGCACCGAAACTGCTGGACTAATTCCAACTTTTAATAATAGTAGTGTGACCGTTTTCTACGCGAAAATATTAAGATGCCTTACGAGAACAGTTTAGAATTGATAACCTCCCTCCTTTTTAAGGTACGTACCTAAAAGGTAAAAAGGGATCCTATTACTAAGCCTCCGCTGTCTGTCTGTCTGTCTACCTCCAGACTGTATCTCAGAAACCGTAACAGCTAGAAAGCTGAAACTTTCACAATATATGTATTTCCCGTGCCGCTGTAACAAATATTAAATATTAAAAATAAATAAATATTAAGTGTCCCCCACTTAATACAAGTAAACGTGTTTTTTGTTAGTTTTTTTTGTTATATATTAACTGTAACCGGTTTTTTAACGCATGGCCAATTGTGTCTTATTTAGTAATGAAATATATAACAAATATTTATATTTTCTTACTTTCACCCACAGCTGGAAAAAGCACAATGAAGACTTTATAATCGGCACCAGAAGATATTTACTAAAAGAAAAAGACCAAGATTTGGATGAAGCAAAACGACATATGAAGAAGTAAGTTATTTTATTTATACAGATACACCTATAAAAAAATAAGTCGGGTTTTCCTTCCTGACGCTATAACTCCAGAATGCACGAACCGATTTCCACGGTTTTGCGTTCGTTGTAAATATCTCGGGCTCCGTGAGGTTTGTAGTCAACAAAAATCAAGGAAAACTTTAACAGAAAAGGAAGAAAATAGGGAAAAACATTTTTCTCATACAGCGCCATCTCTGATACATAGCATGCGGAGCCGCGGGCTATAGCTAGAATCTTATAACATGTTATATATAAAATTATACCGTACTCCTCCGAAACGGCTTGACCGATTTTTACCAAATTTTATATGCGTATTCAGTAGGTCTGAGAATCGACTACTATCTATTTTCCATACTCCTAAGTGAGGCAAAACAACGTTTGCCGGGTCAGCTAGTTATGTAGTCCTTAGTACAGTGCCACCAACATAACTGTTCAGTTGACGGCGTCGCTATTGGTGATTTCTTGCCACTTAAGAATGCTGTCGAACTTGTAGTTCCAATTTTGCCCACCTGAACAGCTAAGTTGGTGACACTGTAGATAAATGAATTGAATTGAAGTTATAAAGTGTTGCCGTCTTTACGATAATGCCTTTAGTACACCTACGCATTCGCATGCGGCAGCGAAACGACGAAAAAACTGTCAGTTGTATGGCAATGTTTCGCATATGTTATGTCTCGCTCTACTATATAGCTAGATCAAATTGTTGCGTCCTTGTCGGTATTGTTTCGCAAGTACCTGCGAAATGGCCGTTACACAGACGCAGCTGTTTCGCTAGTGGAATTTCGCATCGCAAAGTGTCACCACGCATTCTGTCAGAGACGTAGACAGAGAAAACAACTGTCTACGGTCAGAGAGGACAGAATTTAGCAAAATAGAAGCCGAAAATATGAAATGACAATGACATTTCCTCACGAAAGAAGTGCAGTGTACTAACGTTCCGCAGATGTTTCGCTACCGCAATTATTTCGCAAAGACTCGATGCCGCATACGAATGCGTAGGTGTACTAAAGGCGTGATAGTATTGTTTTTTAAGTTTTTTTTAATATTAATTTTGTTTCCAGAATGTACTACGTGCACAAGGGCGTCATATTCTTCACGTTGATGCTGGTACTCCGGCTGGCTCTCCACAACCCGGTTGTCCGCACCATGGTGTACGGCACCCTGCGACTTCTACTCACCATCTTCTCCTCAGCCTACTCCAAACTTAGAACGTAGTTGTCACTGTTTTTCTTTTTTATATATTTAACTTCGATCAAAAATGTACTAGATTTAAGGTGATGTCTCTAAAAACGGCAAGGAAAATAAGACCACAAGTAAGAGTCGTCTTATTTGAGTTTGAGGAATTTAAGCGTTAGTATTATAGTACCTAATGCAGTTGAATTTTCTAACGCTCATTGCGTACGGTCATAAAATTGTACGAGCACTAACTGTTATTGCGGAGCAAGATAGCATATTACGGCATAAGTCGAAACTCAACCTTAAGATACAGTGGTAAGGTTGACTTGAAATGAAACATATTTTTTATTTCTTTGTATACCTATTGTAATAGATACAATAGTATGGTAAACTCACGCCATTTTTTGTGCTGTGTTTGTATGCAATACTGAACCTGGTATGTATTTGATCGAAGACATTTCATTATTAAAGGTTTTAGTGGCTCTAGTACTATAGTTCAACTATTTCGTGCGCGACCCGCCTGCGGGGTGACAAACAAAGGCAAGGACGATATAGGTCAAGTTTGCGGGTTTTTTTAATGTACATCATTTTCAGCTTTTACTCGCCCTCTACTGAGCATAGGATTCTCTTCTTGTGCCATTCATCCCAGTTTTGCATTCTCTCGTCTTTGTCTTGTCTGTGGTTTTACGGATGTAGTCGACCTAGCGTTTTAATGGTCGACCGATACTTGTATTTTTTTTTAAATAATGTATTTCGACCCTGCCTATAACTGTCATCCTGCAGAAAGATCGCGCACGAAAGTTGGACTATAAATAAATATCTAAATCAGAAGATTATTTTCTCTAATTTGTCCATAGATTGGAAATTTATGTTTTAATCGTATCTGGAGACACGCAAGATAAGTTATTAGCTTATATAGGGTTGCAGGACTAACACCAATGCTCTTAAGGGTGGTTTGTTTACGTTAAGACAAAAAACATTAGTAGACACACTTTGCGGCGCAACGGCGACCTTTTTGTATAGAACAGCTGGTTAGTTTTTTCGCAATTTTCCAAAAGCAATTGAACAAAATTTGTTGGATATCTACTGAACCCGCCATTAAAATATTTTGTGTTAGTTATAAATAACCCTGTACAAGTATTCATTAAGTAAATTATTTACCGAGACAAATACTTAGGTAAAGCAAGTAAAACAAAATACGAGTATATTACAGTGAATAGTTTAGTCTTAAATAGTACCTAAAGCAAGATAGTATCACTTCAAAGATTAAATGTTGTTTTTTTACATAATATCTTAACTTTATCTTAAATGTTTTTGGAACGAAGTTCCTTATCACGCGTTGTGAAAGGGGGCTAGAAGGAAAAAAATCTTACGAAAAGTTGTCACGATACTTTTTGCTATAACGACACTATTGTAAGCTGTGTGGCTTGCGCATGTTTTTGTCTTATAGAAAGCAAGCCAGATATTTTCATTTCTATTTCGCATTGAACAGTGTGGTGTCGCGACGATTATTTTTGTTGAGTGTATACAGGTTTTTTATAAATAATAACGAATCCTGACAAGTTTCTGGAACTTCGTTCCATCCGGGTGTCCCTTGAACCTCTCAAGTTTTTTCTTCATTAAAATTAGGTTTTATTAAGTATATACATTGACATGGACATAAATTATAAAAGGATAGTCATGGATCTGATGGTAAATTAAGAAGTTAATTAAGAAATTAATATAAGTTAAAAAATGAGAGATATTTAAAATGTTTCGTAATAATGGTGTGATTGTAGGATAATTAGGAGTAATTATTGAAAAGTTAGTTTAAGTTATGATTTAAATTTATTATATTCGCTTTTGTACGAGCGATTTAAAATTGCTCAAAAATAAGTGGGTTAAGGTGAAATTTGGACAGCGTAATACGCTAAAACATAATTTATTACAGTGGTAGATTTTTTTATCAAGCTACAACAATAGGAAGTATAAGTGTATATTTATTATGATATTAAACGTGATATTGACTCCATCCATAGTAATAAGTAAATATTTTTACACATTATACTGAAATATATTTGAATATTATTAGTAAATAGTTATGAAATATATATTTACCAAAAAGTTTTTTTTTATTTACCTGTCTTAACTGCATTGTAATTTACTCAATAAGAAAAGCAATTGAAAGTAGATAAAATTTAGTTAAATGATCAGTAGTAGATATCAATACCTACTAGGTTACTAAGTAACTTCACGCCAAAGAATTCAGTTTCAGTCAGGGATCAGAATACTAGAAAGGATTGCTGATCTCCATACATTAGGTAAGACGTGGCGAGGAAGTTTGCCATAATTACCGATGAAACTTAGATAGCGCTGCAAATAGAACGTGCAGCCTAGCTGCCGCTAAATACCGCAACGCGCTGCAGCCACCTAGTGATATAACGTTAGTAGATTGCGTGACCCGAGTGAAGTCGTTTCAAGAAAACATGATAGGTGGTGCTACGTATATCGAATGATTTTCATAGGACGATTTTCAACAAGATGCCAGGCGTAGACAGAGATACGCCTCGATCATAATCGTAGACAGAGAAAACAAATCATAATACATAACGACAAGTGGTACATATACGCATGATATTCATTTTAAAAATTTGTAATTTAAATTAAGTAAATATTTTAGGTTTTACCATTTCTGAGTCTTACTCGCACTAATTTCGGTCATTTTATTTAGTGTGAAAATGTATAAAAACTATTAACTATGAAAACTATTACTTTTAATAATTAATTAATTTCATACTCGAACGTCAAGCAACAATTAAACGTCAACGTCAAAACGCAAGTGCGAATGTGAAAACTCGGAAAATGGAAATCGCATTTCCCAACTAGAAAAATGTTTAACAAAGTTTTTCAACGTGCTTTAAAGTTCCGTCTGAAGAAGAACTATCCGACCAACATTTACGATTTATCCCGCGGGTCGGCGATCGCCATACGAAGGCCGTATTCTGACGAAGTGCGTCGCGCGCAAGCACAGAGCGTCGCTTCGCCGGGGCCTACAATTTTCGACAAGATAATTTCGAAAGAAATCAAAGCTGATATCATTTATGAAGATGAGCTGTGTCTAGCCTTCAACGACATTGCACCACAAGCTCCGGTGCATTTCCTTGTCATCCCCAAGCGAAGGATACCGCGGTTACAGGATGCTGAGCAAAAAGATATGGAGGTTGGTATAATCCTATTGACTTCAGTTGAACCTTGATTTTATAGTTCAGGTATATTGACACGACAAGTACAAGATACAGGTAATGGTAAAGCCTAAAAATGCTGCAATATACACTTTTACTTATTAATGGTAATTAACAGCTATTTTTGAGTTTATAGTTTCTTTAAGTAAACTAGCATAGTTTACCTACTTACAGAGACTTTAGATTTGCTATTATTTAGAGACAGGATTTGCAAATTTTGGCCAAGTTTGTGCAGTTCTGAAGTAGATATAGTACTTAAGTATATACATTATATAAAATCATTATATTTAGTTTCACATTTCTAAATGACCTTTAACATCTCTATTATTCTATTGCTATTAACAGTGCTATAATTGCACTGTCCACTTCATAGTTCTTCATCTGGTATGGCATGGCATCTAAACATCCCTTAAAAAGCCTAAATTTAAAACTTAGTGTAAAACATCAGTTTCCACATTACCTTGCTAAGCTGACTGGAATGTCGGTAAACATGCTGTTTGTATAACACATTCCTTTGCAAGAGTTAGAACTTTGTCATAGTAAATTGAACAAGCAATGAAAAACATTTTTTGTTTCACACTGCCAGGTTTCTTTTATACTTATTTATGAATGAAATACCTATTTTATCTACATATACATTGTATTGGATTGTATATTGTTTAATATTGGATATCAAGTTAAAATTAAATTTGCAACATGTACATCACATGCCAATTATAATAGTAATAATAGATAATACATAATTAGCTATACATAAGATTCTGTTATGTTATCTAATTAATTTATGGTATGAAGATTTCTTGTTGCTTCTGCACTTGGAGAAAAGTTAAAAGCCTGTTTTGCAAAAGTCACTTACAAATCAATATAAAATTATTTGTTTTTAATACCAGTGGTAGTTTAAGTGGGTGGTGGTTTAATAGGTAGTATTTAGGCTATTACCTATATCTAATAAATTAGATATTATAGACAGATATGCGATACTTGGAGTCAACACCATGACACAGTATATTATATTTAATGATCACCGTCAACCACATTGAAGTAGTATCCTGACTAGCAAACATTTCATAAAATTTAAGAGAGAGCAATGTATTCGACAAATTTTAATAATGTCATATATTTTGTGGCCAAACTAATGGAATGTATGTATTAACAATATTTTAATTTTGAGATGTAATACTTGACCGCTTCTGGACAATCTTTATTACAATATATTTTTCATTATTTTGGTGTATTTTTCTTTGAGACAGTTATTGTTATTATTGTATTTTAAAGTGAACAGTAAGTTATTTATATTCCAATGTATATAAAAAAATATCCTATCAACTGGCAACCGGCCAGATACTGGGTGTTTTTTTAATGTTATTCTTGGAACCACAGACCAAGAGTTATAATAAGTCATACATAGTTCACTAAGCTAGACTCATCTTAGGATTTTGATCTCCTAAAAACCTAAATGTCTCGGTAGTTTATTGAGACATAGTGCTAAGTAGTTATTTCTTATCAATGTATTTAAACAGTGCTTTATCAAGTGTAATCAGGTGATATCAATGTTAGAGCATTCCTCACGATTGAGTCATTATCATTCTGATAATAATTATTTGCTATAATTAAAGGATATAGGTTTTTAATAGGTCTGGTTAAAACTTAGAATCTGTAATTGACAAAAAATATGTTTATTCTGTTGTAGCAATTTAATAGATTCCAGACCATCGCAGAGCGATTTTCATTAAGCAGCCAAGAATACTCCTGACATTCAAACATTTTTTTTATTAAATTTGGTGTGTCCATTTGGTAGCTACAGACCAGACAAATACATCAAACTTATAAAAACTTGTCGTTTTTAAGTCAGGGTTTAAAAAGTGTCTCAGATATAAGATCTAAGTAAAGTAACAAGGGCAAAATATATAGTTGTAAACCATAAACAGTAAACAAAAAAACTAAAAAAATATTCTTACGGTGGTACTTTAGACAATCTTTAAGCTATTTTTTTTCCATATTATTTACTTCTTCTTTAGCATTTCCCACTAGGTGGGATCGGCACAGCCTGATTTACGCTTCCACGCCACTCTATCAGCCGTCATCTCCACATTCACTCCCTTCTCATTCATATCCTTATTCACACAATTCATCCACATCTTCTTTGGTCGACCTCTACTTCCGCTACTAATAATTCCATATTATTTAACGTTCATGATTAAAACATTTACAAACCCAAGATTTTGCCCTTATGATTTACAAGCCCTAAACATTTAAAATGGATGAGAATTGTGACAGGAGAAAAATTATGATTACTATTTGATTTGATTTGTATGTTATTTAATTTGATTTTTAATTTTATTGATAAATGTTTTGAATTTTTCTGAAATAAATGAATTAATAATTGCCTTAAAGTACGGGTTGATGAAGATGACGACAGAACACCAATGTACTTATAAAACTACATTTCCATTTCAGATCCTAGGTCACCTAATGCTGGTGGCTCGTGCTCTAGGCACAGCGCGCGCGCCGTCCGGCTGGCGGCTGGTTGTTAACAATGGCAGAGATGGTGCACAATCTGTCTACCATCTACATCTGCATGTGCTCGGGGGAAGGCAGATGGGCTGGCCACCGGGGTAAAAGGACATGGCAAAATAGCTAACTGGAGAGAGCTATGGAAGTATGGTTGTGGCAAAATATGATTTAACTGGGTCGTTTGTGACCATCTTCAAACTTGACTAAACATATATGTATGTATATTTTAAAATGGGCTTTCCATAATTAGAATTGAAACTCATTTGACTTGTCAAAAAGTGCTTTCTGTAATTAGAAATAATATTATATCCCAAAAATAATATTAAATCCCATACAATATAATTATGTAAGTATATCTTAAAATGGGCTTTCCGTAATTAGAATTGAAACTCATTTGACTTTTCAAACAGTGGTTTCTGTAATTAGAAATATTATTATATCCCAAAAATAATATTAAATCCCATACAATATATCCGAAGAATAAGATGAGGGTAGTTCTTGTTTGCATTTTTGACAGATTGTTATCTATAGTTCTTGACCTGCCAGAAATTGGTGGATAGAAGTGTCCTTTTTCGTCGAAGTCAAAGTTATCTTAATTAATAAATTTCAAATTTACTTTTTCCTTGATGATTTACTGTAGCGCCTGTAGCTCGGCTGACTAAGGTGATCAGACACGATCATCGAGATCAAGCTATGGTCGTCTAACAGTCTTTGGATGGGTGACCACCGACCGGCATTTTTATATAAACGTTAAGTTAAACAGGTATTAGCCACAACCATTCTTTTCGCTCAATATGTCAGTGCAGTCAGTTTCAAATGCTATGCGACTTACTTGACTTGCTAATGGTAAGCAGTATATATTCGGTACCAGTTGCAAACAAATACTCTAAAATATAATTTTATATTCAGCATATACTTTTGAAAATTGTACCACATGTTGCTTGTGACATCAAGGCCCAAGTCGCATAGCATTTGAATAGGGATGTATAGCTCAAACTAAATCAGATAATAATGTTTTATATGTTTTGGTGGTTAATTTTTGCTGGTTCAAAAATGTAACCAACTTTATTTTATGTTCAGAGAGGGTAGACATGTATTTTTTGTTTTGACTATTTATGCATTTCTAGTCGAAATCAGAAAAGCTTTCTTATCTCTGTTTTGAGGTTTCATACACTGATTTTTAATATACCCTTTACTAAAGAAGCACAAAAAATTTAAAATTTATCAGATGATGACTTGTACAGTCAACCGAAAAAGTGCCTTGTGTATATGACAAAATGAACTTTGTGTCATATAATATGTCAAAAGTGTCATATAACGCCATTGTTTAGCAATAAAGTAGATATTAGTGCAATAATTCGGCCAAATTAGTTTAAGAGGTATTCTCTTTAAGTATTTAATTTAAAATACCTAAAAAATCTTGGTTTTCAAATTGCGCCTGTAATGTATTAAAAATACAGTAAAAACTCGATTAACCGGACTAATTGTTGTTGTTAGGCATTCGGATTGTCGAAAGTATGAAGAAAAACATGTTTTTTTTGTTTTCCGATGAGAAGCCAGGGTGGGCAGGGTGATGCCAATTTTGTCCGACACTTTAATGTTTGCAAAAATGCGACTGAACAATTGGTCTGTAGTGCGGATAATTGGATTGACATATAGAACGCTTCAATCCGGGTCAAATTTGAGAGAATCTGGGTATCTGGTGGTGTTCGGCTAAAATTACGTTTTCTCTAGTGGATTACCTAGTTCTAGCAAAAATACGGCATGGTCTGTATTCCGGATAATCGCGAATCCGTATGACTGAGGGCCGGATAATCGAGTTTCTACTGTATTTGCAAAAACTATAAAATGAAAATGAAAAACATTTTTGCAAAGATATTTGGAAGTATCTAAAACATTATGCCACAGTTTGATGATTCATCTGACTTACAATAAAACCTCAGTTATTTGGCAAAAGAGACTGGTGGCGATTTTGTGAATTGTCGCGTATTGTTTGAAAATTGGCATTCCTAGAGTGTCCATATACCTATAATCGTAAAAAAGCAAATAAAAGAATCATATTGGTGCTATGCAAGGTGTAATACCTATATCTAAAGCGTTGAAGTTAGTTATATTCATACCTTGTGAATTTATTTAGTTCGTAGTAGAATGTAAAACGTTTCGTTTCAAATACATATTTCCATATTTTTAATAAAACCAAATAACCAGTAATCTCAAGACTGATCGACTACAATGTTTTTTTTTGTACAAATATCACAAAATCGCTGCCTGTTCTTTTATAAAATGCATTAAAAACTTACATATTAATTATTTACTCAGATCATTGGTCTAAATCTTATTTTGTATATAATACAAAGTATAAATAATTTCGATGTTATAATCATCTAAATATTCATGTGTTTATATTACTTGATCTGACAATTACTATAATAAAATCATAGTGTAAAGTAGGTAAACCACTTACTTTTGATATTGCTCTTATTTTAATAGTTAAAAATGATCTGAGACATCGTAGAATCTCTTAAACACCTCAAAAGCAATAGTTTATTACACCTTTAATAAGAAAACAAATCTAGTCGGAAAGTGCAGTCAGACTTTAGTGCCCGACTGCACATCTTGTCACAAACTGTGGTATTTTGTGCGGAAGGATATGTCTTGATACTTGACGATGTTAATAGTGATATTTTGTTACATCAAATGTATATAAAAACGTAAACGTATAGATCCTATTTTGATGTTATCTTCTGAATTATCTTGTTTAATAATTTGCTGACTTGTTCTCTTTTATGAGATTGTAATGAAACTGATATTTTAAACATGAATATTAATTTGGCATAACAGATTTAGCACCATTGCTAATTTTAATATTTATATTTATTGATGATTGCATAAATTGTGTACAATATGGTAAACATCGTTCAGTATCAAACATTTCCAACCAAAGTTTTAGAGTTAAGGATTTTTTTAGATTATATTACCTACTTCAAATTATGCATATCCTTAGTGAGTAGTTGTGTTAATTTCTATCAATTATGTTTTGAATAACTTATCTTTTTTCTTTTGAAACTTACGGCTCTACTATCTGTATAAAATACACAAATTAAAGTAACAGTTAAAGTGAAACAACTGTGGTCAGCTTACTGTCGCGGTATGTAAAGTTGTACACAAATTCGAACAGTACAAAAGAAGAGTCGCTGATCGCTATTGCTTTCCGCGGCAGAAGCTCTGTCGTTGTTAAACTTTACTTACGCTCAAAATAAAAGTCATATTTGGCTATAGTAGAGATCTATAATGATCCATACGTTTATTTTAATGACCATGGACTGGTATGGATCTGCCAACGCCATAAGTGATATAAACAATTTGTTAAATATTCATTCTGGACAATATATTTCCACTTTTTGTTATATTAGCAGAATTTTTGCATGGTGGTTAATACTCTCAAGGCAAAAAATCTGCCGTTAAGCACCTAGCGGTGTGTTCCGGTAGCCTCCTTGAGTTATTTCTAAACCAATATCCAGTTATTCCAGACTAGGCATGCACCGCATTAAGCCGGAGTGTAGCTAGCTCGTGTGGTTACTCGCTCTGCTGGTCAAATGCTAGCTGTAAGAAGTAAAAGCAAAGATAGAAGAGCCTATACTTATAAGTTAATACCGTAGATAAATGTAGCGTGGGTTGTGGGAGCGACAAGCGAAATATTCTATTCTTTTATCGCGAAAGGATCAAGAATGATCGCGCGTCGTACTAAGTCTGTTAGGAATTTAAAATGTATTTAAATTCTGTAACCAAAGGTTAAATAAATGGTTTTTATTATTAGTACAAGAGTTTTATTTTATTAGGTAATGCCTTTGATAGTTCATTTTGCTGATACTTCAAATAGCTTTTCGTATATTGAATAAAGAAAAAATTATAAAAAAGATGCTGAACGAATTAAGACAGCGGCCGGCGGATTCAGATGATTTGAAGCGGCATATAATGCTAGGATTTAAAAATCTTTCGATGACCTTTATTCCTCCGCCTAGTGTGCGATCACCTTTATCCACTAACAGACGAAAAAAATATTGGAAAATAATTGCAATTAATAGAACATACGCTACAATTAATTTTACAAATACGTTTTAGTGGATCTGCTCGAAAAAGCACCTAACACCTAAGTGGTATAAGGTTAAGGAAAAGAAGAAGTGTGTTCCGGCAGACCGGCCAGCCATTCTAGTCTAGGGATGCTCCTGTCGCTATGCATGCATGCATGGAGTGTCACTCATGTGGTTACACGCTCTGCTGGCAAATGCCTCAGCTAGGCAGTAAAGAGTAAAAAAAGTATGTAATTGCCTCGATTGCATGTTACAAAAGGTAAAAGTGTAGGTTTTCAAAAATAAAACCCATAAATTACACAGTTCTTCAATGTTTATTTCATTTGACTCAATCACTAAACTTAACAAATTCGTTACCTCGCAACTTAACAATAACTCTCAAATTATTTCAACAGAATTATACGTTTACACCTAGTTACATACATATAGTACTTACATAAAACTTGCAGTCGGTAAATCTATTTGCTCAAAAGACAGATTCTAGGCCTTCAAAGATAAAGCCTAATTTGCGGTCCATTAAAATGCTGTCTGAAAGGCTGTACAGAATTATTTTCTTGATACTTTGATCAAGTAAATTATTTATCTCTTAAACAATAGCTAATAAATTTAAGGCTAGTTCAATAACAGTACAAGTATTTTCGTGTGCCCATGCGCAAACACATCCGTATTTTATTCAGTTCTTTTTAAACTGATATGTTATTTATGGACAATTAATTCTCTGTGTTAAGGCGCAGACATGGACATATACTTGAGTTTACAGTTTTATCTCTAAAACGGCTGCTATTTTTATTAAAAAAAAAAACAGTTAAAAGTAAAAAAAAAACTTATAGACTACCTTAAGTAGCCAGCACGTTTTTATGAGCGGTTAAGGAACATTATTAACACTAACTACTAAATTTTCCTAAGCCAATTAAGAAAGAGTTGAAAATACTTTATGACAAATACACATACAAATATGAAATTTTAAATATTACCTGTAATGTCTCCTCTAATGTACTTTATATTATAAAAGTAGTAGAAATATAACAAAGTTAAGCATTAGTGGTAGCATTTATAAATAATGGATGTAGCACTTTAAATGTATTCTACTAACACTATCATACAGGGCTACTGCTAACTTAAACCTTTTATAAACGTCTTAAGTATATCTATAGTCACGATTTATATTGTAGAGAAAAAATATAACTATAAGGAAAAAATATGTAGTCAATAGTGCAATTAAACTGATATGATAAAATACTTTTCAACACACTCATTAAGTAGCACTAATTTCATCTCAATTAGACACATGCTGAAATTAAACTGAAACTTTAATAGCGACTTTACATAAGCTAGCTACATTTATTAATTGTTATACATTTATTTTAAATTCAAAATGTCTTATAAACTTTATACCCACTAAAAATATATTTTTAAGGTATTTTTTCTTCACATGTGCGTTGAAAAACGTATTATGATACACGTGCATTGATGATAACCATCCTCGGCTCTCTCAAAAACCTCACCCAACGACTCGGGGTCTCAATGGCACCTCAGCGATAATCGCCAACATTAAACATCCGTACCATAATTGATTATTTCCAATAGATTTTTAATTATAATACATTAAAATTATTTAAAAAAAATGTGTGAAACATTTCTGTAATATTTTAATTGTTAAAGCAATATTTTACGTGTCGACATTTAGTTTTTGACATTGCATGTAGTAATTATGTCTTGGACACATTTGTACGGCACTTATGGCCAAAAAAAAGAGAAACATAACACTCATGTTTAACAGCCATAATATACCTATATTTATGCATTTACGTTGGTTGGTTGTTATCAGTAACTCTGTAGAAATTTTTCTAAACTCTACCATTACAATACAAGAAGCATAATACTAATTTAAATTAGTTAAAGGTATTTTAAAAACACTACACAAATACACCATATAAAACATTTTCAATTCATTATATTAAATAGTTAAACATTGAATTAATTTTAAACTGCTATCATGTAAGCATACCTCTAGAGGACTTAAATAAATATTTGCACAATCCCTTAAATGGACGATTTTTGTTTCACGTTTTAAAAAAATATATTTGTGTAATAGACATGTATTACTATCTAGGAAAAATAAGTAAAAATATCTAGACATTAATTAACTATACTTTTTTTGCAATAATGTGAGTGTTGTTTATAAACTTCATTGCGCAAAATTAAAAAAATATATATGTATGAAGATCAATTTTATGTGTGATTTTTAGTATGTTGTTTAAAAACAACATTGTCCATTTAAGGGTTAAATGTATATACAGATGGTTTAAAGTTTTGTTCGCCTATATTTTCAATCTAGGTGTTTTTAATTAAAGAAATTTAATAGAGAACATCACATCAAAATACTGGGAAAATGTATAGAGCAGAATATATGGACCACCAAAATTTGCTCTTAAAAACGCAATATCCTATTAGAGCTCTAAAGAAAAAAATATGAAGTTACATCAAAAAGTATACAATTCAGGTGAATTAATGCTACTTGTATAAACCAATAATCGTATAATGTTAGCACAGTTATTACTTTCATTTCAGAGTATTTTTTATGCACACACACAAATTTTGCATAATAATTTGAATTTGATTAGAAAAAGTTAAAAATAGCCTTCATGTTGCGGTAACAGCTTTGATAGTCAGAATGTACTTACAAAATCATCATGTATCATTTCGATACTTAGACTTACAAACAAAAAACTTTTAAAATATGTTTTTATTTACTCATTCTGAGTTTTTTCACAAAGAACGGATTAATAGGTGAGGGAGTGGAACATTTGAGGTTAGTTTTAGTTGGTTTCTTCGTACCATCAAACGGTATGTTTGGACTCTTGCGTACACTATTGTAATAATCTGTGGGTTTCTGCATGGAATTCATTTTCAATTGAAATTTAACTTTTTTTGGCGAGGAAAATATTTTTTGATTTTTCACCGGCGTTTCCATTTTGGATATTTGTTTTTGGAGTTTACTGAGGGGAACTTTATCCTGTGCTTTTTCAGTAAGCTTTGAAACCTTATTTTGCGTTTTGTCACTTCCCTTATCAAGTTTGGTGTTTTCTATTTTATTAGCTTTCTGACTTTCCTTGATGTCTGAAATTGTTATTGGTTTGATTCTGGCTATTTTCTTATTATCTTTTGTCACTTCGGTTTTACCATTCTTTACTTTAGACTTAACATCATTTTGTGCAGCTTCTGTGCTTTTGTTCGGTTTATTTTTTTTGTCTTTTTTTGCGACTAAGTTTTTCTTATTACTATTTTCAACTAACTTATCTTTCTTTTTGTCAGTACCTTCGTGTGCATTGAGTTTCTTATTATTTTCTACCAAGTTATTTTTCTTTTTATCTGTATTGGCAACAATTTTCTTAGTTTTGTCTACTTTTTGTTTCTTATTGCTAACTTCTGCATTCTGTCGCGAGTCATGTTTGCGTTTCTGTGCGTTACTCAAAGGGCTTGTTTTGTGTTTATTGGGTTTCTCCTGGTTTTCCTTGTTGGATGAATCCTTGGTGGGTTTCTTGGGTTTCTCTTCAGTTGGTTCTATGAGCCAATCATTGTTCTGTGAACAAATATTGTGTTTTAGTATCCTTGTTTAAACTTTTTTTTAATAATTTGATGGATTCTAGTTGTCACTTCTATTGCATTAATTCCAGACTAGGCACGCTCAACCTTAGGCCAGAGTCTAACTCGTGTGGTTACACGCATTGCTAGTAAATGTATGTCTGTATGTAGTGAACAGCTTTAAATTACTGTTGATATGGTAACTCTAAAACGGTGTTTGATTGAAGAAAACTAAATAAATTCTTTTTAACTTGCATAACTAAATTCTTCGTAAGACCTAGGTGGCCAAGCTAATAACATAGCCTTTATTTTGTTTCTTTTTACAACTTGGATTATTTTATAGCCCGTACGAAGCCGGGACTGGCTGCTAGTTAGTTATAAACAAATTACAGTGTAAACTCCACGTAACATCACTCGATTTAACGACAAACTCTCTAAAGCGTCGAAATCATTTGGCTTTAGTTGATTTAGCTTGTATTCCATAAAATGATACATTCTCTGCATATAACGCCATAAAATGCATAGGTCCTTCAGTGTCGTTATATAGAGTTTACACTGTAGTTATAAACAAATGCGAGCAAGAGGCGAAGAGCTTCTAAATATTTTCTTTATTGGCCCAGGTTATCTAATTTATAATCGAGCCGAGCTGCCAATCAGAAGGTTCCGGGTTCGATTCCCGGCCCGGCCAACATCTTTGTTCGTAACTAAATTTGTTGGCTGTGAGTCTGGGTGTTGAATATGTATCTATATAAAATATATTATGTATATATATATGTAGTATATCAGTTGTGTTAGCTACCGTAACACAAACTAGAAATGGTTCAGTATATGGGTAGCCAGCCGTGTGTGATATATGTAAAAAAAAATATTACTTACATCAGAGTCGTTGCTGAGGGACTTGTTGATTCCCTCCACATCCTCCACTATGCTGACTCCGGCACGACTCTTCCTCAACAAACGCTTCCTCAGCTTACGACTTAGACCTGGAAATAAACATATTGAACTAAAACATCCGTTACGGGTTTGTAACCAATAATGTAAATAGAAAAATATTTTATTTTATTTAAGCTTATTTAGGAGCCGATGACAGCTACGGTAGACGAGTTCTACAGACCGCGACTCAGCGCAACGCGCTGCAGTCGCATAATGATATAACGATAGTAGATTGCGTGACCCGAGTGAAGTTGTTTCAAGAAAATACGAATAGATGGCGCCAGTACGATTTTCAACAAGAAGTTGAACGTCTATCGTCACTTGATCGGCAAATAGAACTTGGTAACTAGCGCAAAACCTTTTGAAGAGCGGATTTAGTTCGGACAAACAATAATGAATTGTGAAAAGTTCGGATAAAAATCTTCTTTCTCGCTCTTTCAGGTCTAGAAGTTGGTTGGTTGGTTATATCTAGAAGTGTATTAGCTACTTTTTTTGTTGTTCAACAAACCTGTAACTATAACAATTAAAAGTTATATTGGAAATAATATTTATAAGGTACACTTCATAATACCAAATTAATTAACCAATATATATATTATACAACCGTTTGGTTGATGTGAGGGCGCTAAACTCACTCGTTAACACACACACTTTACACTTTCGTTATTTGTTTGCAATATTGTATGCGGATGATATGTGCCACAGATCTCAATACAGGCTAGTGACGTCACCGATTCCATTGCAGCGCCATATTGTCAAAGTATCTTTTTAGCGAACTATTTAAATATAGAATTTTTATTTGACATTTTTCTGAAACTATGTACAAAAATTTAAAAATACACTTTAGACTGGGTTTCTTAAACCCTACATAAAATATAAAATGGATTTTAAAACCAGTCAGGGAGCCTATTAACCAATATGTACAACCGTTTGGTTATTTGAGGGCACTTCGCTCGCTCGGTGAATGCCTACCTCTAAGCTTGAGATCGTCGGCGTCAGCGCGCAGCTTGTGCTCGAGCGACCGCAGCGAGCGCGCGGCGCGCGCGGGCCGCAGCTTCACGGCGGGCGGGGAGTCCGGCACCGACACCGGCAGCGGGTACTCGCCCTCAGCTAGCTTCTCTAGCCTGCAACACGGGGAAGTTTAACAATAATTGTATATTTTCAGAAATTATTTTCCATACAATTACAGTAATACCTTAAATTTGCATTAACTAACTGAATGGACAAAATAAGGAATGAGTATATTAGAGGAACTTTGAAAGTAGCAGAAACTAAAAAGTGGGAGATTAGCGTGGTATGGGCATGTGATGCGTAGAGAGGAGATGCATGTTAGTAGGAGATGTACGGAAATGGAAGTGCAAGGAAGAAGGGCAAGAGGCCGACCGAAGAAGACATGGATGGAGTGTGTGAATGAGGACATGAGAGTGAAAGGAGTGAGTGTAGAGACGACGGCTGATAGAGGAGAGTGGGAGAGGAAAATTTGCTGTGCCGACCCCACCTAGTGGGATAAGACAAGGAAGAAGAAGAAGACCTTAAATTTGCATTAACCACATTTATTCTACTATAAATATCTTTGCACCCTTATACAATCAATTAAATTATTATAATAAGTTTACATTTTAAGCCAGCAACTGACTGACTTACGCTTTTAAATAATTATTTCCACGAACGTCTGAAATATGTCACTTATTATTAATCTTAAAATTTTTATATATGTACTTATCTAAGTCACTGGAAGACACTAGCCTCCATGGCACGGGCGCGAATGCGTCCAGTTTGAGGGTTAGTGAATAAGTTTGTATTGTACATATGAATTTGAATAAAAACATTTTGATTTTTGATATTTTTTTTGAATTAAATTTCATTATACCTACTCATACATCAAAAGTTATTCAAATGTATTAAAGTTAAATACAAATCAATAAGTCATTAACAATGTCAAGCATAGCAGTCCACTATATGGTCCCACTGCTGGGACCCGGGGCCTTCTCTCACAAGGAGAAAGATATAGGCCATAATCCAAACAGAATTCACCAATTGAGACAAGTAAACGTTACTAATATTATAATATTGTAGTGCCTGTAGCTCGGCTAAGATGATACAACGCGATCATTGAAGTTAAGCCAATCAGAGGTTTTCGGGCGCCTTGAAAACTCTCAACATCATAGCTTGGACTGTTAGTTCATAGGAAGAAGAATAAAAAGGAGGTTTATAATAACAGGGATCAGAATAGATCTAGAGAGGATTGCTGATTCCCATACAATAAAAGTGTGGCACAGAAGTTTGCTATAATTGTTAGTTACCATACTCCTCCGAAACGGCATCACTGATTTTTACCAAATTTGATATGCGTACTCAGTAGGTCTGATAATCGGCTACTATCTATTTTCCATACCCCTAAGTGATAAGGGTTGTTCACCCTTAAAATTATTTTATAAAGCAAAACAATGTTTGCCGGGTCAGCTAGCAGAAATAGAAAAAGACCTGGTTGATCGCGTCAGATCATGTCAGTTGGTTGTGGTACAGGTGATTTATTTTAATTTCTAAGGTGAATTTTTATGTTAAATATTATTTTTCTTGAAACAATATAAATAAATATTTATTTATTTATTTATTTTATTTATAGGCGAGCAGCATTATGCTGATGTGTCTATATCACACTGAGTTGAAATTATTTTTTTAATAATTCACATAATGTCCACTGTTCAATGTCAATGTTTAAAGTTCACTGACGACCTTGTTGGCGTAAAGGTTACCATGCCGGCCTGTCAATCAGAAGGTTCCGGGTTCGATTCCCAGCCCGGCCAACATCTTTGTGCTTAACTAAATTTGTTGGCTGTGGGTCTGGGTGTTAAATATGTATCTATATAAAATATATATGTATGTATATGTAGTATATCAGCTGTGTTAGCTACCATAACACGAACTAGAAATGGTTCAGTATAGGTCTAACCAGCCGTGTGTGGAATGTGTCCTAATATTTATTTATTTATTTATTCACTAGTGCACTGATCACAGGTTAGCAAGAGTTTTTTTTTGTTTTCTGCAACCAGCTATCAAGCCGGTTTTTAAAGCTGTTCACTGATGTAGCACTGACCACTTCCTCGGGCAACTTATTCCAATTATGAATCACTCTGTTGCTGAGTATATGATGCCCCGTATTAGTGTTGGCATGATCACGCTGGATTTTTTGGCTATAATAATAATAAATAAATAAACAAGTGGTGGTAGGTTACCTCTGCAAGCACACGTTGAGGCGGCGGCGCGCCTTGCTGGCGGTGGCAGGCAGCATGGCGGCGAGCGAGGCGGCCAGCAGCCGCGCCGGCACCGGCAGCACCGGTAACTCCACGTCCACCCGGCCCGCGCGCGGGTCCAGCGCCTTCTCGCTGCTAAGTTATACATGTTTTTTTTAATACAATAGGCTAGTCGATACATAAAGACCACATCGCCGCATGGTGGCCAGCCTTTCGGTTTTTTATAGGTTGCATTTCGGTGAGTGTGCAACGGGATTGCATGATTTGATCCCCTCCACCCCATTCCACCATCGGACGAGTAGGGAAACACCAAGTCGGCACCGTTATACTGTGGAGGTGCCTAAGTCGCGTACTAAGCGATTTGCCTCCACCTTCATTGTGCGTACCGCCAAGGCGTGGAATTCTTTGCCAAATTCCCTGTACCCCGATAACTATAATCTAGCGGTTTTCAAGGCAAGAGTGAGCCGGTTTCTTCTGGGCAAGCGCGCTCCACCTTAGATCGCAATTTCGCTTACCATCTGGTGAATTGCGATCAAGCACAAGCCCATTATGAGTAAAAAAAAACACCTTCATGCAATTATTTTTTTAATTTTGCGCAATGTAGTTTATTAAAAACACTCACATTATTGCAAAAAAGGCGCGATTTTGACCCACTTAAAACAGCCAGATAAGCGTGTTTTTTAGTTTTTTTAAACTACTATTATTTATATGTATATCAGAACCTGAACCTTCCTTCTTATTAAGTTTTAGTGTAAACTATGCTGTGTACTCTATTTTGGATTGCAGACTTGTTTTTGTTCTTTGTAGTTTAGTAATGTTAAAATGACTGTAATCCGTCTGAGTGCCTAATAAATAAATAAATAAAATCATATATTTCTTGCAAAATAGGTACAATTGGTGTTCTTGCATTAAGTTGTACATGTTGTGTGCTTTATTTATTTTAATTTCATCATAATACATATACAATTTTATCATAGATTTCATTTATCTATGATTCAAAATGGCCACCACTACAAAATATTATGTCATGGGTTTTAATAAGTAAGTTAGGTAATTTAACATATGTATTTCATTTGACTGATTTGTTGGTACGTCTTCACTCTAGTCTCTGATGAAGCACTAAAGTCTGTGAATAAATAACATACCTTATATCTGCATTGTCATCACTGTCGTGATCACCGTCACCGTTTTCGGTGACTTGTTCATCATCCTCATCATCATCTGAAGCCGGCTCCAGCGCGTCCGGCCCGCCCGCCGGACATCCCATCTGGAAACAAACATCATCATCAGCTCTAGGGACTTAGAAATAATAAGGATAAAGACCCTATGATATGCACACTGTAAAGGCTAAGAGATAACCAGCCAAGTACTAGTCGACTTCACGCATGAAGAGTTCCGAACGTCTATAAAAAGAGCAATAAATTAATATTCAAAATGTCTCTATTTGCAACACAATGATTGTAGAACAAGAAATGTGCACAATGGTGGCGATTCACATCAATTCACAATTTAGTTTAGTCATGTGAGCCGCTGCACACACGACTAAACTAAATTTAAAGTAGCTCTGTCTCTTTCGTCATAAATGACAAAGCATCTAAAATCACGTCAAACACGTCAGATTTGTGTGCCGCTGAATCGCCACCCATGTGCTTAGTTAATAGGGAGGGAATGGCTAGTATATATTTTTTCGCAAAAACTTGGCAGTAAATAACTTATTGACTCAGGCGTTACTTTGCGGAAATCCATTGTAAATAGAAGACAAAATTAAATAATTAGTGTACTTCCGCTGTACGTATTAAAAGATTGCCTATAACCATGATGATAATTACAATATAAACAGTATCTAGTAACATCGGAGATTTATAATTTTTTTGTAAAAATCTCTTAAACCCCTCTAATGAATATTTACGAGTATTTTATTACTAATAGAACAAAGCTGTTTGTCTAGTCATACAAAACCCACCCTTGAAACGTTTTATATTAAGTTTTCACACGTTACCACTAGAGTTACCGGCACTGGCCCATTGTGGAGCATGGCTACTCTAGAAAAATTGGTTCTCAAGGAGGAGGAACACGTTGTTAGGTTGTTGCTAGCCAGGCGAGTATTAGAAAATGCTCTGTCACCTTGCAAAACCAGTAAAACTGTATATATACTAATAATGTTATGTATACAATACATTTTACGTATTGCAGCTAAAGATAAAAATAGGTAATTACTAATTTACCTTAATGAATTTTAAATAACAGCAATACCTGTTTCCAAGCGCGAGTCCTTTCTGCATACTCGAGTCCAATGTCACTTTGTCTGAGCAGAGCTGTCAACATTCTGGAACAAACATGTCAAATGTATTGTCATGAGCAAATTTATACAGAAGCAGCATAGGGCTTCTCGGTTATATATGATTAGTAAATTGGTATAAAATACACCAAATTGAATTTGGTTCTACTGTAAATTTTTGCAAGAGTGAAAAACATATGCACTCACATACAATATAGTTTAAATGTTTGAAAAAGAAATAAATTTAAACAAGATTAGGTTAAGTGTGATAAAATGCAAAAAACCTGTGTTCAACAAAATGTCTGTCTACAATAATAGATGCAACAAATTATTTCAATTATCCTAAGATAATTCTAGTCTTGTGGTTGTGCACCCTGCTGGTCAAATGTGTAAAAGTATAATAGTAGAACCAGTAAAAGTATAGTTGAAGAAAGAAGAATTGGTCCTTCTTTCTATAAATTATTAATACTTTTACTCATTCGACCAGCGGGGCGCACAAACACAAGACTTAGTGACTCTCCAGCTTTAGGTGGAAGATGCCTGGCCTGGATTAACTGGCTCTGAGGAAGACTGCTGGAACATACTGTTAGGTAGTCGGCGACCGAAATCTCACGATGTTTTCCTTCACTGAAAACTTGAGCATAGTGGCAGGATCGAACCCATGACCTTCATGACGTGAAGCGGCCGCACACCCGCCTGAGCTGTCATCGCTACAGAACAGGATGATTGGGATATAGGCAGTATGATTAGTACTGGTTACCTCCTAGTGGCGGTGCAGATGGTGAGCACGGGCCCGCTGCATGTGTACTGCAGGAACGGCTGCAGGAGTGCCACTAGACTCTCCCCTGAGATCTCTCCTTTCGAAACCTATGAATATATTACACAAATAATGTTACCACATAAGCATTGCACATTGACATAAGCAAAAAATAATAATTGACCAAGTCACAGAATAATAACTAGTACTTCGTACAGAAGCTTCACTTCGCAATGGTTTTCAAAGAAATATGAACTCAATCTGATAAACAATATGATTTAATTTAGCTCGCGGTGAGCACGTGTTCATTTACGTACCTACCAATTTCTTTTCGAAGGAATATGGGCCTTAATTCACTATACTACAGTTCATAATAAGTTGTACATGGTTATAGGTATTGAAAGAGCCGCGGACTATAGGGTTGCTTACTTCGACGCTTTTTTATTGTACTTTTAGGATATTGGAATAGTACGGGGAGAAACGGTTTGTAGTTAGAATTAATTTCATTTCATATAGGAACATAATGTAATCCAGTCAAAATAGATTTTACCCTCACCTGTCAGCGTCTTTAGGTAACCAAAAAAAGTTAAATTTCGATCACGATCCGTATTTAAGCAATTAAATACTGCACAGTATCTATTTGCTTTTTTTCGTTTTGTGTCAATCTTGCAATTATATAATGAATCAATCAAATAATTAAGTTGAACGTGGTCGAACATATAACGCGCACGCGTGTAATTTCGTTCGCTTGTGGCAGCCTACTAGATTGGCCCTTGCGAATTGGCCGCCGCCCGTAGGTATGTTTTTAACACCTACACGCGGAGTGACACAGGCCTGACCAAGTGCAAGTTGTGTACCATTGTTGTATAGGAAGCCCCCCTCAAATATTTATTTTATTTAATTTGATAGCTAATACACATTCATATGTAGTGAAATTTTAAGTGGCTGGCAGCTACTGTGATTGATTTATAGCAAGAATTACGAAAAAACATGTTTATTGTATGGGGGGTCCCCATACAATAAACATGTTTTTTAATATATTAATAATTACCTTAATATATTTTTTTTATAACAAGATATTGAGCGTCTATTATATTTATTATTAGTCTATGGTATCATAAAATAATAATTTCATGATTACCTTGGCCAGTTCCTCGAGGAAGCAGTCAGCAAAGTGCAGTAACATGGAGGTGGCGTTACGCACGTAGTGGGGAGGGTTCGCGCAGAACAGACCTGTGAAGATCAATGCCGATTAAATCCATTGAAATGTACATTATATGTATAACTGGTGTAACTCAAGTCAATAAAGATATGTTTTCTTTACGATAATTCATATTCTCTCACTTGCAAAACTTATTTATTAATTTATTAGGTTTATTGGTTAATAAAAGTAGAGAACGACCTAAGAAGATGTGGATGAATTGTGTGAAAGAGGAAATGAAAGAGAAAGGAGTGAATGTAGATATGACGGCTGACAGAAGAGTGTGGAAGCAAAAAACGGTTTGTGCCAACCCCAAATAGTGGAAAATGGTGAAGGCAAAAGAAAAAAAAATTATAATCAACTTAGGAGAAACATTTTATTTGACTTACTAATAACAATATTGAATTTAATTATATTTTTACTTTAGCACATGAACTTTCATCTAGGTCTTTTGGATATATGCATAAGACTAATTCTCTTCACCATTTATTTCTTCAAGATGGATAAGTTTTTTTTTAATTTAAAGGCAACATGAAATGTAAGAAAAAAAAAGTATCATGGATATTTAGACAGAATAAAAATAATATCAATTATTTATTCATGCAATAGTAAAAACAAAACAATGCAAATAAAGCAATTATTCACATTTAATTTCATAAAATTTTCTCTTACTGTTGAATATGATTAATTAGTATTCAATCTTACCATCAGGTCCGGATAACATTTTGCCATATTTCTGGCAACTGGTGAGGCTCCAGTCGCATCTCTCCAGGCAGCGCAGACTGCCGCGCAAGTACCGTCGTACCAACTGTAACCAACAAGTTTTTATAGTCTGCATGGCGATAGAGCATTTTCTAGTGTTTGCCTCATTAGCAACCAAACTCAAGTAAACAAATCTGTTGCTAAGCATTCAGTGGTGTGTTCTGGCAACCTCCTTGAGAGCTTTTCCAGACTATGCATGCTCCACTCCAGGCTAGAGTGTCGCTAGCTCGTGTGGTTATGCGTACTGCTAGTCTAAAGCCTATCATTACAGTATAATAAAATAATTACCATAAGAAACTTGTCCATCCTATGTTGGTCTATCCCATACCACTCTGTGGCCAGCTTCTTGAACCCAACTTTAGCCATCAGCAGGGCATACTTCAGCTGGTCCGGAGTAAACAGGTCCAGAACTCCAGCAATGTTGTCACACAGTTCTTCCTGGAAGTAAATAGGTGTTTAAAAAACATATACACATTTTTTTCAAATAATATGTAAATATAATAATGGCAGTTAATTGCTAAGGGTTTATTAAATGTGTACAATAAAGAGATGAAAATGGATAGGGTATGTGAGGAATAGGTTTATATTATGTATGAAAGAATCAACATAATATAATTATTAATATATACATGAAAGCTAGTATGAAATATTTTCATAGTATGCACCTCTATTGTGAGTTTGTGTAATATTTTCATTAATAAATATTGTGAACTACATAAAACCTTTTTTCACAATATCAAACCTCTTTAAATCCTGATGCGGGCAAGATGTTGCCCATTTATACATTTTGTCATATAGGTAAGTATCATTTTATAAAAGCCTTTATTTAGTAAGCTATCCAAGATACAACACTAGTTTTGTTTTTTCATGACCATACACATGATTATTATTTTCCTTTGCTAACTTTGATGAAATCCAGTTTTAAGATGAGTGAACTCCATAGCATGAGAACTTGAGATATTTATGGGGTTATTAAATATGGTTAAAGAGTTGTGTTTAGCATGGATTTCCATATAATTAATACAAAAATACCTATTAATTATTGACATATATTAGGTACATAATAATAATAACGAAGCTTGTGGTCTCGTGCTAGTCGTTACGACTGTGTTACGAGACCAGATTGCTCTCCCAAAGTTTAAGTACATTGATTACACCTTGATTTACGAGTACCTAATATGTACATATCTAATCCATTATAAGTTACTCAGTTATTTATTTAAAATATTATATTATGCCAAAGAAAAATATATTAGCCATATAATACTAGATGAATGGAATGTCTAATTATAATAAATACCTGAATAAGAGGCTTGTCGGACATCCAAACTGCATAGAACAGACCTTTCCACACACGCGCAAAGTCTACTTCTTTGAAATCTAGAATCATTAAGACAATATTTAGGGCTAAACAATATGGAAAATTAGTAAAAATGATACAAGAAGATACTTTAAAAATTAAAAAAATAAATATGTTTTTTGAGGTTATACAACCATAACACTGACGCTTATTGCAACAAAACAAAAAACAGAGCTTGTATATGTTTTTAAACATTGGAAACCAAAATTAATTTACCGTAGCCTTTCTGAAAGGAATGTCCAATCCATTTCTTCAGCACTTTGAGCATTCTATCGCGCGTTTTTTTATCATTGGATGAGAGCTTCCTTACGAAGTTGATTTCTTGGGCGACGAAAAGAACATGCTCTTTTTTCGGTTTGGGTTTCGTTACGCCTTTCTTCTTAACATTCTCTTTTTTATCCTTAGTTTTCACTAAGGCTTTCATTTTGAACAATTTATAAAAACCTTCAACTCAAAACAAATTCTCACACGCCATGTGAGGAATGCGTTTTTGATTTAGATTTGAAAATGTCAACGTCACGTCAGCCAGCCTTTGAAAACATTATTATTGCTACACTCACCCTACAGTCTTCAAAAATGGTAGAAATTAGGCATCAAATTTGGTTTCGCATAATCTTATTGAATTTTTTCCAGATGTTCGTATGAAGTAGAAAAATCAATTTTTTTTAATCTAATTATCGTGTAACTAAATAATTTCAGATACTTTTTAATATTTAGTTACTATGTAGTAATTCCTAATTTTAACTTTTTTACACTGTTTCATTATTCTTGTTTCAATATCGTCGCTCTTAACCATGAGGCTAGCGAATGGACCAAGCTACAGGCTGTTTTGTAAGTTATAGTCTGGCCAACGAAACATGACCCTGGAAAAGAGCGGCAAATTTAAAAAATCTGAGTATAGCAACCCCAAAACTAATATGAAATACCTGGAATAAACTAATTTGATACTTTGAAATTATTTATTTTATTTCGTTTGAATAAAAATGCTTTAAGTACTTTAGGAAGTAATACTTTAGAAATTGTTCAATCAATCTGAATAAAAAAAGCAGTATTCTATAATGTTTTATTCACTGTCATAATTAAAATGTGAATCTAAGACTTAAATTTGAAAAGATTCACCAGTGTCACTACAATCACAGTTTTATTTATTTATATTTATTAGTTTCCTACTATAATGAAACTTTCCAAATTATTTTCGGTGATCCTGTCCCGATCTTATTTTCATATTCATTTTCAATGTATATAACATTATCAGTCATATTATTCATCCACTTCTCTGAAATTATGGTTCCAAATGTCTCTTTAATCACTTTTTCTGATTCAACACCGCAAGACAGACAAGGCAATATTTTCACTTAACATTTTGCGTTTACCCAAACTTCATATCAGCTCAATGGCAGAATCCAAATTAAGAAAAACCTGTTAAAGAAAAAAATGTGTTAAAATTACAATGTAACATTTTATGGTATGATAAATAACCAAAATGCATTATTAGGAAGGTGGGAAGGTTTTGACTAATGATAAAAGAATGTGAATCAAAATAGATAATTTTATAATAGATAATTTTGAAATAGATAACTTTATGCAAAAAGATATATAGTAAATACGAATTAAAACAAAGTATCAACTTAGTAGCGTCATACTAACCTACGAAATCAAACACCACATGTAAACAATCTTGTTTTCGTTGAAATTACGCCGAATTTCAATTCTTTTTCTTGTTGTTTTTTATGATACTTTGAGATCATGCGGAACAACAACTCCCGAACTCCACTTTTGATGATATTTTTCATTTTTCGCTGAGTAATTAGTGTTTAACTAAATCATAACAACACGCCATCTTGTTTTGGATATTGACGTTGCCATTATTATAGCATTGCCATATAAAAAGTTTGCAAAAAAATCGAGTCTCATGTTTCGTTTGCCAGACTATATAAGCTTAACATTCAGAATTATGGTGTGAGTTTTATTTTAATACATATAAGCATTTATTTAGAAAAAATTCACACAAGTCATCATCATCATCCACAGCCCTTTTTACCTGTCACATAAATACTCGTATAGTAATGATATTCGACCTTTTAAAGTACAAGGCCGAATATTTGTACAACTTTCGAATTACAAGAAAACAACACAAGTTAATAATGGAGGTTAGTCAGGTTCTATCCGGAGTGGCCTATTAAATTAATTTTATGAGTGTTTTTTTTTATTCGTTTTTAATCTTATTATCTTCTATCTGTAATAAATTATATTATATTATGTCAATATTAATATATAATAAAATAATAAATTCATCAGTAACAGTTAATAATTGATAATATAACTTGGTTTCAGATTACAGCGGAAGTACACTGAAATATTTTTTTTTTTCTTCCATCTGATAAGGTATGTGCCTTCCTTCTTTTTAGGCTCGTAATAATTACCTACTAGTACTATTCAGTAAAAACAAAATGTAGCATGTAATATAACTTTTTTATTCATTGCATTTAAGAAAATATATTATTGTTTAACAATTTCAGTATTATTAGCCGTTTCATAACAAATTTAATATCTTTATTACAGAATATAAACAAATATAACACTTTACATACATAGCTCATGATTTAATTATTTACAAATGTTAACATTTAGTTTTGTAAAAAAGCTTATTTTTAAATATGGAATGTATTTTTCACTTATATAACAACTTACCTACATTTTTATGCTAAAAATATTAACGAGAAACACAAAACCTGATAACTTTTTAATTTGACACAATATTTAAAAGTATTATTTTTTTACACTCAAGCACTACAAAACTAATAGTTTATAGTCCACTGGTAATCATATTTAATTTGATAAGGCAACTTATATTGGCTTAGAGCGTTACAGCTACAGATTTATTCTCTTTCTACAGTCACAGTGTTTTCAATATTGTTTTCGCGTACTTCAATATTCAATACTTAAGAGCATTATATTTTTTAGAAAATATGAATGTTAAGCCTTTTCTAATGTGAAATTTGAGCCCACTTTAAAAAAAATCCTCAATCATGATAGCCACCAGAAAGTTAACGCACGTTCCAAGTCTTAAGACGCTAAAGTACGCGTTCTTAAAGCTAGTTCGTTTGAATTTAAGGCTTATGATGATGGAATAAGGCTGTGTTTTGTTCAAATTGTCTATGGTTAGATTGTTATATTGGCTTTCCAAAATATCCGAAACCACTGACTTTATGGACAAGATCTTATACGACAAATGCGTGACACTTTTAGGGTCACCGTTTTTGTGGGATTGACAGCGTTAGCATGCAAAATTGACCAATATGCTTGCAGTTTCTTTGAGCAAATTGTTTAGATAGGGCCTTTCTGATATCTAACTCTGTGGTTCACCCGCATCGTTTGGTTTATCGTTTCGTCCAGTCTGGTCCCAAAATATGGTAATTACCCAAATACCAACAGCATAGAGGTAATTTTTCCTTCATTAACCAACTTTGAAGTTTTTTTTTTCAAATAATTATACAGATTATCAGTCATCATTGCCAAACATGGATAATGGGTCGCTAAACACAGGCTCGGCTGATTTTGATGCGGTTGAAGCTGCTGATACCTCGTGTGACGTAGACGGAACTTGTTTCTGTTTGAATTCTGAAAAACAAATACTTATGTTTAGCAATTTAACAAGGGTTTGTTATTTTAATTGTTTTACTGCTGTTTATTAGCTCAAATTGTTTAATTATTTTAGTACAGCACAAAGATGTTGGCCGTGCTGAGAATCGAACCAGGAACGGTATTAAATTATTAATAAAGCACGGCAGATTGTTATTTTTGACGTGATAACACCTTAATTCAGTTATTATACACTACTATTTATTTTTGAAACTCTCATTTTTTCTGGACTTTGATACCCATCAATGAAACGTTATTAACGTCGGTATATCATCAAAATCTCAACAAAAAAAGACTCTTATATAAACTTTGTCCGACGTCTGCCAACTTTGTAAGGGAAGGACAATCTATTTCCGATTTTCATTTATGTGTTAAAAAATGTGGTGTTCAGGCTAAAACTTAACATACCATTTTTATTATCCTTTTTTAGTCCAAACAAATCGTCATGGTCTTCGTCATCACTAAAAAGAGATTTCTTCACAACCCCCTTTTTTTCTTTTTCTTCTTTGTTCTTCTGTTGCTTATTGTTCTTTTCTTTGTTCTTTTTTCCGCTAAATAATTCGTCTTCACTATCAGAATCAAAAATAGTAGTTTTCTTTTTAACGTCCTTCTTTTTACTAAACAATTCTTCGTCAGAATCATCAAAAAGAGATTTTTGATCCTGCTTCGTTTTTATTTTATTTTCTGTAGTTTTGACAAACTCTTTCGTAAAACTTTCTTCCGCTTTTGTTATTTCTGAAGATTCTAAAGTATCTTTGTATGTATTTGCTAATGTTGTGTTACCAGATTTACTCTTGAATATGTCATCTGCATCGTTATTTAACAAATTTTTAGATTCATTATCCTTTCTTGATTCAGTCAAGTCTTTTTTGGAATCAGTGTTGAATATATCTTCATCATTTAATATGTATACTACTTTAGTTGTAGTAGGCTTAGTGTCGCTTTTGTGCACTGTGTTAGTTACATCTTTACCTTCATGTGTGATTTTATCAGGTTTAGTATTATCTAGATTTTTATTTGATGTTACAGCATCAATATTAGATTCAAATGAGTTTTTATTTGTAATATTATCGTTACTTGATGTTTTATTCGTGTCACTTGTTATTTTAGTACTTTCTTCTTTAGGATGTCTGCTTTCTGTAGTGTTTGTTTTAGATCTAGGTTCGTCTAAAGAACTGGAATTATCCGTATCATCACCAAAGTTTATAGCTGATTTTCTAGCTGCCTCATGCCTAGCTCTTCGGCTCGACGGCCTTCTTTTAACCTGGATTCTGGCTCTTTGTTTAGATACATTATTGTCTAAAACACCCGATTCTGATTTCTCGTCAAACGTTACTGATTTTTCTTTTTCCGATTCTGTGTTTACCTCTTCTTGATCAGTTACGATACTTTCAATTTTGGTAGTTGATTTCGGTTTGAAATCTACTTCATCTGACATGACTTTGATAATTTTAGGTTCGTCTACAGATTTTTGATCTTCACTGCTTTCTTTTGTAACTTTTTTAGGTGAAGCTCCTGGAATTAGAGCGTTAACGTTTATATTGAAATTTTTTGTATTTAGTTTGCCAATTTTCTTCGTATCTGATTCTTTTTTTGGAGATTCTTGAGGTTTCTTAATATCTTTGTTAGTTTTCTCGTTCGATAAATTTGATACTAAATTATCGTTTAGTTTATTTTTGACATTACCTTGAGGAAGGCTCGGTAAACTTGCGAATAATTCTTCATCCGAATCTTTGGCTACAATGTTAATTTTTGCCACATCGGAATCAATGTTTAAACCTTTGGATTCTGTTTTTGTTTCTAAGATTTTTTCTGGTGCAAATAAGTCTTCATCTGCTAAATCATTAAAAATACTGCTTTGTGTCGTTTTAACTTCTTTGTCTTCAGTAACTTGACGAATTTTGCCACCAGGCTCATTATCTTCTAATTTAGGCACATCAGAAAATAAGTCATCGTCTTCATTACATAATATCTTATCACTAGCATTATCCGTAGACCTAGGCACTTTAAATAAGTCATTTTGAACTCTGTTTTCAAATATCTGAGGTACATTTTGCTTATTTGTTTCAGGACTAAATAAATTTTCTTCTTCAACTGTGCTTTTAGTTACAGATAAGTTTTCAGTGTCTGACACATGATATTCATCTCTCGTAGTAGCTGAGTTTTTAGTTGATTTTGTAGTAAAATCAACATCAATAGCTGGAGGTTCGTTAACAAATATATCAAAATTAGCGTTGCTCGAAAATATTTCCGGCTTCTCATCAGATATGCCGTCATTTTTCTTAAAAAACAAACTTTCGTCATCAGAATCATCATCGAAGAGAGCATTGACGTTTCTGCTTTTCTTAGGTTCAGCTGGTTTTTGGAAAGCCGGAGGTTCAGCAAGCATATTATCGAAAATAGACGCACTTGGGATTACTGCTTTTTGTTCAACCTTGACCGTTTCTTTTTCAGCAATGTCAACCAAACCTGACTCGTTCAACTTTACGTGAGCAGCAATCACAGATGCTGACGATGTCAATGTATTTTGTTCTTGAATATTTTTACTTACTTCAAATTGAGAAACGGGGTCCGATGCCTTTACACAAATTTTTGAAGGGTCTGTTTTAATTATATCTTGACTTGATTCAATCACATCTACATTAACAACATTTTTATCACTTGGTATGTATTTCGGTTGGAACAAATCGTCTTTCAAGACTTTATCAATAGTAGTTTCGTCTTTCAGTGACTGTTCTTGACTCACATTTTTAAGTTGTTCCGTTTCAGATAATGGTGAGTCAGACACTTTTTTGCTTACAGTTTGATTATCAGGGGTTTTAGGTATAATATCACTCAAAATATTTGTTTTACTACAATTATTATCTGTTTTTTCAACGACTTTTTGGTCGATAGTTGGCGATTTAATTTTGGTAGCCGTAATAAATAAGTCATCAATTTCATCTTCTTCAAATAAAGACGGACTCTGTATAATACTCTTTTCTGTTGGAGGTGCATTATCTGTTGTCAGTAAGTTTTTAGTGTTGGTTGTATTGGATAATTTTTCTTCGGTTAGATTTTTACTTTCTGCATTTAACTTTTGAATATCATGAGATTTATTTGCTTTGTTATGTTCAGAATGTTGAACTACAGCAAATATATCATCACTATCACTATCTGAATCAAATATGCTTTTATTTTTTATTTGTGCCTTGGAGACCACTTTTGATGTTTGAGGTGAGTCTTCGAAAGAGTTTCTTTCTTTATTTGTTTCGGTTGGTTCTTTTATAGACTCTTTTTTGTTATCTGTATGCTGATCTGCCACTTTAGTATTATAAGACTCAGATGTTGTATCCGTTTTGAGATCGCTAAATAATTCATCGTCACTATCAAAAATGCTTTTTTTATCTTTTATAGAAACTTGGTCATTTTTAATATTTGTTTTATTATCTTTGATCAATGGGCTGGTTTTTGTAATACCAATATCTGAGAAAAGATCGTCGTCATCGAATAAAGATTTTTGATTCGAATTATTAGATTCTTTACTCGGTATCTTGATATTACTAGTAAATATGTCGTCTATATCATCAAATATGTTGTCACTGAACAAATCTTTGACATTTGTCTTCTCTTTTTCTTTGACGCTGTTATTCACACTTTCTTCGGAACTTTTGATGGATGGCTTAGTTGTTTTTAGCGGTTTCTTTTGTATGTTATCGGGTTTAGAGAAAAGATCTTCGAATATGTCTTTTTCTTTTTTCGCAGCCAGTTTAGTATCTGTTTTATCAGCAGTGCTGTTTTCGATCTTATTTTCTGCATCTTCATTTTTCCTTGTAACATCTTTAGGCTTGTTCTGTACGATTGGCTTAGTAATGCTATTAGTTTGGTTTGTAAAGTTGTCGTTTTGACTGTCCTCGTCTGAAGTTGATGATTTCCTTTGATTCCGTTTCAAGATGGCAGCACCAATGCTCTCTGCGCCTTTGCTTGAGCCGAATAGAGATATACCTCCCACTGGTTTCTGAAAACACATAAATTACCGATAAGTGGATTCATTAAAGATAAAAGTGCAGTTTCATCTGAATAGACAACTCGGGTTTCAAATATTCAAAGCCAATTCGTGTCTTTACAATTATTTTCTCAATTGCCCTTTTACTTACCTTAGAATTAGACTCATCTCTTCCTGTATTCGTAGCATTTTGTTCTACTACTTTCTTAGGTGGTGGTTCTGCAAACAATTCCGGTTCAGAATCCCCTTCGAATAAGGCCGATTTTTGTTTGGCAACTTCTGTTTGCTGTAGTGGGCATAAGAAAAGTTGGAGTAAGTTTAAAGATAAAATCATTACTATAATGGACCCGAATATAACGAAACATGTTTACTGAAATGAAATATTTTTATTTAAATTCCAAAAAGGTATAAACAAACATGGTGAAGGTGAAGTTGTAATGGCAAAAAATACTTTATAGCCTACCACATATACAGTGTAAAAAATTGACAATATGTTTATATTTCTCGCCCCTGAAGATGGTGCTCGGAAAGCACCGAAACTGTTGGACTCATTCCAACTTTAATAATAAGTAAGTGTGACCGTTTTCTGCTCTCTATATGTTTACGTAATATGGAGAATAGAAAAAGAAATTGAAGGTCAATATATCATAAAAATATAAAGAACCCACGCATACAATAGTCAATTTGTGTTTATTTTAACCATGTTATGTAGTGCCTGTAACATTACAAATACAAAATTAAACATTGTTTCCAGATAACCCAATGAATGTGTAACTTACATTTCCTGGCGCGAAATCACTAAATATGTCTCCTTCTTCCACATTCTGCTTGTCGAAACTGAACAGATCTTCTGTTACGTTGCTGTGAACTGGTTTCCTGAAAATAATAACAAATAGATTATATATAACAAGCAATAGTTCCAACTAGAAACGGTTCAGTATGGGGATAACCAGCCATGTGTGTGTGTGTGTGAAATATAATTTTACTAAGGGTAAATTATGGCATTTGTCATAGCTTCAGAAAATCCTTTCTATAAGGCCAAATTTGCTGGATTTATGTTGTTAATTTTAAAAGGTTCTATGAAAACATTGACTCAGGTGGAAATCCATTGTAGATGGAAGAAAACTTCTAATATTTAGTCGTTTACTCAAAAAATCTAAGTCAGAATTGGCTAATCTGTTCGGGAAATATAATGCCACAGACAAACACAAACAAGCCAAACTTATAACACTCCGTGGGTTTTGCATCGGGGGTCCAAAACAGACTTACTTCTGCGAATAAGGGGTGTGTTTGTTGATCTCAGCGAATATATCGTCGTCCGACGATTGCGGCTCTTCATTGTCCAGCGGCGGGGGCTCGTCTGAGAATATAGTACCTGAAACGTAAATAAAAAATCGAATATTATAAAAAAAAAACTAGCAGACGTTGTCCTGCCTTAACGATGATTACAGTGTAAACTCTATATAACTCTATAAGGCACTGCATTTTATGGCGTTATTGATATAGTAGAAGATCTGTATATTCCAGGTCAGATCTGTATTGTCCAGGAATTTTTAGGCACGCTGGATGCTAAATTTATTATGATTTTTTTTATTTAATTATCACATCGGTGAAGGTCGATGTAGGCTCGGATCTTAGACCAGTAGTGGTCGTTAAATGGAGAGAATGTATCATTGTATGGAATACAAGCTAAATCAACTAAAGCCAATTGATTTCAACGCTTTAGAGAGTGTGTCGTTAAATCGAGTGACGTTACATGGAGTTTACACTGTATTTAATTCGAATTGGTATTTATATAATTATATTAAAATTAATCCCGATATCCTTTGGTCATGCCACCATACGTAAACGGCTGGATTGAATTCACTATTTCTCTTTGTTGTTTTTTATATGTCAGAAGAACCTTCGCCTGACAATAACAAACATAAAAAAAAAAACACAATTTTCATCAGTCGTTTAAGCGTTATGGCGTGACCAAGGGATATAGGGACTTATTTTTATATATAACTAGCTGACCCAGCAAACGTTTGTTTTGCCGCACTTAGGAGTTCGAAAAATAGATAGTAGCCGATTCTTAGCCCTACTGAATACGCTGAATATATAAAATTTGGTAAAAATCGGTCAAACCGTTTCGGAGGAGTACGGTAACTAACATTGTGACATGGAAATATAGATATATTAATAATTATTTTTTCGTTCGCTCTATTTATAACTAAATCTAAATAAGTTTTTTTATTATTATTATGTATTATTGCAATCTGTTTTTTTTTTTCAAACATTCAGCAAACGGTTAAAATGTTTCATGTCGTGGAGGGCAGTCAGTCCAGTGACATCTTCCCTTTAATTAGTTTTTTTTTGTCTTTTTTTTTGTTTGTTTGTTTTTTGTCTTATTCAACAGTTATGAGATCCTTTGGTGATTTTCTTTTTAAACGTTTGAAAGTCGAATCGGCATTCATCAAGCTCGTGGCTAGTGTATTCTATTCTAGTGGAGTCTATTTAGATCGTCGTCTCACCTGGAGAAATCATATATTTACTAAACGAAAAGCTCTTAGTATACAGCTGGCATACTGGCTACTTAACAGAAAATCCCAACTGTTACTGGAAAATAAATTACTACTATACAAGTGTATGGTCAAACCTGTTTGGACCTACGGGATTCAGCTTTGGGGGACCGCATCCAACTCAAATATAGAAAAGCGCTTCCAATCAAAAATGCTTAGGATAATCACCAATTCTCCCTGGTTTATTACCAACCAACAGTTACATCACAACCTTCGAATCCGAACTGTTCAAGAAGAGACCAAACACCTCATGCGTTCTTATAAGATCAGACTGGACAACCAAATAAAGTATTAAGTAATTAATTAAAGTAGTCTTAGCCATGCCCTAATAACGAAGCACAGGGTGCACATTTTTTGTATTACAATATTTTTGTTGCTAATAAATACATATTGATTTTGAATACTCACTCGTGGCAGGTACCTCAGGCTTGTAAGTCTTCCTGACTGTTTGTGCGGGCGGAGTCTCCGGGTACTCTTCTGGATCCTTCTCAATTATCTAAAAAGAAACAGAAGAAAACGTATACAGTGTAAACTCCATGTAACGTCACTCGATTTAACGACAAACTCTCTAAAGCGTCGAAATCAATTGGCTTGAGTTAGTTTAGCTTGTATTCCATACTATGATACATTTAACGACCACTCTCTATAACGCCATAAAATACATAGTGCCTTCAGTGTGGTTATATAGAGTTTACACTGTATTTAAGTTGATCTCTTCTTCTTTATCTTTACTTTTTCCCACAAGGTGGAGTCGGCACAGCCCTTTTTTCGCTTCCACGCCACTCTATCAGCCGTCATCTCCACATTCACTCCCGTCTCATTCATATTTTTTTTCACATTTTACACCCAGCTGGTTAACTCCATACTGAACCATTTCTAGTTCGTATTATGGTTGCTTACACAACTGATATACTACATATACATACATATGTACATATTTTTTATATTCTCTTTCACAACATTCATCCACGTCTTTTTTGGTCGACCTCTACTTCCGCTACTTCTTACAGTCATATCCATACTTCATCTATGTTCAAATAAATAAAATAACTTATTTTATATTACAGCTTCCATTTTGGAGATTTTTATGATCCCCAAACACTTTAATTGGTTGAAACACCAAGGCGGCATCGTTATACCGTTAGGCGCGTACTAATCGGTTTGCCTCCACCTTCATTGTGCGCACCGCCAAGGTGTGGAATTCTTTGCCAAACCGCCAATTCCCCGATAGCGGTTTTCAAGGCAAGAGCTAATCGATTTCTTCTGGGCAAGCGCGCTACACCTTAGATTACAATATCGCTTACCATCGGATGAATTGTGGTCAAGCGCAAGCTCATTTAATGCACAAAAAAGATTTCGAGTACACAAAAGTGAAGCGGAAAAAACACAATCAATAGAATATTTTAGGTTATTAAAGAAAGAAAAATAGCCACCTTTTTTCACTTGGCTTGATAAATAATCTCTTTTATGCATATAACCCTTCCCCTTTATGTAAAGCGCCATCTATAAGTTTTTTCTTGGACGACTTCACTCGGGTCACTTAACCTACTAACATTTTTAAACAATTTCGCAGTAGCTAGGCTGCACGCTCGATTTGGAGCGCCATCTAGGTTTCCATCGGTAATGATGGCAAACTTCCGCGCTACGCTTTATTGTATGGGAATCACAGCAATCCTCTTTAATATTTTGAATCCTGGTGGTGGGTAAACATACCGTGTGAGCTGGCAAGGCGAGGCGCCGCGCGAGCGCCGCGGCAATGTCGGCCGGAGCGGGCGCGGCCGGCGGGGCGGAGCGCGGGGCTTCCGGGGCCGGGGCCAGTGCGCTCGTGGCCGGTACAGAAGCCCCCAGCGATCCACCAAGCGACGACCCGCTTTCCGATAGCTGCATATATCGATATACGAAATAAGTACCTATAGGTATGTATACGAAATTAGTATAAACTGAATAGTTATCAAGCGTTTTTAAAAGTATTGAAAACCCGTGTCAAAAATTCTACATTGGCAGCCAACTTGAATTTTAAAGAAAAGACGAATACATTTTCACATTTCACACACAGCTGGTTAGCCCCATACTAAACCATTTCTTGTTTTTATTATGTAGCCCAGTGAAATTAGGTAAAAAAAGGGGTCAACCTCGGAATGAAAGATAATAAGCTGGAAATTGGTAAAAATCTTTGTTTTGTTACCCTAAATATTGTCTCAAAAGTCACAAATTCTATCGTGTCCGCGTCTTAAGATATTGAAGGTCAAAGGTCACAAAAAACGATTTTTCGCGAATATCTCGGTTCCTATTGCTTAAATGATATTTTCACCTATTATGAAAGTTGTAGAGTATAAAATTCTCTACAACTTTTGTCTAAACTTTTTTTTTATATGATCAACCATTTTTGAGGTAGAGCGCGAAGAGTGCGCAGCGTATAGTCATATATGAGCTAATGCAGGGTCAAGCGTGAGCTTGACCCTCGAAATATTCGAATAGGTGAAAATATCATTTAAGCAATAGGAACCGAGATATTCGCGAAAAATCGTTTTTTGTGACCTTTGACCTTCAATATCTTAAGACGCGGACACGATAGCATTTGTGACTTTTGAGACAATATTTAGGGTAACAAAACAAAGGTTTTTACCAATTTCCAGCTTATTATCTTTCATTCCGAGGTGAAACCCCTAATATGACTGGGCTAAGTGTTTATTCTAAAATAAAATTATTATTAAGCCGTTGCAGTGGTTGAAGTAAATTTATTTTAATCCTTAACCGATTTTGACAACGCTTCTAATAAGGTATATGTGCAGCGTACAGTCATATATGAGCTAATGCAGGGTCAAGCGTGAGCTTGACCCTGCATTAGCTCATCCGCCGCACTAGCCGCACTCTTCGCGCTCTACCTCAAAAACGGTTGATCGTATAAAAAAAAAGTGTAGACAAAAGTTGTAGAGAATTTTATACTCTACAACTTTTATAATAGGTGAAAATATCATTTAAGCAATAGGAACCGAGATATTCGCGAAAAATCGTTTTTTGTGACCTTTGACCTTCAATATCTTAAGACGCGGACACGATAGCATTTGTGACTTTTGAGACAATATTTAGGGTAACAAAACAAAGGTTTTTACCAATTTCCAGCTTATTATCTTTCATTCCGAGGTGAAACCCCTAATATGACTGGGCTAATGGTTGCCAACACAACTGGTATACTACATATACATACATAGAATTGAAAATTGACATTGATACATATCATATACTTTTGTATTGATATCATATTATTTAACTTGTAACTTTGGAGTTATCAATAAATGATTTGTATTTGTATTAACATAAATAACTTATATAGATACATACATATGTAACACCCAGACCGACAGCTAACAAATTTAGTTAATCACAAAGATGTTCGCCGTGCCGGGTTTGTAACCGGGATCCTCTGATTGGCAGTCCAGCATCGTAACCAGTACGCCAACGAGGTCATTAACATAACAAAAGTGGGATATGCTTCACCGTATTATCTTCAAGTGGCGGCCTGGTTTCTTCAGAGTCGGTGTCTGAGTACTGATCCGCTTCTCTATCTCGCTTCGATCCGCTGCTGTCTGTATCGCTGTCCTCTACTATCAAACCTGGGGGTCAAGCAAAATGCAAATTATACTATCATACACACATATAATAAGACAGTAAACATTTTGTGACTGTACGTTATATATTTTTCCAATAAACTGATTGGGGCGATTAAAGAAGAGTAACAGAACCAAAAAACAATGTTTGGAATTTTTGTCTGTCTGTGTGTCTGTTCATCTGGCGCGTTCTACTTTAAAACTTCGTTACACAATGGATTTGAACGGGGTTTTCACAGGTGTATTACATATCGGTAAAAAAAAGATAAAAATCGGTTAAGAAAAAAGCAATAGTGATCAATTAAAATTTACTTTAAACACTGCTTCAAAACTTTAAAACAGTATTGAATGCGATTTACACAAAAGTACATTAACACTTACACACAAGAATAAACTTCAAGAAAGTTTATGTGTGCATATGTATGTGTGTGTATGTTTCTTACTTCTTCACGTTGAATCAGCTGAACTGATTTCGATGAAATTTGGTTTGGACGTAGATTATACTCTGTATTAATGTATAGGCTACTTTTAAACTCGGAGTAACGCAAGTGACACCGCGAGGCGCAGCAATAAGTGAGACAGTTGTGAAAATCTACGTCATCCGCTATCTTGGATCTATATTTCAATTTAATTCAATTCAATAATTCGTTCATTTGACACATGTAGCAAAACAACCAAAAGAACACACGGCTGATTAGCCCCATACTAAAATATTTCTAGTTTATATTATGGTTGCTAACACAACTGATATACTACACATACATAAATACTTTATATCGATACATATTTAACACCCAAACCGCCAGCCAACAAATTTAGTTAATCACAAAATTTTTGGCCGTGCCGGGAATCGTTCCCTGGATCTTCTGGTTGCAGTCCGGCATGGTAACCGTTAAGCCAACGAGGTCGTCAATCCCGAGAAGAGTATGTATGTGTTACCTGCATGCCACTTGTTCTTCCACTGGTGCGATCCGATGATGTAGGGCAGCGGCCGGTGAGCGTACATGTCCTTGGGTTTCAACACCACGCTGCAAATATTCAATAACACCAGGGATCAGAATACTCTCCCCCCGTGGGGCCCCGCATCGTCGAAGCGGGGGGGCTCAGTAACCGTGGCCTGGTCACCCACGGTGAAGCGAAGAGGGTCCCTGAGGCGGGCCACTCCCTACACTTGTATTCCCTGTACGCAAGTTCTAGATGGAGTGGCACCTGTAGGTTGCGGAACCTCGTTTCGGTTTCGGAAAAAAAAGGATCAGAATACTCTGGGCGGGAAGAGTAGGGGCATTGCGCTGTGCGGTCCTGCATCCCTGCCCCCGTCGTGAGTTGGGACACCGTGAGGTTGTAGTCGGTAGCAACAACCCCTCTGGCCTTACTAAATAAAAATTGGCTAAGTGCGAGTTAGGCTCGCGTATGAAGGGTTCCGTACCATTGTTGTATGGGAGCCCCCCTCAAATATTTATTTTATTTCAATTTTATATATGGTAGAAGGTAGGTACAAGAATTAAAATTATCATGTAAGAATTTCACTAAATATACATGTATAATTACATTACTAAATAACTTTAACTCATACTATTACATAGGTATCTAAAGTTTTTCTTTTAAGTGGTAAAGTATGTGTCAATTGTATAAAATGTAAGTAAGTTGATATGATGATGAAGATGATACCTGATTTCCATATCGCTATCGGAGTCGCTGCCGTCCGCTATCTCGGCGTGCTCGTGTGAGAGCTCCAGCACTCGGAGACTCTCCTTCAGCCGCGACAACTCCTCGCCAGGGGGCGCTTGTGCTTCCTCCTGCCAGTCACAAACTATGTTAAACACTAGGACGTAGAAAAGCTCTAAATTATACTCTAGACGGTATTGATAGGAATGTTGGATCCAGAAAAAAACATTGCTGGTTTTTTTTCTATCTATGTGTGTATATAAAGATTGGCGATTAGCGAGTCGGGCTCGCGCATTAAGAGCACCTCTTGTAGATATTAATTAAATCTAAATTTTATAATTGATTTTGATAGATAATTTACATTTATATAGTCTTTGAAAATCGCGAGTGTTTATCAGCTGTCGTTATTGAAATATAGCAAAACAATGCGAAAAAAACACGTTTATTGTATGGGGGATCGCCCTTAATATTTTTTATTATTATTTTTAGTTTTTAATGTTATAGCGGCATGGGAAATACATATCTTGTGATAGTTTCAGATTTCTAGCTGTTACCGTTTCTGAGATACAGCCTGGAGACAGACAGCGCAGTCTTAGTAATAGGGTCCCGTTTTTACCTTTTAGGTTCGGAACCCTAAAAACCATACCTAAAATTCACGCAAGATCTTATTACATTTTTCAAAATATGCCACTTTATACCCATAGCGCCTTAATCTCACAGCTGAGTTTATTAATAAGAGGGTTAATTAATTGTGTTTATACTCAGCATATCTTATCAAGATTGTATTTAGAGGTCGACCTTGGCCTTTAAAAGTAAATTTAATATATTCAGTTATCAGTATGTAAACTTAATATATTCAGTTATCTTAATGTTTAACCTCACCTTGGGAGGCGTGGTGTCGGCGTTCAGATCATCATCATCATCATAAACCCTGCTTTCTATGAACTGGCTGTTACTTAATGACATAAACCTGAAAAAAGAGAATGTGTGATTTCAATTTACTTGTATTTATAATTAGGCTTCCGTACGTAAAGGGTACAAACAGAACCTTATTAATTATGACTCCATAGTCTGTTCGACTGTCAGGCACCAGGTTGTATCTCATGAACCGTTATAGTTAGTCACTCAATCTAGGATGAGAATTAGCCTATGTACTAATACAGGGTCTAAGCTAACTGCATTTCATCCAAATCGGTTCAGCCGTTTGATCGTGAAGAAGTTACCAATATACAGACAAACTTTTGAATCTACACACAACAAGTGAGCGCTAGTGGCGACTGTAGGTCGGCTAACTAAGGTGATCTGATGTGATCGTCGAGGTTACGCAACGGTGGGCGCTACGCAGTCCCGGCGGTTGGTCTTAGTACAAGCAGTCATTGACATGGTCTTAGCCTATAGGTGAAAACTCTCAACATCAGAGCTTGGCCACTTAGCTTAGATGAAGAACAAGTGAGCTTGACAGTCATCCGATATGCTCACTCTTTTTTTATTATTTATACTAGATGGGCTTGCGTTTGATCACAATTAGTTTTTTTTTTTTTTTTTTTTTCTTAGTTTTTTTTTTTATTAGGACACATTTCACACACGGCTGGTTAGCCCCACACTGAACCATTTCTAGTTCGTATTATGGTTGCTAACACAACTGATATACTACAAATACATACATATTTAACACACAGACCCACAGCCAACAAATTTGGTTTAGCACAAAGATGTTGATCGGGCCGGGAATCGAACCCGGAACCTTCTGATTAGCAGTCCGGCATGGTAACCTTTACGCTAACGAGGTCGTAAATTCACCTGATGGTAAGCAACATTACGATCTAAGGTGGAGCGCGTTTGCCCAGAAAAAACCGGTTCACTCTTTAAATAAACCGTCTTAACGCCAACTCGTTTAGAAAGCAAAGCAGCAATACTTCACGCATTTTTATTTTGTGGACCGCAAATATTAATTACATGAGCGCAATTATAATTAATTATAACACTTTCCACAAGTTACTCTAGACCAAGACGTGGTTACTTTTGACTTTCATTTTTTATTACTTTCTCATCCTTTTTATTCAACTTCCAAAAATGAAGAAGGTCTCCAATTAATTTTTATGTTTATGTTTGTCACCTTTTTCTCTCAGATTAAATAATAGTAGTTTAAAAAAACACGCTTATCTGGCCGTTTTAAGTGGGTCAAAATCGCGCCCAAAGAGGTCGGTTACAAACAAACATACAAACAAAATACAAAAAAATGTAATAATTTTATCAAATTAGTGTATTGTCATCGGTCCTCAATAAATCTACAAAGTTTCAACGAAATCTGGCCGTTTAAAGTGGGTCAAAATCGCGCCCAAAGAAGTCGGTTACAAACAAACAAACATACAGGTGATATAAAGCGTGTAAAATCAGTCTTTTGTTATTTAATTATTATATTTACTTAGTTGTTTGTAATATGGAAGATCTTGACTTTGGAATATTGTGTTGCAAGATCATAGATGAGACCTTAGCAAATGACAGAGCCATATTTAAATGTGTACTTATGAAATATGTTTACAATAATTATTATTAACTAGCAGCGCCCCGCCCGCGTTTATCCAGGGCAAAAAGAAGTTAATCTGGGATAAAAAGTAACCTATGTGTCAATCCATGGTCTAACCTTCAAAATAAATCTTATCAAAATCGGTCCAGCCATTGAACCGAGACGGAGTAACATACATTTTGAAGTAATTTGCGTATCTCAAAGGAACCAAAATTGTTTTCAGTATAAAAAGAAGCCTATGTGTTAATCCAAGGTCACACACCAAATTTCATCAAAATCCGTTCAGCCGTTTGTGAAGAAGAAACAAACATAAACACACACATACACACAATTTCGTATTTATTATATTAGTAAGATATTACATAATTATACTTACTTATTATTAACATTTTGTAGATTAATACTGGCAGTGTTGAGTGCGGAAGCCATTTCTTCCAATTTCACATTCACATCTTGACATTTTGTTATTATATTCTGTAAATAAATAACCAAGGTATTTCAAGCAAAGTATAAATTAAATTTATTTATATTTCAGTAGAAATGGTACCTTGTAGACTCTATTTTAGCACATAGCAATTAACTACTAATTTTTTTTTTTTACTAATTATAGATACTTTTAAATAAATCTTAAAAATAAATCAAAAGATGGGGTGCTATAAGCTTGATGTGTCTCTATGTGTTTGTGGCATCGTAGATTTTGTATAAATAAATTAAAATAAAAATAAATGTTTTTTTTATTTATTACAGACATAGGAGAATCCCAATCAAACAGAAGGGGAAGATCTATAAAACATATCGAAGACCATAAGACCTGTCACATTATATGGATCTGAGTGTTAGGCGACGAAAGTCTTGCATGAGAGAGGATTGCATGCGGCAGAGATGTGAATGTTGATATGGATGTGTGAAGTGACAAGAATGGACAAGGTAAGAAATGAGTATATCAGAAGAAGTTTGAAAGTGGCACCTATGCCAGAGAAAGTTAAGAGCGGAAGGTTATCTTGGTATGGGCATGTCATGCAAAGAGAGGAGAAGCATGTGACTAGGAGAAGTATGAATATTATGATTGTACAAGGTAGCGGAAGTAGAGGACGACCTAAGAAGATGTAGATGAATTGTGTGAAAGAGGATATAAAAGAGAAAGGAGTGCATGTAGATGTGACAGTGGGAAAAGGTGAAGGCAAAGAAGAAGAAGAAGAGACATAGGAGAATACAAAGCTCCCATACAACAAACAGATTTTTTTGCCCTTTTTTGAGATAATGGTACGGAACCTTCTTGCGTGAGCATGGCTCACACAATGGTCAATTATTAATTTATACATATTTGTTTTCAAATATGAATATATGAATGCTCACTTACTTCATGAGTCTTCTGCATCAATTGGAGCAGCTTCTCATCGCCAGCCAGACTCCACTTGTGAGCTATAGCTCTAAGAGACTCCGTGCTAGTGTCCTCCATTTTTATGTTGGCAAGGCAAAATAAGTTGATATCTAAAATATAAAAGCACATTAATAATAATAAGCAATAAAAATGCTGCAACAGGTATGTTGGAGTGCAGGAGCTTGACGAAACAGTGAGAAGAATTTTTCCGGACACCGAGGATGCTGCGGGAGGCCTTTAGGTCACCATTAGAGCTAATGAGGTTGTCGTTATTTTATGAGGATTATAAAATATTTCACACATAGCTTGACACAAAACAAATAATTTCAACATAATTTTATAAACTTAGAAAGTGGATAAACAGGCTATAAAAATGTACAGCATTAAAATTAACCCATGACCAAACATATTTAATAAGTTGTAACAAGTAAAAATATAAACTAAATTGTTTTCTTCAAGTTTCGTTTAAATTTCAGTTTTGCGCCAGATTTGAAAACAAATAACCTTACCTAAAATTGTGTTATGTTGCATATTCATAACTTGTAAAACTTTTGGAATTGTTCAAAAACCCAAAATCTTTAAAACATGTTTGATTCTTTTCACAAAGTTTTAAAATACTTGTATCAGTAGAAACAAAAGAAAATCCTAGAAAAACTTTACATTGAAATGCTATGAGCAGAATGTATTCTTTAACTATTTTGCTACCTACCTGTATTTAGTCACATCACAATTGTTAAATTAACAGTAAGTACATTAATCACATTGCACAATGAATCTGCTTCCAATTGAGATAAATCAGAAGCGCCCGGACGTTCAATATCACTATTTAATTAACTACCTAATATTTGTTCACCGACAATGTTTCGTACACAAATTGATTGCAGCTAATATTCTTGCAAAACTTACTTACATTTTTTATTAGTTAGTGGTGATTCCTACATAGTAGCACTATTTCAGAGCAAAACGAAACTTTGCAATATGATTTATGTATTAATTTCTTTGCCTTTTCCTAGATGTAAACACGTATGATCTTCGCTGCAATTTTATTTTGATTGCCTTGACATGACAAGACAAGACAACTTTATTATTAAACGTCAAGGTGTTTTCTTAAATTGGCTTCACACTATTTGCTGGGCATATAAATTTATTCATTGAGTATGATCAACCTTAAATACACTTTTTGAAATAAACGTTCTTATCCAAAATACCATATTACAACTGGTATAAGCGATAATAGTCGATAAAAATCGCATATTGAATTAATTATTTGAATTAATTAAACATAATTAATTTCTCTATAGAAGATTTTAGTTACTGCTACTGGCAATCTATCGCCAAGACAAACGTTAAAAAGTTGGCGGGAAAAGATTGTAAAATTGTAAATTGTAGTTGTTACATAATTATGTGAGTTTTAATCCAAATGAAAACGAAATAAAACAGGAGAAATAATAGAAGAATGCCTATTATTTTCATATGAAGTATTTATTGGGCTTGCCCCGCACAATCTGGACGTGTGGTATTGGTTTGAATATCCTGATGCCATCCTTCCCTGGTCTTACTGGTTCTTGGTGCTTCTGCTCAGTATCGGGTACCTTGTTCGCCGATATGCATAACATCTTCGACATACCCAAGATGTACGCTGGAATAATCAAAAGAATACATTATCTCTGACTTTCTAATTATAATTTAAAGTGGGAGTGATGAGACCTGATTTCCCGCTAGGGGCGTATTGTACATGGGAATGCACAGTATAGTACCCAAGCTAATGAATCTCCTTGAAATAACGGAGCACAGGCTTGGCTCGCTGGCATACCTGTTCCACCCAAGTTGCACCAGATGGTAGAAGGTATGTTCTGAATATTGTCAATCGAAGTCGTATTACATTTTTTTAACAATAAAAGTTAAACAAAACCTTGAAAACATGTACCTTTTCGTTATGTTTTACAGTTAGGACTGTGTTTTTTAATATTGTACTAAACTTATACTTTGTATCTACATGAATACGTCGTCATACGTCAGCTGATTTAGCTTTTTTTTTTTGGAAATAACCTTTCATATTTTCTTTCATTAATTGATTTTCTTAACCTTTCAGCTGTAAAATGTTCACGTTTGCTGTCTTTTTGCAAAATAAAAGATGTTCAAACCACTTAAACTAAAATCCCTTAACACTTACTGGTTTTAGTTTGACAGTTATGCGCATGCATAGCACATTCATCGTCAAAAAGAAGGAATTTGGGTTTGTCTCCCTTGTCCATCAGATTGTCTACACCACACACCTGGATACGGTCATGTTTGCACTGAGTACTCTTCCAACATTCGTAGCGCAACTTCTCGGAAGCAACGGCATCTCGAATCTACAATAATGTGTATAAATCAGCCCCAAGTCTCGTGCTTAGAATAATAATAATAAGTAAATATAATAATAAATATTAGGACACATTCATTTACACACGGCTGGTTAGCCCCACACTGAACCATTTCTAGTTCGTATTATGGTTGCTAACACAACTGATATACTACATATACACACATACATACATATTATATTATGTATGTATGTATATAATATAATAAAATGTATGTATTTATATATATAATTATATATAAATACATACATATTTAACACCCAGACCCACAGCCAACAAATTTAGATAACCACAAAGATGTTGACCGGGCCGGGAATCGAACCCGGAACCTTCTGATTAACAGTCCGGCATGGTAACCTTTACGCTAACGAGGTCGTAGAACGCTAGCAAATGGCGTCACTTTCTATGATTATAGCCGCAACTATGAGTGGAATAGATACAACAGTTAAGTTCTTTTAAAAATAGTGAATAGTTAAAAATAGTGAATGATAGAAAATTCAACAACTTCATACTTAGTTACAAGTCTATCGAAGTTTATTTACTTTTAAAATTAATAACATAGAAGCGGGTGTAAGTTACCTGATATAGATATTCATTTTTAATTACTGAAACATTAGTTTTTGATTGTGCCTTAAAATCATATTTATCAATTCTGGCTTAATAAATAATTAATTGGAATCTATGTCCTAACTGTGATATCCTGCAAAATTATTACTGATTATATGAACAGAGATACAATCAATATAAATACGAGTATTTTTAATTGCCTACGAATTAAAAATTGTATGTTGTGTAATTTGTTATTTCAATTTTAAGAGTTTGATAGAACAATTTTTTGCATATCTCATAATATTTTATTATAAACGTTATTCTAATACAAATACAAATCATTTATTGATAACACCAAAGTTACTAGTAAAATAATATGATATCATTACAAAAGTATATGATATGTATCCATGTCAATTTTCAATTATATTCTAGTACTATAATATCATTACAATAGTATATGATATTAATCATAATGTCAATTTTCACTACTAATTCTAGTATCTAATATAATATCAATACAAAAGTATATGATACGAAACAAATGTCAATTTGTTGTCTGTTATCTCGATTCTCTCAGTTACGCTCGTGCCAAAAGTATTGGAGTGCAGTTAATGAACATTTAGCTACGTACCTCCTCGCTATACGCACCCATTTCTCCATTAAGTTCCAATTCGACAAAGTTTTCATTGTTTACCTTAGCTCCACAAAGATTTGCAAATGAAACTATAATGATCCCTGTGAAATTAACTAAAACTTTTTAGACTTAGCTTTTTAGAATTTAAGTACTTAGCATTTGTGCACATTTATTTTTCTTATGTTTTTAAATGTAATACATAGCTGTTAGTAAGGTTACTATCTAACTAAAAACAATTCATTTTATTAATAAAAAAAAGAGTATTTCTACCCATTATCAAAAATGCAACACCTAAAAGCTCCACGCCCAAACGTGCCTATTATTGAGGCCGTATTCCCGCGCTGAATGGCTATTGACACATACTGTGTCAAACACGACCTCGGTGGCGTAATGATTATGCCGGATTGCCAACCCAGAAATTCGAACCCAGGGTCGATTCCCGGCACGGCCAACATCTTTGTGATGAACTAAATTTATTGGCTGTCGGTCCGGGTATTATATAAGTATCGATATAAAGTATTTATGTATGTATCTATATGTTTTATAGATACCGGTTTTGTAAGCAACCGTAATACAAACTAGAAATGGTTTAATATGGGGCTAACAAGCCGTGTGTGAAAAGTGAAAAGAAAAACACTCATTGACCATAATTATGTATCTTACCGAACGAAATATATACGAATAACATATTCCTACGATTCTTCGAAAGTTGGCAGGTTTGCACAGGCAGGAATTAAAAAGTATTAAAAAAGTCTTATCGTAGTTTCTTCGTAACAAAACCTATTTTATTACACATCATAAACTAGTATAAAATAATCACTTATTAATGTAAAGGCTTATTAATATCGATCTATAATTTTAATGACATACTCGTATATACATTATGTACACCGTAATAAAGCTTTTTGAGAATTTTCATAAACAACCAGTGTAGTATTTGTTTTTTTTTGTACCGAGACACTAATTTTACTGTATTTAGAAAGATAAATGATTTATTTTGCTTTTTTCATATGGAGGCCCTCATCAGTCATAAAACTGAAAGTTAAGTAAGGGGTTTGGTAGGCATATGGCTATAATACCGTATTTAACCAACAGGGCGCGTAACCACACGAGTTAGCGACTCCTGGCCTAAGGTTCCCGATAGGAAAGCGCGCTCCACGTTAGACTACAGTATCACTAACCATCAGGTTGGATTGCGCAAGCGCTGACCTATTTAGAGAAAAAATATAGGTGAATCAAATCTAATCTGGCTCTCAAGGAATACACTGTTAGATGCTTGGTGACAGATTTTTCAAATTAAGGTTGGTTGCTAGTCAGGCGAGCACTAGAAAAAGCCCTACCATTACTTATGTAGTACGTTCTCTTTCTTGTTTTACAAACCAATTTATCTTTATCTTATCTTTATTTATTATTTTATGGTTTCCTGACGATATTTTCCTACACCGAAAGCTCGAGCTCATCATCAATGACAGAACCTTCGACCTTCGGGACGTAAAGAGGCTGAACGCCTGAATGAGCTATAATCGCTCCACTACTTCTTGCCAATGTAAAACCCCGGGGTGATGGAGAAGACCACCAATTCCGGGGGGTCGATGTATTCATAGTCCATGAACAAATGGGCTGGCGGCATCCTCTTGTTGCACAGTTCCATCCTTTTGTGGAAAAACACTGAAACGGAAGTGAGAAAATATATTTTAATGTACTTACAGCACTTCTTACTAATCTATAATATATATAAAATAAGTCGAGTTTTAACTTATTGACTCAGGCGTTACTTTGCGGAAATCCATTGTAAATAGATGACAAAATTAAATATTTAGTGTACTTCCGCTGTGATCCGAAATCCAAATTAAGACAAGTAAAGGAAAAATCAACTAAGATCAATTAACCAAGCTTAATTAACTAAGACTAATTAACTAAGATCAATTAACTAAGATTAATTAAGATTAACGTTACCTATCACAATTCGGAAGTTCTTAACTCTAGTCTCTCGACTTGTCGTTCGAAGAGTCGGCATCTCCTGATGATGCCTTGTGGTTAGGCGAAACACGTGTAGAGTTAAGAACTTCCGAATTGTGATAGGTAACGTTAATCTTAATTTATCTTAGTTAATTGATATTAGTTAATTAGTCTTAGTTAATTAAGCTTGGTTAATTGATCTTAGTTGATTTTTCCTTTACTTGTCTTAATTTGGATTTCGGATCACAGCGGAAGTACACTAAATATTTAATTTTGTCATCTATTTAAGTCGAGTTTTCCTTCCTGACGCTATAACTCCAGAGCGCACGAACCGATTTCCACGGTTAGGCATTCGTTGGAAAGGTCTCGGGCTCCGCGAGGTTTGTAGCCAACAAAATTTTGGGAAAATTACAACTTTGTGGTGAAACGGAGTCGGGAGGAGGAGGTCATTTTTATTGTCAATTGCAAAAGGCTGTTTCTGCAGACTCTGGCAGCAGGTAGTAATATTATTATATTATTATTATGAGCCTGTTTTGTCCCATTGAAGAGCAAAGGCCTCTCTACCCTCTTTCAGGTAGTAATCAAAAAAGAGATATCTCTAACTCACTTCCGAGTCCTTTACAGTTGGCTCTCCAAAGAGTACACAAATGATCGAAATATATCTTGGTCCTGGTGGCAAAGTCCCTGCCACATACTCGAGTTGGGTGCCGTTCGAAGTAAAGATGGTCGTTCATACACTCCGTCGATTTCATGCAGTAAAATATTCGCCACTTCCATATAAACATCATTTGGTTCTGAAAACAAGTGACGACCTCGTTAGCGTAATTGTTACTATGCCGGAATGCCAACCAGAGGGTCTTGGGTTCGATTCCCGACATGTCCAACATCTTTGTGATGAACTAAATTTATTGCATAAGTATAAGCAGCCCACTATACTCTCGCGGCCTTCTCTAACTAGGAGATAGATATAGGCCATAATCCACCACGCTGTGCGGGTTGGCGGATGACAGACATCTACGGATATTGCAGTCCTCAAACGTGCCGGTTTTCTCACGATGTTCCAATTCAGCGTAAAGCGAGTGTAAATCCACACGTAACTAGAAAAGCAAGTCATTGGTGTAGGGCTAGGATCGAACCAAGGGCTATCTCATTGAAAAGCAGACGTTATTACTACCGCGCCACACTCGCTTATTATTTAATTTATTGGCTGTCAGTTAACTGAGGTGATCAAAGTGACAGTACAGCACTTCACAAGCACATTGTATTAACAACTACTAAACTTCCTATAGGCTGTAAGGTCGTAAGTCTGTAAGCTTTCTTCTATCTTTACTATCCCTCTCCATTCCTGGTTGCCTGGTAAAGATCACCATGGGTGACACGGCCGCCTTTGTACTCTATGTTTAATTTGGGTTTCGTACCCAAAAAGGTAAAAACGGGACCCTATTTCTAAGCCTCCGTCGTCTGTCTGTCTTTAGGCTGTATCTCAGAAACCTCGAAAGCTCGAAGCTGAAACTTTCACAAAATCTTGTATAAGTTAGTTTCTTATTTTTGACGTGACAACGTCTTAAATTAGGTTGCGGCTGGGAGTCACTTATGAAAAAGTGTAACGCCCGGTAACGTTACGATGAGTCACCGAACGAGAGAGAGGCCCGCCGAATGCCTTGCGTCTCTCTCCCACTCAACTATGATCGGTCTGCCGCGTGCTGCGCGCGCGGCAGACGTTGTCACGTAAAATCTTCGCCCGTAAAACCGACTTTACAGGCAACCATTTTTTTTTTTATATTTCCCGTGCCTCTAAAACAACAAATACTTACTTGAAATTAAAAAAAAATATGAGGGTCCCCATACAATAAACGTGTTTTTTTTTTGTATTTTTGCTATATATCAATAATGGTAGCTGCTTCACTTACATTTTTTGCAAAATGTATTAGCTATCAAATTTAAATATTAAATCTAAATAAAATAAATATTTGAGGGGTGCTTCCAGGCAACAATGGTACGGAACACTTCATGCGTGAACTAAACACGCAGTTGACCATTTTTTTTCTAACCAATAATAAGCTAATTCTAATAACTTGTTTTTATTTGTGGTAGTACAATAAAGTAATATTAGATGCAGATTTAAAAGAATAATCATCATCATCTGCCTATTTTCGCTCTGGTAGTGATCGCTGTTAGCGATAAGGCCGCCGTTTGTGGCACTTTGTAAATCTTTTTATGTTGTTACTTTTTATTTGTTGTACCTTTTACAATTTGTACCTTTACTTTGCCCAATAAAGAGTTAATCTATCTATCTATCTATTTTCGACAGAATTGAAGGTTATGTACATATTTTACTATATCGGCTTGTTTTTGAATTTTTTATATAAGACACATATAAGGTGGCCCATGATTTACACCCCCCCTCCCCCCTCCCTCTTCGCGGGTGCCTGCGGCCCGCGCACCGCCCAAAATCTAGTTCTATTCTATACTCACATAGGCATCGAGCTGTGCTTGCGACAGGCCACCAGCAGAGTAAGACACGGTTACTGTTGATGAAGTCGGCACGGTGGTGGTCTTTGCTGACCTTCGGCGCCTGGACTTCCTGCGGCGAGTCTTTTTGGTCGTCGTAGGCGTTGTACTCAAGGTGGTCTCGGGAGTAGTTGATGTGGCATTCGTAAACTGTGGCTCATCGCTGGTAAAGGGTATAAAATCTTATATATAAAACTAGCTGACCCGGCAAACGTTGTTTTGCCTTAGTAAAAAAAAAAAATCTAAATATACAGTAGCCGATTCTCAGACCTACTGAATACGCATATGAAATTTGGTAAAAATCGGTCAAGCCGTTTCGGAGGAGTACGGTAACAAACACTGTGACACGGAAATTTTATATATAAGATTTCCGTGTCACAGTGTTTGTTACCGAACTCCTCCGAAACGGCTAGACCGATTTTTACCAAATTTTATATGCGTATTCAGTAGGTCTGAGAATAGGCTACTGTATATTTAGAAATAATAATTAAGGCAAAACAACGTTTGCCGGGTCAGCTAGTACTAGATATAAACCGAGGAGGTTTAATGAGGGAGAGGCGTTATCATTATCGGTACAAGCTTGAGGCGTTGGAGGTAAGTGAGCGGCGAGCGAAGAGGCTAATTGGCAAATAACCTATTGACTCAGGCGTTACTTTGCGGAAATCCATTGTAAATAGAAGACAAAATTAAATATTTAGTGTACTTCCGCTGTGATCTGAAACCCAAATTACGATAAGCAAAGGAAAAATTGAAATATTAAAAAAATTAGGCGTGTTCCTTCGACCGACCACCACACCTCCAACTCACACTATGTTGTGAGATGTCGACTCTTCGAACGACGAATCGAAATCTTTCGATGCCTTGTGGAAAGGCGAAACACCTGTTGAGTAAGAATTTCCGAATTGAGATAGGCAACGTTAATATTAGAATTATATGTTTTAGGTTATTCCGGTGTGTGAGGAAACCAGCCACGCGGAGTGAAACTTCGTTGTGTTAGGAGGGTAGATTAGGGATTAGTTTACTGGTATGAGTTGTAGTGGAGGTGTGGTGGTCGGTCGGAGGAACACACTTTTTAAAATATTTTAATTCTCTTAATTTGGTTTTCAGATCACAGCGGAAGTAGATTAAATATTTAATTTTGTCTTTTAGCATTGGCAATAATGATCTTTGCACGGCGAATCTGCAGAGCCTTGAGTATCGCCGCATGGTGGCCAGCCTTTTGGTTTATTATACATACGAGTAGGTTACATTCAGGAGAGTGTGCAACGGAATTGTTCCCTCCCGCCTAATTCCACCACCGGACGAGTAGGGAAACACCAAGGTGGCAAAAAAATTAACTACACGCGGGTGGATCCCCTGGCAACACCTAGTGGTTACTATGCCGGACAGACAACCGGAGGGTCCCGGGTTCGATTCCCGCCAAGCTTTTTTATGGGGCTAACCAGCCGTGTGTGAAATGTATCTTAATATTAATTATTTATTTATATATTACCTGGCCGATATATTCATTTTTTTACATGACTGAGCTCAGTGCTAGCCATTGCCTAGGCAATGGCTAGTAGCTGGACTTACCCTGATGATTGTTCACCGTCGGTGTAGTATTCAGGTATATGTGATGTAAAAAAATGTTGTTGGGCTTCTACTTTAGTACCAAGCAGACATATAAGAGCAGGGAGACGCCAGTGTGAGCTGGTGCTAGCTGGCAACCCTGGACTCAACGCCGACCAAGCGTCGTGCGCTCCGCATCTGTCGACTGTGATAAGACACGAAGATAAAGACATTTTAAGCGTGTACCTTAAGGTAATGAAGGGAATCACGGTTTTTGAGACACAGAAATTTAGACACATTACAGTAAAAACTCGATTAACTGGATTATCTTTACTAAAATATTTTTTTACACGCTTTAAATTGGTTTCACCTGTATGTTTGCCACTTGAACGAGCTCAGCGGTTTATCCTTAAAGTGGCATACAAAAAGCCATTTTTATACGCCACTGATAAACTATACGCTGACACTAAATTCATGACGGTTCGACAACTATATATCCTGGCTACTATAACAAGATTTCACAGAAATGCACCTAGCGAAATGGTACAGAGGTCGAGACGCACATACTGGCCTCGTCCCCGTACCAGAACTGAGTTTGCCCAAAGAGCATTTCGCTACAAAGGACCATACTTATATGAACTTTTAAATCGGTCTCTTGGCCTACTACAGACATCTCGGTACGTATGTAAAAAGAAAGTAGCTGATTGGCTCCAAAATCTGAACTATAGGGAAACAGAAGCAATCCTTATCAGAGCATCTTGACATTAAGGGGCCTGCTTCCACAAACATGACATCATGTTTTGACTCGATTACACAAGTTCTCCAAACACCTTCCTTTTGTCATTGTCAACGAATTAGTCAAAACGTGAATTGTCTATTCACGTGGAATCAGGCCCCTGAAAGTATACAAAGAGACCAATTTTATCTACTTTACAAAATTCTTACCAATATAATCTTATTACTACTTTACCAGCTTTCAGAAATTCAGATTATCGAGTCAAAAATCTGCTTTTATCAGAAATAGTATCAGCTCAAACATTTATTCTGCATTAACCTTATTATATTATACTTGTGATTCTTGATACCTAGTTAGTACAGAAATATACCTTACTGTTAAAATTACCAGTATATTACTTATAAGCCTACCGATGTATATATGTTTTCTCTTGTTTATATAATTAACAAAGACAAATAATTTAATTCTAAATTTGTATAAATTGTGTCTTAATTTGATTAGTACGAGTAGGTTTGATTTTACAAAACTTGCTTACTATAACATTTGTCATAATTTTTATCACTTTGATCATCATCATCATCTTTCTTTGTCTCAACTTGTATTATTTGGCGGTGAAGGAACTATGTCCCACAACACAGGGTTTTCTCTAGTGTGGGACATAGGGTTCAAACTAAAATGGGAACGTACAATTGCAAATATTAAATAAGGCTGTATTTTTATTGTTCCAACATTGTATGTGTTTACTGGTCAAATAAATGCTTTTATTATTATTATTATTATGTTTGTTTGTTTGTAAACGACTTCTTTGGGCGCGATTTTGACCCACTTCAAACGGCCAGTTTTCGTTGAAACTTTGTAGATTTATTGAAGACCGATGACAATACTCTAATTTGATAAAATTATTACATTTTTTTGGATTTTTGTTTGTATGTTTGTTTGTAATCGACTTCTTTGGGCGCGATTTTGACCCACTTCAAACGGCCAGATAAGCGTGTTTTTTAGTTTTTTTCTAACTAAGTACTATTATTTTATTCTTTATTGATTTGATTTTGATAGTACTTCATTAACATAATTATTATAAAATGTATGTACAGCGTTCTTATTCTACACAACATTAACTTACTATACTAGGTTTTTATTAAGCTAACAGCGCCTTTTAAAAACTTACGTCTAGGTACTCTAGGTAACTAATTACTTATTAAATCTTATTATAAATAACAACTAGCTACTAGTATTATACGAGGGTGAATCAAAAAATTCTTGGAATCAATATTAAAAAATGCGAAGATTTTAATAATAATATTTTATTTTTCTACATAATCTCCCTCCAATGCAATGCATTTAGAATAACGCGTTACTAACTTCCTTATTCCTGGTGAAAAAAAATTATTATCTTGACTCTCGAAAAAGTCCTCTACGGCAGCTATAACCGCGTCATTATCGTGAAATTTTGTTCCACGAATTTCCTCTTTTAATTTTGGAAATAAGTGAAAATCACTTGGGGCTAAGTCCGGGGAATATGGTGGGTGGTCAAGGAGATTGAAGCCAGCACAGCGGATTGCGTTGAGCGCAACTTCCGATCGATGAGCAGGAGCGTTATCTTGAAGGAACAACACGCCCAACGACAGTTTTCCACGACGTTTTTCTTTAATCGCTTCACGCACTTTCGGGATTAAATTTGCATAATAGGGTCCAGTAATCGTCTGGCCTTTTGGCATGTAATCAATAAAAAGGATTCCTTCACTATCCCAGAACACAGAGGCCATAACTTTGCCAGCGGTAGGAGCAACTCGAAATTTCTTAATGGATGGAGAGGATGGTCGTTTCCAAGACATGCTTTGTCTTTTAGTTTCAGGATCAAAATGGTGGACCCACGTTTCATCCATGGCGACAAGACGACGGCAAAAATTATCCGAATCACGCTGGAACATTTCGAGATTACGCTTGGAAATTTCCAAATGTCGCTTTTTGTTTTCGTCGGTTAACATTCGTGGCACCCACCTTGCAGACACTTTTTTGAACCCCAGTGAATCAATTAAAATGGATTGAACGCTACCAAAAGATATCTTTAGGATCTCAGCTATATGTTTTATAGTCATTCTTCTGTCTTCCAAAACCAGATTCTCAACCTTTTTGACATTTTCTTCTGTAACGGAGGTTGAAGGCCGCCCAGATCGCGGGTCATCTTTACAGCTTGATCTACCTCTTTTAAATTCAGCCACCCAGTACGCAACCGTAGAATAGGGTACAGCATCACCCCCTAATGTCTGCTGAACGTCCAAAAAAATTTCCTTCGTAGACATTTTTTTCAAATTGAGATATTTTTTTCACCGCACGTAACTCACTTTTATCCATAATTTTAACTTTTTAGCAACTCGTTGCACAAAAAAATTTATTACATGCGAACGAACTGACAAAAACAAGTGACAGTCTGCATAAATATAGTGTGATAGACACTCTTTAACTTGAATATCGACCTTGATCCAAAAAGGTTTCATATATATGCACTTCTAAGAACTTTTTGATTCACCCTCGTATTTATCTATATGTAATTACGTACTACGACCGTGCCACCTCGTACATTTATGGCACATTTACATTTAATTTAACTTATTACTATATTGCATTATCTAAGTTCTTACAAAAATATAATATTTTTGCTATTATTCATTATTATTACAGCCTGATGACAAATTGATAGCTAAGTCGAACCATAGACAAAATGTACTAAAGTAGACAGACAGCTCCAGTACAAAGCACCATACAACGATTTGGTTTCCATTCAAGCACACTAGCTGTCACTACTTGTACCGCATTGAGGCAAAATACAAAATTATAGTGTCGGCTGGTTTTCCCTTAAATCTCAGATAAATCTTAACCTCATTGCAGTACAGAGAAAAACTAACAGATGGCGCTTGTATAAATAACTATTGCCACGTTGAACAGACATAGATATTTGTGACATTAGAATGTTACGTTGCCAGCTCGTGCAGCTCAGTCTCAGATATGAAAGAAACTTGTAGTCTTTGAGAGGCGTTGCCACTCTTACTCGTGCTTAGCTGCGTCGTGTTAGTTTGCGATATTTGCGATGCGCCGGGAGCGTACAGTGCCGGGCAGGAGTATTGAAACTAGTGCTGCCATAACAAGAAAAAAAGTAAAAAACAATGGACTTATCTTGATAGCTACAATTAAAAGCTTCGAATACAAACTACATTTATCACTTTTTCTTTTAGTAGACTTCCGACGAATATTTTGGTAACTGACAGCTAAACACTGTGGAGCTTAACTAACAGCAACCGTATGTAACCCTATCCTACTAATATTATAATGGCGAAAGTTTGTAAGTATGGATGTATGGATGTTTGTTACTCTTTCACGTAAAAACTACTGAATGGATTTGAATGAAACTTTACCACAATATAGCTTATACATCAGAATAACACATAGGCTAAAATTTTTGAGGTTTTTAATGTGAGGTCGTAAAAAAACACATTTTTTGCGCTTACATTGCAAACGCTGACTGAATCCTACAAAATAGATCAAAACAATTTACTACAGTATTGTACAACTTAAAAAGGTCTACAAAAAAGTCCGTGATGGTATATGTTTATCTCTTAGGAATAACCCACAATAACCATTTTTTATCCTTTACTTTGTACGAGAAATAATGGCTTATTTACGAAGCGATTTTAAGCAATACAGTAATTATCCTTATCCAATTATGTATCTTAAATACATTGTGCATTTAATAAAGATCAATATGGCTTTTTACAGCATGTAAATTAAATAAATATTTTCGAAGATATCACAGATTTTAAATGCAGAGTCATAGCAATTTCGGCGATAAATACCGTTTCGGTGATAAATACCGGAACGCGGGCAGACGCGTGAGGGCAGACTTCGTTGACGGTTGTGTCCGTTTTGCGAATTTTCAAGGCACTAGCGATTTGATAAAAACGTATGGTCGCCTACTTTAAGTAATATAGGCCTAAGGTTAGTTATTGCCAGGTTTCTTTTTAGCTAGGAGTTACACGTACAAAAAGATACTTCATTTCTACGAATTACTTCATTGATAATTCAATTACTATATAGATAGATTACTTACAGTTAATTATAACAAATTATATTAGCAATAAATTAAAATTGCGACTATAATTTGAGATTTAAACTATCCAATCTCTCAAGTTGGATCGAACTGCACAAATGGTGTGCGAATTTATTATAATCGGTTAAGTGGTTTAGGAGTCCATTGAGGACAAACATTGTGACACGAGATTTATATAAATTAAGATAAGATTATTAATTATATGTATGTTTTTATTATTCTTTATTGTACACTACGTCCTTCTTTAGTCGTTTATAAATTCCTTTCCATCCAAAGGTTGCCTGGAAGAGATCGCTTTAAGCGATCGCCAATTGTCGCCAATTGTGGTACACTAATTTTAAGTTAATTGTCTTTTACTGTGCCTTTTTTATTTATGTGTCCAATAAAAAATTATAAAATTTCCATGACACAATGTTAGTTACCGTACTCCTCCGAAACGGCTTGACCGATTTTTACCAAATTTCATATGGTATTCAGTAGGTCTGAGAATCTTCTGCTATATATTTTTAAGGCAAAACAACGTTTGCCGGGTCAGCTAGTTATACAATAAGGTTACATACGGTTGCATAGTTTTTATTACATAAATATTAATATAATCTAAATGTAGTAGAATCACAATATTTTAATAAACCTTTAATGAAAATGCGGAAATAATGACATTGTTCTAACACTAATATAGTAGGACTGGAAAATCTGGAATAGGACTGGCAGCACTAACACTGGTAATCAGTCAGTGATCACTCGTTACGTCAGTTGCTCCCGAGTTGCTCCTGAGTTCGTAATTTCGTTTGTTTTCGCTACTTTTATTGTTTTATACAATTCCTGCTCTCTTACCGGACTTTGATTATCTCGCCTAAACGATTGACTTCCGCATGTTTATTGGACTCCGATTTGGCCTACGTTTTGACAGGATATCTAATATTCAGTGTGATGCCGACACCTTACGAAACGTTGCCGAGTACATCTAGACATACCTATTGATGGTTGTTTACTGTTAGTTGGCTATTGATGTTGACTTTTTTGTTGAACGAGACCCTATTTATCACGAAGATTAAAACGCCGACCGGAAACAAAAGAAGGATTAGTTTTATCGGTTATCTTAAAAGGTGCCGACAAGCCAAAGTTCTCAGAAAGCGAAGCGATGTCGTAAACAACTGCTTTATTTTTGTAATTATTTTTTAACAAGGTACCTATGCCGTGGTCCTGCAATTAGTGTCTATCTTACTCATTAGGCACGGAAACCTACTTACTTTCTTGTTTTAGACGCTTAAATAAACATGTAAAAACGTACATAGTGTTATTATTTTCCAAGAACATAATTTATGTAGGCATGTATATTCAATTTGGAATGTACCTCTTGTTTTATCACGACATAATGTTAATAATGTTGTATGTTCACGTTACATATTCATCTAAGTTGCTACATTATGTTATCTATGTAAAAATAATAGGTATATATATTTTCGCTCTTTTTGCAAACTGTACCAATTGTCTCGTAAGGCGACACGCGCCAAGTCCCATAGCTTTTGAACGGGTTGCCTAGAGTTTGTTTAGGCAGTTTAGGTATATAGAAAAAAAAATGAGGATATTATCAGTTTCTTGGCCTTTGTGCGAGTATGTGTCTGCGGCATCGTAACTCGAACGGATAAAGAATTAATCAATGGTGATTGAATAAGTCGAGCTTTACTAAAAATTCGTTCAAAATTACCATCGCTGCAAATGATTATAAATAGAGAATTTTGTAGGTTATATTTAAATTAAAAAATCTATTGCTTTTATAAAATCTTGCCATGTTTTCTTGCAAATCTTGCAAATGGTATGTAACTCTGTGTAGAATTTCATAGGCTACAGAAAAGGTCAAGGATTTAGTGCAGTTTAATGGGCACAACTACCAAAGCCAATAAACAAAATGGTATAAGCTGTCAATGTCATCAAGAATTTGTCATTGACAATTTTAGATGTAGAAAGAATTTCTCTGAGTTTTTCCCACGAGTTACTGGAATATTTAATATAAATCTCAAAAATTATCAATAAAATACCATAGGGCTTTTGAGCTTAAAAAACATAATTATAATTTAGTTTTATCCTTGTTCTGTTGAGATATACATGTCTCCGGGCTATTTAGCAGCGCCCCCTGGTAATAATACGTAATTCCGAGCTTTTTGCGATGTTCGATTTTTTGTTCGAGATTAGCGGTCTACTTTAGTATATTTTGTCTATGGTCGAACCAATGATTACGTCATAGAAAATTATAACTACAGAAACGTATAATAATCTATCTGACCTATCTTTCCCTATTACTAAGCCTCCGCTGTCTATCTGTTTGTCACCAGGTTTTATCTCAAAAACTCTGATAGCTAGAATGCTGTCTTTTACAGATTGCGTATTTACGTTGCCGCTATAACAACAAATACATAAATAATAATAGTTTAAAAAAAGTAAAAAAACACGCTTATCTGGCCGTTTTAAGTGGGTCAAAATCGCGCCCAAAGAAGTCGGTTACAAACAAACACACAAACAAAAATACAAAAAATTTAATAATTTTATCAAATTAGTGTATTGTCATCGGTCCTCAATAAATCTACAAAGTTTCAACGAAATCTGGCCGTTTAAAGTGGGTCAAAATCGCGCCCAAAGAAGTCGGTTACAAACAAACATACAGGAAGCTAATATAAAGCGTGTAAAAAATATAAAATAATACTCATAAACAGCTCAGGAACACGAAATTATCCTCAATTTTTAATAAATTTACACTTAAGTACTCACCGAAAAATATGAATTTAAATATTGTTAATCTTTTTATGAAACTCATAATTTACTGAAGTATAGAATTACAGAGATTATTTCAGGTCTTGTGCGTGATACAGTCGGAAATCAATTTCTTCGACGTTAAATTAAAAATTACTTATCTATTTGCTATCAACGTAACGTATTTTTCCCTTTGTAATCGGATCTTCGGTGCTTTGAATTCGATTGATAGCAAATGACTTCTTAAAACATAATCGCTGGAAATTAAAATACAGCAAAAAAAGCATTATTCTAAAGATGTCTAATAAGTAACTAGGTACATGGTTGGTACTCACTAGATTTCTTTAATATATAGTTATATGTTATATACATACTTTTCTAAGTCGTTGTAGCCAATCTTACGTCAATTATACAATGTATGAAATTATGCACTCCAAAAGTTTTTATTTACAAATTTTTAAGTTAAAGTTTGCATAGCAATAGTTTAATAAACGAACTAGTTCTAATGACGACGACCTCGTTGGCGTAAAGGTTAAAACCACGGAAGAGAACTCTTCCGTGGTTAAAACCATAAAAAAAAAAAACTTTTTTACGCTTTCTTTGCTGGCAGTACTTTTTTGACAGTAATCGTGTGAAGTTGAAGCATGCGCGATCCTATTCTTAGTTGGCACGCATAGTAATACAAACTAGAAATGGTTTAGTATGGGGTAACCAGCCGTGTGTGACATGCGTGCCAACTAGTATTTATTCATTTATTTGTTTGTTTGTTTGTCATGTGTGTAGTATGGGTTGTAGGAGAGGCCAGGCTTCAGCTTAGGAAGGTCGAAGCTGTAGTTGGTGATGTTTGGCAGAGAGCTGTTCTTTCCATGCACCAGCTTGTAGTCTTCGCACATTGCTACGTTCTGATTGAAGTATACTGAAATAACACAAGGAAGTAGGGTCACTTAACACAAACGAGGCAGACTAAATATTGAACTTGCTGTTTTATCGTTGTTTAAAGTTATTGGAAAAATAGCGTCTAAAGATCAACAGCCAGAAACTAGCCAGACGAGCATTAGAAAATTCCTTTAACGATGATGGCCAAATGCACTGCGCACCGTGCTATAGGCTATTTTTTATGCTTAATAGGCTTGCGCTTGACCACAGCTCACTTGATGTTAAGTGATATTGCAGTCTAAGATGAAGCGCCCTTGCCTAGAAGAAACCGGTTCACTCTCGCTTTGAAGACAGTAAGGTTGTAGTTCAGTGGGTACAGGGATTCCGGCAAGGAGTTCCACAGTTTGGCCGTCCGTACTATAAACGAGGAAGCAAATCCCTTAGTACACATTTTCGGCATTTCCACTGTATAACGGTGTCTCCTAGCAGTCTCCCCACTCGTTCGGTAATGGAAAGGGGCCGGGGGAATTAGTGTAATTCCGACGCATACTCACCGAAATGCAACCTGTAGAATACCGACTGACTCGCAACCGTGCGGCGGTGCTCCAAACATTGAAGTTTCGCACTGCACAGGGAGTCATTACCTATAACTTTCTTGGCCTTCTTCTCAATTGCCTCCAATGCCTGAAGCTGGTATAATAAGGAGGAATATGTTTAAACTGTAAAGTTGTCATACTCACGGCCTAGCTGCAGACAGTTGTACTTCCACAGCGTGCAGAGGTTCTCGAACCACGCTATGGTGCCACTCTGCCAGTCGCGGCCGCACGCGGGGGCCCTCGGGATCACGTTGCACTCCTTCAGCTTCTCGCAGTTGAATAACGCGAAGGTGTCAATAAACAGCCGCGCTTTCTGCCAACATTAATACAATACCAATGGATTGAATTCACAGTTAATGGTGGCGATTCTGCCGTACACACGACAAAACTAAATTTAAAGAAGCCCCGTCTCTTTTCATCTTAGGTGGCCAGAAAGAGATGGCACGTTCTGCACCACAGTCAAAACATCTAAAATCACGTCAATCGCCACCAATGACTTCTTGAAAAGATATTCAATCAATCAATGTTTAATAATTATAATAATATTGTTTATTCCAGAATAAATTCCATATACAAGATACATGTTGAAGTTAAAATTAAAATTAATTAAAATTAATAAGAGCTGAGCTTTTGTCTGTGGAGTTTTTTCTAGATAGATCTATTCTCGGCCATTTCCTTGAGCTCCCTATGCGAACTGACTTTCGCATTCTCCTTAATTTGGTCTAAAAATGACACTCTAGGTCTTTCTTTTTATCTCCTGGCTTATACTTTTCCTTCTATGATATTTTTAACGAAATTGTCATGTCGTATAAGGTCCCTTCACCCAAGGTTTGTTGTATGGTGGCTTATGCATCTTTCCTCCTCTGTTGTCTATTGCTGTTATGTTTCTTTGTTCTTGTACTAGGCATAGTACCTCTTCATTTGTTTTCTTTTCTGTCCAACTAATAATAATATATGAAAAAAAAAACAATGTCATATTTAATTATTATCGATTTCAACAAGAATCGCCACCAACATGCTTACTTTAGAGGATGGCATAGTGAAATTTGGTGCTCTTTTAGTTCTTCTCGGGGTTCGAGTAGTGGTTGTGCCTGAAAATAGAGATTAATAATAAATATTTCGACAAAGCTCAGAAGTGGACCTAACTGCAGAAACCGGCCCGATCACCAAGTATCCAAGTGGGAATCATTCATACTCTTCTACTCAATATTCTATTGAGAATATATTTCAATCGAATATTGAGTAAAAGAGTTCGAAATTTGGTATATACTCGTAGATTTATACCAAATTCATCGATTTTTTTTTTCGATTTTTTTTACTCTAAATAGGTCAGCGCTTGACCACAATTCACCTGATGGTAAGTGACATTGAGGTCTACGGTGAAGCGCTTACCTAGAAGGAAACGGTTCACTCTCGCCTTGAAAATCGCTAGATTATAGTCATTGGGGAAAAGAGAATTCGTCAGTAATTCGGAAATTGGTTTAAAATTTTAGCCTGTTCGCGAGGACCAACATACAAACATACTCGTCCATAAATACGTATAGACAGACGAAAACAAAATTGGTCTGTTAGTGCAGAGCTCGCGTTTAGTTATCTCAATGAGTAAATCCAGAGAAAAGCCCTCTTAATAATAATCATAAATAAAAAAAACATCTTTAAGACAGTAAAACTTCTGGTGGGTCACCTATTGTAAGATAAAGTTTTGGCTTAGGGTTTTTTTAAGACAGATTTACCCAGAGTGGTTGTAGTGTCTGGTGCCAAGGTATACGGTATCTGTATCATAGTGGTCTCCTCCTGGGGTTCAGCTTCGCTTATAACGGGCTTATTCTGTGTCATATCTGAACTGACCTGAGTAACTGAGTGCAAAAATAGTAAACCTGCAAACATATGTAACACACACACATAAAAAAGAAAACAAATAAAAGTCAACGTCCTACTAATATAAAAAACCAAAAGTTTGTGTGTGTGTATGTTTGGTACTTCTCCCCTATCAAACGGCATAGCCGATCTTAATTCCGGCATAGAAATAGTTTTGACCTAAGAATAACACAAAAGCTACTTTTTATCTATAGCTATTTAATTTTGTCTTCTATCTTGTTCCCGTGGGATACGCAAATAAAGACTGCCAAAGAAGCCACGCCACACACACACACACACACACATACACACACACACACACACACACAAACATTCTCACACCCACACGCATAATTATAACTAATTACTTTAATTGAAAATAATTTATTGGCACAAAAAATACATATACATGTTTTAATAAATAATTTGGTGCTGCCAAAATAGGCGTTAGCCCTTGCCTTGGCAGCTAGTCCTTCAAAAAATTTATCCAGTAATTTGACGGACCCAATTAGAATAAAAAATAATAATAGATCCATATTAACTTAGTTGCTAATTCATAATGCTCAGTACGGATTTCGTCCAGGTCGGTCCACTGAAATGGCAATTACTAAAGTAATATATTATATCCTCGAGTCACTAGACAAATCAAAAAAATGTGCAAGCATCTATTGTGATTTGTTTAAAGCGTTTGATTGTTTACGACACGATATATTATTATTAAAACTCCAATTCTATGGTTTTGAAGGACCAGAACTGAACTTCATGCGCACATATTTAGAAAATAGGTCACAAGTTGTGTCAGTTAATGACACAAATTCATCAATCGGTTTTATGAATATCGGAGTTCCTCAAGGATCAATTCTCGGACCTGTATTATTTTTAATTTATGTAAATGACCTTGTAAATATATTGCCTGAATGGACATACGTAAGTTTATTTGCTGACGACACGCATGTGGGAATTAATGACAAACATACGATTGACTTAAATGTAAAAATTGACGAAACGATGAAGATCCTAAAAGAATGGTTTAGCGCAAACGGCATAATTTTGAATGCAGATAAAAGTGTAATTATGAAGTATCAATCGCGTAAGGGTATTAAAACTGATAGTGATATAAAAGAAAATGTATTTCTAGGATATACTATTGACAATACTATAACTCACTCATCGCATATCTCAAAACTATGTAAATCCCTAACAAAAGCAAACTATGCCCTATTTAAATTGAGAACGCTCCTAGACAAAGAAGCCATATTTTCTGTTTATTACGCATACATACAGTCGCGTCTGAGATATGCTATCACCGTTTGGGGCAATGGAGTAGAGATGATAAAGGTACTTAGAGCCCAAAAGAGAGCAGTTCGAACGATGCTTGGACTGAAAAAGCGAGCACCGGTCAGACAACAATTTAAGAAAAACAAAATTATGACTGTTGTTTCTTTGTATATATACACGTGCATACTCGAAATCTACAACGAAAAGGAATTGTTAAAAAATGAGAGTCGTTATTCTGTAAGAAAACCAAGAGGATTAAGAAAACCAAACAATAGGTTACTTAAAGTGCAAAAGCAAGGGATCTACAACAAAATATGTATGTTTAACAAACTGCCTCAAAGTATGACAGACCTACCTTTTCACACATTTAAAAGAAAATTGAAAAACTTCTTTGTGGAAAACCCTTTTTATGCTTTAAATGAATATATGAGGTTGCCTCTTTCAGAATCTCTATTTAAGTATGACGGACTGTAAAGTGACATGAATTATATGTAAATGTGTTGTTATTTTCTATTTTATTATTATGACATTGTACGAATAATTATATTATTATGACATTGTATGACTAACAATAATATTAAGATATTGACTAATTCATTAATTGATTGTTGATGAATATATATGTAATATGTAAATTTGACGTGCCTAGTATAACGCAATGTTATAAGGTTAATAAAGTTCTATGATTTCTATGATTTCATAATAATAATAATAAATTTATTACCGGTCTCCGGTACGACGCGAATAAAAAAACACTTACGGACTTACTATACGGACGTACCCAAAATAATAAATGCATATAAATATTGTGTCAACAAACTGTGAACTGTATCGGTGTTCACATTGTTAAACCATTTCCGAGGCATTTTTAACAAAGTACGTTAAACAAAACAACTTTTTTGCAACAATTTATAAGCAACGAGCAAATCAATCATTCCACTAATTACCAAATGGCTTTACAACTTCCTAAAATATTTAAAAATTTTAGTGATCGTTTAACTTGATTTATGTCTTATTAATGAGGTAGAGGGAAAGTAGCTGGATTGTGCAAAATAATCGGCCAAGTGAGAGTCTTAAACGCTCACGAAGGGTTCCGTACGCCATTACAGTATCTAATTAGAAGTTCAGAAGATGCATTTGAAAATTCACTTACCAATCTTGAAAGATCGCCTGCAATCGCGATTCCGGGAACTTCTGTTAAAACTAACAGCGCCATCTAGTGGCATGGCTTAGAATTACAACAGCACGGGGTTTATAATACAGTGTGTTGTACGAGATTCCCCCACAAATATTTATTTTTATTATGTTTATTGTACTTGTTATCACTATACGGCAACCACGGATAACAGAAAAAAAATATGGTACGTCAGTAAAAATATCTTTTAGAGTTGTGACAAATTGACACAACTGAAATACAATAAACATGCGTTATGTTTATTTATTATCATTATCATATATTATTATTCATATTATGTTTTTGTATTTAAATATCTCAAGAGTTAAAATTTGTCAATATGTATGTGAGTAGTCACACGACATCTAGTTTTGAACATTAGAACTAACTCCCTTAGTAATCGAATGCAACGCAAATTTTAACCTTAATATTTCATAATTAATGACTATTCCAAGTGCAACGTATGAATAGATAAGATAATAGATAGCCTTACATATTGGCATCTATAGATAAATGTGTGAGTATTTACCACAATGTTGACGGCAAAAGAAATACGTCATCCCAGAAAATCCCAACTGTCTAGCTATTAGGGTCTTTGACGTACAGTCTGGTGACATACGGACTGAGTCACAGAATAATAACTTGTACTTCGACTGAGTCTAATAGAGTCAGGGATAGGGTCCTAAAAACGCCTTAGCTGTATTTCATTAGTATTTATGTATAGGTAAAATAGTCGTTAGTGAGAAACTTACTTGATTGCCCGACCCTATTGCCGCTCAGCTAAACTGACTTACCTACTTCAATATTATTTTTCAAGTTTCATCTAGGTATTTCACGAGAAGGGCGTGTGAGTCAGTGACACTCTGCCCGAAGCTGGAGCATGCCTAGCCTGGAATAACTGGCTCTCAAAGAGACTGCTGGAATACAAAATAGTGATAATAATAATACCAGAAATATAATTATCTTTTTATTCCAGAAATAAAGTGTTTCTGTTCTGTTACACAGTTTTTATTAAGCTGATTAAAGTAATATAAAACCATAGTTAAAACAACTAAAATCACGTCAAATGTAGAAAATATAGGCGACTTTAGAACGCACTCCCTTGTATCACCTCTAAAACTGCCTGCACATTCCATATTTGACGTGATTTTAGTTGTTTTGTCTGTGGTTCAGAACGTGCCGTCTCTTTCTGGCCACCTTAGATGAAAAGAGACGGGGCTTCTTTAAATTTAGTTTAGTAGTGTGTGCCGATAAATCGCCACCTATGTCTCTATAACGCTATATATTAAGTAATAAATGAATTTTAATTTGAACACCGCCGGTCACTTTCTACTTGTGTTTGTTAGTGAATGTTCTTATTATGGGTGTAGTAGGGGTTGTAGCCAATGGGTTGGAACACGTTGGTGTCAAACGCTTGGTTGGTGACCACACCGCCGGTCGCATTGCACTTCGATAGCGGAGCCTGCATGAACACTGACAAACAAAACAAAAACAAACTGTTAAAGCCTATTTTTTTTAAATATAATATTATTACTGTAGTAATGTATTTTACAGGACTTAAGAATATTTACAAAGCATAGAAAAGACGATAATTTAGTAAACTAAAAACATAATAATAACAAAATAAAAATAAAGCCTAATTATATGTTATATTTTCAATAAATAAACACGCAAGTATGGTTTCTATTTATGTATATGCTATAAAGTTTTTCTACTGAGTGCCTTATTGGTCTGTGCTCCAGGCTGCACAGCGCGAGGTCTCGGGTTCGATTCCCGCGGAATTCACATGGCCAGTACAGCAAAAAAATAATTTCATAGGCTGAAATGACGATGATTACTGAAGCACCTGTAGATCAGCATAAAACAAATAGTGGGCGCTACCGTGGTTTGGATGACACGATAAAATTGTAGGTCCTGGCTGTTAAACTTAGTACAAGCCAAGTCATTGCGGCTTGAAAACTCTCGACAACAGAGTTTAGTCTCTTAGCTCATACGAAGATGAAGAATAATATGTTTATTACTTACTGGCAATCTGATAGCAGTTCACCTTCCACATGGTGCACACGTTCTCAAACCACATCCCTTCGCGCGATAAGACCTCCACCCCGCAAACCTTCTCCTTTAAACAACAACAGGTTGCATTTGGTGAGTGTGCGTCGGAATTACGCGAGTTAATTCCCCCGGCCCCTTTCTATTACCGAACAAGCAGGGAGACTGCTAGGAGTCACCGTTATACAGTGGAATGCCGAAAATGCGTACTAAGAGATTCGCTTCCACGTTTATAGTACGAACGGCCAAGCTATGGAACTCCTTGCCAGAATCCCTGTTCCTTAACCAACCTTACTGTCTTCAAGGCGAGAGTGAACCGGTTTCTTCTATGAAAGCGCGCTTAGACTGCAATATCAATTATCATCAGGTGAGTTGTGGTAAAGCGCAAGCCTATTAAGCGTAAGAAAACACCTACATTATAAAAAAAATATTGAACACAGTGAGTAGCTTGGATTTCATAATTATGTAAATTTAGTTTTTAATTTAATTTCGATTTTGCAATTAAATGAATATTAAATTTACATAACTTTTTTCTTTATAATTCAATTTTATAATTTTTTTAACTAAAACTTTTTATTTTTTTATCAATAATACAAAGTTTTATATTTTGTTCAATGCGTTCAGCTTGCGCTAGTGTGAAATCAACTTAATGCTATGATAGGGATAAAATCTAGAAATAACAGTTTTTTGAATTTCAATTTATATCAAACGGTAAGAAATATTGAAAAACAGCTTAAAGACCGTCTTAAGAACAGATCTAAGAATATTGTACTTATTTTGGTACAAATCAGCCATATAAATTAAAAGAGAAACTTGTTCAAAAAAAAGTTTTGGCTTTTTGAACCTGGTTTTTGTCGTATTGCAAAATCTGATTGGTAGCAAAATAAGAAAAATATTCTTAGGAGAAGGGCAAGAGGCCGACCGAAGAACATGGAACGATGGAGTGTGTGAATGAGGACATGAGTGAGAAAGGAGTGAGTGTAGAGACGACGGCTGATAGAGGAGAGTGGAAGAAGAACATTTGCTGTGCCGACCCCACCTAGTGGGATAAGGCAAGGAAGACGAAGATTCGTAGGGTCATTATTAAGTCAGACTTTGGGATTTTTTTACGATTTATGATTTGTAACGATAAAACTGTAAATTAAGGTTTTTGCCCTTGTCTTTAAAATAACATCATCATAAGATTAAGAATATATTTATTGCATAACTGAGTACAAAGACAAGATATTAAAATAGTGATTAGGTTACAACAGTCTTGTTCGTAAGGAACATTCAATATTAACTAACAATAACAACTATCTTAACTAAAACTTAATAATTTTTTTTTAACTATATATAATATAGCTTCATATAACATACCTTCGGTATAACGTTGCACTCCTTCAGCCGCTCGCAGTAGAATAACGCGAACCGATCCCACGGGACTTTGGTGCGCTGTGAACATTCCATATTTTACTACAGAATTGCAGAATTTATTTGCATTGTGGCAAGGCATTTTCAAATGGTCGCCGATAAAAAGAAACAATAAAAATTAACCAAATGCGAGTTGGAATCGCGTATGAAGAGTTCCGTACCATTTTTGTTTGGGATCCCCCTCAAATATGTATTTAATACATTTATATATTTTGTGAAAATTTTAAGTTTGCTGCTACCGTTATTGATATATAGCAAAAAAATACGAAAAAAAGACGAGAGACGAAGAAGTTTATTGTATGCGCACCCCCTTAATACTTCCATATTTTTTATTTTTAGTATTTGTTGTTATAGCGGCACAGGAAATACATATCTTGTGAAAGTTTCAGCTTTCTAGCTATTACGGTTTCTGAGACACAGCCTGGAGACAGCCAGACAGAAGAGGCTTAGCAATAGGGTCCCGTTTTTACCTTTTAGGTACGAAACCCTAAAAATAACATTATTTGTGTAAAATTATTGACATAATTTTTGTACATAGACAAACATTTTATGTAAGAGACTAGGTTAGTAATCCTACTAATTTAAAAAATGTGAAAGTTTGTGTGTGTATATGTGTATGTTTGTCACTTCTTCACGCTCAATCGACTGTACCAATTTTGATCAAGTTTGGTATGAAGATAGGTTAGACCACCACGCTGGCCAAGTGCGGGTCAACAAACATCTTCGGATATTGTGGTCGTCAATGTCGGTTTCCTCACGATGTTTCCCTTCACCGTAAAGCGAGTAAAAATCCACACATTGAAAAACAAGTCATTCGCGTAGGGTTGGAATCGAACCAGGGGCCGTCTGGTTGAAAAGCAGACCTTTTACCACCGATTCACACTCGAGAAATTTATAATAAAGCACAAAAGATAACGTTTGGACATACTTTAGTGGTAGTAGTAGTAATAGTAGTAGTTGGAGAAGTATTAATGGTACAACGAAATAAACAACTGATAAGCAAAATAAATGCACACGTTTGAATGAAAGACAACATAATTGGATAACGCTTGGTTGTATGTAACCAAGCGTTATCCAACCAATTACCAATAACCTGTTTTCTTCAAATTGATTAAAAAATATGTGTTGTTTGTTTGTTTTTAACCCCCAAGGCATAAACGACTGGGTGATATAAGATGATGTGTGTGTATGTGTGTGTGTGTGTGTGCGTGTATATGTGAGTTTGTAGCTTCCGAACGTAGTATTAATTTCGAATTAGTTTTTTTTTTCAAAGCTGTGTTAGTCGAGGTTGTCCTTAGCTATGTTTGATGAAAATCGGTCCAAAATGGCCGCCGCCACAAAATAATTCTATTTTGTATAGAATAGAATTTATTTATGGCTTAAGCATATTTTTTCTCAATTATATCTACCATTGTGTCAATATTCTCAATAAATCATAAAAGGGCTTCACTAGTAGAATAAATACACACTGATGAAATAAAATAAAAATGGCAGACAGCAAAAAAATACGGTATTCCAAACTTGTAATTTTTACTTGTTTCTACATATTCAACACCTGACTGATCTGTCGTTGGTTTAAACACGTGAGTAACATCGAAGGACGCAGCTAGTATGCTATAAAATCATTTTGCAATCATCTTTTTATTGTTTTGATAATTTTTAATTACAGTATCTAGTCTATTCAGTTTTGATTTTTCATGCTAAGGTGTTAACTAAGATTAAAACACAAACCCTTAAATATACAAATTTTATCAGATTTTTAGTTTAAGCTATTCTTTTTATTTCTAAATCTTTGATTAGCTGTATATACATTTCAACTAATAATTATTTTCCATATGTTCCACCTTTTTTTTCTGAAGTTTGCCTGATGTTAAGCTTTACCTTGGTCTAAATGTTACACGCTTGACTAGAAGGAACCTATTTACTCTACCAATATATTAGCCACCCAAATCTTGTGTTTAAGACACTGGCAACTGACGTCACACAATGATAATAGCCACTGCTAGTAGTTGCAATACATGCAAAAATTGTTATGCTCAGCGACGCAACATTTATATAAAACTAGCTGACCCGGCAAACGTTGTTTTGCCTATATAATTATTTCTAAATATACAGTAGCCGATTCTCAGACCTACTGAATACGCATATAAAATTTGGAAAAAATCGGTCAAGCCGTTTCGGAGGAGTACGGTAACAAACACTCTGACACGGAAATTTTATATATAAGATATTATTTACTATTTTTCTGTCCATATGTCAAAATAATTAAGATTTTAGGCTACTATCATACTCTTTTGCTCAGTATAGCAATAATTGTAGTATTTATTGCCACTGGAAACTTAAGCTGGATTTATAATTATATGTTACTCTTTATACCGGATTAACGAAGGTAACACCGAGGGGCGCAGCTACTCATACACACAAGTAAGGTAATGTAACATAAATTCAAAATACATACTCACGGTACCACGCCTAAAATAAACAACTAGCAAGAACGTGAAAATACCAGTTGCTCACGCTTTTTTTAAAGGCGTTATGTTTTTGTTACGCAAGTAAGAGGATTAATTTTTTAAATATTTATCTGTCTTGACTCAAGTTTTACTGAGGGATATACTTCTGATCTGTACATACCATTTGGTCTAACAAAGCGCGATCTAAATGCCACTTAGTTTTATGCATGGCTACTTATCCAAAGACTGTTCGTATCGACTGTTACTCGACTTTAATGATCAGAAAGTCTTTCAAACACATTTTATCGACAGCTCCATAGAATAAATTTGTTAAAATTGTCCAACTATGCCTCGGTCAGGACTTAGACCTTGGCTCGGTAGATGTGACACATAGATACCTACCCACGCAAACAATTTTAACGGTTTTAACCACGTGATAAAATTCTCATGTTAAAAAGAACCTCCAGAACCAACAATCAGTCTTCACAACGACAAATATTTCTCGCCAGTTACAAATAATACTTAGTTACTTTCCTTTCTATTTCACTAACCGTTTTTTCAAATCCGTGAACCGTATCGGCCTGCGAGCTAGCTTGCCCACTAAAGCCGTAAGTTGAGGACGTGGGTGGCCGTTGTGCGAAAAGGTACAGATTGCGTTACTTATTTGACAACTTGTGTAACTTTTTCGATTCACTATGTACTACGATTACGACTGTAATAGATATTTGGTACTAATCAGTTATGTGTTGAGGAAGTATTGTTCTTATAGCCACCTATTATACCTAGCCGTAACTTCATAAGCGTGGTGGGTATTAAATCATCATCATCATCATCAGCCTATGCTCGCCCACTGCTGGACATAGGCCTCTCCCAAAGCAGGTCCTATCCTGTGCTTCTCTCCGCCATCTAAGGTATTAAATACAATCTAACTATTAGGCATAGAATATATTATAAATGATGTGAATTAATTAGTTAGTTATTGATGTAAATTATTAAGTGTTTTTACTTTTATATTGATTTGTACCTATTAACTGCTTAATAAAGAGTTTATCTATCTGTCTATATTTTATAGTAGTAGTTCTCCGAACAGTAGACTTCTTGAACAACATTTCTTAGAGCAAAGTTTGTAATATCTGAAACTGTATGAATTATTTGAGTAATACATGCAGGGATTTCGTTCACTTGGACAAAAATATAAATATTCTGTGCGATTAATTAAACCTTCTTATATAGGTACCACACATATTTTCAATACACAATATCCACTCAATACACAATGAATAATATTCAATACAAATCAACTAATGATTCTGCACATGAGCAAGATTATCTGTAGTAATACACAGGATATCAAATACTGATTATTAGTTAAAACTTGAAAAAAACTAATTTAAAATAATAAGTAGCTGTAATTATTTACATAAATATTCTGAAAATAATGGTATAACCATGGTATTTGAGTACAAATATTTAGATTATACAGATTTTTATGACCAAATAAAACTTTAAATGCGTAAAATAAATAAATACACGTAAATTTAATCACGTAAATTATTATTTTTTTCTACCGATAAAGTTTATCTGTGCAAACATTTATTGTGTCCATTGTACACTAACATTAAATGTTAGTACACAATGTACACAATAAACTGTCTAAGTAAGTAACGTACGGACCGTATTATTTTTCTGCGCAACTGTGTAACTTTTCCCTGCGCTCCACTGGTATCACCGTCAACTTTTTTTCTCACCATCCAGTGTTGCGCTGTCGTTCGTAGGGAGGACCCGTGCGAGTCTCGCGTCTCGAATAGAGACTACTTTTACGCGTATCCTTTCAAAACCGGTCCGAAAGTCCCCAGGCGTGGCGCGAGCGGTACAGTGCCCGCTAAAAATACCTATTTCACTCTGAAAAACTGAGTTGACGTGTTTAAAAGTCTTGGAAAGTCCGAGTAAAAGTGTGTGGCTCTGAATAACTGGATACCGGCGGCGGCTATCTTCGATTCTAGGTAACATACCTATTTGATAACAAGACTCTTTTGTTATCGAGTTTGTTTTTTTTTTGTGGGCGTCAGGTGTCGAATATCTGTCGGTATTCTACCTGTTGTGTTTTTTTTCTTTATTTTTATTTTCAACGGTCCCCTTTTTCACGTTTTTTGTGTCTACCTGCTTTTATAGCTTACCTACGTTCTTAAAATTTGTTGTTATTTAAAAGAAATAGATGAATATATATTCGTATTTATGTATAGTTATATACTGGTACGTTTTAGGAAGATATTCTACTGTACAATATATTTCAAATGCTATGCGATTAGGTCCGTGACTTTACATATAGTACAATTTACAAACTAATGCGCTAAAACATTGATTAAATGTTTTTTTTATTATTAAATTATAATAAAAAAAAATATATAATTATATATTTATTTTTAATAATAAAAATAAATATATAAAACATGTTATAGGTATCTCAACGTATAGGTATTTTTACAAATTGTACCATACCTTACTAATGACGTCATAGCCCATGCCGCAAAGCATTTGTAGGTACTAGGTGTGTAACTTTTATGGTCAGTGTAATTGTGAAATTGACTGGTAAGGTTTTTTATTTAAATATTAATAAAATAATGCCCAATAAACACATAATAAGTAATAACTTCTAACGTTCATAGAGATCACTAGTGCTCAAAAAATAAAATAAACATAAAATATATTCATTCATATTGGGACACATTTCACACACGACTGGTTAGCAACATAGGAACTAAACCATTTCTAGTGTGTATAATGGTTGCTAACAAAAATGATATTATACTACATACATACTTTATATGCATACATATTTAACACCCAGACAGACAGCCTACAAATTTAGTTGGCCGTGCCGGGAATCGAATCCGGGACCCTCTGGTTGACAGTCCGGCATGGTAACCATTACGCCAACGAGGTCGCCAAAGGTTTTTTGAACAAGGTTCTACCCAAATGAAGCAAGTTACCGTGAGAGCCGATTGGTTCTGCTTTTATTTAGCTTAACTATGATTTAAGGTCGTTTTAAACTTGAATAGATCATTAGAGTTGCTTGAATAGTTAGACCATTAGAAGTACTTGCCATCTTGCTGATGTTCAGTACAATCTGTTTCAAATACTATGCGACTTGGCCCTAGACGACACTAGTGGCATTTGGTAAAATTTGCAAACACACACTGTAATATGTATAATGTAATTTTTTCTATACCAATATTTTAAAGAGGAAACATTTAATTGTTTGTTTGACGCGAATAAGCTCTGAAACTATTGTACCGATTTGACCGATTACCGACTTATTTCACCGTTGGGAAGCTACATTTTTCCCGAGTATCATAAGTTATATTTTGTTTCTCTTTGCTACTTAGATTATTTTGGGACCTGCGCGAGCCGGTATAAATAAATTATTCATTATTTAATTCAAAGAAACATGAAATCATAAAAAATACACATTAAAAATAAATACACATACATCTACTAATATCGCAAGCCTCATAGAATTTAATTAGAGTTGAATATTTATTATTTGGATCAAACACAGAATTAACTTTATTAGCGATAATAAATACTATATCACCTACAATAAATACTTTACCATATATAATTCATTACCCCATCACTCGCTTTAATTTAATTTATTCTATTTTCAAAATAATGTTCTAACGGCCAAGCAAGCTATCTGAAATGGAGTTGCCAGTTCCTTATTTTAAAAAGTCCTTTAGGCTGATTATAATTTATTCGTTTTTAATATTTATTCTTTTTTTTGCCTTATGGTGTTTAACTTTAACGTGGGTTAATTACGTCAGTCTTAGCAATCTCCATGCCAAATATCATTCAAATCGGTTCACCTGATTTATGAGGCAATTATTTATTCCAATTGATTAGGCGTACATGACATTATAATTTTGCCTTTACAATGTTAGTGAAATGTCTACCTACGAGCTAAAAGCATCTAAAATGGGAACTGTAAAACCCAAAAATGTCTATAAAATTGTTCATTTCTCAACCAAACCTAAGCACCAGAGCGTTTCGTGAGGTGTTATGTAAGACCACATTACCACATAAAACGATGCTACGGTCGATGCCTTTAAACTCTTTTGGTCTTTAACTGTCTGTACAACATGTCTGCCATGGAACTGTCCATTCAGATATCGCATTTAATAAAAAATTCTAAGTTTTGAAGCTGAGGTGTCGAGTTAACAAGCTGATATCTTAATATATATAAATCTCGTGTCACAATGTTTGTCCTCAATGGGCTCCTAAACCACTTAACCGATTATAATAAAATTCGCACACCATGTGCAGTTCAATCCAACTTGAGAGATAGGATTGTTTAAATCTCAAATTATAGTCGCAATTTTAATTTATTGCTAATTATTATTTAACAGTCACAATTATCTGTTAACTCCAAATGATTCTAACAGATGACGATACCTTTGGACTGGGTTGAGTAAGTAATAAATTGATGGCGCTGCTATGGTAAATCTACGAACGTGTCATATACACTATCTATTTTTCATGCCCCTAAGTGAGGCAAAACAACGTTTACCGGGTCAGCTAGTGGTTTTGTATAGAAGGTATGGATTGATATACACTACCCAAAGAAATTTAATCAATAAGGCAATATTTAGTAACTAGATTTCCTTGGTCCTTTTTGGTGTCCTCATCAACATCCACAGCCATTCTTATCCCACTGCTGGGAATATGCCTCCTTCTGCACGCACCATCTGAGTCAATCTCAATTGGTGCAGACATTGGCCATATTGCTTACAAGTGTAGATGAGCCTTTGCCAAACATTGACTAAGCAAAATTGATCTTCACTTTGATGCATAGGATCCGAGACTTTTGAGATTCTTGTAGCCAATTTAAATTATACAACTCCATAAATTTAACGATGGAAGCATCCAGTTGGAAAAATATACTTACTAAGGTATATTTATATTTTATAGCTTGAATGCTTCCTAGCAAAAGAAACAGACTTAAAATATCTTTTGAGAGATAATCTGTGTTCCTGTAAAACCATCATATTGGGCAATATATTTTTTAATAATGGCAACATCTTCAAAAATGAAATGTTTATTACCTGCAAAATCGTAAGCATAGTATGCAGTTGCGCGGTTGTGCAATTATTTTGCACAATTGTAGTTGTTTTCATACAATACATGATTGAATCGAATAACATGGATGCGAAAGAGCTAGGAAAAATGTTGTCAATTAAAGTTATTTCTAAATAAATCGACTGTTTTCAAAGTGACGTTAACGAACTGTATCTGGACTTTAGTCATTGACATACACATACATTAATACATGGGCAAAAACTTTCTACAAAAATGTGTGCCATGTTTTTGGTAAATTGACAGCGTTATAGGAAAAAATACACATGTAATATGCTTGCACCACGGATCAGAAAAAGCCGGCACAGTTTCCTTGGATGAAGAAGTTGCCAAGGGCGTCTCCTTTACTAAACCTCAATGTATGGCTATACTTAATCTACATGCAATACTATACCATGACATAAAATAACTCATTTTAGAATTACTTCAACAAGGGTGGGGTATATTCGACTGTATTTATTTTTGGAATGTTCATTTCTCGTCCATTTATGATGAGATTCTATGTAGACCAGAAGTGATATTTTAACTTCTGTCCATAGATACAGACTTCAATAGTAGCTTCATAGCGGGATATCAAATCTCGGGGCCACCAGAATAATACAAAGTCAGTTTAACAATCTCAGAAAGTGGCCATTCCACTTCCATGCGAGAACGAGACGCCGCTACTCAATCAACTTTCCATCTCGCTCGGATCTAGGATTGAAAATAAATGACAGGAACCGGTCCTACAAGTTCCGCTTGAGGTTTTATTTCTCTCATTATGTTGCCAGTAACAACTAGGATAATATTATTCAGTTACAAAATATTTCATTGAAAAGTACGTAAGCTATGAAAAAAATAATAGGTACTACTTTAGTTATCGGTTGTTTTCGAATTCTTTTATTGTTTTAAATGTAGTACAGGAAATTTATATCAAAAAGGCTACATTCTTAAACATTAACACATTAGCACTAAATCAGAACATTTTTAGCTCACATAACAAAATAAAACATTTATTATATGTATCACTTAGTTTACTAAATCTTTTTTGGCATTGTTGATATTTGGTATCTTTCAAAAAGGTGGTTCTTTAAGCGGCGTTATTTGCCGATTGATTTTGATACAACTCGGTGGAATGATTTCTAGAGGTTTTGTTGATATGAGCACAATTGATCAAGTAATTGTTGAGGTTATGAAATTTCAGTGTCGGTCATACAATATCGCAAAGAAGTTGTGTTCGTGGGGTTTGAAACTGTAACGTTTTTGTTTACTTTCTTGCAAAACTTCCACGTCTCATAGTATCTTCAAAATCTTTCTTTTCTTTTTCAAAAGAACCCTCACAAAAACTTTTGAAAGTACAAAAAACCATGTCGCCACTTATTTAAGAAGCTTATACACGCGTTCTTCAATTGTAAAAAAAAAACGTTTTTACCTCAAAAATACGTCTCTTGCTTCTGTACTTTGCCTAAAAAGATAGGCACGACCCTAATATTTTTATGATGCGGGTTCCGAATAAATAATTTAATACAGTGCAAGTTTGTTGTAAAAGTAAAGAGTATAAAAATACAAACTTTATGTAAGCACATAATTTAAAAGGTCTTGTGAAATCGCTTTTACATTAGTAAAATTACCAGAGGCAAAACAAAACAAGATAATGCCGAGAGAAATCTATCTTAGATACAATAGAATAGATAAAAACGTCTATAAAGAAACTAATAAACATTATGACGAATTGAAAACCTCCTATAACGGTTTTTGTCAATAAGTGGATTAAATACCCCGAATGGCGGGATAATAAATTGATCTTCCAGGTATTTCTAGTGTAGATAACTAATTCTTTTTTATTTTTCTGGGTACTTACTGAAGCCTGGGCATTAGTAAAAAAGTAATATAATTTAAACATTTTCTCCCCTGACGAAGCAACAGACGTCATCACACAAACCACGCTTGAAGGGAGAAAACATAAAGATAATAAAAAATGATAAGGCTTCTCCGGTCTGCCAACTTAGAATATTAAAAGGGCGTTTTCTTCAGAAAATGTGTTGGTTAAAATTATCTCTGAAACTTTTTAAATATGTATCTATATTTTACTATTGTCAGTCCTTTTTTTACATAAATTATGACCTTTTGCGAAGCTTTGGAATTTTCTGCCTGAGGCTCTGTTTCCTGAGAAGTACCATCCTGAGATCTTCAAATGAGCGTGCTCCAACGTAGGCCGCAGCGATGCTTAACATCAGCCAAGCTGCGGTCAAACGCAAACCTATGTCAAATAAAACAAAAGAAAAGACTTGCAATAAATAAAAATCGGTGATGCCCTCACATGCCAATATTATATCTAGTTATTAGGACATATAAAAAAAAAACACAGCGTTCGCTATTCATCGCACGTATGCTATTTCAAATTACACAGTCCCACGACCCGACCCAAAAACTACGACCGTAAAATTATAATTACGAAAAAGTTATATAAACTTCACACAATAGAGCGGAACGCTTGTCTGACTGTCTGCCTCGCAATATAATCACTTTCCATGCATTATTTATTTACCCGCGATTGTGGGAAAATCCTATTGTCTAGCAACACTTGGCGTTTGCCGTGGAACATTGACGTTTTTCGCGGCTCTTTCTTTTTTTTCTGTTATATTGCTTGTCTACATGACAAAGAGGTTTCTTTGCCTTGGCTTCTTTTTTTTTAAATTAAGTAGTTGACTTAGTACGCTGTTATTATGAAGCATTCGTGACATCATAAACGTATACAGGAGTTCCCTAAAATTGCGTTGAATCTAATTAAAATTTCGTGGTTATGTTTTCGCCCCATTACAAGTTTGGAAAGTTGGAAATTACAATCTTTTGCTGACATGTAGGATGTTTAATTAATCTGGTTCGGAAACTTTCGCTCTTCTGGCTGAGGGAAGTAGGTAATTGAGTACGAGAAGCGGATATGGTTATGAAGCTGAGATCATTAGATCCCAGTATTCAAAGACTTGCTTAATACTAGCTGCGTCTTGCGGGGCTCCCCGCTTTAGACCGATATAAACAGAAGCCTATTTAATCCAGGGTCTAAACTACCCTTAGTGACGAAATATAGACAGTAGTTTGAACGTGAGTAACAAATACACACATTTACACACAAACTGGTTACATTTAAATAGTTTAAGTACTTACGTATAAGGCTGCGAAGTTTTTTTATTCACCCTCGTATGTTTGTTGTATGGGATTTATATATATTTTATTTATGAATACTGTAATATAGAACCTAAAATATATTCTGGCTAACCCCATAATGAACCATTTCTAGTTTGTGTTATGGTAGATAACACAACTGAGAGTTATGATAGATACTACTTATACATGCATACATATTTTTATAGAGATACATATTTAGAACCCAGACCCACAGCCAATAAATTTAGTTGAGCACAAATATTTTGGCCATGCCGGGAATCGAACCCGGAACCTTCTGATTGGCAGTCCGGCATGGTAACCTTTACGCCAACGAGGTCGTCAAGGAGTTAGAAAAGTTAAATTGAAATTGATTCGGAAGAAATTCAACTTGAACTTAAAAGTAATTAGTGACGCAGCCAAAGCTTTTATTTTTGAAAGACAGCCAGAGAGGGCGCTAAGAACCACTTCGACTTTTTAAAATTGCCAGATGGAAAAAAAATATTTCTTAACTGCACAAAATTAACTTATTATCTTCTTTTTATTTTCAGGTAAAGTATCCGTGACTAGAGTTTCTCTACGAGAATTCTCGAACCGAGAATTCCCGGGAAATTTTGCTTTACTCGAGACGAGAAAAAAGTGGTCGAGAAATCGAGAAATCGAGAAATTCAGTCAAAAATTTCAAAAACATAATAACGCGCCTGCGCTCGCGCCTGGCTCTATCCCACGGTGTGCGAGTGACCGACAGTGCCCCCCGCCCCCTTCCCGTTTCGTAAATATTGAATAGTAGATACAAAGACTAAACTAAAGTACCTACTTTACTCGTCATTATTAAGCTAGTCTGATTGTTATTTTTTATATATAATTTAAATACTGTCGTTTTATGTTGCATAATCTATCTATACTATAAGACTCTTTGTCCTGACTCATTCATCTATAGACAACGCAGAGCCCAAACGGCTGGTCCTAGAGTTGTGAAATTTGGAGGGTGTATTTGTTTTAGTATGTAGACGCGTACTAAGAACGGATTTTTGGAAATTCCACCCCTAAAGGTTGAAAGGGGGTAAAACAGTTTGTATGAAACTTGTTTGTTTTTAAACTCCCAGCAATGAAATTTAGAATAATAATATGTATAGTTATGTAAAATTAATAATAATGGTATCAATTTTATTTGCCAGGGGTGAACTAAGGATTTGTAATGGGGGGTGAAAGTTTGTATGGACAATTATTTATTAATCAAGTTAAAGTCTTGAAAGTTGTTATTGTTGTAGTTTATATGATGATTAAAATAAATTTGTAAATTTGCCAGGAGTGCATTAAGGTAAGCAAGCCATTGGGGTTTAAAGTTCAAAGGGAAAGATTTGTGTTTTTGAAGTTATATACTTCTGAATTGGAATTTAAGTATGTGGTTCACTTAGTGGTATGGTTCACGTTCAATTATTTATATTAAAATAATGGCTTGGAGAAAATGATCTAATCTGCCGCATCATCACCAAAGTAGCTAAAAACAGAGGTTAACTAGATCTCAGGAATCGAATGCGGAAAGGCAGATGCGGCTCATTTTGATATCGTAGCAATGTAATGTTTATATAAAATTGGCACGGGAAAAGGATACCATATAATTATTCCACAGGTTACGCGAAAAGCGACCTACACGCGGGCGGAGCCGCGGGCAACCTCTAGTTGTAAAGATAAACTTAGTGTAAGGTTTACACACTATATAATTTACTTAGGGTGTAAGGTACTAAGTTTTATTGTGGTCACATGAAGATTTTGTTTTTAGAAGATATTTTATATGATTTTCCAAAGAAAAAGACTAATCCTAATTGTTTGTAGAAATATTGATTAAATGATCCCGCTAGAGTTTATTTCGCTTATTTAAAATTTTCAAGTCACACGACGTGAAAATAAAAATAAATATTGTTGATTATAACATAAAAAACGTAGTTTTATCTCTAAATCACACATATTTAAAACAAATCGTATTTCTCGGCAACCCGGGAATTCCCGGGAAAAAGTGGTCGAGAATTCTCGTGCTCCGGGAAATAAAAAAGGTCGAGAAATGAGAAACCCTATCCGTGACATCCTTACAGAGTAAACGTAAGAAATAATTATAAAATCACGCAGTAAATTAATTTATTAGATTAATCCTATAAATACAATAGTTTGTGTGTTAGTGTATGTATGTTTGTTACTTCTTCATGTTCAAATGGCTCAATGGATTTTGTCGAAGTAGTGTACCTATATCCCTGGATTAATATGTTGGCTAATTTTTATCCTGGATTAATTCGGGTTACACCTTGAATGGAGCTAGTAATTTCATAAATAAATAATATATAATAGGACACATAACAAATACAGCTGGTTAGCCCATACTAAACCATTTCTAATTTGTATTATGGTTGCTAACACAAGCGATTATACTACATACATACTTAATCGAATTGCTAAAACGATCGATATTCAACACCCAGAACGACAGCCAACAAATTTTGTTAATCACAAAAATGTTGGCCGTGAAGACAATCGAACCCGGGAACCTCTGGTAGTCCGGCATAGTAACCATTACGTCAACGAGGTCCCCAAATATAGATAAAATAATGGAGTAAATAACTGATTTAAACATTAAAAAACCTTTCTAACTATTTATTGTACGTAGCTTTTCCGTTTGGCCGCAACTTTTAAAAATTAAGAAGTGACTTCAAAAAGTTCTAATTCGTAAAATAATAAATGAGGAAACACAAAGATAAAGTAAGCCTTTACATAATTAACCCAATCATGGTAATTACAAGCCGACCTTCTCCACAAAGAACAACACTGTCTAAGCTTAGGTATCATTGCTGTGACCGCGGAAGATGAAATAATATTCAGACAAAACAGAGTATAATACACGGCTGAAGCCAGTTTCAATTTTGAGTATATTTGTCACACGGCTGGTTAGCCCCATACTAAATCATTTCTAGTTTGTACTATGGTTGCTAACACAACTGATATCCTACATATACATACATACATACTTTAAATAGAAACCTTTTTGACTGACAGCCAACAAATTTAGTTCAGCACAAAGATGTTTGCCGTGTCGGAAATGAAACCTGGGATTTTCTGATTGGCAGTTCTAGCATGGTAACCAATACGTCAACGAGGTCAAATACAAATACAAAGGTTGAATTACACGCTTGCACATTTTCTTCCGCCTTTTTTAACATATCATCCTATAACGGATGCCATAGACAAACATAACACGCACACACACCTTATGCTAGCTCACATTTGAATTCACCATAATACAAAAGTATGTCTCACCGCGGGAAACCCGGGCCATCGCCCCTCACCATCTAGGCACCTACAAATGTTACGTCACATAGTTTCCTTCTTGCGATTCAGTGATGAAAAATGTAGAAAGATTAAAGTTGGAAAAACTAAATTAAATTATATTTCTGGTCAATGTTTAATTTTGACAATAATTTTAATTTATAATAAAAACAAAATTTTATGAATTTAATTATTATTATTTATTAATAACTAAATAACTAAAATTAATTACTTAATAACTAAATTAAAATTGTCTAGGAAGAATTGAACTTGAACTCAAAAGTTATAATCATCAAAGGTTAATTATAATTAGTCTTCTTAATACTTATAGTTTTCTAGTAATAATATCTTTGGGTATGTACGCTCTACATTTTCTCTATTCTCCGATATTAGCTAATTTAGAGCATTTTGAACGCAATTAGTACCCACTAGCAGTACTTTCTTTGTTACGTTAATACTTTCCTTTGTAAGTCTTTGTTTCAGATGCTCTTTGTTAGACTCGCTTTGCTATTTAAGTATTTGTTGGTTTTACTGTGAATCATTTTACATGTCTGAAGGGCCTTTTGTCTCTGTTGAATTCGACTCAAACTCCGTTGAGTATTAAAAACTTGCCTCCTTGGACTTTGACACTGAAATCAAAAGATTAAATTTCTCATATCTATCTATCGACGACCTCGTTGGCGTAATGGTTACCATGCCGGACTGCCAATCAGAAGGTTCCGGGCTCGATTCCCGGCCCGGCCAACATCTTTGTGCTGAACAAAATTTTCTAGCTGTCGGTTTGGGTGTTAAATATGTATAAAATATGTAGTATATCAGTTGTGTTAGCAACCATAATACAAACTAGAAATGGTTCAGTATGGAGTTAACCAGCCGTGTGTAAAATGTGTCCTAAAATTAATTTATTCTTCAATATAAGTACTGGCAAAATTTTTAAAGTTCTTAATATCCTAAAATATATTTTATTTTCAAAATCAATTTTCAGTTCGGTTATCCATCATTGCCAGCTGGCAACATCGCCGCCATCTTGCCGCCATCTGTCAATGACGTGAAAACCAAAGAGAAATGAATTTTCCCAGAGTATAGGTTTCTTTCTGATTCTTGCGTAATAGTGAATAAACCTCACGACATATGTGTAAAGTTTATTTAGTCTCATGGAAATATTGATATAAAAAACATTATCAATTAATTTTTCCATGTCTTCTAATTTATACGTATTTGTACTACCATGAACTAAATAGTTGTTCGGTTTAATTCAATATGATAAGCCCGGAATAAACTTCATGCCAAGGAAATGTCACAAATTACAATTTTTACGCTCAATATAAAAAGAAATTGACTTCATCCAATTTGATACCCCATTACCTTTGATTACATTTCCGGGACTTAAAAGATAAAATGCTTTAAATTGCTCAGTAAAAAAGTATTTTTTTATAAACATTACAAACAGACAACAGATATTTATTTATTTGTTCTCTGTTAACTATTAAAATTACTTAGCTTAAAGAAATATGAACAAATTATTTATTAAAACTTTCTCCCAACATTTTCACCTCATTAAAGTTAAATAAAAATAATGAAACGAGCAACACTGGAGATCTTTTCATTCTCATGAATGACCACGACGAGGACATAAAAGCGCGCCATCTTGGAATTCTTGCCTTTTTTTTAATTTTGTTTTTCCTATGCCCCCATGGGAAGACCCATTCAGCCTGTCATTAATTAATTGCTCAGCGGCTCAGTTAGTTAGTTTATCAAGTGAATGTTTCAGGAAATTGGCGTCGAGGCGTCTTCCAAAGGGAATTATTTTCATTTACGGAACAAAATAACGTAACTTAATAAAATAGAACTGAAAAAAGTTTTTGTTTGATCCGAATTCGAAATACAATTTTGTAAAGTTTGTTTTCATTTGTTGTAAAATATTTACAGATTTGTAATTTTATTTTACACAAATTTTGAGATGAAGGGTTTTTTAATCCGAAATGTCCTTAGTTATGATTACGTATAGGTTCCTAGCTATGTAAAGAAAGTAGACCCAAAATGGCTGCCGCCACAAAATGGCTGATGGCTACAACAATATTTTTTTCACATTAATTTTGCCGCAATATTGGTACCAAATGATTTTTTGGTACAAGAGAATCTATAAGTTTTTAAGTGCTCTAATGTGCAATCATTATATGATTAAGTTTAGTTCTATGAAAAAAAATCTTAGCTAAATTTTACCTATACAAATATTATAACGAGGAAAAGTATGATTTTTTTGTTTGACACAATAGGCTCCGAAACTACTGGACCGTTTTGAAAATTCTTTTACCGTTGGAAAGCTACATTATCTCCGAGTAACATAGACTATATTTTAGCTACTCAGATTATTTCAAAGCCCGTAAGAAGCCGGGACGGGAATGGTTTTTAATATGGTTTTTTCTTGGTACCATGTAGAAAAAAATAATAATAAACTTTTGTATCTATTAAAAATAAAAGGATTGATTAGTCAAATACATTTATTATGATCAATTTCAATTCTACGATGACCGCCATCATAAAATGTTGAATCAGGATTAACTAAATTTTGACGCATGTACTTGTTAATCCTTTTTAATAAATATCCCTCCTTTATTTGCAGCATTAAATCCGAGTCTAACAAACCCAACCAAAAATCAACAGCCGGCAATTTGCACCGGACAGTTATCAATTATAAATAAGTTAATTAACAACGTTCGCGATAATAATTAATTTAAAATTAACGACCCTGGAGCCGTCACCCCCGGCTGCGGAGGTGGGCTTGAGATAATGTTAATGCTTTCATAAAAAGTTCAAGATTTTAGTGTAAAATACGGATAAACCAACGTATGCTCAATATCATTTGTGTTCCTGGTAAGCATAGTGTTAAATTTGGTACGTACACTTGTGAAAGATAAGCAATTGTATTTGTTTTGTACCTACGTAGCCAAAGCTTTAATCTAAAACTTAGAAAGAAGTAAAGAACCTCAATTTCCTAATTTCCCTCGCTTATACCAACAGCCCCTCAAGTCGCGTATTTTTCGCCAATGGCAAATGTCACCACTATCACTTGAATAGATAAAACAATTAATATGCTGAGCGACGTAGGTACCTACTTAACAATGGTATTTATTCTGCCAGACAATGAGAGAATAAAAATAATTACGGCATCTATGCGAGAACCAACATCCAAACAAACGACAGCGAAGGCCAGTTACTGTAGACTTTTGCTCGCTTCGCTCGTTCGGCCATTTGTCAACCATCAGCAGCTATTTAGTATATATAGGAACAATATATATATAGCATATATATTAATCCACTTTCTGAACTATCTTTATACCAAATTTAATTTAAATCAGTTCAGCAGTTCACACTAACTTGTACAACTTTTGCATTATTTATATTAGTGGAATAAAATCTTTGAAATTTAAAAAGTTGCGAATTGTATTATTATGAAAATGTATTCTAATGATTTTATTACATACACATCTTAAAAATATACTTAGAACTAACTTGAAACACTGTTACATTATAAAATAAAGTTATGAATTATTACTTACATTACTAAATAACACATTTTTTTATTTTTTTTTTATTGGTAGGTATATATCACACAATAGTATGCTAAATCATTTAAAAATAAATACATCACCTTACTCACACATAAATGCGGCCAATGTTGCCAGCTGTATTAATAACCAGATTAAAATGGAAATACATGGCAACACTCGGCTCCATCACGCTGATAACAATCCGATGTATTCCGGTTAATTAATTTCATTTATTTGAAGTTTTGATGGAGTTTCATTGTTCATTTTAAATCATAATTTGGATACGATGGTGGAAGTATTTGCATCAAAATGCGTGTGTCAATATCAGTTATTTATAGGTACCTCAAGTATATATTAATTTAATTAGTTTAATTTCATTTTCATATAATGGCAGAAAAATATGAGACTACCCGCAATTCCTAACAATATAATATAAAATTGTTTCTTTATATATTTTAAGAAGTGATGTCCAGTGTCTAACAGCACGCGATATATTTTAAAATAAATGTTTTTCTTGACAAGTAATATCTATCACGCTAGACTTTTTAGTTTTGCAAAAATATTTTAAAGCCATTTTTTCTTACAGTTAATCAAACTAGACATTGGATATTTAAATGAATGATTACTACAAATATAGTATTGTTTGTTATACAATAAAAAAGTAAAACTGAGTCAATTATTGGTTGGAAACTTCTGTAATCTGTCTCGCATTGCAAGGTTGCAACATGCTACCGTCTGAGAATGCAATGAGAATGCAAAACGTAAACAACATTTTGCTAAATGTAGTGAATTAATAATGTTGTTAGGTATTTTAAATACGCTGAGACATTTATTTGGAGGTTTCAAGCAACGGTTCTGTTTGTGGAAAGTGTACCATACAACTAACTATTTTTGAGCATTTTTATAAATGCCCAATGTTATGGAATTCCTTCGGAATTCGCCTTTCTTGCGCGAGTCGGACTTTCACTTGACCAATTATTCAAGTGATTTCTCAGTTAAAATCCCACTTTATAGAACTTATTGTTACTAAATATCAACTACTCCGTTCCTTATTCAATTTCCCCAACATTTTATGTAGAATATATCATTTATAAAAAATAAACAAATAAATAAAACATTTATTTACCACTGAAAAAACTTAAACATTAGTGTTGCATATTGTACATGTTTGGTTATGACTTTATGAGTCTATATTTTAATAAACTTTATTACAATGTATAAAACTAAAAAATATATCACGGACGATATTTATTGAAGAATTGCGAGTAACCCTTTGATAAAAAATTATTCACAATTATTTTTAATTGGAACGCAGTTAAACTTATCAATAATTGGTCATATGATTTCCATATAAACTGTTTAAACGAAACGCAGTACTAATTAATATTTGGTCGTATGATTTCCCTATAGACTGTAAGGGTAACTAAGAACGAACTATACTTTCAACGTTGCAAGTGGCACAAACTTTCTACCGTTTTGTAACCTCTGTGCGATACAATACGTTATCAAGTAATTTTACTATTAAGAGGTTGTTGACTTGGGTTGCAAAACTTTGTTTCTATGTCTACCTGGGCAGAATGTTTGGAACCAATATACTTAAAGATCACCTATGTTCAACATTCAAACAAATGCATAAATTATCTTAAAAGTAAACTAACTATTAAATAAAATAACAATGGTTAAATGTAAAACTAACTTTTAAAATTGAATAACAATAGTTAAAAGTAAAACTTACTATTAAAATAAATTAAATTAAACCGTTAGAAACAACCTACATATTTATTTATTCTGTACACTTATAATAATAGGTACTACATACATTTACATATAATATATTAAATTCGCCGATTTAAGCAACTATGAAACGAAAACAAAAAAATGTATTTAATTACGAAATTAAAAACCATAATAGTTTTTCAACGAAAGTAAGATCGGCTCTCGACCCTCACAAAAGTGAATTAATTAAATCATAATTTTCAAAAATCTCTTATTCTAATTCTTTACTATTTTCATTGTTTAAAGTTGAGTTCTATTCTTTCCTATAAAACGAACATTGTAAGATCTTATGCCAAATATAATAATTATGGCCAAGATTTTTTGGGATATGTATGTACAAGTATAATTGTAGGCACAGTTATAAAAGTTAGTCACAGGACTAACGGACGGTCAAAGCGAAACTACATAAGCTCTTTTTAGGAGTAAAGTAAAAGTATTTTTTTTAATCCTTGATAAGTTTGCGTTTGACAACAGCTAGCCTGATGTTAAGCTGCGCTGCAGTCTACGGTGTGGCACGCTTACCTAGAAGATACCTAATAACTCTACTTTTAAAGACCCCTGGATGATACCTCTCAGGAAACAGAGACTCAGGTAGTGAGGTCCAAAGTTAGCAGTCCGTCAATCAGTCAGTATAAAAACCTTTATTTTATAGCATTTTTTAAACTTTTAGAAGTACCTACGGAACACAATTTTTTTTTTTATATTAGGACATATTTCACACACAACTGGTTAACCCCATACTGAACCATTTCTAGTTCGTATTATGTTTGCTAACACAACTGATATATTACATATACATGCATACATATTTTATATAGATACCTACATATTTAACACTCAGACAGACACCCTACAAATTTAGATCAGCACAAAGATGTTGACCGTACCGGGAATCGAACCCGGTACCCTCTGATTGGCAGTCCGGCATGGTAACTACGCCAACGAGGTCGTCAACTAATGAAGGACAAGCCCATACAGCCTTTCGCGCGCAAAACGACGCCATATTGATTGCGCGGGATCTAACGGTTGTCCGTTACTCAGGTTAAAGACCTTCCTGCGGTTCATTACGCAACTACAAGCTTTATTGCAAACGGCTAAAGGTCAATTTGGCACGATAACTTCGCCATCGCCGATTATTGACAGTACTTTGTTTGAAGTGTAATTTAGGAACCGAACGTTTTTGTGGGTTTGCCAGTTGGGAAATAGTTAATGTTTGAATAATTATGGCGACCCTAACGGAAGCTTGGTAAAAAGTGGAGAAAGTTACCTTAGACTGATTTGAATCAGAGTTAACGTGCAAAAATAGTCGTAGCTTATAAACTATTGATGGTATCAATATCAAATCAAAGAGAAATCTAAGAAACATGACCATTTAATTTTCACATATTATCGTTCCGCGATATTATTCGCGTTAAGAAAAATAAGTAGCCTATTTCTGAGTATGGGTTTAAATGATCTCCACACCAAATTTCATCCAAATTGGTTCAGCAGCTGTTTGATTATAAAGAAGTGACAAACAAACACACTTACACACTTTCATACTTACGTATAAACTTTTGTGTTTATAATACAGTGTAAACTTTATAACGACACTGATGGGACTTGTGCATTTTATGGCGTTATAGAGAGTTGTCGTTAAATGGAGAGATTGTATCATTGTATGGAATACAAGCTAAACCAACTAAAGCCAATTGATTTCGACGCTTTAGAGAGTTTGTCGTTAAATCGAGTGACTTTACATGGAGTTTACACTGTATATTTAAAATATTCGTGGGACGTGAGATAGTGGCATGAGTAGGAAGTTAAATTATTTTGGCAATATACAAATCTGTCTAATAAACCATCAACGTATGTTGCCAACACTAAAATTTTGCCCAAATTTTCGGTTGACCGTTCCAAGGCACTGACAAACTGCCTCGACCCGTTTCAATGCAGAAAAGCCGTGAATAGATTGCATTCACGTTTCACAAAGAATTATGTGTCTGGGTGAGTGAAATAAATTTAAATAGGCGTATATTCAGAGGACAGAAGGCTGTATTGCGAAGGAATAAGGTGTTTAACGCGTTAAGTTATCCTCATAATACACCGATTTCCGAAGAACCTGGGTTAAACCAACCATTAGCATAGCGTGCCAGTAGACAGTTCGCCTTATTTTATGACTAAGTGTACTATACAATAGGTACCTGAAATGCTTCTCGTGAATTCGCCCTTATTTTGGGCATGTAAACGAATTTCCACGAAAAGGGTGGAATTTCAATTTGAATTAATGCGGTGTCGGTATGAATCTAAAAAAGTTAAATGTCAGATATTTCAAATAGGAAATAGAAGTTTAAGTATGTAATTAGTAAATTCGTTATTTTTTTAAGAAAGTTATGCATTTTTTATGATGAATAGGCTTACGTTTGACCGCAGCTACCCTAATATTAAGCTTCTGTGGTCTAAGATGTATAACGCTTGTCTGGAAGGAACTTATTTACTCTAGATTTGAAGACCCCCAAATTCTACTTCTTGGGAAAAAGAGACACAGGAAGAGAGTTCCAAAGCTTCGCAGTTCTCACAATGAAGGTCGAAAGTAAAACGCTTTGTGCGAATCTTTGGAACTTCGACAGTAAATCGGTGTCTCTTCGCTGTTTCTTGTTTGTGCCTATATATAATGTAGGTATATGTTTATCTAAAAGTATTTTGAATCGTTCCACAATCTAAACGGTTCGATGAATGTTGGATTGATAAACAAAAGAAAGCTTGTAATAATAAGTAAACAAAATATTTTTGATATATTACTTTGAATTGACAGAGTACGAGTAATATTGTTTATTAATTTTTGGATAAAAATAATAAATAATAAAAGAGATCAAAAATAGCGTAATTAAATATCAGGAACCGGTTATCTGATATTTTATTATAGAACAGATATTATTTAGTCAGATCTCTTAGACAATCGCTGTAAGTTTTAACTATTTTCTTTCACTAAATTTTAAACTGTTTAATTTAACAAGATATAAGATAATATGTATTATCATAGGATCACGAACGCACAAGGAGTAAAAGTTCGCTTTCTAAAAGCTTTCGACTCTGTAGTCTAAAAACTTGAGCCCCAAAACATAGCCAATTAAACTTTTTATCATTTGGCCGGATCGCTGCTCAGAATTACCACGATTTATAGAACACCATAACTCTTCATAAACCCTCGATACATTTGGAAAGACAGAAGCACAACTCTACGAATTACGATAAAGTTTTGGGACGCGCCGCACTACCTATGTAGAAGGAAAAAGATGCACCACATTTATCGATAAAAAAAACCAAGATATTATTAAAGTTTGCCTAATTTTTGTATAACCGGCAAATAAAAGTAAGTGAAAGCCGAAAGAGCCGTGAAATTATTTTTATTTTTAACCAGGAACAAAAATAATCTTCTTATATTATACTAGCTGACCCGGCAAACGTTGTATTGCCTTAATAAAAAAAAAAAAACTAAATATACAGTAGCCGATTCTCAGACCTACTGAATACGCATATAAAATTTGGAAATAATTGGTCAAGCCGTTTCGGAGGAGTACGGTAACAAACACTGTGACACGGAAATTTTATATATAAGATAAGATATAAAATTTCCATGTCACAATGTTAGTAGTTACCGTACTCCTTACGGCTTGACTGATTTTACCAAATTTTATATACGTATTCAGTCGGTCTGAGAATCGGCTACTTTATATTTTTATAAAGCCCTAAGTGAGGCAGAACAACGTTTGCCGGGTCAGCTTGTAAATAGATATTATTAATAGTTTGCCTAATTTGTGTAAAACCGGAAAATAAAAGTAAGTGATAGCCGGTTATACAAACATTATTTTTATATGTAACCAGGAACCGAAATAATATCAATATAATAAATACCTATTTCTTTTTTAGCATTTTAATATACTTACTATTTACTGGTCGAATTAAATTATATTTGGTATATCAATTGAATACAATGTTTTTAAAAAATATTTTTCTTCGTATCAGCTAAGTGGCCGAGCTCTGATGTCGAGAGTTTTCAAGCCGCCCGAAGACCTCTGACTCAGCTGTAACAGCCGTGACCTACAATCCAACGTGTCATCCGAACCACGGCAGTGTCCAGATATAAATGCTACTTTTAAAAGACTGGTGCATGACACCTATCTAAAGACTGTCCACGTTGATACGGAAAGACGAACGCAATGATGTGTTGTGATCACCTTAGTTTGCCGAGCTACTGGCGCAACGAGTTTTCAAAGATTTTCTATCTATCTTCTAATATATAAAATTTCCATGTCACAATGTTAGTTACCGTACTCCTCCGAAACGGCATGACAGATTCTTACCAAATTTTATATGCGTATTCAATAGGTCTAAGAATCGGCTACTATCTATTTTTAAGGCAATTTTATATGCATATTCAGTAGGTCTGAGAATCGGCTACTATCTATTTTTTAAGGCAAAACAACGTTTGCCGGGTCAGCTAGTATATTAATAAAAATAACTACTTAAGTAAATTTTGAAATATGACGATGCAATGTTTTTTGTCTAAGAAATTTTCTTCGCGACCGATCGGAGAACAGCTAAATAAATCCAAATAAAAATAATGGCAACTATATTGTTGCTATGGTAACAAAATAACCTACTTATTAACTCACATTGGCCACACTAAGTTGCTGGCAACAGCAATATTGCTGCAAATCACTTTGCAATCTTTTTGGGTCAAACATTGCTTATCATGCTTACCTACTTACTTCTTATAAAGTAGCTTGTAGCTCGGCAACTAAAGCGATTTGACTCGATCACCGAAGTTAAACAACGGTCCATGCGCACAGTCTTTGAAAGGATGACCATGCATATGACTGTCATTTAGTTACTTGCATTTTCTTACTTCTTATAAAGTAGCTTGTAGCTCGGCTAACTAAAGCGGTCTGACGCGATCATCGAAGTTAGTAACGGTTGATGCGGACAGTCTTGGGATGGGTGACCATACCATGTGACTGTCTTTTAGAAACTGGCATTTTCATCTGGGTGCTGCCGAGGATCGGATGACGCGTTTAATTGTAGGTCCAGGATCTTAGCCGTTAGACCAAGGCAGAGGCGGCTTGAAATCTCTTCAACACCAGAGCCAGGCCACTTGACTAGTCTTATACGAAGAAGAACTTCCTTGAATCGAATGTATCATAAATAAAACGTCAATGTTTTTTTTATATATTAGGACACATTTCACACACGGCTGGTTAGCCCCATACTAAACCATTTACAGTTTGTATTATGTTTGCTAACATAACTGATATACATACATACATTAATACTTTATATACATTCATATTTAACACCCAGACCGACATTCAACAAATTTAGTTCATCACAAAGATGTTGGCCGTGCCGGGAATCGAACCCGGGTCCCTCTGGTTGGCTGTCCGGCATGGTAACCATTACGCCAACGAGGTCCTCAGGTCTTCACATTGTAGGTCATTCACTGATAAGGATGATTCGGTGCAATGTTGTTATGATGTTATTATCATCAAATGATACCTGTTATCATTGATATGATAAGGGATGTATTGTTATATGAGTATTTTTATGTACACATATGTTACGCTAGTTATCATTTTCGCCGCCTTCAACAAGGTCTAAGTTAACATTGCAGATTCAATATTTTCAAAATATTTCTACTAAATTAATAAAAGTTGAGATTTTAATTTGCAATTTTATCAGTTGCTTCTTCTTCGTATGAGCTAAGTGGCCAAGCTCTGATAAAATGGTTTAGTATGGGTCTGTAAATGGTTTAGTATGGTCTAACGCAATGAGACAAGTCAAGTGCCCTGGCTCTGTTGTTGAAGAGGTTTCAAGCCGCCTCTGCCTTCGCTTAACGACTACTACAAAGACTTAACATCCTAGACCTACAATTAAGCGTGTCATCCGATTTAGTGTAGCACCCACATGAAAATGCCAGTTTCTAAAAGACAGTTTTGTGCATGGTCACCCATCCAAAGTCTGTCCGCATCGATCGTTACTTAACTTCGATGATCGCGTCAGACCGCTTTGGTTAGCTGAGCTAGTTTTAAAGCAGCCCGAAGGCCATGTCAAAGGCTTCACGACTGCTTGTACTAAGACTTACAGCCGGGACCTACAATTTAACGTGTTCTGCGACCCACGGGTTCGGTATCAGTTGCTACGACTCTTATTTTATAACAGTTGTTTTTTATGCGAAGTTACTTGCAATTATTTTTGCAAGCTTGCAAATTTTCTCGTTCAAGTACTTTGTTTAAATTTTTAATTTATTATTTTTGAAAGGAACCAATTCTAAAGCTTAACAGTCCATAAATAAAAGAGATTCGTACAAAAAACTGAAGTCTGATTTTGTTTAAATTCAAAAACTTTCGCCTTTTCTAAATTCTAATTAAATTAAAAAGACCAACCGCTTACAGATGAAGTTCCAAAAAATCCGCACGAAGCGTTTCGCTTCCACATTTATTGTGCGGACCATTAAACTATGGAACTCATTGCTGTCTTCAAGGCGAGAGTGAATCGGTTTCTTCTAGGCAAGCGCGCTCCACCCTAGAGCGCAACATCACTTAACATCAGGTGAGTTGCGATCAAGCGCTTGCCTATCCATCATAAAAAAAAAAATTGTTAAGACCGTTCGTTCATTCGTTCTTTTAGTTTCGTTCACCCTTGACCGACCACCATTCCGTTCGCCCAGTTACCCAATGCGGGTCCTAACGCCAAGGTTGTAGAGAACAGTTATCTTCTAATAAGGTATTGCAGAATGCAATTAATTTAGAAAAAAGAAATAAGTTTGGCACGCTCTGGTGCCTACGCGCACAGATTACTTGATAGTTCATTCTATTCTGTGTTACTTTATTTGTGTGGATATGCTATGTCTTAGTTAACTAGCGCCTGTAGCTCGGCTAGCTTAGGTGATCACACGCGATCATCGAAGCTAAGCAACGGTCGATGGGGACAGTGTTCAGATGTTTAACCATGCACAAGACTGTCGTTTTTCAAGTGTCATTTTCACCGTGGGCCGGATGACACCTTAAATTGTAGGTCCCGGCTGTTAGTCTTAGTACAAGCAGTCGTTAAGCCAAGTCAGAGGCTTTCGGGCGGCTTGAAAACGCCAGACACCATAGCTTGGCCACTTAGCTTATACGAAGAGGAAGAAGCTAACTAGGATCTTCTTACGTCATCTTCGAAGTTAAGCAACAGTCGATTCGATCAGGTTCAGGATTGAAATGAGGCGTTTTGAAAAGAGTTTTTTGAGAAGAGATAGAAACCTCTCGAAAGAGGAGCCTTTTGATTTCTTCAGCGACCTCAGTGACGTCAGTGACCTTTGTCTTCAGTCTAACGAAAAAACTTATTCGATATAACAATCTTTGCAAAGCAAAATTGCAGAGCCTAGAGCACCGCCGCATTGTTGCCAGTCTGTCGGTGTTCTATCGGTTGTATTTCGGCGAGTGTGCGACTGAATTACATGATATAATTCCCCCCGCCCCCTTCCACTATCGGACGAGCAGGGAAACGCCAAGGCGGCATCGGTTTACGGTTGAGGTGCCCAAGGCACAAAGAATTTTGCCTCCACTTTTGTTGTCCGTACCGCCAAACTTTGGAATTCCTTGCCGAATTCCCTGTTCCCCAATGACTACAATCTAGCGATTTTCAAGGCGAGAGTGAACCGGTTCCTTCTAGGTAAGCGCGATCCACCGTAGACCTCAATATCACTTACCATCAGGTGAATTTTGGTCAAGCGCTGACCTATACGGAGTAAAAAAATAAAATAAAAATATAGACTCATTGTCTCGAATAACCCTGTAAGGAGGCGTCTTTACATTGTCCTGTACCAAATACTTGTCCGAGGTCAGTGGCCCGCTTGAAAGTTTTTGTTTTGTTTTGTAGGACACGCCGCAAGATGGCGATGGAGTCTCGAGTTTCTAGACCAAGAGCTGAGTGATCGCTGTAATTAGGTTCTCTTTCAATTGATCTTAGTAATATAAATCTAATTTAGAGTTTGTTAAGTTTTTCTTCAGTGTTTTGTGTTTTATTTTTTTTTTTAAATACAATACAATGCACAAAGCTTCCGGTTATAAGGAAATAAAAAAAAAAATTGTATAAGTAAGTAAATATGGCATACCAAAAAGAAAAGGGCGGCTTTAGGTATTTCACGACCGAAATTTTATACACTTCCTTTATTAAGCTCCTTTTAGGTAAGCGCGCTCCACCACGCATATTTTTTTACTCTGCCGATCTGCTATATACCTCAATATCACTTTAATACCATTAGGTGAATTGTGGTCAAGCGCTGACCTATTTAGAGCAAAAAAGAAACTCGAACCTCTCTCGATCACAAATATCCACGTATAAAAAAGTTTCTTGCCCTCTCATTTAGACAATTTCAACTAAATATTATTCAAAGAACCTTTGTCAATTCCCCCGTGGCCTCTTCAAGTAAGATGCGCGCGCGCCGGCCGCCTTTCACTTCGACCACAGAATACTACACAGTGAGTATATAGGTACTAGTAAAGGGCACATCGATTGCGCTCTACTTTGCTCTGGAGGCTCTGTCTGGGCCACAGGCTGTGCTACAAATTGTACTGCATCATCATCATCATCATCTACAGTAAGTTCTGGCTCAGTGCTGGGAATAGGCCTCTCTCCTGACATGTGATACCATTTGTCATAATTCCCTTGCCAAGAGCCAATGCGGCAAGTTTGATGGGCACTTTTGGACGAGGATTTTTTATGACAAAGAAAATTATGACAAATTAACACAAGACAAGATAAAATATATAAAATAGTACACATAATAAACATTAATTTGCCACAACACAGCCTCAACTCAGCATAATGCTGGTCGCTGGAGAGCAACCAACGCTGGTCTTCCGTTGAGGCTGGCTGTGACGAATAGAATAGAATAACATTTTTTTTATAAATCGTTAATAATTTTAATGCACTTTCGCTTTTTGTATTAAGCGAAAATAATATTCTTAAGTCCTGTAAAATATTTTTTATTATAATGTTTATGCAAATAAAGCTATAAGTCGATACTTATACATAAAATAACAATTTTTTACATTGTGTATATGAAATGTATCAATAAAATATCTCGTAAATTTTGCGTAAATATATTATTTAGATCATGATGAGTCACATTTGATTAGGATATGATATAGAACGCAACAATGTTTAAAATGTTTAGTAATTTAAGAACCAATGTATTCTGTTTTGTGTACCTAATTAAAAATACATATAAATCGAGAGTTTTCGGAATATTTATTTTAAACTTGTCTTTATTCCTTTGCAAGTTAAGAGCTTAGCTAGTTACTGTGTGTAGCCTTAACTACATTGATTGAAATAGGTTTAAGACCCAACACAAAGATAAGCTAGTTTCTGTATTACCATAAAACTATAACCTATTTTTTCACTGAAGCGTGAAGAATTAACTTGATAACCGCAGAGTTTCTGTAAAATGGTATTGGTCCTTTTTAGTTAGTTATTTTACAATCATACTTTTACTTAGAAGGAGTAAAAGTATATTATTGTATTTTGCGTAGTAATATCTTATTAGCATATGGTAATAAAGATAATTGCTTTATATCAATTACTGCGTAAAATAAATATTTTTTTAGATTTTTTTTGTTGTATATTTCCGAGAAGTTTTTGCGATCACTGCAAATAATTTCTAACTTTAGTATGACATCTTGCATAAAAAAGCAAGTGTCTTGGTGAGAATAACGTCAGCTTTTCAATCATACGGCACCTGGTTTGATCCCGGCTTTACACAATAACTTGTTTTTCAAGTTATGTGTGGATTTACACTCGCTTTACGTTGAAGAAAAACATCGTTAGGAAACCGACACGTTTGACGACTGCAATGTCCGAAGACGTGTGTCATCCGCTAACCCGCACTTGGCCAGCGTGGTGGATTATGGCATATATCTCTTTCCTAGCGAGAGAAGGCCCCGAGACCAAGCAGTGGGAACGTATACAAATACAAATAATACAAATCATATTTTATATTGATAACACCTAAGTTACAAGTCAAATATAGTAAGCTGCTTATGTTTATTAAATACCTCATATTTCGGCTAGATATTCATCAAATGACTACTTACTCCAAACGTCAAAATCCATTCACCCGTGTAGGTTGTGTATACCTCGTTCGAATCCCGGCACGGCCAACATCTTTGTGCTTAGCTAAATTTGTTGGCTGTGGGTCTGGGTGTTAAATATGTGCCTACATTAAAATATGTATGTACATGTAGTACACAGCTGTGTTAGCAACCATAACACAAACAAGAAATGGTATGGGGTTAACCAGCCGTGTGTGAAAAATTTCCAAAAAAATTATGTTCTTGGTCGAAAATCATAACTCTAACTCATAAGTCGGCTAACAAGAAACCAAAGTACCTATATGATGGTTATGAATTGCGCCAGACAAGTTAACTTACTTATCAGTTCGCGTGGAAGTTAAAGTTAGTCGGGTGCTTAGTTAGACTAGTGATGTGCTCGTACTTACTACCTAAAGTATCGATAAAGAAAACTTATCGATAAATCAATGAAATTCCATCATTCTTCCATTTCTTTGTTCATAGTGCTTTATAAACAAATCTATGGGTTTTATCCACAAGCTATACCATTTATAAAGGCATTTAGTGGAACCATTTTAATCGTCCAAGTTACTATTATATTTATTTTAGTTCGCTTATTGTACCATATCTATGATTAACAATGAATCTGTACTAAATAGTTGATCATTAATATTTGCGTCCTGTTTTATGTATAATGTCTTTTATACAATATTTTTTCCTAATTAAGTTATCGATACGTACCTTGTAAGTTACAAGTACGTTGGCTGTGTTCCTTCCCTTGACAAATTCACAAGAATATGCTTTAACATGTCGGGCTAAAACCGACAAAAATATCGTAAGTGATAGGCGCTTATACAAATATTATTCAAGTTATCGATATAATAAATAGTATCCCAACCCTATTACGTGGAAAGAGCTTAGCTCCATTATTTCTAGACCATTAGCTCTTGTCAATATAGTTTGGGAGAAAGCCCAGGTTTACTATGAAGTTTAATTTTCAAGATTTTCAGAGTTTTTAAAATAAAGTACTTACTTTTATTTAATAGTAAAGTTAAGTCAAGTTTTGTTTGGTAGTAGAAGGAAATTAAGTGTATGGACAGATACATAGGGGGTAAAAAAATAAGAATCCGAGAGCGATTTTTTTTTCTTGTTTTTTCGCTAATGATAATACATTCTTATTGATTCCTAGATGGCCGCTTACCCAAAATGTTTTGGCATTTTTAATTTACACTTGTGAATATTATGCTTTGAAAGTATCTAAAATACCATAACACACATTATGAAATTAAAAAAAAATAACTAACTTTTTTTGCTCTTACTCCTGATCGATTTGTGTTTGACTACAGCTAGCCTGATGTAAAGCTGCACTGTAGTCTACGACGTGGCACGCTTACCTAGAAGATATTAATACTCATTACTCCACTTTTGAAAACCCCCGGAGAATACATCTCAGGATAAAAAGACTCAGGTAGAAACTAAATTGGAGCCAACATTTGTAATACGAGGCGAGGTAAAAACTAAATTGGATCCAACATTTGTAATAGTTTCCGAGTACATAATAATGTACATGTGACAAATAATAATGTTTACGATCGTACTAGCTGTCCAAACACAAGTATTTGAACAACGCAGGTTTGTTCCGACATATCAATTATAATTATAACGGATCGACTGCTATATTACATACCTACAAGACACGCTATAGAGGTGATACAACTTGGTCCCATACCATAAGTAGCCCACTATACGTTCCTACTGCTGGGTATCGGGGCCTTTTTTACTCGCGCTGGCCAAGTGCGAGTTGACGGATGACACACGTCTTGTGGTCCTCAAATATGTCGGTTTTTTCACGATGTTTTTCCTTCACCGTAAAGCGAGTGCAAATCCACACATAACCTGCAAAAAATGCTTATGAAAAACATTGTGATTTGTATAGGACATTGCCCCAAAATGTGAAAAATTAAATCGTGATGGTGATTCAGTGGCACACACGACTAAACTAAATTTAAAGAAGCCCCGTCTATTTTCATCTTAGGTGGCCAGAAAGAGGCGGCACGTTCTGCACTATAGTCAAAACAACTAAAATCACGTCAAATGTAGAAAATATAGGCGACTTTAGTACGCACTCACTTGTATCACCTCTAAAACTGCCTGCACATTCCATATTTGACGTGATTTTAGTTGTTTTGTCTGTGGTTCAGAACGTGCCGTCTCTTTCTGGCCACCTAAGATGAAAAGAGATCCAATAATAGTCCACGTTCAGAGGTCCCTATAGCTACTTTTTGAAAAATCTCGACACTAAAGCCAAACCACTTATTTTTTCACACACAGGTTTTTGTAAAAAACTGTAATGATTATGAGAATTATTACAGTTCTTTGCGAAAAACTGTAAAATAACTTGTGGTAGTTTAAACCAGTGTTGTAACAGCTCCATTAAAGTTCTTTTAGTTGTCGCTCGGTTGCCTAGCAACGCAGGGTAGTTTCCCCCACGCATTATGTAACCATTACTACAAGTGTGTTATCACTAAGTTCTCGTTCGACAGGTGTGTGGGGGAAGGGTTTTGGTTTTAGAAAGAAAACAATGTTTAACCCTCAAATGGACAAATTTTGTTTCACGTTTTAAAAAAATATAGGTACATATTTGTGTAAAAGACATGTATTACTGTCTAGAAAAAAATAGTAAAAAAATCTAGACATTAATTTACTATACTTTTTTTTTTGCAATAATTGCAATAATGTTAGTGTTAATTATAAACTACATTGCGCAAAATTAAAAAAAAATATATATGAAGGTAATTTTTTTGTGTGATTTTTAGTATGTTGTTTAAAAACAACATGGACAATTTAAGTGTTAAGTAATAGATGAATTTGAATTTTGATTTGATCACCGCCGATCGCATTTTGTTAGTGTTTGTTAGTGAATGTTCTTATTATGGGTGTAGTAAGGGTTGTAGCCAATGGGTTGGAACACGTTGGTGTCATGTGCACAAAATGTGCACAAAATAAATGAATACCTACATGTTTTAACCGACTTTTATAGAAATAATCGAGGGAGGGCAGTGTTAACCGAATTAATTCCGAATAAAAAGTACCCTATGTATCCGGGGTCAAGAGTATCCGTTTTTTTTTTCATTCAAATCATCATTTTTAGGTTTCCGTACATAAAAGGTAAAAATGGGACCCTATTAATATGTCTCCGATATCTGTCTGTCTGTCTCCAGGCTGTACGTATCTCAGAAACCATGATAGCTAGAAATCTCACAAGTTATAAGATAATAAACACTAAAATATAAAAATAATGAAAATATAAAGGGGGGTCAATTCAAATTCAAAACATTTATTTTCAAGTAACAAGGACTCACAATGAACAATTTTTTTCGTATTTTTCTGCTATTAATCAATAACAGTAACATATAGACGCTTTAAATTTTTACAAATATATAGATGTATGTACCTTTTGTAATATGTAAATTATTTATTACAAATAAAACACATATTTAAGAGGATACCAAGCATATACGTGTGTTTTTGTCATTTATTTAAGATAATGGTACGGAACCCTTCATTCACGAGCTCGACTCGCACTTGACCAATCATTTTAAATTTTAGTACAGTGTAAAATCTATATAACGACACCAAAGGCACTCTGCATTTTATGGCGTTATAGAGAGTGGTCGTTAAATGGAGAGAATATATCATTGTCTGGAATACAAGCTAAACCAACTAAAGCCAATTGTTTTGGACGCTTTAGAGAGTTTGTCGTTAAATCGAGTGACGTTACATATAGTTTACACTGTACTTCAATTCTGAATACTCGATTTAACGACTAACTCTCTAAAGCGTCGAAATCAATTGGAGTTGGTTTAGTTTGTATTCCATACAATGATACATTCTCCCCATACGACCACTCTCTATAACGCCATCAAATGCTCAGTCCCTTCAGTGTCGTTATATAGAGTTTACACTGTATCTTCAGCGACTCCTCAAGACTTACTATAACCATAAGGAACAGAAGCTGCTATCTCCTAAACGAGAATGTTATCTATATTTAGCCATCGTCTTGTCGGTTTGTTTGTCCGTCTGCTACCGTTCACACGCACATGTGAATGTGGAGGGTTAGCAGAAAAAACTTGATAATAGTTTTATATTACAAAGGCGAAAAATAAAGCGTCTATATTATATAGACAACTAGCTGACCCGGCAAACGTTGTTTTACCTCACTCAGGAGTATGAAAAATAGATAGTAGCCGATTCTCAGACCTACTGAATACGCATATAAAATTGGTAAAAACTAAATTGGTAAAAATCGGTCAAGCCGTTTCGGAGGAGTACGGTAACTAACATTGTGACATGAAAATTTTATATGTAAGATTTATTATCAGTACCTTTTTTAAAAGTAGCAAAAAAAGGTTAGTTTGATTCCAATGAAAATGTAAGAAAAATTACAACTACAATAAACAATTAAGAAACTAAGCATTCAGCCATCCAACGTGGCAATGCTGCCAGCATTTTAGTCACCTTTGCCTCTTCCCCTGGTCTTATTTAGGTTTAGTCTAGTTAAGTTTAATTTAATTTATTTTACAAAAGAATGCCATACAACAAACAAAGCTAACACAAATCGATTACTACTTAATTTACTTTTCGGTATTTTAAGCTTACATATTTTTATCAATTTCTTTTAATACGCTTATCGTATATAATTAATCAGTATTTATATTAAATTTTAAAAAGCATTTACAAATTAACTCAATTATTTTCAATATATTTAGCAAAAAAATATTAAGTTGATAATAATGACATGTTTCTGCGCACCGTACAGTGTCAAGTATGGATCGATGCGCGCACGCATCCGCCCACTACAGAAATAGCGGCGCATCTCACAAACTGCACGGTTTCACATTAATAAGCATTTTTATTGACTCTCAAAGGGTTTAAATGCTTTTGTCCCAATTATCTCAAGAAAAAATATCAAATAGGAAATTTTTTATCGTATTCATTTATGTATGTCTCTTCACTATTAAGTTTTGTACATTAAATATTAAATATTATATTTATAATAAAAAAAATCTAAAAGCTAGCGTGGCACTGGCAGCAAAGCAAGGCCCAAGGCTACCGGCGGTAGGAGCTACAGGGACAGGAACCTCCGGACTATGCGCGCCGTGTCGAGTGACTGCCTTCTGTATCCGACCCTTGATCCATCCATCTAGCGAGAGCCTCGCGAGACGTTGCCTCAGCCTCTTTATTGTTATTATTTTTTTTAATAAATATGATTACTAGTTAGATCTGCGGTGCTGCGCGCGTCAATCCGGGATAAAAGTGCCCTATGGGTTAATCCAGCTTCTAAGCTATCCCTGTGCTAATTTTCAACAAAATCGGTCGAGCAAGCATAAAAGATTAACCGATATTACTTTTATGTACGTACATACATACATCCATCTATGGTCACACACTTTAGCATATTTTTTTTTGTTTACACTGTGTACATTTATTTGATTATGACATTTAATATCTACTAGCGACTTGTAAATGAAACATTTTACCAATAAAATTGTTTGTCCGTTTATAATCATTAATAATATTAAAAGTATTTTTAAACACATTTTTTCTCGTATTTTAACAGATTTCTTCAACACAAAGGTTCATTACTTCAAACACCTACTCATCAAACCAAAACAGTATTATAATAAAATTATTTAATTCTTTAATAAATAGAAATATGAGCACGATTTTTTTTCATGATACGTAAAGCTTTTTTACCGCTCAAACACAACCTTATTAAAATCTCCAGGCCACCACGAAACGAGGCTATTTTCCTGTTTTTAAAGTAACGTATTTTTTATTTTGACCTTAAATTTATGCCTTCATCTTTCATAAGCTTGCCCAGTTTTAGTAGACCCTTAATAAATTACGTATATTAGAAACCCGTTGGACGTATATCCAACGTTTTTAAGTAAGTGTGACCGTTTGTTTCGTGTAAATATACGTATATTAGGTATCTGGTTTTCTTGGATACCGGAATATGGATGTGTCCATGGAATTAATACAATTCTTACGCTTACACATTACTATAGTAATTATTTATTAGTAGCTATATTAGTCATTTACATTTTGACATGTCAATTTGTAATTATAAATTAATTACTATGACTTTAATTGCAACATCCTGGGTCATTGCTTCGTTTACCACCCTTTTACATTAAAAAATTAGAAAGAAGATAAAGGTTTATCTTTTCATGTGTATTGCGTACAAGGATGGATATAGAAGGATTATATTCTATTAGTTATATTCTATTTAGTTGTCCTGGAATTTCAATCTAGGTCGTCCTTTATAGCGCATCCGTAATCTAGACTGAGCGGATCGAATACAATAAAAATATCTTTGGTACCTTTCAAGTAATTTTAAAGATATTTTTGACGCCGCACGAGCAATTCATTTATCCCTAACACTCCAGGGTGTTCGACCATCGAACAAAAAATATTAAACTGTACAAAATAAAATGTAAAGCCACGTTCCAGGCCAATCTGGCCGTATCATCTTACGTAACCCACCTTGCTCCTATAAAATAAAAAGCTGACCCATCTTTTCTTTTTTTGTTACAGTGTGAACGAGACAGCCGACTAAAAACCATAAGTGCGAGCGAGAGGCAAGAGTGTCCAGTCAAAAACCGGATTCGAAAAGGCTTCAAAGTGTTTTTTAACTCGTAGATCGTGGTTTAGTGATGTTAGACACTCTTTAAGTGCAGTGGTAAAAGTTTGTGAAATAATTTTCAAGATGGCTGCTTTTCCCGCGCTTTTTGGATTGCTCATGGCCGCTTTAGTGACAGGTAAGGTTTTAATACGTTTTTTTTTGCCTTACATACCTGTTGATCATTAAGCGCCATTTAAAAAGTAATATAATTATAATGAGCAAATATTATTTACTGTACTGCTATAAAATAAGAAAAGGAACTTAACTTTTATTTCTTTATACTGCTGGCTTTTATTGGACAAAAGTTCTGGATTTTCATATATATTCCACAACTCAAATTATTACACTAATTATTTAAACCTTCAAAAAAAAATGGTTGGTCGCTTTTATCGATAAGGTTGCCAGTAAATTGATTTGTAAAATTGTCTTATATGTGTCCGTACATGTTTACTTAGCGCTAGGGTTAGTATATTATTGCAATAAATTGGTTGACATTGACATTCGTTATTAAAAAAGTATGTCCAACTGAGGTTAAGTGTTTAGCCTCAGTTGTTCCCGCACCGTTAGTTACATAAATGACATACCGCATTTTTAGAACAGACAGACAACACAATTACTTACGATACTTTATGACACAAATACTTTACCTTCTAGATATCTAGTTTATCAATATCACGTGACTCCGTTCAGTTATTTTTAAAGTGTATTTTTACGAGATTCCCTCGTAACGTTCGGCCTCAGTCATCGCCAGTGGTCGGGTAAACATTGTCTTCCGCCCGACTTTGGCCGGGATTGTATAATTTGTATACAATGCGGTGTAACGGTTTTGGAGATCCTTGGATAGACACAGCAAGCATGATAGCAAGATGATCAATTTAGAAATAATATAAGCTATAGGTTAAATTGTTAAATTACTTAGTACTTAAGATTACCCCTTTTTAACCGACTTCAAAAAAGGAGGAGGTTATATATTCGACTGTATGTTTTTTTTTTGTATGTTTACAAGAACAAATTAATGTTTGTTAAAAAAAAACTATTTTTAATTGTCTTTCTTTGCTGGCACCGACTCCAAGAATACAGGATTAATACAAATTTAAAATAGTTTTTTTATAAGTACATGAAATAAACTCTTCTATTCTATTTATATAATCTTGATTTGATGTAGGCTTAAAATTATTTTTCCCTTTTTAGTTGTGTTTTTGAAGTCGGTTGTTTGTTTTTTAAAACAATTTTATTTATATGTATATCTGAACCTTCCTTATTACTAAGTTTATACTAACATGCTGTGTACTCTTTTTTGGATTGCAGACTTGTTTTTGTTCTTTGTAGTTTAGTAAAGTTAAAATGAATGTTTGTAATCTGTCTGAGTGATAAATAAATAAATAGCATAAGCAACCAGTGTTTCCACTACTGACACTCGGGGCTTTTTCTCACGAGGAGAGAGAAATAGATAATATAGCTACTATGTCAACTGACAGAAACAAAAAGACGCGTCTAACTTTATTAGCTCCCAATCGGTATTGTGTTGTGGATCTATATATTAAGTTAAACTAACATTTAGTATTTAGTGGGAACGTATATTAAACAAAATGAATGAAAGAATGAATGTCATTATTTTCCAATAGGGGCCCGTCCATTTCACGTGCCGTTTATTTTTTTAAACTTTTTTGTATTATAAATTCATTTTTGGTTCCTACAGAACCCAGAATGAATATATCTCTGTAACGCACCTGACAGACAAACATAACATCTTACTCACAGTATAAACAGTGATAAACAAACCGAACTTTGTTATGTCTGGAGGGAGTATTGAAGTTCAAGGTGCCTCGTCCACGTGTATACTTATACATATAGTTTGTAGGTGTGTAAGAATGAATGAATTATGTAGCGAGGAATAACACAGCTCTACAAAAAACACTTTTTTTTTATTAATATTTAGTTAATAATTTAAAATAAATTAAAAACTAAAAACAGAACCACTAATAAAACTAATTTATTAGCCCACTCCGGACAGAACACGATGGAAAGGTTAACCTACCTATAATGCTCTTGGCATGGTCGTGTTGTATAACTTGTTATTTTTTGTTGTGTCCTGGATAATGTCGCAAATTTTAATTTTAAGTGCCCAGATTCCTAATAAATACATAAAAGTACTCAATGTGCTCGTATTTGAATTTGATTCTTACAAATACTTTTTAATTGATAGTTAAAATTAAATTTACTAGTTAAAAAAACTGAGCCCATTTTACAAAATCATTGATAGTTTCATTTTTTTTAAACATAATAGGCTTGCGCTTGACCACAACTCACCTGATGTTAAGTGATATTGCAGTCTAAGATGAAGCGCGCTTGCCTAGAAGAAACCGGTTCACTTTCGCCTTGAAGACAGTAAGGTTGTAGTTGAGTGGGAACAGGGATTCCGGCAAGGAGTTCCACAGTTTGGCCGTCCGTACTATAAACGTGGAAGCGAATCGTTTAGTACGTATTGTATTGTGTTCATAAATATACCCAAAATCATTATCGTATCTAGGGCAACAAAACCACTTTAAACCAGTGTAAGGTATCTGATTTTCATTATAAAAAACAAAATCCTTAATATTATACATGCGAAAGTTTATGCGTAAGTAAGTGTGTATGTTTGTTACTCCTTCACGTTTCAACGGTTGGACCGATATGGTTGAGATTTACTATGGAGATAGCTTTGTGCTTATCCAAATTTGTTGGCTGTTGGTCTGGGTGTTAAATATGTATTTATATATAATATGTATGTATGTATATGTAGTATATCAGTTGTGTTAGCAACCATAATACGAACTAGAAATGGTTCAGTATGGGGCTAACCAGCCGTGTGTGTAATGTGTCCTAAAAAGCTTAGTCCTTGGATTAATACATAGGCTCCTTTTTATCCCGGATTAACTTTTTTAGTCCCGGATTAACGTGGGTAGCGCGGGGCGCAGTCAGTAAAAAATAATTACCACAGGAAATGCCACTTTCGTGGGAGAAAAAAATCTGATATTTTCTAACGCAATAGTGGCATAGAGTTCTAGAATGTGATACAGCTATAAAATATGAGTCACACGCTGTAGGTCACTAGATATGACTCAAAGTGACTCAACTAGCTCCGAGATAATCACTGGATGCATTACTGCTGGTTATTAGATATGATTTCAACAAATGACCAATAACAAAATGTTATATTTATGTGGTTTTGCAAAAAAACCCACATAAATATGTGGGTACACAAAGTGCCCAGTCAAAGTCAAAGAATTTATTGCAATATTATGACACTTTACAGTTACATAAACCCATAGGGCATTGCAATTATTTACTGGAGATGAGCAACCCTTATAATTCATTTGATTTTTTTAATGTTCCGTCATTTAAAAAGTCTTCTATTTTATAATAACTTTTTGATATGAGTAAGTTTTTTAAGTTTGTCAGAAAAGTTTTGATATTATCGATACGCTTTAGGTCTTCTGGTAATTTGTTAAATATTTTAATAGCCATAGAATGTGGACCCGAGCTCTGCATTCCTAATCTACGCCTTGGTAGGTACTTGCAAATTGTATTTATGTTTTAGTACGTGTTTGCGCGGTATATCTGCTAGTTTTTTGGAACATATACGGATATTTTTTAGTAGTATGTACCCATTAAAAGTTACGTAGTAACTATTTAATAATCTGTGGTAAATTAGGGTTCCAAAGCACGAACACGAAAAATTTTCTTTAATTCTTAAAAATTTACAATTTTGAAATTAATAATGGTGCTATTTAGGCATCTTACCCGCGGACGCTGACTTAGGTTTAATTTACTATTTGTAAGGTTTTTTTTCACTATTGTGTAGTTATAAGATACTGGATATTATTTTTAAATTGTTTTGTAACAATGTTACTACTCAGAATGGAATAAAGTTTATTTATATAAAAAAAAATGGTGTGCTTCTGAAAACTTTAAGGCTATTAAAACAGATTTATCTTTTTTTATAGGATAACTAGCTGATCCGACAAAAGTTGTTTTGCCTTATAAATTATTTCTATTAATTTTTATAAATATTTAGGGGTGAATCACTTTATGAAAAATAGATAGTAGTCTATTCTCAGACATAGTGAATTCGCATATAAAATTTGGTAAAATAGGCCAAGAACTTTCGGAGGAGTATGGTAACTAACATTGTGATATGGACATTTTATATAGTATTAGAAGATATCGATAGAGCTTATAGTTTCTATGATATTTTTTTCTTCAAATATCTATTGCTGCGGTTCAGACGCGTCACTTAAATATGTTTGCCGTGGCTGACTCGGTAAAACATCGCCTTTATTAGCCGTTAGTGTAGTTTCGTCGAAAATTGGCAATACTGTTGCATTCTTCTTGCACAAAGGCCGAATGATTCAGCCAATTTACTGCAGTACTGCAGCTTTGTGACGACGCCATTTGCATTATGACTCATCGGCTTCGGTGCTATTTAATACAGGGTTAGCGGCAAGTTCCTTTTAATGACGGCTTCATTAGTTTTTTTTTTAAATGACGTTTGACCGCAGTTTGCCTCATATTAAGCTTTACTGTGGTCTAAGATGTAACACTCTTCCTCTTTGGGTTTTGGCAAGGTTTTTAGGAACCACAGACATAACACCTTTGTCAGTTTACGAAGCATGCTATAATGGTAGAAATTTAACCATGGTAGAAACAGTGTTTTTTAAAAAGGAAAGTTAGTAGTAATATTTGAATAAATAATATTCTTTATTACTAACGTGTTTATTTATTGATGACAAAGCTTAAAACACTCATTTTATGCTCTTGCTTTCGTACTTTTACTTGATACTTTTATACTAGACACAGAAAATAAAAAAAAAATATTTTGTAACATGTCTAGTCTGTCACAGATCGCGGATGACAAGGATTAGGTGGCAAAAGTACAAAAAAATTCAAAACAAATTACTCCATTTCCTAAAATCGGGTATTTGCATCAAATACAAATACAAATACAAACGGGAACGGGAAATTTGTTGTTGGAAAGGTTTTCGAAAAACATAGACTGCAAATCCGAATAAAATGTCAAAAGTTTCCGATTCTGATTTTATCTATATAAGAATTGATTCGAAGAAACGTTACCTTTCGAAGAAAATTGTCGGATGCATTCGAAGATTATCTGAATAGCCTTGCAGGTCTCAAAAAGTTTTGCGTCACATTTATAACTAGTAGCTGTGTATAGTGCTATGAGTGATTCTATTTCGCAATATTTTTTACTAACCAGTTGTTACCCGCAGAGCACCGAAATTAGTTAAACATCCTGTTTTTATAGAAATCGGCTCATCGATTTTTGAGAGTGAAGATGTAAATAAAACACACAAACTCACACCAAATTTATTTTGTTGAATTTATTTGGTTAATTGTTAATAAAATGTTTAATCTGTTAAAACCTATATTATCCTTCCATCTATGGTTAAAACAGGAGAACTAAAGATAAATTGACTATGGTGTATTTTTTACACCATTTGAATATCTGTGTCAAACAACAGTTAACATCAGAAGGCAAGGAAACAAAGTCGTTAAAGAAAATTCCGAGAGAAATCTTTCGCGAAGTTTTTTCGCGCCAAATAAAAATAAAAGTGGAAATTTCAGCAGTCGACTTGGTGCTCAATTTTCTGTACTATTTAAATGGCTACCGTTTGTCTCCTGCCTCTTTTCGTGTTTGTTTCCACTGTCTTCCGGCATACTGTCTTCTTCTTCTTCTTCGTATGAGTTAAGTGGCCAAGCTCTGCCAGGCTTAAGAATTTTTCAAAGGCCTCTTAACGATTGCTTGTACTAAGACTAACATCCGGGACCTATAATTTAACGTGTCATCCGACCCACGGCAACGGCTAGATGAAAAGGCCACTTTAAAAACGACAGTCTGGTGCATGGTCACCCATCCATACACTGTCTGCATCGACCGTTGCTTAGCTTCGATGATCGCATCAGATCACCTTATTAGCTAGACGTGATTCTGTATATGAAAATGTTAGTTTACGTTCCTGTACGACAAATGGTCAAATTAAAAATCACTTATAGCTAGCGTCATTACTATTGACGATATTGGTAAATATATTTGTGAAAATAAAATAAAATTACTAAAATGAGATAGAGAGAGATTAAGATTCTGTCAGTTGCACTGTCATGAACTCATTCGGGGAACGGAATGGATTATTTACCAAAAAAATAATTTCTCTCAAAACTTGACATCCGGCAGTTCTATTATTGATAATTATTACGGTAGGGTAGGATAGTACAACGCAAACTCACCGTTACGTGTCTCCCCGTGCGATTTTCGCAAGAATTCCTCACGTACAGTTCACACTCCACTAAATAGGTATTAGTTTTAGGAAAAAACGCCGATAAATGTAGAAAATTATTGTTGCACAAGTTTTTGTGATATCGACTAGGTACGTGCTCCGAATTGGTTCGATTTTTGCACGGAGTCGGTGCAGTGCAGGGTATTTGGGTGTAGCAAACTTTTTGGTCAACCTAGTTTGTCTAATAGGAATGTTTTTCTCACAGTTGAAATCTAAACTCATAGTTTTGGTTTTTGTACAAACTTATGAATGAAAAGCTGTTGATAAACTCATGTTTTATAATATTTATTTAAACCACATTACACATGTCAAGCAAGCGGCAACTTTTGCTTAAAAATGTGTACAAAATATGTTATTTAAAAAATATGTAAGCAATAGAATAAAGGAGCATAAGAAGAAGAAAGCATAGCAAACATTAAACCAAAAACAAAACTTAACGCTACCAACATAAGAATAATATTTGTGTTGCCATATTAATCTAACAGTTTTCCTACAGAATTTGGTTTTACCCGTTGGTCTAACATTTTACGCCGAAACATCTGTGTTGAAAAAAATCTTTAGACGAATATATATAGGCGAATTATTCTATATATAATATATATATAATATCTAATATATATAGAAAAAAGCTGGTTTAAAAAACTTAACTATTGCTATTGACTTAGGCGTTACTTTGCGGAAATCTGTTATAGATAGAAGAAAAATTGAAATATTTAGTGTAGGTACCTACTTCCGCTGTGAACACACACCGGAAGCACACTAAATATTTAATTTTTTTCTTCTATTTTTTTTGCTCTAATTTATAACTCTGATTGGTACCAAAGTGGTTTTTAGGCGGTACTTTAGACTGTAAGCTATTTTTTTAGTTTTTTTTTTACTATTTACGATTTATAGAAAAAAAAACACTGTAATTAAAGATTCTGCCCTTATGCCTTCTGCCTTAATAAAAAGATATTAATACACACAAAAACTGCTCCTTAGCTATCTGTACGACACGATAAAAAAAGTTGCACACTAGAGTCTTGCAACTTTTTACAGCCGTCAGATTTAGCATAAAGCCACAAACATGGCGGTCCGCCGCGACCTTTGAATGCGAACTAACAGCCCTGTTTACCATAACACGCATTGTCACAGCTTTGTTATTCAACCATTCGCAATGACAAATCGTTGTTGACCACACAACAGTTAGTGTTAGCAAACTGCGTCCACCGAGTTTGCTGGTAGGGTAATCATTCAGTACTACCGAACCGAACCTGGAACCTTCTGATTGGCAAGCCCACATGGTAACCATTACGCCAACGAGGTCGTCAAACTTGAGGCTTGTTAGCCATTTACAAGAGTACTACTTATACTCGTACTAGTAATAGTTCCAGGAAAAACACGATTAATAAATTTAGTTGAAAAGCACTCTCTAGTTTTTTCGCGAAGAAAAGAAAGCCTCAGAGTAAAGAAACACTTAACCAGTTCTCCAAGCACTAGGTTTTTTGTATGAGCTAAACTATACGCTAGCAAATATACTCGCATGATTTTAACAAACCAATTGGCTCAATTCTGCGAGAAATAAATCCACGCGTCGGTATTTTCATCAGGACGCCATTGTTGGGATTAGGGATGGGAAATGTCGATAAAAATAAAGTTAGAATTAAAATAAATCTAATATTTGTTATGAAATAAAATACGTCTACTACCTTCTACCTTCTACCGCCGCAGGTGTGGAACCTGGTATATAATCAGAAATATACATAATATGATTATATTAATTTGTAATTATTGACTATACAAAATAAATGACAAATATTTTAAATGTAAGTCATATAACAGTACGCACAAAAAAACCAAATTATAAATTTTGAGTAAATATTGTACATAAATGAACATTAATGTAAAAATAAGTAGGTATAAAATTAATGCAAGGCCTATGTTACAGTCATTCCAAATTTGATCCAAATCTGATTAACATAAAGTGATGAAATGATGACTCAAACTGTTTCTTAGTCATTTTATTTAAATCTTATTTGTAGAATAAAAACATTCTTATTTATGGTAAAAAAAGATACATATCATAAAACTTACTCAGGTATAACACTACTTACCAACCACTTACTTACTAGAAACAGCTTCGATCATCATATTGTGAAAGTTGGTTAGCTTATTAAACATTTCACGCTATAACTTTCTCTCTGTCTAGTTCCTAAGAAATAACCTTCGCAATGTTTTACGAAACACATACTCTCATCAGATAATCTGAAACTATCTTGTAGACTTTTGCAGTTATGTAATAAAGCTTAATCATTATTATTGATTAAACGAACGTACCTAAATGAAGTTCGGTCAGAATTATGCTCTGGCTTCATTGGAGGCGATAAAGGTTTACCAGTTTGTAGGCGTGCTTCCACGTCCGATCTCTACACAGATGTTTAAGAGACCTCATTTTTGAGAAATCAAAGATATTTTGTTCTAAATTCGAATTTCAAAAATTGCGATCGTCTTTATCATAAAAGTCTAATAGTCTGTCAGTCTTTGTAAAGGTCGTAAAGATGGAGTAAAAACTAATTAAAAATTACGTGTGTTGTATGTGAGCCCCCCTCAAATATATATTATATTAATATTTTATGAATTAAAATGGTAGTTCATGTAAATATTATATATTTTGTAAAAAAAAGTGTCTAACAGCTACCGTTATTGATACATAGCAAAAACTCGTGTATTTTATTGGGTCCCATTTTTACCTTTTAGATCCTCCTCCTTCCCTTCCTCTAGTCGGTAGCTCAGTGCTGAGCATCGTGATGACCCCGACCCGCCACCTTATACCTTTTAGATACGGAACCGTAAAACTTTTTTGGAAATATCAACTTAGAGAAGAAAAAAAAAATTTTTCGCCGTGATTTTGGTGATTTTAAGACTCATCAGATAACCTGAACCTATCTTACACACTTTCGCAGTTACCTAATAAAGCTTACTAATTATTCTCGGTCAAATTACGGCGTAAGCCTCAATGCTGTCTGTTTCCCACAAAAACTCGTCTATGCATGGAAATAATTACACTAACCCAGATGTTTACGTCACAACCACACCGGCGAAACACCGTTATATCATTGTAGCCAAACGTTTACAAAAAAAAAACTGTTTTTTTGTCGGTAACAACAATAGAAACATCATTTAGAGCTCATCAAGGTAAATGAACTGCTGTACTCCAATCGGAGATATTAAAGACGGAGTGGACGAAATTATAGACTGTATACCTAGTATTCTTATTTTCAAACTCAGTTTAATTTGTTTTTGATAGTGTGTTTAAAATTTTATTAAATAAATAAATGAATATTAGGACACATTTCACACACGGCTGGTTAAACCCATACTGAACCATTTCTAGTTTTTGTTATGGTAGCTAACACAACTGATATACTACATATACATACAATACATATTTTATATAGATACATATTTAACACCCAGACCCACAGCCAACAAATTTAGTTAAGCACAAAGATGTTATCTGGGCGGGGAATCGAACCCGAAACCTGCTGATTGGCAGTCCGGCATGGTAACCATTAGATAGATTATATATCATATTACACGTTAGATAGATTATATACCATAGATTATAGTATCATTTAGGGATAACAATGTGTATTTTCTTTTAAAAAACGTATTTTGCATGTCACTAATTGACAATATTAAATTAAAGCGTTCGATCCTTGAAGCGGTACTAGTCTAGTCACTGGTGTGCTTAGAAAAAGAATCTGTTCTACTAATTAGAGACTTCAGTTTTGTACTCTGAGCGGTCTGTCTTATTTCTTAGTCGAGTGATGGTCTTAGCTGTCACCAATTTCGGTCGCTAATATCTGGTTTACACTTTACACGGGCTTGTGACCAAACCACAGAGGAAACTGGCCATTTCCAACCATCGTACCATATTAAATTACTTGTATTATAAATCTACTTAATTCGACATTTACTTATAAATAGGTAATTTGCCTGTTATTTGGAAAGCAGTTTTTTTGTGGCTTATGTCTTTTTATTAAAAGTTTTGCTTATTTTTTTTTTACAATAAACGGGGCTTGCGCTTCACCGCAACTCAGCAATGCTATGTTGCATTTTAGCACAAGTTAATTAATAACATGTACAGTGTAAACTCTATATAACGACACTGAAGGGACTGTGCTTTTTATGGCGTTATAGACAGTGGTCGTAAAATGGAATGAAAGTATCATTGTATGGAATAGAAGCTTAACCAACTAAAGCCTATTGATTTCGACGTTTAGAGAGTTCGTCGTTAAATCGAGTGACGTTACATGGAGTTTACTCTGTATATTAATTTCTACTAGGTACAATCCGACACCTAGATCCTAATTAGAGTAACAGTGTACCTGCTCCAAGAAAATTAATACAAACGCAAATACAGACTTTTATGAAAAAAAAAAGAAAATTAAATAAATATCATGATTTGCTAGGGAATAAATACCTCTTGCAATTTGACAGCTTCAAATTCGTACTTATTCTTAAAATGACTCTTAATGCTATGTTTAAATTACTTTTAAAGTTAGACAAGCAAAAAATGTAACGACTTAATCTGCTCTGCTTCTGCTCGATTGTAGTTTCAAAATTATTAGTTTTACTTTTTTGTGGAACCGGTTGCGCAAAGTCACCTGAAAGTCAATGATTTGCAATGCTTGAAATGTGTAGTATAATTTTAGATTTTAATACCTATAAGCAGTTTTTTTGCTGAGTTCATTCACATTTGCGTATGAAACTAACTGGTTTCGAAGGTGGTTTTATTTTCACAAAGTTCTTTTTTCGCAAAATGAAATGAGTGTTGTCATTGTTTGCAACAAAGCAGATTTGAATTTCCTGTTTATATATTTTAATTAGTTTTTAGTGTTCTGTATCTGAAAGGTAAAAACGGGACCATATTACTAAGCTTCCGTCGTCTATCTCTTTCCAGGCTGTATCTCAGAAACCGAGTATATGTATTTCCCGTGCCGCTATAACAACAAATACTAAAAATAAAAAATATTAAGGGGACCCCCTTGCAATAAACGTGTTTTTTTTCGTAGTTTTCTTGCTGTATATTAATAAAAGTAGCTGCATCTTACAATTTTCACAAAATATATAAATGTATAATAACCATCTAATTAAATGATTAAATTAAATTAAAATAAGTAATCGGGATGTCCCCATACAACAAAGGTACGGAAACCTTCATGCGCTAGCCCAACTCGTAATATTTGCAAAAATTATCGATAAAATCTCGTATGCCAATCACCATGCCATCCCTAGTAAATCATGTTCGCCTCAAAATTCGATTATGAAATTCCAAGTTGAACAAGTGAACAGTAAGCTACATTGTACTTAGCTAACTTAGACATCGGGCCAAGTTAGCTAACTTACTCCTAACTTAGTCCTCGGTTAATTTCTGCACGAACTTTGATTTCTGAATTTCATATTGCACTTGTCATTTCCCACGCTACTTTCTATTGATTGTATTTGTTTGTATTTAAATTGATAGAAAGATTGACTGAGTTGACGTGGTAGGTGCGGTCTCATTATGGATGGGTGTTCAGAAAGTGCTAGAAAGCTTCTTTCGGTCGGATGATATTTGTGAAATTTTAGATACAGGTTTTATTACAGTATTTTTGTCTTTATCATCTATATTTATATTTCTATACCTTCACCTTCCTTCTATCCATATTTATATTTATCAACCTTCTCCATTTTCCTTCTTCTTATTTTAGTTATATTTATCTCTATTTTTTATCTAAAAACTGGACACTAGAGCCTAGGCATTGACTAGCTGCTCATGCAAAGAAGTTGCTAGTGAGATTGAAAATTTATTGTACACAAAATACAGGAAACAATTTAAGTTAAAAGAAAAACTTAGATTAAAAAAAGTGTGCCACGATTCGCAATCTTATCGCTTAAAACGGTCTCTTCCAAGCAATTTGCATTAATTACCAATAACATTTTTTTTTTAATATAAGGACACATTCACACACGGCTGGTTAACCCCATACTGAACCATTTCTAGCTCGTTCTATGGTTGCTAACACAACTGATATACTACATAAAAATACATACATATTATACATAAATACATATTTAACACCCAGACCCACAGCCAACAAATTTAGTTAAGCACAAAGATGTTGCCCGGGCCGGGAATCGAACCCGGAACCTTCTAACAGAAGTAGTAGCCTTCTTGCAGTCCGGCATGGTAACCTTTACGCCAACAAGGTCGTCAATTATGCAGCACACTACACGTACCCTCTACTGGGACTCGAGGCCGTCTCTAGCAAGGAGAGATTAATACATACGAGAGTAAATCCAACACACCGATTAGTAAATTTAGTTGGGTGAGCACTAAGTGAGCAGGTATAGTGCTCGCCCGACAGGCACAGGTAGTTAGTAATAATGCCAGTCAGACTCAGCTGCAGCCACGGGCGTATTAGCACATAGTTGCTGCGATGCAGGGTTGCCATTAACTAACTGAGAGAGGTTAAAAAAAAAACAAATCAAAATTATGTTTGTGGAGGCCGGCCGCATTGCAGCTGTATGAAGAACTCGCCAAACGGCTGGTGGAGGTTTCAAGATTTTTTTTTCGGTCAGAAACTAAGCATTGCGCTCCAACGTGGCAATGATGCTAGCTAGCATTTTAGGCAACTTTGCCTCTACCGCTGGTTTTAGGGTTCTAGTTAAGTTTTAGATCAAGTCTTTAATTTAATTGATTTAGAAAAGAATTCGTTTATGATTGAATAAAAGATTCTTAAGAATTTAAAAAGGTTTTGATATGTTTAAAGTTATTACAGATCAGTCGGGTTTGCGGCCGCGGACTTAGTCGGCCATTTTGGTTGTCACAAAATGGCGGAAGATAAAATTATTCACAACTCCGCCAATATAAGCACAGTGTAATGAAAGAACTCGACTAGCAGAATGTTTACAACTCCTTTATTTCAAATCAAAGACGATTTTAAATTACACTTGTTGAACATATTTAATGTACACTTGGTAGTGATGGGGTAGTTTTCGTCGAATCACTAGTGACGTACGCATTCAGGTGCTGTTCTAACGAACGCCACATAGACATTAAACCGTCGGTCAAAAATGTACTAGATTTAAGATGATGTCCCTAAAAACGGCAAGGAAAATAAGACCACAAGTTAGAGTGTGGTCTTATTTGAGTTTGAGGAATTTAAGCGTTATTAGTATAGTAATACAGTTGAATTTTCAAGCGCTCACTGCGTACGGCCATAAAATTTTATAGCTGTTATCGCGGAGCAAGATACGAGTAGCTTATGTTTATTACGGCACTAGTCGAAACTCAAGATACAGTGGTAAAGTGACATGAATTGAAATATTTTTGTAATGTAGTATATTGTAATAGATACAACAGTATAGTAAGCTCATGACATTTTTTTGAGCTGTGTTTGTATGCAACACAGAATCTGGTATATATTTGATCGAAGCATTAAACACTGACCTGAAACTGCCAAAATCACATCGACTCATCCCAAATCATTGTATAACGTATTCTGATGGTCTATTTACATCCAAAAAGCGTCAGATATCAAGAATTCACCCCCATCCGATGTGACGCACGTGGGTGTCAGCCCTGACGTGTCACGTGCAGGGTTTGGGGAGGATTGGAAAGCTTGTTTAGAAGAAAAGTCACGCCTAGTAGGTTTAAATGTATGAGCATAATTCTAAGACTTCGTTAGTTTTTATAATACATATTTATACAAATAAGTAAATTTTTTTGGTTTGTTCTGGCTGAACAATTTCTTATGCATATTCTCTATTTGTTTGCATCGGTCAATTAAATACCTCATGCCGTATATATGTACCGCATTATTTTATGCCTCATAATATACAAATATACATACATATAATAAACATACTCTAAGTATATTTCTATGATGATCTTTTTGGTAAACTATAAAAGTTTCACAATTTCAGATACAACATTGGTTTGGTTAAGTTTAACACATATTTTCATAAAAGACTGCGCAGTTTGAAATAGTAAACTTTTCCAGTTGCTTGCATGTAACAGCACACATACAAACAACTAGAAAATTCCGCTCTTCACACAATAAAAAAACATATCGCTAGAGCACACTTTTCTATCTGTACAAACTTTGAACAAAATACCTATCTAAACTAACTAATTTTATAATACAAGTTTATTTATTTATAAAATGTTTACGTATTTATTTTGTACCCTAATAATATTTTATTTTATTAAGCATTACAAAATTCCTCCAATTCGCTTATGTGACTCAATTACACTGTATTACTTATAAAATTTCCATTACTTAAACTAAATTACTTCACTTCATTGGTTTCTAAATGGATCATTTTATACACATATTATATACACCTCTATGCGTAATAATGCTTAATACCATTCTATCTAAAACTAAAACACAAATCAACACGTCTATCAAAAACTAAATGTTTAGATAGTATATCGCAACCGCATGGTTTTCGCGCAAATTTTGGGTTTTCAAAAACCGCCTGTTTCCGGTCTATCTGTTATTGTAATTCCCATAGAATTCCGTGGCATTTCTATACACGTACGTGGCACAGATTAAATAACAGTTACTTGCTAGAATGAACTAGATTTCTATAAGGTCATGTCAGAATTAAGATGAAATCCCCTACGATTTTTTTATAGAAATCATTTGAAGTTATCAGTGTAGATATACAAAGAGGCAACTCGGCTGGCATTGTGGTTACTCTTTCCAGTGGCACTGAGTTTTTAGATTAGACTTAGTTCAGTCTTCTTGGGTAACTTTGACATTCAGGGTAAGATTGGCAAGCGGAGCGAACTTTCAATTTATATTTTTTTGCGGTGGTAATACTCATAGATAGCGTAGACTGTTATAAAATTATGATGTAAACTATCTTCGTAAACTAACTAACTAACTTCTTCGTTCTATCTAGATATAAAACTTTAAAAAGTATTCCTTGTAATATATTGCTCATGTGACAAGAACACATAATTTCTTGGGGTTGTATCCTAAAATGGTATTTAATAGTAATAAAGGTTAAAAAATGGCCCAAAACCTGTCAAAGTTACCCAAGAAGACTGTTCTAGAAAAGAGTTTAATAAAGCAATTTTTACAATTTATAATATTGTCATTGGTGAAATATAAGGATAAAAATTTGAGGGTTATATTAGTATACAGTATTCTTATGTAGAAAACATGGTAAGCAAATTAAAAGGTTTAAAATATGAAAATCATTTCAATATTACGGCTTTATACTTTCAAGTAGACGCGAAAATTTAATCTGATAAGGCATTGGGAGGTGGCACTAATTTAGCATGCAAAATGTCATACGAACAAAAATTCCATATTATTTCATATTTACATTGCTAAGTATTTTTTGTATGTGTTTGTAAAAAGGTCTTATTGTACAACATGGTTCTACGATCTCTGACTTTTAACTTAATGCCCCACAGATAATAATGTTAACTAATAATAATTTGTTCATAGTAAAATAATTGATAATAGAGGATTGTTATATTATTACTAGCTGACCCGGCAAACGTTGTTTTGCCTTAAGAAATAGATAGTAGCCAATTCTCAGACCTACTGAATACGCATATAAAATTTGGGAAAAATCTGTTAAGTCGTTACGGAGAAGTACGATAACCAACATAATTGTGACATGGAAATTTTACATATAAGATAATGTTTACTTTAGTTACTAAAAGTACATATAATATGAATATGATTGTAATATTCTACTATTGATTGTTACTATGTTAAACATTGTAAACTGTTCACGCAAGGCATCTTAATATTTTCACGTAGAAAACGGTCACACTTACTTATTAATAAGTAAGAGTGACCGTTTTCTACGCGAAAATGTTACTATGTTGCTTTTTAGGTAAGTAAAAATCCATGGTTTATAATCAATATTTACTTCTTCATTCTTAGGTATCCATCTATAATTTGAATTCTAATTAAATATCAATTTTCATTTACTATTTTATTATTCATGTAGCTTTAAATAAGTAAATAAAATAACTATTTATATTTAACTCCTCTATGAATCATTTTCCCATCATCGACTTATCAGTGGAATAGGCAATGAGCAGTGCCGCTAAACAAAGGGCCGCATCGGATTGTCAATGCGTCAGCGGGCCTTTGTTTGGTCATCGCTGACCGTGACAGTGAATGATTGGCCATACTACTTGAAATCACTTCGAATTGTCTCAAACGATGATTATTTTTTAACTTGTGTTTCACCAAAGTTTAATCATAATTATGAATGCATGAGTGTCACTGACCAATCAACATATCATTTCACTGACCAATCAACGCATCACATTTCATTCATTGGTTTCCTTACGATGTTTTTCTTCTTCAAAAGCTTGAGCTCATTGGCGGGTATCAAACCCGTTAACTTGCGGAGACGTAAGGCGACTGCACGCCCGATAGTTGTCATCACTATAAGCTTTAGTTATTCTATTGTTTTGATCGTGTTTTCTTTGTTTCTTAGGTACTGTTGAGTAGTTCTTTTGCATAATGTGTCACCAAAGTTAAAAAATAATTTAGATCACATGGGCGTTACCGAAAAATGAGTTGCGCTAAAAATATTCCGTTGTTTTTTGTTGTTGTACTATTTTGTTTATGATAATGTGAAAGATTTTGTAATTAAGATGAATTTAAGTGAATGTTTATTAATTTTAGATGTTATTTTTGTATGATTTTGCCAATATTGCATGCCTAAACGAAGAGTGTGGAGGACATAAAATTATAACCTATAATTACCTGATAACCCATAGTCTGCAATAAAAATGATAAAATAGAATATAATTAATTAATTAATATTGGTATAGATATTCAAACATTTTTTTATAATTTCATAAATAAAGCTACCCGCCCAAACGTGCCCATCAGGCTTACCGCATTGTATTGCCTCTTGCAATAAATGAAATTGAATATTTAAACTTTTTACAAGACTTTCTAAACAAATATTTTTCATTACGGGTTGTAATTGGATTACATAAGCTCATGCATATTAGAGTGTCTGAGCAGACTCCCACGTCAACCAGACAGGTTCACTGCACTATCAGACATTGCACCCTGGGACAGACGCGATTACAGGGTTAGTACAAAAAAAAATAGTTAAAAAAAACTAAAAAACACGCTTTTTATAGAAAACCGAACTAAAAAATAGAAAATAAATTTAAATTAAGAAAATAGTGTTAAAAATTTCAATGAATATAAGAATATAAGAAATAATATAAGAAAGAAATATAAGAATAATATCGGTTCCAAACAAACAAACAAAAAAAAAATATCAAATTAGTGTATTGTCATTGGTCCTCAATAAATCTACAAAGTTTGAACGAAATCTGGCCGTTTAAAGTGGGTCAAAATCGCGCCCAAAGAAGTTTGTTACAAACAAACATACAGGTGAAGCTCATATAAAGCGTGTAGAAATAAAGTTGACGGCCCAAAAAGTGGAAGGTTAGCGTGGTATGGACATGTGATGCGTAGAGAGGAGATGCATGTCACTAGGAGATGTATGAAAATGGTAATGCAAGGAAGAAGAGCAAGAGGCCGCCCGAAAAAGACATGGGTAAGTGTGTGAATGAGGACATGAGAGAGAAAGGATTGAGTGAAAAGATGACGTCTGATCGAGGAGAGTGGAAGAAGATTTGCTGTGCCGACCCCACCTAGTGGGATAAGGTTAAGAAAAAGAAAAAGACCGCAATAAAAAAAAATGGCTCAAAATTGGCGTAATGGTTACCATGCCGGACTGCCAATCAGAAAGTTTCCTTTTCGATTCCTGGCACAGCCGACATCTTTGTGCTTAACTAAATTGGTTGGCTGTGGGTCTGGGTGTCAAATATGTATCTAAATTATGTATGTATATGTAGCATATTAGTTAAGTTAGCTACCATAACACAAACTAGAAAAGGTTCAGTATGAGGTTAACCGGTTGTGTGTGAAATGTGTCCTAATATTTATTATAATTATTATTGGCTTGAGTTATAACTTTATAAAATTCTATATATAATTCTCTTTAAAGTAGGTAAAGTCAAAAAAAGCAAATAACCCTGTATCGCGCAGTGAACTCAAGGTCGTCTGGGATAGTATTCGCGGAATGCACTTTGGGGATGTCTCTCCAACTGAGATTACAAATAGAATAGTATTTACTTCAGTAAGAAAAATAAAGAATGCAATGCATGCTAATATTGTATTATTTGAAGAAGAAAGTATCATTGCTGTTTTGTAGGTACCTGAGAGGTAAAAAACACTGTCTCTCTGATAACTAGTCTTTATCTCGTAAACAGCAAAATTAATTAAAATAATTAATAGTTTAAAAAAACTAAAAAACACGCTTTTTATAGAAAACCGTAATTTTATCAAATTAGTGTATTGTCATAGGTCCTCAATAAATCTACAAAGTTTGAACGAAATCTGGCCGTTTAAAGTGGGTCAAAATCGCGCCTAAAGAAGTCGGTTACAAACAAACATACAAAAAATGGAATAATTTTATCAAATTAGTGTATTGTCATCGGTCTTCAATAAATCTACAAAGTTTTATCGAAATCTGGCCGTTTAAAGTGGGTCAAAATCGCGCCCAAAGAAGTCGGTTACAAACAAACAAACATACAGGTGAAGCTAAAATATAAAGCGTGTAAAAAACTACAATCCAACCGTTTATTTTCTTTTTGACAGATCTAGTTTGACAGTAATAGTGTTGTGACCAAATGATTATAGTGGACACGATATCGATTCACTTGTCTTATGCTCTTTAAGTATGTTCTTTAAATTCAATTTAAGGCCATGATATTGGCAAAATCTTGAATTTGCATAGTAATAAAAGATAAAAAAATATTGAAAACATAGCTTAAATATCGTCTAAAGAACCACCCTAAGAATATAATTTTATACTTATTTTGGTACCAATCAGATTTATCAAATTATGAAAATAAACTGGTTCTAAAAAATATTATATGATTTTTTTAATCAGCTTTATTTCTCATTCATAAGTCGGATTGATACCAAATTAAACATACATTTTAGGGCGGTCCTTTAGACGGTTATTAAGCTATTTTTCAATATTTTAACGGTTTATGATTTATAACGCAAAAAAAAACCGGTAAAATTAAGATTTTTCCCGCAAAAATCATCGCCAAAATAAAACGAATATTTGATTAATCATATATGCTTTTTACCCTCATTCGAATATAAGCATTACTGTCAACAAAGACTCGCTAAACCGTTTCCGTCACAAAGAAGCTACAATTGAATGTGGCCCTCGATTTTCAGCTCTGCGTGAACATTTCAGGCGATTCTGGAACGTTCTAGAGGATTCTGGAACATTCTGGGACATTACAGTATTTTCCGGCTAAATCTCGGTAACGTTGGAAGCGGATAGTTCAGTTTTATTGGAGGAGTCACAAAGGGGATTGTGTTGTGTGGTGACACACGGATGCTTAGGATTGCCAGCTTGTTGGCGGATAAGTTTTTTTTTTTTATTTATTTTTACTAATTCTAGAAACGAAGTCTTTATGTAAGTATGGTGCCTGATAAGTTGTCTGATTTGTTTCTATAAAATAGATGAATTGCGATTTCCACTTGAGAGCTCTGAGTAGAATACGCTCTTATCTCTCTCTGCAGTCATCCATCCGTTGCACGTGGCTCCACCAACGCAACTGTCCTCACTTCAGCAGGGCCTCTATCTCGAATATGTGATTAATTCATATAATAGTTAATTGTATTTTTCCTTTTTAACTATAATATCTGCTTAATGTTATTATGGTGTCGTTGTCAACTTCAGCGACAAAAAATAATCAGATCAAAGAAAGCGTGGCAAGTTTAAAAATTAATTTTTGTAATTTGAATTTTATGGCGTTATATGTATGTTGCAATAATAAATTATACCATTAACTGCACCCGTAGTGTTACTCGAGTTAATCCAAGATAAACATAATAAATTCAAGTATGTAGCAAAATAAGCATAAGCAGCCCACTATGCGCTACCACTGCTAGGACTCGGGGCTTTCTCTCGCGAGGAGAGAGATATAGGCCATAATCCACCACGCTGGTCAAGTGCCTAAAAACTATGTTGGAGCTTTGACCCAAACTGGGTCTTGGCCTCCGATACCAAGAAACGGCTCACACTCCCCTTGGTCCGGTGCCGCCTCCTGCCACGAGGCGGCCTGGAGTCGACATTCATATTAATCCTGTATTTATCCAGTGCTTAACTATTTCTATACCAAATGCATCTAAAGCAGTGGGAAAGGTACACATTTCCAATTTCTATACATCAACCACCATATTCAATTATGATGTAAATTCGCTATAATTCGAAACCATGTGTATAATCTACACAGAGGTACAACATTCATTCCGCAATTCTGGCGTTCAAAGCTGTTCGAGGGATTAAACGTTAGAAATATAGAAAGTTAAGCTTTGAGAGTAGTACATAGACTACATCACATAGGTAAAGCCTGTAGCTTGGCTAGCTACGGTGATCTGACGCGATCATCGAAGCTAAGCAACGGTCGATGCGGACGATGTTTGGATGGGTGACCATGCACAAGACTTTAGTTTTTAAAGTGGAATTTTCAACTATGATTAAATTTTGTCATCTTCTTTAGATTTACAAAATCTTTTGAAGCTACTTATTTTTTATATAAGTATTGCTTTGACAAATATCACTAAAATCGACCAGTGAAGAATGCTTCAAATTTCTCCTTTTTGAAGGTTACCATTCCGGACTGCCAATCTGAAGGTTCCGGGTTCGATTCCCGGCCTGGCCAACATCTTTGTGCTTAACTATATTTGTTAGTTGTGGGTCTGGGTGTTAAATATGTATCTGTTAAATATGTATCTATATGAAGTATGAAGACAGAGGAAAGGAAACTTAACAGTTAATAGAAGACTTCGCTTGCTTCACTCGCTCAGTTAACTAAATTAGTAGTACACTACACGTGCGTTGGGACATTTCGGCTTAAACGTAGTCGAGTCGGAATGGCTTCCATTCTGCGGTCGAGTGGTGTGGCTAATTGTTGAGAACGTGAACCGCTAAAACTAATCCTTTGTTAGTGCCGATTAAGATTATCTTTACTCTTTTAGAGAATCTGTCCAGTTGCGAATCTTTCCAGTTGTTACGGTACCGTATATTTCATCGTGGTAAAATAAAAAAAAAATGGTTGCCTGTAAAGTCGGTTTTACGGGCGAAGATTTTACGTGACAACGTCTGCCGCGTGCTGCGCGCGCGGCAGACCGATCATAGTTGAGTGGGAGAGAGACGCAAGGCATTCGGCGGGCCTCTCTCTCGTTCGGTGACTCATCGTAACGTTACCGGGCGTTACACTTTTTCATAAGTGACTCCCAGCCGCAACCTAATTTAAGACGTTGTCACGTCAATAAATAAAAATAAATATTAGGACACATTTCACACACGGCTAGTTAACCCCATGCGGAAACATTTCTAGTTCGTATTATGGTTGCTAACACAACTGATATACTACATATACATACAAACATACATATTTTATATCGATACATATTTAACACCCAGACCGACAGCCAGCAATTTTAGTTCAGCACAAAGTTGTTGGCCGCGCCGGGAACCGAACCCGGAACCTTCTGATTGGCAGTCCAGCATGGGAACCATTACGCCAACGAGGTCGTCATAGATCATTTACTCGCCTAGCTAGCTACTACATGCAGGTTGAAAAATCTATCGCCAAGAACCTAACTGTGCGTTCCGGTCTCCTTGTAAGCCATTCCAGACTAGGCATGCTCGTACTTTCGCCAGAGTTATACTGATTGGTGTAGTTACGAGCCGCTCTTGATTTGAGTCCAAAGTTCAAGCTGTAATGAGTCATAAAGAAAAAGGTGGCTATATCATAAAAAAAAAGAATTTGCCAGCCCTACTAGAAACGAGAACTGTTTTAAACTTGATATAGTACTTGTACTAAGTAGTAAGTATAACACCCGTTCAAAGTATAAAAAATTAGCACGAAAAAAAGCTTTCTTCAATCCAGGAATACAAAGTAAAACTTCCGAACAAAACTTCTTTTTCAATTTCCGCGCGAGCACAAAAACTTTTTGCAGCAAACTTTTTCACCAACAGAGCAACTGGCCATTTTTCACGGAAATCTGCCGCAAACGGCCGCAAATGTAGTTGATTTTTTTTCAGTTTTTTTAAGCCGTGTCAATAGTGATGTGAAAAGTTTAAAATTGGAAAAAACTGGATTCGTTCGATATCAAGTTTATAGTCCGCTGTGTCGATATGGGAATGCAGGTAGCGTAATAACACTAGTAGTACTTATTGTGATGTACCACGGATCAGAATAAAACGGAATAAAGCAATCGAGCGGTATTCATTACTTTTCTATAGAAGCCGATATAGTCAATCGTACGTCAATGTTACAATATATGTTTTACACTTATTAAAATCTATAATTGCGCAAAGTCAAAGTTAAAATGCAAGTGTCATTCCTTTTCTAATGTTCAAAAGTAGATGTCCTTTAAAAAGACATGCATACTGATAGATCTTTATTCCTGAGATCTAAGAGTCGAAATTTGCGTAATAGTATAGTGTAGTTATTGGTGTTCTGCTATATTATGTATCTTGGCATAATTATAGACCATGGGTTATTGCTGATGCGCCATTTTCACAATTATATCTGTTATCCGTTGACCGTCGTTTAACTTCGTTGATTAGTTACCAGGTTTCAAGCCCTTTTTTGGTATTAAGAATAAAATTAAAAAAAAAGCTTGATAAAATCCACACATATATTTAATTTCTAAAGTGAAAGTAATTACACCCTTAATTAAGGGAGTAATTACTTAACTACGATAATAAAATAACCCTTAATGTGATATGCTTTAAATTATAATTTAAAGCATATCGCATTTTTTTAAATAATAGACGCTCTTAGATTTCTTTATCTATTCGTAGATTATGCAAATATGTGATTAAATATTCAAAAAGCTCCCGATGTTCGAGTTCGCAAAATAAAACACATTCCACTGCTACGCTTCCACTGCAGGGAATCGAATAGCACTATTGGCTTTGGCACCTCGCCAGCGTGCCTGTAAACACTTGAAATTAAACCGGCTAAATCTCCCGTGAATGGCAACACTGCTTCGCAATACTTGCTAAACTAATTTTTTTCTGAACACCGTGTATAAAAATTGTACCTACTTACTCTATGGACTTTGTGTCTGACAATAAAGATTTTATTATTATTAAACTAAAAGTACGAGTGAAACAAAAAAAAAACGCGCGCCAAAGTCTTAAAAAAAAATACTTGAGAGATGTCAAGGTACACCCGAATGGAACGGAGTTCTTTTCGATTAGTGAAGGAATTGTAATAATATTTTTTTTAAGTTATAATAATAATATAAACGTAATCAGTAGGCTCAATCGCAACTCCACCTGAAACGAATGGCGCTGTTGTCAATTAGTGAATACATTCATTGGTAGCCGTATTTGACTTCCGAACAAATTTTGGAGATGCGACGTTGCCATACCGTGCGCAAAAAGTGTCGTGACAACTTTTCGTAAGAATTTTTTACGTCTAGCCTCCTTACATAACGCGCGATAAGGAACTTCGTTCCTAAATTCTTAGTAACTGTCTTAATTTTTCTTATTTATACCGACTCAATAAACGTAAGTAATAATCGGTCATACATGTTTGTATTATTCAAATATGGCTTACGAAAGTTTTAATACAGTGATTTTACTAATTCTTTTTTTTTTGTGTAAAACTGACGCTGACGTTTGACCACAGCTTGCTTGATGTTATGCTTTACTAAGATCTTAGATGTAACACGCTTACCTAGAAGTAACCAATATAGACCGCTATACTCATCAGTCGTCAAAGCTATAGATATACATATACATCTCTATATTTTACTCTTTAACATAAACTTTTCGGGCCAAATTGCCAGTAAAATTAAATGGTCATTGGCTGCCTGAGAAAAAATACTTGGCAGAATACTAAGCTAATTGCGGTTGAAATACTCATTTAGCAATAGTTATTGGGTACCAAATCGTGGTCCAACGGCTATGTCCAACACGTCGGACCACGTGGAAGTAAAATTTTCCGTGAACAATAGTAAAAAAATATTATTTTTTCTGCAATTTATTGTTGTGTCCCATGGTCCAACATAGGGCAATTGTCTAACAGTTACCACGGTTAAGTAAAATTACCCGTGGGTAGGTAACCATTTATGTTTTTCTGCAATTCGTAATTATGAACCTCTACATTTCCTCGATCTTTTGTATGAATTTTGACATTAGACATGCCAAATGTCAAAATAGCTGTCAAAACTCGTGGGTGACGTTTATTAGGTTATAAATTAGGTGTTATTTATTATCTCTTGCTAAGTGCTATAGATAACTGCTAAGAAATAATAGTTGTGTATAAAATGAATACTGTACTAATATTTTTACATACTCTTATGATAATAAATGTTTTAGAGTTTGAACTTTGAACTTTGGCGTTCCTTTAGATAAAGCTTAAGAAAACTTTAGCGAAACGAAGTACTTATTTCCATATTATTTGTTTCAGGTAATTTCGGCTCGAATCTACTGTAATACATTTAAGAGAAGGTATTTTATCTGTGATAAACACCACTACTACCAGACTTCGTAAGATTACGGTTTTTCCTAAAAGGTAGCACGAATAGTTAATAATTATTTTACTTGGCAGTTTCTAGCTTCAAAAAACTTATTTATTTAGCCACTACAAAAACCAAGAGCTAAGTGGCGTGCCTTGGGAGAGGCATATGTCCAGCAGTGTACAAGCATAGGCTGCTGATGATGATGACATTTTTATTTTTATTTTATTGTATGAGTTTGACTATTATAATATGACTGGAGCCATAGAGGGCTTTGGTACTACGAGTAACTAGCTGTCATATTAAGATATAGGAGTTATCATTCCCATGATAACTCTCATTGAAATACCTCATCCAAAATACCTATATAAAAGCTTTACCCGTTAATGGTATTTCTTGTAATATTTGGTGAGAGAAAGGAGAGTCTTAAATACTCTTTGTAGTTATTTTTTTCACGGATTTAAAGTGTATCGTCAAGGGGAAAAATACCCTTAGTTTCAAATCCGTTACTTTCATTCAAAATTAAAATCAAATTCCGTTTATGACAAAAACATCATTTATACAAGAAGAAAGAAGTATTTTTTTATTGCTAGTGACGATTAACAAGTCCCAAATACGTTTGTACCTTTTAGCGTCATAGGCCTCCTTATTTTTTTAAATACTAGGACACATTTCACACACGTCTGGTTAGCCCCATACTAAACCATTTCTAGTTTGTATTATGGTTACTTACACAACTAATATACTACATATACATACATAAATACCGACCAGACAAGATATTTAGTCCAGCACAAAAATATTGGCCGTGCTGGGAATCGCACCCGGAACCTTCTTATTGGCAGTCCGGCATGGTAACCATTACACCAACGAAGTCGTCATAAGTCCCAAATGCACTTGTGTCTTTTAGCATCACGGGCTTCCGTATGATTACTATGTATGTATGTATGTATATGTATGAATGTAGTGTGCTGTACCACATTTTATGAGAATTTGGAGTGTAGAATATGCATGAGGCGGCACAGGCATAATTAGTGGGGAAAATTGCCTCTCTGAGGGCACTTCCGGTTGTGTAACATATTTTTGAGAGTACTTCCGGTTTCATAACATGTTTTAATTTCGAATTTGTTTTGAGATTTATTTGTTTTTAGTAAATTTTAGTAAGTAAATTATTTTGGGCACAAGCCTTATGCATACATGAAATGTTTCACACCACAGCTATTTGTAGTTCGACAACCTCGTTAGAGTAATGGCTTCCATGCCGGACTGCCTATCAGAAGGTTCCAGGTTCGACTCCCTGCACGGCCAACATCTTTGTGCTAAACTAAATTTGTTGGCTGTCGGTCTTGGTGTGAAATATGTATCTATATAAAATATTTATTTATGTATTATGTAGTATATCAGTTGTGTTAGCTACCATAATACAAACTAGAAATGGTGTAGTAAAAGGCTAACCAGCCGTGAGTGAAATGTGACCTAATATTTAAAAAAAAATGGCACCTTGCATAACCAAGCGACAAATTTGTTAACCTTTGGTTATGTAGTGGTCATATTCTTGGTTTATAGAAGTCGGTTAGGTAACCATAAAGAAAAGTTAACCAATGGCCAGTAAAACCGCCGAAGCGTATCTATATTCAAATTCGAATATCGAAAAGATGTTAACGGAAGAATGGTTCTACCAACTGCCACGCATATGGCGCTTAAGAAATATTGAAACAAAAATGTATCTTATTGCTTCAGAAATAAAAGCCATTTTGGAAAGACTGGAAGGTTCTTAGAAGAAATCGTCTTTATGTCATGCCTGATTAAATCCGATAGGTTACGAAGTTTAGTAACTTGGTTTTGATAATGTATAATAACTTTGGTATTTTCGGTCGTCGTAATTTTAAACGATTTTCATTGGTTTATCTTCTGAAAAGTTATTCGCAGTCAAACACAAAAAAAAACCTTTTAAAAAGATTTACATATTTAATGGATTTGTAAAGTTTATGATTTTTCTTATCGATTCTTTATAGGTAGGTAGTAGGATGTCGAAAATGTTTTCCAGGGCTTGGCACCGCATCTGTATATTTTTCTTTGATTAAAACCAGCGAACTAGAATAAACATAAGAGTAACTCCATGCAATTACCGCTTAAAATTTGTATCCATCTACGCACACAATTATACTGCTATCCCAACGAAACACACACACATACACACACACACAAAGCTCGCACGCGATTGGTGCCTACCACACCATGTGACGCCACGCGGGCGCGCGGGTAACTATTTTGTTATAGTAGTTATATGATAGTTATTGTAAAAAGGTTCATACTCTAAAAATACAAAATTGACGAGAATTTTCGACCGAAAATTCAACCAACTTTGTCTATGATCTATAAAATTGGTATCTACCTCCATCTAGACTCGCCCCTGTCAACGGTGCGTGCGCCGGAAACGACGCCCGCGCCATCACCGCAACCACTTCCGGTCAATTTGACTACTATTTATAATAACTGTTTGAAGATTATTATAAATATTATTTGAGCTTTGTTGGGGATGACAGATTAAATAGACTTTTAATTATTTCCTGAATTTTTAGATCATTAATGTGCGTACATACTCTTAGAAAACATTACATAGTCATTGTAGCTAAAGTACATACAGTGTAAACTCTATATAACGACACTGAAGGTACTGTGCATTTTATGGTGTTATAGAGAGTGGTCGTTTTATGGAGTTTACGCTGTATGTACTCCATTTAAAGACTACAAACATGTGTTTTGCAATTTTTTTTATATAATGGTACGGAACGCATTTTTTTTTCTGTTGCTCTTCTCTTCTTGAATCCGTTTTTAGGAAAAATTGTGAATGTACTGAAGCTACATTTTCATTGTCTTATAATTAAATAAATACAATATACATAGTCTTTATTTCTCAACTTAAATACGCATGTATTTACAACCATTTTATTATGTTTTGAAAGTCGTTGGTTTACATTATTTACAGTTATAGATGTCATTATTTAATGTCAAATCAAATAATTTATTCACTAAATACATCATTATAAAGATGTTACATGTCTTGAAATATATAAAGTCGGCTATATTCTTTCCAGTAAGGCGCGTGAAATTGAAAATCGATCTAAATTAATATACTTAATTACTAATACTATATAATACAGCATGTCACTATTTCTATGTCAATATTCAAATCATAATGTCTTATTATCTTCTTAATATATATAAATCTCGTGTCACAATGTTTGTCCTCAATGGACTCCTAAACCACTTAACCGATTATAATAAAATTCGCACACCATGTGCAGTGCGATCCAACTTGAGAGATAGGATAGATTAAATTTCAAATTATAGTCGCAATTTTAATTTATTGCTGATTATGGTCTGTTATTATTTGACAGTCACAATTATCTGTTAACTCCAAATGATTCTAACAGATGTCGATACCTTTCGACTGGGTTGAGTAAGTAATCAATAGATGGCTCTGTACCCCTAAGTGAGGCAAAGCAACGTTTGCCGGGTCAGCTAGTATGTTTATATGATAAAATAACATAATGTACCCTCACCTTGTCCCCGTTAGCGGCAGATTGGAGATTTCTACCAGTAACCGCCCTGACAATACAACAATACTGGGAAGGTGCTTACGTAACATGTGTTATTTCATCACGCGTGGAGAAACTAGTGAATGCGCTGTTTTTGTCCCTTAATTACCGTATTTCACTCAGGTACACTTGTAATGTAGCGCCTGTAGCTCGGCTAGCTAAGGTGATCCGACGCGATCATCGAAGCTAAGCAACGGTTGATGCAGACGGTGTTTGGATGGGTAACCATGCACAAGACTGACGTTTTTCAAGTGATATTTTCACATGGGCGCTACCGTCGGTTGGATGACACGTTAAGTTGTAGGTCCCGGCTGTAAGTCTTAGTACATGCAGTCGTTAAGCCATGTCAGAGGCCCTTCGAATCGTTTGAAAACTCTCGACACCAGAGCTTGGCCACATAGCTCATACGAAGAAAAAAAAAACTCTGGTAAACATGAAAATTAAAATCTCCGACAGCTTTTGTGCAAGTCGAGCTCGGGCATGAAGGGTTCCGTACCACATTATCTTAGAAAAATGACAGAAAACATTACTGTTGTATGGGGTTCCACTTAATATGTTATTATTTTTATTTTTAGTATTTGTTGTTATAGTGACATAAAAAGTGTCATAAAAGTGACATAAAAATTTCAGATTTCTAGCTATCACGGTGTTTGAGTTACAGACTTTTGACAGACAAATAGACAGATAGCGGAGGTTTAGCAATAGGGTCCCGTTTTTACCTTTTCAGTACGAAGCCCTAAAAACGGTCACAGTTGCTAAAAAACGTTGAATATAATGGTTAAGTTATTTACTGAGTATTATCAACTATTCTAAAATCTCTCTTATCCCTAATCAAGATCCGAAACAGCTTACTTACGAATAAGGAATTTGCGTTTAGAAAACAAACAATCACTTAGCAGATTAAGCCGTGGCCTAAAAAAAAGCTTAAACTTGAACTTAACCAAAGCTATTTAAGCTTTAAAATGACCGTTACTGTACCGTACTACTTTCGCTTCTGTACGATTATAAGAATTCACTACTCTTCGACTGCTGCTCGGCACGCCACTACAGATTATTAAAAAGAACAGAGAAACAACTTCTTATTTTCGTACAAGTTAAACTGACTGTGCAGACTTCAAGTATTGAAACCGCCACAGCCAACCAATTAACAAGCCTTTAACGATACGTCTTTTACTATTCCTGTGAGTCCTGAGTCCTGAAGCTGAGCTCTGGTGTCAAGACGTCTCACGTCAAAAGGTCTCTTGAGGCCTCGAGTTCGTACCACCTTGGTTCGGCACCTCCATTCGGTGTGGTGGTTTTCGTCCAAAACGTATCCGTCTGCAGGGAAAGTGCCAGGCCCGGCCCGGCCTAACCTAACCCAACCCAGCCCTTGCGCACACACACACACACACACACTAATTCAGAGCACCCATCAAAACGTAACCTACTACTCTTGACAGTCAGTATTTATAACCTTGACTCAGGCGTTACTTTGCAAAAATTCATCGTAGTTGGAAGGAAAAATGAAATATTTAATGTACTTCCGCTGTGAATCAGAAACCAAATTAAGATATCAAAAAAAGAAAAAATACATATAAAAAAATATATGGTGTTCCTTCGACCAACCACCACACCTCCACTACAACTCACACCAGTATGCCTAATCTACCCTCCTACACACAACGAAGTTTCTCTCCCCTCGGTTAGAATCCTCACTCGCCGGACTGAGCTGAAACAAAACACCTAACCTAGCTGTTCCACTCCACGTGGCTGGACTCCTCACACGCCGAAACAAACTATAACAGCATATGATTTTAATGTATTTTTTTTTACTCTGAATAGGTCAGCGCTTGACCGCAATTCACCTGAAGGTAAGTGATATTGAGGTCTACGGTGAATCGCGCTTACCTAGAAGGAACCGGTTCACTCTCGCCTTGAAAATCGCTAGATTGTAGTCATTGGGGAACAGGGAATTCGGCAAGGAATTAACGTTGCTTATGTCAATTCGAAAGAAAGAAGAAAGAAAGAAAAAAGTTTTATTATGCAGAAGAAATAATTACAAACATACAAACATAATATAGAAAATCAAATGATCTTTGTGCACAAAAGGCGCAAGTTCAGCATAATGCTGAGAGTACCTAGGTAGGTACTTCAGCGCTGGTTTTCTACCTGCGCCTTAGCTTACTATCTAGGCACAGTATATGGCCAGTGAGTTAACAGTAGCAGCAACTTTAACACAAAGTTACACAACATTGAAAATACACTATAATAATATACATATAATACCTAATATATCAAAACAACAGATAGGTATACAAAACTAAATAAAGGCATTCATACAAAGTGCATGTTATATACACAAAAATTAACTACTATATAAACAATTACCAACTAAAAGATTATTCAAATATAAACCTTGAATTACAGAACAAAAAGTACAAATAGTCAATGTATAACATACAAAAATTCGGTCTAGTAGCATGTATGGATGTTTATTCGGTATATTCGGTAACACTTACTTCGTATTTATACTTCTGTGTATACACTAGTCTGCAGTATCTCGCGTCCGCGCCGCGTGTGCGACCCTGTTCCTCGTTCTCACAGTACCCGTTACTTGTGGATTATCCATGCCCATAACCATACATGCTATGCCTATACAAGGTTACAAAGAAAGAGGAAAGATGATCAGCTGTTTTTATCCAGAGAAATTACAGTATAACTCGATTATCCGGCCCTCAGTTATAGGTACGGATTCGCGTTTATCCGGACTACAGATCAATTGCCCAAAGTCGTATTTTAGCAAGCATGAACGTGTTGGACAGCTCAATGGTACCTATATTTGAATAGTCATCAAAGACACCAACGGCAAATAGGTGAATGAATGAATGAATGAACGAATGTAGGATTTTTTTATCAATGGGTCACTAGGATATCACATTTCGCTTACAATACTTAACTTCAGATTGGAATCGTGTAATTTAGATGCCACCCAAACTAACATGTTAACAAGTTAAATAAAGACTTATTAAGAAACATGGTACCTGTTATAAGTAAGTCTGTATCGTGTAGACATATCGTGTCCGTGCTAGCCAGGCAAGGTGTGATTGATCCCTGTTTTGACATGGCAACGATAGCCAAGCTAGTTTCTATGGCTTAGGGCTGATCGGTTAACGATTTTCAATATTTATATCGATACTAGCTGACCTGGTAAACGTTGTTTCGCCTTAGAAAATAGATAGTAGCCGATTCTCAGACCTACTAAATACGCATATAAAATTTGGTTAAAATAGGTCAAGCCGTTTCGGAAGAGTACGGTAACTAACACTGTGACATGGAAATGTTATATATTAGATATCACGGTAGATCGGTAGAATTTCATCGACAACACAGTCTAATATTCAAATTCAAAATTGTTTAATACATACAGTAAAATATAACAGAAAAAATATCAACTTTAGTTTTTTATAGCTATTGTTTTTAATAGACCTTTTTTATAACAATATATTTATATAATTTAAGAATAATAAAGAGAAATCACATAAAAATATTTACTTAATAATAAAAAATATATATTAACAAATTACCTTAGTTATGTATAATTCTGACATAATATACTTAGTTACTATCCAGCGAACTATTCTAGTTCGCTGTTACGATCCCATTTTTTTTCTAGCTTGGTTTTTAATAATTCCTTAAGGGCTGAGATTGGGAGAATCTCTACATTTTAGTGTATTCGATGGCCACGTAAGAAATTTCTACAAAACCAAACTATCGATACCGCAACTATCGATAATAGGTAGTTTCACAGCCCTAATTCGTATCAACGCCAAACCAGCAGTAATAATCGATAGACTACGGCTTATTATTATAAGAAACCTCGTATAACCACATAACCAGTTTAGGTGCTTATATCTACATAATGATATAACGTTAAAACGAGCTAAAGCAGATTGGTTAAGTCGCTTGGTGTTTTCACTTGGTGTTCACGCCAAAATGGACATTTTTATGTTTGGTGGATTTACGGCCTAAATTAAGGTATTTTCTTTTCATTATCTCGTCTGGAATTGAGTGGTTTTGCTCGCTCTTTCCACTCGCATCTAAATGTGGATCCATGGATACTTCTCTTTTCAGGCTTTGTTATTCGCACAGAGGCCCTACAGTTTTAAACAAGCCAGAGAACCGGGACGATACGAGATGAAATGACGATATGAAGCTTAATGTCGTTAGAACTTTCATTTTAGCTGTATTTCATAAGTTTTAAAAGCAGGCAACATTGTCTGGAGAACGGACGTGTGTCTTGAGTATTAAAATATCGAGAATATATTTTTTTATTACAAACATTAGCTTAAAAAAAACAAAGTGATTTTTATTATTACCAAAGTCATAATCAAATTCGGTATGGTTTGGAAATTCGACACGTACTCTGTCAAATATCTGTCAGTAAATAATGACTCTAGAAGTAAGCATAAGTTCTTGGAGACAAGAAATATCGCATGCCAGTATCTGTCAGCAGAATTGAACTAACCTCTTTGGTCAGAAGAAAGCAAAGTCCTGTCAAAAAATCTCTGCTAATTTACATACCTAACTTGAAACCGAATGTCTATCATCTGATATTAAGAATTACGTTAAACTGAGCTATTGAAATATTTGTAACGTAACAACAATGCAATTATGCGGTTGTACATTGCAAAATATGTATTTCCTTTATCTTTTGCTTGCCTTGCCACTAATGAGTCCGCCATCTTGAATCCGTTGACAGCTGTCATGAGTTTCGCGCGCGCTTTTCGTTATTTTTTCGCGTGCCTTGTGAACATAAAAAGATGGTTGCATAATGAAGTGGCCTTTCATGAAACTTGAATGACAATTTGACAGTACATTCTAGGTATATTCACACATTTGGAACGTCGTAAAATGTATTGTACTATAAAACCTTGTGCGAATTAATAATACTCCTACAACAATAACAAAAAATCTTAACTTCATTTGGTAATCTACCGTGAACTATATAACGCAAAACCGGATCCAAATCTAAACCTATTTATAAACACTACCTTAAGTATAGCCCTTGTATAACAAGCTATCTAACAAACAACAGGTTCGGTCAAAAGCTTGCTAAATTTGGCGCCTAATCCTTATTTCCATTTAAATTAACACAAATTCACGTTTATGCCTCGAAAGTGTAATCAAAACAGTAATTAAAGCACAAAGCGGGATAGCTGACGCATTACCATGTCCCTGGCTGAATGCTGTAACCGTTGTGAGCCACGGCTAATGAGCCGGCGGCCATCTTGCCTCGTTGACAGCTGTCATGGATTTCCCGCGCTTTGTGATTTCGTCTGAAAAGGTTTTAATGTGGTGCTTTTCAATAGAGGATTGAAAGTTGCGGTACGGGTTTGTTCGCTCGGATTTTATCTTATCTTGGCGGTTTACTTTCACCCATTCTCCGGTTTCTATTCAGATAGTTCTTTGAGAACTGATCTTGGAATCCCTTTGACTTAATAAGCTTATCTCTTTCAGTTTAAGTCTGGAATTCTAGATGTTATTATGCCATAGGTACTAGGTTATTATATTGAACTTTATCAAGAAGGTCTTAATCAGCATCATTTTCTTCATATAATCATATCTCACGAACACAGCCGAGTGCGACCCTAATGGTGGCACTCCACTCCGCGATTCGTATTCGAGTATTAATATATTTTGCTGAATTAATTCGATGTGTAAAGGGTATATTTCATAATATTTTTATTTTATCCGTGCCCATTTACTATCCACGTTAATTCGGGATATAAAGTAGCCTGTGTGTTAATCCATGATCTAAACTATTTTCATATCAACTTCCATTGATATTAGTTCAATTGTTTAAGCGAGAAGAAGTAAAACATACACTTAGACACAAACTTACGCATTTGATAGTAGGTACAAGTAGGATAGTTATAACTGTGAAAACTGTGAAGTGCCAGTATAACGCTTCTCATGTTGAGAGGGAATAGTGAGTCTCCCCCCTATCTCCCTCATTGTGCACAACTCCCCCAGTGCGTGGCTTGTTAAATTTGCGTGCGGTGTGAGCAAACACCAATTATCTTGTTTGTCTGTATGAATTAGCTGTATTAACTCCGTAGATACGCGCAAGGCGGGGCCAGATGACGCATGCTTTTGATAGTTCCTGCTTATAATTAATTTGATCTAGATTTTCGGAGTTTGCTATTACGTGGTAAATAAACGTAAACGAGTGTGGCGCGGAGGTGACGTCTGCTTTTCAATTAGATGGTCCCTGGTTCGATCCCGGCCTTACACCAATGACGCTTATGTTTTCTTACGATGTTTTCCTTCACCGTGCAAATCCATACATAACTTAAAAAAACAAGTCATAGGTTAGGGTTCGAACCAGGCGCCATAATTAAAAAATCTGATTGTTCGCACCGAACCACCCTCGCTTTTGATTGGATATTTGCTTAAATGACGTCATATAATAACTATGAATTAGTTAAAAAATAATTTTATTATTTTTGACATGTAATTTATATTAACTTATTTGTATCTATGAATGTTGTAGAATGTATTAATTTTTATATAAATAAATTAATAATTGTTATAAATATATACCCTAAAAAAAAAGGAAATCCTTTGAAAGTTCGCTTCCGCTTGCTCACAATCATTTGCTTATGTGAATGAGAGGACATTAACTTTCAAATGATTTTTTTACCTCTTCTTCTTCGTAGCTCTGGTGTCGAAGAGTTTTAAAGCAGCCCGAAGGCCTCTGACTTGGTTTTATTACTAGATTTATATTAAACTCAGCATACTCATTTATCTCCACTACATAGTCTACGGGTACATTAACTTGGTATTCCCATAGTTAGCAGTTGGCAAGTTAAGTTTAAACAGAGCAAAATGTTAAGGACTTAGCCGACGCACTTCCAAACCCTTGAAACTACCTCAATAGCTAACTAAGTCGAACAAAATTAACCAAGCAATTAGTTTACCACAACTCAGTCGTTAATTAAAAGTAATCTCTCTCGGAACCGGTCGCGTACCGATAGATAGTGAAAATTTCGCAATTTTCCCTCGGAAACTCGAAAACAGGTTCTAGATATCGACGACCTAAACCAGTTTAATTTAATGTTCTTACTACTTGGATTAGAGAAAAAGCAGACAGTAGGGCTGCGAGATAATATGCCAACAATAATATTCCTAACATTTCCTAATCATTTCCATTTAAAATGCGTCGTGGGCCTCGACGTCACTGGCAATATTGGACACAATTTGCTACATATTAATAAAAAAAAATTATATTATAAGAAAAGGAAAAATAAATGATTTATAAATTCAAAATATGGAAAGGCATTACAACCCAATAACGACCGTATTACCCAGCGCAATGGTGCCCATATCGTTGGCTGCGTATCCACGTTAAATCGCGATGCCTATCCTCAACACCAATTACGATAAAGAACGGGAGTCCCCCGTATATCCATAAAATTATTAACACAACAATTTAATACGGTAAAAAAATATATATTACAGCGTATATTTTTGCAAATTACACCACACTTCAGGGCCCAAGACTCATAACATTTGAATATAGTTGTAAGAAGGGTATAAAATTCGACCAGGTTTGTATTTCCACGAATAAAGTAAAAAGAATAGCAAGATATTTGGTAGAGCGATCACATTGGAACAATATGAAATGGTTCAGTATGGGGTTAACCAACTGTGTGTGAAATGTGTTATAAAAAATATAATCAAAATAGTCACGTAGTTGTCAAGTTATAAGCGCATTTAGTTTCGCTCGCAGACAAACCAGTTATTGTTTGTGAAGCCTACTACCTTGTATTATTAGACAAAGCTTCAATATTATGTTTCATAAGGTCTGTTATTACTTGGTCTGCGATGTTTACCTACTAAGATTAGGAATTGGTGACGTTTCGCAATACCACGTCCTTCAGCGGAATTTAAATGAAATTTTATTACATGCTAATTGCTTTTTATTTAGCTCATGATAAAGAAGTAAGAAATTTTATTATAAGTTGTACAATAGTTAGATGGTTATATATTTTAAGCATTATCGCTTACCATCAGATGAATTGCGATCAAGCTCAAGCCCATTAAAACGTTAAGAATAAAAATAATAATAATATAATACATAAAAAATGCGAGTTTTTATTTCGGTGTCGTTTCCCAGTAAGAATATTAGACCTTTGGATCAGAAATCGGGATTACAAGCTACAAAAATGATTCAAGAACCCTATATTAAACAACTTTAATCAAACTTTATTGCTTTTTAAGTGTTGTCCGTACATAACAGAGATTTCACTAGCCCTTCAATTTATTAAATCTGGTACAAGTGGTAGGGGCCTTAATTCAATAGAAAAAGTATAACTGTCAGTTACATATTTAAAACAGTTTTAGAACTGATTATGAGCATGCGGTCGAAAACCATAAATTTATCGTTTGACCAGTATTCGAAGACCATGTATAAGCATAAGTAGCCCCACTGTTCTCACTAGAAGATATAATAATAATCCACCACGCTGGCCAAGTGCGGGTTGGCGAATAACATGCAGTACCTAATATATTAACCTTGCTATTTAACTACTGAATAAAACTCTTTAGTAGAGACTTATCGGGGCATAAATAATAATAATCAAAATATAAAAAATAGTTTATTTATTTGCATCAAAAGGCTACAAAAGCATTTACATTACAATTGTAGTATAATAATTATAATACATTATTTTATGAAATATATTTTGAATTTTTTTCATAAAAGACGGTGATATGTGACAAACACAAGACAGCAAATTTCCCTTGCCATTCAGCGGGGGAATGCTGGGAGTCTGGTGGGGCACGTTTGGGCGAGGGGCTTGGACGTAATCTTTTGATTGAATATTTTTTTTATGTTGACATTATACGTAACATAAAATAAATATAAGAGCGTCGAAACGAGAACCTAATCTTTTTTTGATAAAACCAAAATTTCCACCAAGTTTAAAAAAAAGCATTCTTTATTATAAAGAATGAATGTTTACTACTTTTTATTTACTTAACGGACAAATAAACAACCGAATAATCGAAACGTCATAATTGCTCTATTACCAACCGTAAAAAACTTAACGAATCGTTAAAAGTGTCATCAAATGTCACTAGAATTTAACGGTAACTTTAACTATTCGAAGGGTGACTCTAATTAGGTGTAGTTAATTTAATGCCCTTTTTACCGCTTGGTAATTAAAATTAATTATGACGTTGTAAATGCATACAAACTGTGTTTTATTCTACCGCCGGTCTTTTATATGAAGGTAAGGAAGACCTATAAATATATTTATGACCTTGGTATATTAATTGGCAGATAACATGTAACTTTATGGTCTCTTAACTATATACTCGTACGATGTAGCCTTCTAAAATATCACGGATCACATTATAATACTTCAGATATGAAACATATAATAACAAGCGCGTTACACGTTTTGGAACTTATTTGTTGTGTTTAAATACTTTTATGTTAAAATACTTTTGTGTTTAAATACTTTATTTACAACTACCACGAAATTGCTCCAAATGTTGCCACATTTTGTTTCAAAGAAACCATAGACAAGGCTCTCTCCATTACTAAACCTCCTCGTAAAATATTTTTAAATACTCTATGGAAATAATGTAATGGCTCTATGGAGGAAGGATATAAAGGGAAAAGTCATTAGCTACGTCTCAGCCAAAAAATAACTATGCTGATATTTGGTATACTTTCGCATACAAACGTTATCGAAGCTCCTAGGAAAGCCCGCCAAAAATTCAAATTGGTTCAATTGTCTTTTTTTTCAAATCGTGGCACTGTTGGAATAGTTCCTGTCTATGGAGCTTTTCTAACATTTCACAGGTCATAGACCAGAGAATAAAAAAATACGGATTCAACACTTTGAAATAGATTATATTTAAATAAATATATTATATTTATATAAAAGTAACGCTGTCAACAAAGCTGCGCATTTAAATTTTCGTTGTCAAGTAAAATTTGTCCGTCCACATTTTAGCATCTAGACCTTTTGCGGCCATTTTGTGAATGCGTAATTTTCGCGCCATCTCCTTCAATATGGCGCAGTTAGAACTGTCAAAGCAACATGGCGTCTGTCCGTCCAAACTTTGTAGAGTGCGCGCCAAATAGTTGGCAATTTCGGCCGAATTTTGGGTGAAACTGAAATAATCTCTCGGAAAATTCGGAAAGTTTCGCGGCTGGGATAGTTGTAATATCCCCCTAGTTTAGTTTGTTGTTTCAATTTTAAATACCTGACGTATAGTAAATACTAATGTCTTTATTATCAACACAGTTATTTGACTAAAGTCCTGCGGGAGCCTCTGCCGCCCCACAGTCCAGGCAGCTTGACTGACCTAGTGTGTAAGGCGCAGCGCACTATTGGCTACTCTACACGCATCAAGCAAACCTTACATGTCTTATACAAATGTACAAGTAGCTGTAAACCTAAATTTCCTGTACAATAAATCATTTCTTTCTTTCTTTCTTTAAAGTCTCAAATAAGTATCTATTCAAATCTAAATGTAACTTATTAGTACTTTGATGAATAGTAATATAAACAAATTTAGATTTTCTCGATTTGAAAATTTTTAAATTTACTTTTTTATTTTTTATTTCCTAACTACTAGTAAATTAAATTAATTTTATTCTAGTTTGTAAAACTAACATATGTATATGGATAGTTTAAATTTTTTGGGAGAAGACATTGGCTTCCAATATACTTACAGTTTATACAACTAATTTGGAAGCCTTTGGATTCCATATAATTTTGTTGATTTCTATTTACTGTGTCAAATAAAGTTATTTTGTATTTGTATTTGTTGCATTTGTAGCGCCTGTTGTTGTAGCTCGGCTATTTAAGGTGATCTGACACGATCGCCGAGTCTGACGCAAAGGTCGATGCGGACAGTGTTTGGATATGTGACCATGCATAAGATTGTTGTTTAAAATGTGTCATTTTCACTCGGGGATAATGTAGCTTCCCAACGGTGAAAGAATTTTTCAAATCGCTCCAGTAGTTTGGGAGCCTATTCGCGTCAAACAAACAAACTTTTCCTCTTTATAATATGGGTAGGTATAGATTAGAATTAGTTATCTACATTAAATTATTCAGGTATAGTGAGAATTCTGAAATCCCTTTGCGAAATCATAATTTAATAAATACGAGTAATTAAGATCCATTTTAATTAAACTATAATCCACTTTATTTACTTTGTTGCTTAGCAACTTTGAAATACCTGACCTATTTACTAAATATATTCTGAATTCTTGTAGCCCCGATCCCTTGCGAATTCATCAACTTAATAAATTAGAAAATTATTAAGGGCTGTAGAAACTTACCTGACTTCGTAACTATAAAAAATCTATCGAAATATTAGTTGTTAAATTATACTTAAAGGCCGCGTACTGTAAAACCACATAAACTTTAGAAATAAGTACGTGAATGATTGTATTTGCTATTGACAAACCTAATTCAATAAAATAAAATAAAAAAAATTACACAAGTAAGCGACACTCTTTTTTTTTATTGATGAATAGGCTTACGTTTGACCACAGCTAGCCTGATGTTAAGCTTGACTGTGGTCTAAGATGTAACACGCTTGCATAGAAGGAACCTATTTACTAGATTTGAAGACCCCCAAATTGTACTCCTCCACTCCGGCCGAAGGTGGAGCATTCCTAGTTTAGAATAACTGTCTCTCAACGAGGCTGCCGGGACATACCGTAAGATGCTTTGTGATATTCGTAAACTCACACACGGATAAAAAAAACATGTTTCTATCAAGTTGAAAAATCTATCTCCAAGCACCTAACAGCGTGTTCCGGCCGCTTGAGAGCTAGTTATTTTATATTAGGCATGCTCCACCTTAGGTCGGAGAGGTTACGAGCCCAGCTAGTCAAATGTCTAAATTTACAAAAAAGAGACCAAAGTACTAAGTCACGTACGTCACTCATAAAATTAACAAACTTTCTCAAGTAAACATAAATTTAAAAGTAATCAGTATTTCATTAAAACTTCAAGTCATATTCAAATATCATATTTCACGAAACTTTCTAATCCGCCGAATAAACTCCTCAAAAGTATGCGCGCTGTCAGCCGTTATCTCTGCCTGTCATATTGTATTGATCGTAAAATGTATACAAGTAACAGGTTTCTGTAGGTATCTAATCTATAGTGAATGTTGGCTAGTACATTGACAATAAAACAGCCTACCACTACAAAACATGGACCAATAACAATTATAAATAGTCTTCAGAATATGCAGTTTCCTATTTTCTGCATCTAGATTTTTAATAATTGCGTTCCGGAGTTTTGAGATACTTACACAGTATTTTACATTAAATTTTACTTGTAGGATTTACAATATCTTATTGACTCAGGCGTTACTTTGCGGAAACCCGTTGTAAATAGATGACAAAATTAAATATTTAGTGTACTTCCGCTGTGATCCGAAATCCAAATTAATTGAATCGAATTCGAATCTCTCGACTTGTCGTTCGAAGAGTCAGCATCTCCTGATGATGCCTTGTGGTTAGGCAAAACACGTGTAGAGTTAAATATTTCCGAATTGTGATAGGTAACGTTAATCTTGATTAATCTTAGTTAATTTTTCCTTTACTTGTCTTTTAATTTGGATTTCGGATCACAGCGGAAGTATACTAAATATTTAATTTTGTCATCGATTTACAATATATATAATTACTTTCATTTATTCTCCTAACACTTAAGTTTTTTTAACGATAAATTATTTAAAAATATAATATTATAAAATCTAAAAGCTATCGTGGCACTGGCAGCGAGGCGCGGCCCAAGCTACCGGCGGTAGGAGCTACAGGTACAGGAACCTCCGGACAATGCGCGCCGTGTTGAGTGCCTATGACTGACTGCCTTCTGTATCCACTGATATCAATAGTAAAAAATCCTCTTTTTTGCCAAAAGTTGTAAGCCTAAAAGTTCACAATTTTTTTACGTATCTTATACTTAGTCAGGTCATAAGTTCTGTCACATGTGTAATATGAGATAATTTAGACATGTTTTATAGTTATGTAATCATTTATATATCAAAACGAACTTAATAAAACATAGATTCTTATGGTAATAAAGTTTATTCAAAATGACCCGCGCGATTATAATAGGCCTTCAATCTTTTTATTTTCATGTAAAATTGGGAATTGAAATTCAATAAAAAAAATTGTGGCCAGCAATGAAAAATCAAAAGTTTTTATTGTGTGACAGAACGTATGATCTGACTAAGTAATAGGCACAATTTTATAAAAGGCAATGTTATTGTTAAAACATTGTATTTTAGAATAAATAAAACACAACATGTTAAACTAACACTCGTAACATGCTGTAACCACTTGTTCCTGCTCCATATAATAACGGAATTAGTTCAAACGACTGTTTGTCACGCACATGATCTAACTTTAATGATACTCCACTGACATACAACGGTTCCGACGCTAACGACAACCTACTTGCACTATTTAGAAGCGACGACAGCGCAGTTGGGTGTGCGGTCGCCTTACGTCCAGCTGTGAGTGGGTTCGATTCCCGCCAATAAGGTCGAGCTTCCGGAGAATGAAAAAAAATTTTGTAGAGCATTTTCTGGACCTCATCTAGCTACCTTTAAGCTGAAAATTTGTCTCCAAGCACGTTGGGTTTCGGTAGCTTTCTAAAGAGCCAGTTATTCCAGACTAATCATGCTCTAATGTCGCTGACTAGTGTAGTTACGAGCCTGTCTGAAGATTATGAAAAACCTAGCCATATACATTTTTTTATATTAATTTATTAAAAATAACACGTCACATATTAAAAACTAATCAAATAACCCGCCCCTGCTCGCCCCTGGTGCCCATCACGCTTGCTGCATTACCGCGCTGATTAGCTATGGCCAACCTCTGCACCGAGAACGACCCGGAACGGGAGTCACCGGTGAAAAAAAAACAAAATAATGATACGAGCATCTTATCTTATATCTTTAGATGAGCAATTCTTGTATTATATCATGGAATCTCGGAATCGGCTCCAACGATTTTCATGAAATTTAGTATATAGGGGGTTTCTGGGGCGATAAATCGATCTAACTAGGAATAATTTTTAGCAAATGTCATATTAAAAAAAAAAACCGAGCAAAGCTCGGTCAACCAGGTACTTTAGAATACAATAAAAATATTAGACATCTCACTACGTTATTTTCCACTTCTGAGTCTCGCAGCCTTCGTTCCCTAGAAGAAATAAAAATATGAAATGTAAAGCAAACGAGTGGGTGGTAATCCACTGTATGTATTGGTAGATACTCGTTGGTACCTTACGCTTGCCAATTATTTGATTCCCAGAGCATGTGGGCTTGTCAAAGAGGTTTTCATCCCCTTAAGAGCGAGTAAAAATAAATTTTGTATAGCAATTGTGTCTATTTTCATATGAAATTGCGTCAATAGTTTCTTGTTAAAACCGGTTATTCAAAGAAGTGGGGGTTATTAATAGTAATGTTCAAAGTAAGGGTATTGACATAAAGTTCTTGGATTTTTAAACATACTCCGAAATGTGCTAAAAAAGCGTTTCTTTTTACTTTGATATGTAGGTATGCATTTGACCACAGCTTGCCTGGTGTTAAGTTACGGGCCGACGATGTTGCACGCTTACCTAGAAAGAACATATTATTAACTTTAAATTTGAAAACTTCCAAATGGTATCATAAAAACTTACGATGAAATAAGGCTAGTCTCAAAAAACAAAAACTGGCAGGGATAAATGATGTTACAGTAACTTGGACCAAGAGTCCTAGCACTTGTCAAGATAACCATAAATCGGCTTGCAAAAAAAGGAGCAAAGAAACAAATGATATGCGCTGACGTCGACCGTTCCTTAACTTCGATGCGAACGATCGAAAGATGATCGCGTCAGATCACCTTAGCTAGCCGAGCTACAGGCGCTACAACAAAAATGCTAAAATGCTTCAATAAAGAAAATACAGAGTAGGTTCTCAATTGCTCCAGTTTAACCCTTCCTAACGCTACACTAAAATAATTTCGTTGATCCGCTATTATAAAATCACAAAGTACTTCCCGAAAACAATTCACTGACAACTGTGATTATTTTGTAATTAATTATTATTTGGACTGAGACAGGCACTGGAATGTTTAACTGGATTGATTGAACTTGATTATAATAGAATGGAATTATAAAACTAATTAAATAGAATATAATACTTGAGCTCGTAGTACAAAGGATTATTATTTTAATTTTTTACTTTATTAAATCGACAATGTATTTACATGAGTATATAGAAATTAACAACTAAAATATTATCAAAAACTGTACAAAATATTAAAAAATTAACACTAAAAATTGGTTCTATAGATTTAGCATAGAAGAACTTTTGTAAATGATTTTCATGATACATAACGTTTTATATGCCCGGCCTTTGGCTATTTATTTAGTTTTGACTGTGCTTGCAGTGCTAAAAACGACAATCCCGGATTACAAATAGCATATCTGTCAATTTGAGTTATATTCCTTACAAAATTTAATTCAAATCACTTTGACCGTTCTAAGCATATAGAAGTTAGAAACATACTCTATAATCTATATCAGTCATTTAAAACGTGTATACAGTGTAAACTCCATGTAACGTCACTCGATTTAACGACAAACTATCTTAAGCGTCGAAATCAATTGGCTTTAGTTGGTTTAGCTTGTATTCCATACAATGACACATTCTTTCCATTTAAAGACCACTCTCTATAACGCCATAACATGCACAGTCCCTTCAGTGTCCCATAGAGTAACTTATTTTTTAACTGCATCCAGTAGCTGGAATATCACTACAAACTGGAAGAAACCAAACTTTGCTATAATTTCTGCCCCTTTTATACCGTCCTGTCTCTTTTGCTATCACAAGGCGATACAAAGGAGTGCTGTTTCCTTAGCAACCACGACCCACATCGTGAAGCGATGCGATATCGCTTTGTAAATTTAATCATATCTCATCATCATCATAATAATACCTTTATTGACATAAGCTTAAATAGTACAGGTTTAACTAGTTATCAAACTGTGGTTCAGCACCGCTGACCTTTCCCACAGAATATGAAGAGGTCTGGTTATTTATTAGTCGGTTTTATAAAATGTACTTCCAAGAATATATAATTTCAAATCAGTTCTACCTAACCATTAGTAGATCCGGATTCTTTAAGTTAAATGCGCTCCACCTTAGATAATAGCCTCGTTTACCATCAGGAGAATTGCTGACCCAAAAAGCTGCTAATTTGAAGTGGGTTTGGGCTGGTCACGTCTGCTGCATGCCGGATGATCTGTGGGCAAAAATTGCTACCGAATGGACGTCGGCCTATACAAGACCTCGCGGCAGATCAAAAAAGCGATGGAGGGACGAGCTCGACAAACACCAGGAGGATTGGTCCACAATAGCGCTAGATAGGGACAAATAGAAAGAGGGTAGGGAGGCCTTTGCCCAACAATGAGATCAAAAAGGCTTTTAAAAATAATAATAATTTTCATCTGAGCTGTTCGTCGTTCTGTCTGTGTCGTTTGAGACTGAGATTGTGTATGTTTGTTGCTCTTTACGCCTACACGCTAGCTCTGATTTCGAAGAAATTTGTTACGGCAGTTGCTTTGTCCTTGGATTAACAAATACACTACTCCTTATCCCGGATTAAGGCGGGTTACAGAGGTAGAATCTAAAAGCATACGCATCTTATAGCTCTTTTTTGTTGACTAGGGGGGAATTTTAACAAGACACCTGGCTACGATGGGGCGCAGCCAGGTTATGTAGGGTTTGCACCCACTAAAACCCCTCCAGTGACCTGGCTCAGTTCTTAACGGAGATATCTGGGGTCTTCCAGGAAACATCCCGGAGACCTCTTTACTATGCTGTGGCCCTTCTCAGATTGCTGACCATTCCGCCAACGAGGGCGAAGGTCACAAGCCGCCGTCGTTCACCCCGGACTCGATGAAGCGAGTGTCGGAACCCCATCTCCGAACACCCTCGAGTCTGATGCCCCTTTTAGTCGCCTCTTACGACAGGCAGGGGCAATTCCGCAGCCTTATTCCTTCACCCAGGCTGCAGGGTTAGATCTTATAGCCCTGCTCGATGATAAAGCACTGTAACGTTGTCTACACGCAATGTCACTCACGCAAGCTATTTCATTTTCAATCCATTATTTATGACTAACACAGTGTCTAGACTAGGTTTTATATCATTTACAATCTTGATCTAGATAAATGGTCAACATGCTAGATCTTAGACAAACTGTAAATTGTTATAGATCCTGGTTCGAATCTCGCAGTTCTATGTCTGCTATCTATCTACCGCTATTTCTTAGGCATTTTTCTTTTGTTTAATTGTTTTTTTTCCAACGGAATGCTCTTCTCCTAAAGCTTATATAATTTGAGCTACATGTAGCTTTATCATTTCATCATCACCATCGTCATCAGCTAGCTTTTAAGTAAAGCTTCATGTAGCTTTAGTAAAATTAATGTCATATTTCTTATATAAAAAATATTATATTTACATGCAATAAGTTTATGTTAGGTTAATATGCTTCTTAAACAATTCACATCAACTTTTATATAATTTTAGGTTAGATTTACATTAAGTAATATTGAATTTGTAGTAATTAGTTATCCGTCAATAAACATTTGTAGTCATTAAAATCTCAATATTATTGTATAGCTAGGAACTGAACACTGACTTTGTACATAATGTTAAGATTTTTGCAAAAACAAAGACTCTTTGAAATTGAAAAATTATGTCTGCTATGTTTACCAAGATGACGTTATTTTCACCTATGACTTAAAACGACAGGGTCCTATTAATATTGACGCATTTGTGTCTGTGAGTGTCCAAAGAAGTCCAAAACTGCTGCCACTGTATACACGTACTTGTTTAATTCAGTGGGGTATAATAATCTCAATCTCAATTGCTAAAAATCAATGAACAATTTTGGCTCGGCAAAGTTTGGCGATCTTATGGTTACCATGCCGGACTGCCATTCAGAGGTTCTGGGGTTCGATTCCCGGCACGGCCAAAATCTTTTGTGATGAACTAAAATTGTGGCTGTTGGTCTGGAAATATGTATCGTTATAGAGTATTTATGTATGTTGTTTATACATAGATCATAACAACCATAGTATAAACTAGAAATGGTCTAGTATGGTGCTAACCAGCCATGTGGGAAATGTGTCCTACTATTTCTTATTTTTATAAAAAACATCAATTTATAGCTCATAACTCGAAAAGCAATTTGCGAATCTGTTTCTGTAAACATCAATCTTTTTATGCCTTAATATTAATTACGTTGTAAAAGTCCATATTTTGTGCATATTTTACCGAGTAAACGCACAGGTAAAAGCTTTTTAAGCTCTTTATAAATAAGTGGAACACTTAAATCAGACTTGAATCCGCCGATCATATTTAAGAAAGTTTGATAGATAGATAAACTCTTTATTGGGCAAATTAAAGGTACAAGTCAAAATAAAAAGTAACAACACAAATGTATGCCACAAACGGCGGCCTTATCGCTAACAGCGATCTCTTCCAGGCAACCTTTGGATGGAAAGGAGTAACCATTTTTCGGGTATGAACTATATACTATTAATGTTTAATACTAATAAAAACAACTACAACTAGCTGCGTTCTGCGGTACTACCCGCGTTAGTCCGGAATAAAAAGTAGCTAAAACATAAGCAACCTACTATGCGTTCCCACTGCTGGCACTCGAGGCATTCTCTCACTAGGAGAGAGATATAGGCCATAATCAACTACGCTGGCCAAGTGCGGGTTGACGGTTGACACACGTCTTCTGATATTGCAATCATTAACGTGTCGGTTTCCTCACAATGTTTTCCTTCGCCGTAAAGCGAGTACATAACACATAACTTGAAAATCAAGTCGTTCGTGTAGGGCCGGGATCGAACCAGGGGCCGTCTGATTGAAAAGCAGATTATTTTACCACCGAACCACTCTCGTTATTCGATAATAAAAATAGTGTTTGTTAATTTGTTAATCCAGAATCTAAGCTATCTCTTCACCAAAGTTCATAGAAATGCGTTATAAGAAAAAAAAGAAATATTAAAGTAACATTATTTACACACAAATTATTTTTAATTAACACAAAACTAAAATAATTGGACTGTTTTGTCCAAAATGTTCAACTGGCTGGATACATTTTGGATTAAAATCTATCAAAACCTTTGTTAACCTGTTTGAAATTTTATTAAAATCTAGTATTATCTAAATATACCAATATTATAAAGAGGAAGAGTTTAATTTTTTGTTTGTTTGTTTGGCGCAAACTACTGGACCAATTTGAAAAATTCTTTCACCGTTGAAAAGCTACATTATCCCCAAGTTACAAAGGCTATATTTTGTTTCTCTTTGCAACTTAGATTATTTTATAGCTCGTGCGAAGCCGGGACGATCTGCTAGTAAATATATAAAGTAAAATAAATGTCGCGCCTCCTGCCAGTCTGTCACCACGCCTTGTTTATAAAATACCGTTTCAACGTACAAGTATAAGTATGAAGGTATGTATGTGTGTGTGTAACCAACTGTTGTCACGCTAGATCAAATAATAAGTACTTTCAGAATATAGGGCACGCGTGTTTGACTTACTGTTCTGGGTTAGTCGATAACTTAACTCGCGTTTTGGCACAAAACTTATTTTTAATTTTATGTAGTTACGAGAATTGACGACGTCGTTGGCGTAAAGGTTACCATGCCGGTCTGCTAATCAGAAAGTTCCGGGTTCGATTCTCGGCCCGGTCAACATCTTTGTGCTTAACTAAATTTGTTGGCTGTGGGTCTGGGTGTTAAATATGTATTTATATATATAATATGTATGTATGTATATGTAGTATATCATAATACGAGATAGAAATGGTTCAGTATGGGGCTAACCAGCTGTGTGTGAATGTGTCAAAAAAAAAAGAATGATGACCATTTTTTGGAGTTACTTACGTATTATATTGGACAAACTTTGTAATCTCCAGCGTGTTTCCTGGAAGAAACCGGAGTCCTCCAGAGTACTCCTCCTGCACAGAAGCAGGTTCCCAGGGGGTTTTAGTGGATGCGAATCCCACATAACCTGGCTGTTGAAGATTCCCCCCTAGTCTAAAAAAAAAAAGGTTAACTTTGTAAACTATTCACGTAATAAGGCATCTTAATAGTTTACGCGTAGAAAACGCACCGAAACTGTTGGACCCATCCCAAACTTTAATAATAATGTAGTAAGTGTGACCGTTTTCGACGCGGAAATTATTAGGCACCTTGATCTAAAAGCAACTTGTCCACAAATTTTTCAAATGTATTTAGAAAATAATTTCTTAATGATAATGTTGTAGCCAAAATGATTCAGCCAGATTTTTTTTCTTTCAAAGCTGGAGCTTCTATTGACAGCATTTCCGCGATTAAATTCATCTGATTAACATTAAAATATTTTATTATAAGATGAATCCTAACAATGTTATTTCTTAATTGTTTCGGAATAAACATAAACTAATCAAAATAAGTCTCTCGAAAATTAATAAAAACCCTACAAACTGGTACTGTCTACCGACAACATTTATTTTCTTACGAGTTCATAAAGTTACCACTGAATATATAAAATGTAACTGAGTGAGATCAGTAGAGCTATAAAAATAGCTAGACGGAAAAATAGATATATTTTACACTCTCATATAAACAAAGACAAACCTTCTTCTTACAACAACACTGAGATCCGTCGACGAACGAAAGTTCGTGATGTCGGATTAGCAGTGATGCATCTGAAATGTAGCTGGGCACGACACGTGGTTAGAAGAAGTGACGGCAGGTGGAGTAAAGCCGTTACCGAGTGGTGGCCGAGAACTGGCAAGCGAGGGTCGTCCAGCAGCGAGGTGGGTTGATGATATCACTGAAGTCGCAGCTTCTACCTGGACGAAGACTGCACAAGATCGACGCAGGTGGCACATGCAGAGGGAGGCCTATACCCAGCAGTAGGATAAAGAGGGCTGTGGATGATGATAAACAAAATAAGATAAATGACGAAAATTTTTTTTTTATGATAGATAGGCTTGCGTTTGTTCGCAACTCACGTGATGTTGCGATCTAGGGTGGAGCGCGCATGGCTTTTTTTTTTTTTTTTTTACGTGAGGAAATGCATTTACGCATCCCCACCACACCCGGGGAGGTGGGTGGGGTATGTCGGGCTCGATGTCAAAAGGACATCCCTACCGACTAAAACCTCACGATGACCTCCTCACCGGAAAGGGCGGGATGAGGTTCCGCTTCTCGCATTAACCCACCACCCCGCCCACCTCGGCTAGCCTGCGAGGCTCCTTCTCTGGGGATGAGTCCCCTTGCAGTGCACATGGTGCACCGCAACCACCTCGGGGACCATAAGTGCAATGGACGCCGGACAACCCCGGTCCGACGTCCCAGGTCCCCCGTGACGGGTCAGGTCTGTGGCCCCGTCACCTGCCACTACGGCCGCAGAGAATAGGGTAAGTGGTATTTTGTGGTACCACTCCCTTCTCCCTGCGGCCCCACCGCGTCCGCCATCAACGGTGGCGACCCCGTCGAGGCCGCGGCAGGTAGGAAGAGCGGCGCATCGTAATACCGACACTTCTCTCCTGCCGCGGCCCCACATCTTCGGCTGCGGTGGGTGTCTCCAAAACCACACCGCAGCCCTCCTCAGTTGCGAAACCCCCCCGGAGCGAGGTCCCGCAACCTACTGGTGCCACTCCATCTAGAACTTGCATGGGGGAGGACAAGTCTAGGGAGCGGCCCGCCTCAGGGACCCTCTTCGCTTCACCGTGGGTGACCAGGCCACGGTTACTGAGCCCCCCCGCCTCGACAATGCGGGGCCCCACGGGGGGGGGGCGGCAGGTGGAGTAAAGCCGTTACCGAGTGGTGGCCGAGAACTGGCAAGCGAGGAGATGGTCGTCCAGCAGCGAGATGGGTCGACGATATCACTGAAGTCGCAGGTCCTACCTGGACGAGGACTGCACAAGATCGACGCAGGTGGCACATGCAGAGGGAGGCCTATAGCCAGCAGTGGGATAAAGAGGGCTGTGGATGATGATAAACAAAATAAGATAAATGACGAAAATTTTTTTTTTATGATAGATAGGCTTGCGTTTGTTCGCAACTCACGTGATGTTGCGATCTAGGGTGGAGCGCGCATGCCTAGAAAAAACCTATTCAATGTCGCCTTGAAGACAGTGAGGTTATAGTTCAGAGGGAACAGGGATTCTGGCAATGAGTTCCACAGTTGTAGCAAATATATAAGTTCCATGTAACGTCACTCGATTTAACGACAAACTCTCTAAAACATCGAAAACAATTGACTTTAGTTGGTTTAGCTTGTATTCCATCCAATGATACATTCTCTCCATTTAACGACCACTCTCTATAACGCACTAAAATGCACACTCCCTTCAGTGTCGTTATTGGGTTTTCACAAACAAATTTATGAACGTAGTCCAAGTAGAGTGTATATGTATGAAGCTCCTTGCAAACCCAAAGGACAGGAGTGTACTCGTAGTAGTAAAAATTTCATTTCAATATCACAAATGGGTCACGTACTGTCGCGAAGATATTTGTATCTTCTACAAGAATTATTATCATGAAAATGAAAAAAAAATGTTATTACATAACGTGAAAAGATATAAATGTGACTAAGAACAAAAAATAACTGTTGTAGTTTTTGTATTCCTAAATTTAAATAAATAATTTTATAAACATTTTAATATAAAAAAGAATATATGTCAAGGATCTTTAAACCTATACTGAGACCGCGTAAGGTCTCTTGCCATAGCAGTTTGTTCTCTCTTTTTGGTACCTCATAAATTATATATCTTTCTCTTTTTAACCGATTTCTAATACATTTTATTAACCCCCAACGTGAATTCTGACAGGGTTTGACTTACAGTAAACATGATTTTTTGACAATTCAAATCTAAGATTCGGCGGCCAATAAAAATGTTTTCAAAGTCAAAGTCAAATTAAGTATTGCCGGTTGTTAGCTAAATTTTGAATGTATACTTGACTAAAGTAAAGGGAGTTTCGCATTTTTTTTGTTATAAGTAAACCGATTTATGTTTTGGAGTTGTTTGATACAATTAATTTAATGGCTGCGACAAAATTACAAATATGAACTTAAGCCATTGTATACGAAAGTCGTAAAACCTTACTTTTAATTTTATTAAATTGTTTGCGCTATTTTCCTTCAACCTTGAAGAGACAATGAAAACAAAAACAATTGTTATGTCGACCTAGTGTATGTTTTTTCGTATAAACAAAATTACGTATAGTTTTTGTTTAAGGCCTTATATCTCGCTAAACGCGTATATTCAAATTGAAATTCAAACTGAGGGACCCAGAATTGCCAAAAAATACGAAAAAAAGATATTAAGTTCAGTTTGAATCCTATCGATTCGCTCAAAAAAATTATAAATTACCTTATACATTAGATATGAAGAGAAAAATATTACATGATCGTCGTTTTCGTACATGTAGCATGCAATGCCGTGATTATGATGATTGCATCACTAAAATACTATTATTATTAAATACTATTGAACCCTCGGATAGGAAATTAAAAAATATGTAAATCCTATTATATATAGTCCTATATCCTATTATAGTCCGGTCAAATTAGACCAAAAAATTAGGGTGAAATTACATAAATTCGCAACAAGCTGAATTTTGGTACAATTGTTCAAAACACGATTATATACAATAGCTGAAAGAGACCTTGACCTTTGATCTCGAATAAAAAATTTTCCACACACGGGAATGATGGGGAACTTTCAGCTATTGTTTATAATAGTGTTTTGAACAATTGTACCAAAATTCAGCTTGTTGCGAATTTATGTAACTTCGAATGTCTAAATTGACCGGACTAATTATTCACCATATTTTTAAACGCAAAATTTTAAAAGTTATTTTAATTTTGTGTCAGTTCGATACGATCTCATTTGCTAAAATGTTTAGCAGAACAGATTACCTAGATTGACTTTTATCGCTTTGGATAGAATTTTACCGAAACGGAAACTATAAATAAGTTTTGTGTATTCGAAAAAACTTATACAGGCGTGTAAAGTTCTTGTTTTTCGTTCACACTCTTCCTTAACTTATTTCTTTCTTTCAATTACTAGTCATACTAGTTTTTAAGTAGTTTAAGTGTTTTCTGTATTTTTGTTTTTTTTTTTGTGTGTGTGTTTTAATAAAGTGTCATCTATTGCGTTATCTATCTATCTCTTTAAATTGTAAAAGCGTGAAAACGTAACTCTCAAACCATTTCATATCTTATTTATATTTATGCAAATCTTAGAGAAAAAACTCTGAGTAAAAAACCGAGAGCTTTCCTTCGAGATACTTAACCTAGCAATTGTAACATAATTATTTTTCCTGTGACTGCTCGAGGCGTATACTAGAAAAAGGATTTGGCGTTTCTGCGAACATTGTTCGTTTCTGATCTCTGTCGGCTTAGGTTTATTGTTTACTTGTTGCGCCTTGCGGTCTTACCCGTGTTAATCCGGGATAAAAAGTAGCACATGTGTCTAGGGTCTAAGCTACTACATACCAAATTTCATCAAAATCGGCCATGGCGTGAATAAATATCTATCTTAATATATGTAAATCTCGTGTCACAATGTTTGTCCTCAATGGACTCCTAAACCACTTAACCGATTATAATGAAATTCGCACATCATGTGCAGTTCGATCCAACTTGCGAGATAGGATAGTTAAAATCTCAAATTATAGTCGCAATTTTAATTTATTGTTAATTATTGTCTGTTATTATTTGACAGTCACAATTATCTATTAACTCCAAATGATTTTAACAGATGTCGATACCTTTCTACTGTGTTGAGTAAGTAATCAATAGATGGCGCTGCTATGGTAAATCTACGAACGTGTCATATAAGCTACACTATCTATTTTTCATACCCCTAAGTGAGGCAAAACAACGTTTGCCGGGTTTAGCTAGTATCAAATAAATTTTGAAGTTATTTGCGCATCCCAAATCGTTATTGCAAATCGGTTCGTGCGTTCTGGAGTTACAGCGTCAGGAAGGCAAACCCGATTTATTTTTATATTATAGAAAATACGTACATAGAAACACCTATCCTTCAAACTCCGTTCGCGTCTGTACGTCAGAGCGTCTTGACGCGTAAACGTAGAATATTGAACACGCAGATATTGTTCCCATTTGTTTTCATACTTTATTGTGACAGGCACTGATGTGACAGTGACATATACGTCGGTTAGACGAGGCGGTGTACGGATAACCTAAACCTCCTTGCTAAGCTAAGCTTGTTTATTTTTTTTACATAAAAATATCTTTATTTAACCTAGGATTTTACAATAATAATAAGTATGAACTAGACTAATTTACTAACTAAATATCGCTGCTTGTTTGAGCTGCCACCAAACCCGAACTGTACAATACTCGTATATCTAGATTATGGTAGCTTCATAAACAAGCAGTATCAAAATAATCAATTTTTTTGTGTAAGTAGTCTTGAGGCGAAGCTATTACATACAATGTTATGTTCCTGCTTAAGATATAACGACATTCAACTGCCTCTGTGTCTTTCATATTATTTGTTATATTTTGTAGACTTAACACTAATTAATTTTATTTTTGTTTCAGGTAAAATTGTCTGGTTACTAGGACAAAATGTGCAACCACACCAAAATCTCAAAGGGTATTTATATATATGTAGAAAAATAAAAAAAAAAACAATATAATAATATTTATTTGCATATTTAAAGGTAGATTTGTGAGGTAATGACGGGTGTTATATTTTTATATATTTAGGCAATTACACTATATTACATAGTGGCCATGCAAATATGTCTAAGATAAAATCACTTAACACTTGGTCTGTGGTTGCAAACATAGGTTCCAAATTCCAAACTATGGTTCCAAAGAATAACATTAAAAACACGACCAGTATCTATCTGGCCGTTTGCCATTTGATGGGTTAAGCAATGTCAATAAATTGAAATAAAATTTAATATAAAATAATATGTCAATATTATACCTAAGTAAATGTAAATAGCCCATAGTCGATAGCATAGATACAAGTCTTTTGAACTAACTATTTAGTTACTATTTAGTAACCGGTTATACAAACATTAGTCAAATATGCCTTACAAATGTTTTAATATAGTATTTAGTCACTCTTTGTTTTATTATTTTTAGTTTCTATACAGCTAGTTGTTCAAATGACTAAGTATCAGCTTAATTTCCCTCTCATCTTAAACGCTAAAAGGTCACTGTTACGTCACCGCCATTTGCAAATGAAGGAATCCTTGTCTTACGCGACACAAATTGAAATGTCAAAAGGTCATTCAACTGCATAATACGTATACATTAGTATGCATTCCACATGACTTATTCACACTATACTCTGCAGAATGGCGCGTGCCTTTTTGTATGATAATAAGTTTCGATACAAAGAATTTTATTAGAAGTTTTTAGCTAAGTAGTAAGCTAGCGTGGCCCGGTCGGGAGAGTCTCGGATTGGCAATCCGTACAGATCAGTTCGAACCCGGACCTGCACCAATGACTAGTCGTTCAAGTTATGTATGGAATTTACAATTGCCCATACGGTGAAGGAAATTATCTTGAAGAGACCCACATGCTAGAAATCTCAACAAAACACGCTATACTTGGACGCCTCCTGCTTTAAATGAAGTACCACAATATCTGACGCAATGACAGTGGAACAGGTATGCCAGCGACCCACCACCGTGCTCCGCTACTTTAGGGAGCTTGGATGACTTCGATAGGCTGGTAGGGGGAAATGCACAATACGCCTCCTGCGGGTTGTCAGTGCAGGTCTGACTGCCCCATCATAGAATAAGAATAAACCCACATGCTCCTACTCGTAGGATTGCAAAATCCGAAGCTATAACTAAGTCCAACGTCCAACGAAATATCAATTTGCACTTGGCCATCATGGTCTAGCATTATCATCTCTCTTTACGAAAAAAGTAGCTAAATCGGAACGTATAGTTATAATAAGCTACTTACTTACGCTACCATCGGACGAGTAGGGAAACACCAAGGCGGCATCGTTATACTGTGGAGGTGCCTAAGTCGCGTACCTACTAAGCGGTTTTTTTTTACACATAATAGGCTTGCGCTTGACCACAACTCACCTGATGTTAAGTGATATTGCAGTCTAAGATGAAGCGCGCTTGCCTAGAAGAAACCGGGTCACTCTCGCCTTGAAGACAGTTAGGTTGTAGTTGAGTGGGAAAAGGGATTCCGGCAAGGAGTTCCACAGTTTGGCCGTCCGTACTATAAACGTGGAAGCGAATCGCTTAGTACGCATTTTCGGCATTTCCACTGTATATCGGTGCCTCCTAGCAGTCTCCCTGCTCGTTCGGTAATGGAAAGGGGCCGGGGGAATTAACTCATGTAATTCCGACGCACACTCACCGAAATGCAACCTGCAGAATACCGACAGACTCGCAACCGTGCGGCGGTGCTCCAAACTTTGAAGTTTCGCACTGCACAGGGTGTCATTACCTATAACTTTCTTGGCCTTCTTCTCAATTGCCTCCACCTTCATTGTGGTACCGCCAAGGTGTGGAATTCTTTGCCAAATTCCCTGTTCCCCGATAACTATAATCTAGCGGTTTTCAAGGCAAGAGTGAACCTGTTTCTTCTGGGCAAGCGCGCTCCACCTTAGATTGCAATATCGCTTATCATCAGGTGAATTGTGATCAAGCGCAAGCCCATTAAGAGTAAAAAAACTTACTTTTAGTACTATTAATTACTCACGGGTAACCGTTTTATTTCAGAATCAAAGTAAGGTATGTTTCTACAATTAATCCAAACCCAAAGATACAAAATACCTTCAAGAACATCTAAATCTTTTCAGCTTTTTGATTGTTAATCTCACAAACTTGTTAGGCCTTGAATTATTAAAATGGCCTAGTGAGATTCATAGTTGAAAATTTGTCGGGTAAACTTAGATAGCGTTAACACATATTTGTAGAAATTTTAAAGGACATTTTATACTTATATATCGTGAATTAGCTCAAAGTTTGTATCAGGTTGTAGACTAACGGCTAACAGCGAATGACAGTATTACATAATTAACCTCAACAGAAATAATATCAGTATATGTATATATATGTCGCACAATGTTCTGACATTGTACTATATTTTATAATTTCTGGTATCATTATTTTACACTTAGATATATTTCTTTGAATAAGAATTAGTAACTTACATAAAATATATATATTTTTATTTTATTTTAGTTATCTTAAAAAGTTGGGGTTATTCTATTCGACTGTATGTAAGTATTCGTTTTATATCATAATCATCTATAATTTTCGACACATCATTAATCACCCAGTTTTACTATGTAAGCGCGCTCCACCATAGGCATTAATAACTTTTACCATCAGGTCAACTGTTGACAAGCTCAAACCTATTTACTGAAAAAAAAATCTTATGTAATATTTAAGTTTTGAAAATTAACTCAAATATTTCACATATATATTTACTTATACAGCACCTGTGGCTCGGCTAGCTAAGGTGATCTGACGCGATCATCGAAGCTAAGCAATGGTCGATGCGGACGGTGTTTGGATGGGCAACCATGCTCATAACTGTCGTTTTTCAAGTGGCATTTTCATCGCCGCCCGCCACTTGGTCAATGCCGTGGGTCTTATGACACGTTAAATTGTAGGTCCTGTCTGTTAACAGTTAGTCTTAGTACAACTAGTCGCTAAGCCAAGTCAGAGGCCTCCGGGCGGCTTGAAAATTCTCAACACCAGAGCTTGGTCACTTAGGTCATACGAAGAAGAATTTATGTTACTAGACATTTATAAGACTGTTCTTAAATTTATTTACTAATGTCTGTGTAATAAGTCTATATATAATTTAATTACGTACATGAAAATCTAGTCCGCCAGGTAAAATATTCCCATGACGTGACAAAGTAATTTAAATTAAAGTCCCACCTTCACTCAACTAGGTTAATTACCGCTAACACTGGTACACACTTACAAAGTCCCCCTTTTGACCCGTTAGCTAAAAACTAATTATTTTAATTTGCGTGGCCATAATTTTGTTTTAAAGTGACAGGTTCTCAGAGACGTACCTATTAAGGAAGTGTTACATAGCTCTGTCATTTAGGTCATAGAAAATAGTAGACAAATACAAAAGAAGAAGAAGAAATAGAAAAGAATAACATAATATAAAATAATAATAATAATTTACGGAAGAGCCCTCTGGTGGGTTGTCATCGTAACACCTATCTGAGATCTCACACCAATCAAACCCTCATCACTGTAACCGCATCAAAATTAGACTAGTAGATATGGCGATATGGCAACGATTGTTTGTGAAAAAAATGTTGGGCAGATTTTGTTATCAATAAAGAACAAGTATAAATTTAAATTTAACCCCAACTTAACTTTTTGTGATGACCTGGGTGTGAGGCCGTCTTGAATCCATTTTCAATTTTTAACTAAGGCGATCTGACGCGATCATCGAGGTTAAGCAACGGTCCATGCGGACTGTCGTTGCATGTAAGACCATGCTTTACGCTAATGACCATACTAAAACTTTACGTGTTATCCGACCTCCGGTAGCACCCAGATGAAAAGAGATTTTCATCTGGGCGCTACCGGAGGGCAGATGACACGTAAAGTTTTAGGTCCTGGCTGTCATAGTACGAGCAGTCGTTAAGCCAAGTCCTTCGGGCCTAATAACACCAGCGCTTGGCCACTAAGTTTATACGAAGAGACGAAGAGAGGAAGAAGATAAAACATAATCTAGACTACTCGACTAACACCTTATTTCAAATCAAAATCGGTTAATCCGTGCGAGAGCTTCTATACCACAGACAGACACACACACATACACAGATTAAACTTATAACACCTTGGTTTTTGCGTCAGTGGTTAATATAGAAAAAGAAAGCAAAAATAAATCTTAATTAACGAAATATAACAAGAGATCATTATGTCCGAGCTTCTATTTAATACAGGCAGATCTGGATCGACCTCATTATTTCATAATTTATCAGCCCATTTCCCTCACATAGCAAGTGGAATTTTTTTTCCCTACCCGCGGGCTACGGTCCGTTTTTTCCAAGAAACAGTAATTATGGCGCACTACTGACTTACAAACATGACAGCTGTTGCGTTACGCGGAATGGATTGATATCCTATTGTGTGGCGAATGTTTAGCGGACCACGCGCCTGGAGCCTTTGAGGTCGGCTGATGAGAATCGAACTCAACAGATTCAGAGATTTAGAGAAGACAAATTCAGTGCTTTATTTCCAGTTTCGTTTAAAGCAAAACTTCGCTTTTTCCACCTGAGTTTTTGAACTGTCCACTCTTGTATACTTTTGATTAACCTGTACAGCCAGTGCGTGGCGAGAACAGGACGTAGAGTTATAGTCTTTCCACCATTATTTCCACCTCTCAGTGGAAATCCATCTTATTACCATGGCAACAAGAAACAATATCTCTTATAAAATATTTCCCACTGTTCCCACGTCAAACGATGACAAATACTCTTCGATTTGTATATGCCAGGGGACAAACTATTTTGAGGTGGGTAAAGAAGAGAAATTTAGGTAATCATTTGAGTTTCACGCGCCTTTAACAACACAATTACGCTATGATTAGATCGCGATAAAATATTAAATAATAGATCATAATAACATGACTCATTTGCCTTTTAAATGCGTCTCTGTCAGCGTTAAAATGTAATTTATATGAGAATGTGTAATGAGTTGTCACTCAGTCCGTCCCTGAGGACAGCGCGTGATGGATGGACGCTGGTTTGCTACAAAATTGGCCATTTTAATGTTGTTTATTATGGTTTACTTTGCCTAGTAGTTTATATTTTTCGCAACATTTTAGGGTATTTTTTCTCAATACACAGCTAGGTTTTTGTCAGCAGCCCCCCCGTGGGGCCCCGCATTGTCGAGGCGGGGGGGCTCAGTAACCGTGGCCTGGTCACCCACGGTGAGGCGAAGAGGGTCCCTGAGGCGGGCCACTCCCTACACTTGTAATCCCTGTACGCAAGTTCTAGATGGAGTGGCACCAGTAGTAAAAAAAAAAGTAGATGACAAAATTAAACATTTAGTGTACTTCCGCTGTGATCCGAAATCCAAATCAATTCTCTCGACTTGTCGTTCGAAGAGTCAGCATCTCCTGATGATGCCTTGTGGTTAGGCGAAACACGTGTAGAGTTAAGAACTTCCGAATTGTGATAGGTAACGTTAATCTTAATTAATCTTAGTTAATTGATCTAAGTTAATTAAGCTTGGTTAATTGATCTTAGTTGATTTTTCCTTGTCTTAATTTGGATTTCGGATCACAGCGGAAGTACACTAAATATTTAATTTTGTCATCTATTTACAATGGATTTCCGCAAAGTAACGCCTAAGTCAATAAGTTAAAAAAAAAAGCTTTTGTCAGCAGATCGCCTAACCACGCGAGTCAGCGAACTCAGGCCGAAGGTCGAGCATGTCTGGTCTGGAATAACTTAATGACGACGGTCTTGTGCATGGTCACCCATCCAAACACCGTCCGCATCGACCGTTGCTTAGCTTCGATGATCGCGTCAGATCATCTTAGCTAGCCGAGCTACAGAGTAAAGATTAAGAGAAGAGAAGAATGATAAAAAGATGAATCATTACAGAATAAACACAGAATTTTATTGGCCATAAATAACATACATACGTTAAAGGCAAGTCACACTACAATCATTACCTAAATACTTAGAAAGACTATTTAGACTAATTCAACTTATAAAATTTATAAACAAATATTCTACACCATTGAATACTATACACAATAGTACCTAATTGTTATTCACATCTACTACTATACATTATTTAAAATGTCATACCTATACTACTTTTCACACATGAACAAGGATTCTGCAAGTTCCTCATATATTCGCTTAAATTGTTAAAGGGATTTCTTTTACAAAAACTATTATTAACAAGATTTTCTCCCCTAGCCCTGGTAGAAGGTAATTGTCTTTGGCTTTCTAACCCTTTGCGTGTAAAAGGTACAGTATAGATATAGGTGGGTGTTAGTTATTCTATACTCTGACTCAATACAACTGCTAATGGCGGTCGCCCACGACACTGAGCACAAGAATAGTTACATTAAATACTTGGATGTGGCATTTAGTGGTTGTTAAATAAATAAAATAAAATATATTAGGACACATTTCACACACGGCTGGTCAACCCCGTACTGAAAAGATAAAGATTTTTATTGCTTCTTGGGTATGAGCACGGATTACACAAACAAAACAAAAGAAAAAAGATTATTTTTTGTTATTTATTTAATTTCAGCAATCCTCTCTAATCTGATCCCTGCCCATTCTGACCCAAATCTGGCTGAGTAATGCTAGGTATTGCGTAATTTTCGAGCACGTGGCAATATTCGTAATATACAAAAAAGCTGATGTGTCTATATCTTGCACATCATGATGTGCCTATATCATGGTCTAAGAGCCAGCAACACCTAGACCTTCGTTATAGTATAAAAACTGAAAATTCTTCTATAAACTAGGAAATCGTGGCTTCCCACGAGCTATAAAATAATCTAAGTTGCAAAGTGAAACAAAATATAGCCTATGTTACTCAGGAATAATGTAGCTTTCTAACGGTGAAACAATTTTTCAAATCGGTCCGGTAGTTTCGGCCTATTCGCGTCAAACGAACAAAAAATAAATTTTTCCTCTTTGTAATATTGGTTTAGACTAGCAAAATATAAAATATACTTTGTCTATGGTATAGACTACTAAAAACTACCACATCTCCTTATTTTAGTTCCCAACACCGCTCCCTGTAGTTTCACTTAGCCGCTCCCTGCCACGTTATTTACCACATAAATTCTATTTTTGCCACAACTTTGTTGTACCTACCCACATTTGTTAGTATGTTGTGTGCTAATTAATTTTACCACTCCTTTTGTGGTTGGGGTAATCTGTAAGTGAATTATTTAGGTCGACATTCGTGTCAGTTTTAAGTAATAATTTTATTTGGTCACGATTTTTATCAAATTCGGAATTTAGCGAAACAAAGTTAGCTAGGTATAAATTTATTGATAACAATATACATGTTAATGTATGAGCTATTAATTTATAACACCTGTATCTCGACTAAATTAGGTAATCTGAAGCCCGAAAGCTCTTGCCACCAGGGCTGGCCACTTAGTTTATACGACGAAGAAAATTTGCCGTGCTTTAACTACACAAATTATGTGATATTTGGAATTTATACAGGTTTTTTTTTAGGGAAATAAAGGCTATTTTATTTTATTTTTATTTGTAAATAACTCAAAACGTTATTAGTTCGTGTGGCCAAACTTTGTTACACGACTTTCAGAAATACGTAAATTCACTTCTCTGCACTCAGCCGATGATTTTGATATACTACACTGACGTAGTCGTTGACTTTTTTTGTGTGGGAAAGAGATTTCTTTACGAATTCCCAAAAATCATTTGTCTGGGCGAACAAATTTTAGTTGTAAAAAATATACCAATTTTGGTACCAATTATAATATTTATTAAATACTTAACTATAATTTAAAAAGACAGAACTGTAAATTCAAAATATTGACCATATTATTGCCTTATAGATTTAAGTGTATATATCCACCAATCTGTAGGATTTTCAGCTATAGATTATCCCATTTTATCTTTATTATTATGTGATTGCTTTTTGTACCTTCATAGTCGCTGTTCGACTAAAGGTACCTAATAAAGTTAAAGAAAACAATTTAGTATTTATAAACGTGAAGCGAGTGTGGCCCAGTGGTATAAACGTCTGCTTTTCAATCAGATGGCACCTGGTTCGAACCCAGCCATACACCAATGATTTGTCGTTAAAATTTTATGTGAATTTGCACGCGCTTTACGGTGAAGGCAAACATCGTAAGGAAACCGGTACGTTTGAGGACCACAATATCTGAAGACGTATGTCATCCACCAACACCACCGTTACAGAGAAGGCCCCGAGTCCCAGCAGTGGGAACGTGTAGTGGGCTGCTTATGCTATACGAGTCACGCAACCTACCGCAGCAAAGACAACCATTTGCAAATATTCAAGACGTGTAAACACATAAAAGACATACGTAATAATAACACAAAAGCACAACTAGTTTTGTTCATTAAAATGCGGGTAGTTGCATATTCGCGCCAGACAGGACAAGGCGCGAGGTAATGGAACACAAGTACAATGTAAAGCAAAAGTGTTGCGCGCAAACAACACCCGCGCTTAACTTAGGGCTGCCAAAACGGTCTACAGTTTCAATTAACTTTAAGTCATTACCAAAATTTAGGTTGTCATTTAGTGGTATACTGTAGGTGTAATGTAACACGGAGTAAACTAAGTAGTGAAGTAATTTAACGTAAAAAAACATACATAAATCATAAATTAAAGAGTAAATGACTCACGAACATTGTTATAATTATATCTACTAGAAACTTCAACTTATTTTTTTAAAGGGGTTATCTTCTAGTATATTTCTATTAGACATTGCTTAAATTGCTAGGTTAATATTATTTTATGAACAATTACCTATTTAATGTTACTATTATTAATTAATAATAAAAATTAAATAAATTCAATTTACTTAATTTAAGACACAAAAACTTCCTAGAATTAATAACAGTGCTATTTACAGACTTCATTCGATATCAAAGTGAAAATGAAAATATTTTTATTTTCTTAAATATGTTTATGCTAAAGTATAATTAAAATATACCAGTGTAATGCTTACCATAAAAATATCCAGTGGCTGATCCTTATTTTGACAGAAACACAGAATTTTATGTGACATAAAAACATACGTTAGGCAAGTCACGCTACAGAATACCTAGAACTTAAAAAACTAGGTGCTTACATTTTCGCTAAACTACCATTAATAATGACCTCGTTGGCGTAATGGATACCACGCCGGACTGCTAATCAGAAGGTTTCGGGTTCGATTCGCTTTGTTAAATATCTATCTATATTAATATTATGTATGTATATGTAGTATATCAGTAAACTAGAAATGGTTCAGTATGGGGCTATCCAGCCGTGTGTGAAATGTGTGAAAAAAAAAGTAAACTCGTCAGCGGTAGTGGCAACCCTGGTCTCGGGGCAAGGTAACGAGTGCTAGAAACACGGAAACGCTTTTACAACCGACTGTACCGAGTAACTAAAAACTACGGGGGCGAAGTGCTTGAAAAAACTTTTGCTAGTTCCACACTACGGTTTTAGGATTTTTCACAAAACTTGGCCGAATTTTTTGGTGCACTTTTGAAGATTTAGTTTTATTTGGTTCTGTTCTCTTCAATAAATGTATGCGTATGTACTTACATACGCATACATTTATTGAAGAGTTGTATTTGAATCTTCACATATGTTATTTTTAAGAAATGTAGCGCTTTAGAGACTATGTCTCTGTTATGCTATATTTTTAAGGAATAAATGAATTTGAATTCACATAAAATTAGACTTAGTTATTTTTTGAGCTATGAAGCTTTAAGGGGACGACTATTGAGTACTACTGAGTACTTAATTATATTTGTGTAACTGCCTGAGATATCCTTAAACCAAATCTATGATGAAATCAAAATATTGTAGGACAAAATTTGTTTAAATTGACGCCCTTAAGCCGTCTTTCAATGTTTTACTAACCAGTAACTCATTATAGATTTGAAATAATATTTAATCACTTTTGCAGCCGGTTGTACTTCACAGTCTGATGTGTTGGTCACAACCAAAATAAAACTAAAATTTAAACTCATTATTTCGAGGTTCTCTCGGGTGAATTATAACATCAAGTTATAAAAATTATGTAAAGACCCTCAAGTTGACCCTCCGGCAGTCCCATTAAGAGCCTATAATTCCAGACTAGGCATGTTCCTTAGGCTGGGCTGTCGCTGACTCGTCTGGTTACGCGTCTTACCAGTCACATACCTGGCAGATGTGAAACATCGACATTATTTTGTAAAATTAATATGCGGAAAAGAACATTATTATTGTGATAGGAACTAAATATTATGTCATAATCTCTACTACTTATAAGCTTCTTTGTCCTGACTCATTCATTCATTCATACATCTATAGGCAACGCAGAGTCCAAACGGCTGGTCTGGCTTGTGATAAAATAAAATATTACGTTTTTTTTTCCAGATAACGATGACTATTTATTGAATAAACATTTATTTTCATGAGATACAAAAGTTTACGAATTTATTCCAAATCGTTACTACTTAATTCGTCTAATCAGTGACTTCGGTAATAGTCACATGCAGTTGCGACGCGTCGCCACGCCAGAAATCGGTTTTAGGTGCGTCTATAGTTGTTTCACATCAAAACTCAGTAGATAAGTATTCGACGTATGCCTTCAGAAAAGTGAAAATTAATGAAGAGTCCTCTGTCTAACAGGCACTCGAAACCCATTAAGTTTACGTCTTAACTAAGTTAATCTCGTCGGACTGCTTCAACTAGAAGTAAGTATGAGGGAATAGTTCAAAAATTCACGCTCCAACTACCAAGTGGAGTTTTCAACTAAATTCATGCTGGGATGCCGGTAAATCGTTTATAACTATTAAAGTATGACTAGGGTGTCTGCTTTTGCACGGAAATTGTGGACAAGCGAGGACCAAGTGAATTTTAGCGTGCCTTTATTTTTCTATGCGCACGGTTTTATTAATTAAAATATTTTTTGAACACTAATACAGACAATATCCACGAATCTCACGAGTTGAAAACTTTCAAACGATAATTTATTTTCAAATATATAATAATGTACCTTGTATTAAAAAAGAGGCTCAAATATTTCAACTCAATTACAAAATCAAAAACATCTCAACATGATATTAACATAATAAACAACAACAGCATAACAATAAACATTAGCAAAAAAATCTTTAACCGTTTCTAGTTTGTTTACATCCTATTACGCGAAATTGGCAAACTTGGAGAAGCAAAATAGCAAAGAATAAAAAGAAGTATTTCTATTGTCGGTCAAGTGACTTACTGTTGTCATGTCATAGGTCTACGACGGCGTTCATCACGAGTTAGTTATTTTATTCGCCCTTGATTATCTCAACTTTTCCCAAACTCATAGACACCTCAGTCGAAAATGCCGGTGGCTAGAGTCCTCCACAAAAGGAGCGACGCATTCTCCAGCTTTGAAGTTACATTGTAATTCGACAAATGGTGAAATTTGTTTGTTTATAACTTCATATCTAGTCTTAAATGAATTAGCGCCATTATTTTCTTAATTGAGTATTGAGGTGGATTATTTTGACGTGACAACGTCTTAAATTAGGTTGCGGCTGGGAGTCACTTATGAAAAAGTGTAACGCCCGGTAACGTTACGATGAGTCACCGAACGAGAGAGAGGCCCGCCGAATGCCTTGCGTCTCTCTCCCACTCAACTATGATCGGTCTGCCGCGCGCGCAGCACGCGGCAGACGTTGTCACGTAACATCTTCGCCCGTAAAACCGACTTTACAGGCAACCATTTTTTTTTATATCTTCATTAGCCGACCCGGCAAACGTTGTTTTGCCTTATCACTTAGGGGTATGGAAAATAGATAGTATTTGATTCTCAGACCTACTGAATACGCATATAAAATTTGGTAAAAAATCGGTCAAGCCGTTTCGGAGGAGTACGGTAACTAACATTGTGACATAGAAATCTATTTATTTTCGTAACTAAGCAACAGTCGTTTTTGGATGGGTGAGCAAAGTGATTTTTGAACGCTTGTATAGGTCAGTCTTACATAAACGCTGTAAATTTAAAAGGATACAAAGGTCTTGACACCAGAATTAAGTCATTTACTTTCCTACGAAAGAAAAAACTGAACAATAATTTTCATTTTATTTGCCGCGGCAACCCTAGTCCATTAGCTACCGCTATCGAACTGTCAAAGAGCTGTCAATCATAATGACAGATGATCAGCAAAAAGGAAAGTTCGGAAACAATTTCTAGATGTCAAAACATGGAAGTGTACGAGGACTTTCATACAGGTAAACGCTGGAAATACGGATTAAAATAATACGTAGGTTTTTATTACCTGAAACTCTTATACAAAAAGTACAAAAAAAATACCGTTAAATACCGAAAAATACAGTTTTGAGGTGAAAATCATGAATGGTAGTTACTCTTTTTTTGTTTTGGGACTTAACTAACCCACCCAACAAATGCAAAAATGTATTTTGACGGAAGCTATAAACTATAAAATCGTGCCGTTTAAATGGAACTTCAGCCTTTTTTTTCAGTTTTTAAAGTCAGCTCAAATAATGCCGAAAAATACCTTCGTTTTTTATTTTTTTTATTTATCATAGCATCAACATGAACTACTTAGTAACTTTTCGATGTTATCTCGGAATATTTTTTTTATTCTGTTTTAGTATTTGTTGTTATAGCGGCAACAGAAATATATCATTAGTGAATATTTCCACTCTCTAGCTAAAACGGTTCATGAGATACAGAGCCCGGTGACAGACAGACATACCTACAGATAGACGGACAGACGGCGAAGTCTTAGAAATAGAATCCAGTTGGTACCCTAAAAAATTACTAACGTTGTACAGAAAAAAAGCGAGTGTGGCTCGGTGGTAATAACGTCTGCATTTCAATCAGACGGCCCCTGGTTCGATCCCGGCCCTACACCAATGACTTGTTATTCAAGTTATGTGTGGATTTGCACTCGCTTTACGGTGAAGGAAGGCATCGTGAGGAAACCGGCACGTTTGAGGACCATAATATCCGAAGACGTGTGTCATCTACCTACCCGCACTTGGCCAGCGTGGTGGATTATGGCCTATATCTCTCTCCTCGTGAGGGAAGGCCCAGAGTCTCAGCAGTGGAAACGTATAGTGGGGTGCTTATGTACAGATTTTTTAGTTTCGTTTGTTTCAAAAATCTTTTTGTTTAAAAAATTTTACGAATTACGTTCAAAAGTGGGTCAAAAAGCTAATCTTGAGATGTCTAAGTGCGATACTCGAGCTTTCTCTTCACGACAGACTTAACCCGAGTGCGGAGTCATGTCCCAGCCTAGACTTAATCTAGATAACGTGAAGATCTAGGTCCTGTCTTGTACAGTGTTTTTGGAAACTAACTTTAAAGGCAACTTTATAAATTCAAAACAAGAAAACGGATATTTGATACAAAATCTGTTACACCACGTCAAAATACATAGTGAATAATTTTTTCGCCAATTTCCAAAAGTCCTGAAGCAAAACTCGTTTGTTTAGACGTACAAAGCCCGTCCAGAAAAGGTTTTTTTTTTACTTTTTACTTTTAGGCATTAGACCACACAAGCGATACTCTGGTCTAAGGTGGAACATGCCTAGTCTGGAATAACTTGCTCTCATAAAAAAGCTTTTATATTTATTGGACTTGACAAGTAATGGCGATTGCTAATCAACTTGGAATGCACTTCTTTGCTGACGTGAAATTAAGAGAAAGGTACTGTAGGCAGGTTATCGGAAATAAGACAGACAATGGCGGCGATTCTCCAGGAATAATATGATTTTCACAACTTGATGAAATTGTAAAAAATTAGCCAACGAAGAGTCGGGCCCGCGCATGCAGAATTCCGTACTTTTGTCATAATAATATGACAAAACACGTTTTTTGAGTCCCCTTAAATACATATTTTATTTTCATTTAATTATTTATATCAAAAGGTAATGTAAATAATTATAATATTTTGTGAAAATTGTTAGCTTGTACCTTTTAAATAGTGTTGTGTAGTATAACATAAAATACGAAAAAAGTTAATTATAATCTTTTTTTTAGTATTTGTTGTTATAGCGGCACGGGTAACACATAACTTGTTCAAATTTCAGAAGTATTATTATGACTAGGCTTAAATACTATATTAAGATTAAGTAAACTATTAACAATTATACACAAAGAAAAATAAAGAACAAATTTAGAGAAAAATTATATGAAACAAATGATGCCCCACTTCGGTAACTAGATCAATTTCATTGACCAGGCGTTGTCACAGCTCTATTCCTCTACTTAAATGATTAGTCTTAATTTAAACCGGCCGTTTAAAGTGATCGTTGGCGCGGCCTTAATTGTCTGTTTGTCTGTCTGCCTGTCACGTTCCCACGAGGTTTTTTTTATTGGATAAATAGTTGGCTAGTTTGTGGAGCACGCGGTTTGAGAGCTGCTGCTTTTTTCACAAGTTAAAAACTTTTTTTTGATATCCGATGAAAAAGTATACATCGCTCATTTGGTGCAACAACGTCGGAATTTAATTTTTTGTCTAATAGGCTTTTTTATGTCATAATTTTACGAAAAGTCTATTTCCATTCGAAGAAACATCGACCGAATTGTTATTTTGATGATATGCCGCTAGATGGCGCGAGTGTTGTTTGTGAATCGAATGAAATGGCGCCAATTCTGACGCTACTACGTCCAGTTAAAAAAAATGCCAGCTAAACTCGTTATGGGTAGTTACGCCATTGTTGCACCAAATGAGCGACATGATTTTTGTAGCGCCTATAGCTCGGCTAGCTAAAGTGATCTGAGACGCGATCATCGAAGCTAAGCAACGGTCGATGCGGACAGTGTTTGAATGGGTGACCATGCACAAGACTGTCGTTTTTCAAGTGGCATCTTCACTTGGGTGCTACCGTGGGTCAGATGACACGTTAAATTGTAGATCACAGCTGTTAGTGTTAGTACAAGCTGTCGTTAAGCCAAGTCAAAGGCCATCGGGCGGCTTGAAAAAGTGTCAACACCAGAGCTTGGCCACTTAGCTCATACTTTTTTATCTTTTTTACACATTCACACACGGCTGGTTAGCCCCATACTGAACCATTTCTAGCTCGTATTATGATTGCTAACACAACTGATATACTACATATACATACATACATATTATATATAAATACATATAACACCCAGACCCACAGCCAACAAATTTAGTTAAGCACAAAGATGTTGACCGGGTCGGGAATCGAACCCGGAACCTTCTGATTAGCAGACCGGCATGGTAACCTTTACGCCAACGAGGTCGTCAAAAGATACGGAGAAGAAGAAGGACACTTTTGTTCTAAAAGTAGGTATATGATGTTTGAAGGTGGTTTGTTTTTAGCTGTTCTCGTCGTGCATATAGAGGTCGCCCTACCTAGTAAAAGGTGAAACCGTTTCACGTAGAGTAGCGGTGTTAGTAATTAGATTGCATAATGCGCCGCAAAATGTGGCGCGGACACCGGACTGAATTTTTATAACTCTTTACTCTACATATTTTATACAGACTCGTATGAGCTCGAGACTGTTTTTATAGTAGGTACTTGTGAAGCGGTTTATTTGTAAAAAGGTTAACGTTATAATAATAATAACAATAAATTTATTTTATTCAGGTTTCAAGGACCCATAAAAATTCTAAATTACATTTTATGATTCAATTACATTTTACAAAATAAAAGCACAAACAGGTAATAAAAAGCATATATAGAATTTACAAATTGAAATTTGAAGTTGTAATGTACTTCTATCTCAAATCTAAGCTAGCAAGACTAAGCTTCATGTTCAGCACTCTGGGTCCACCCGCGGTTATAGACTTCGATAAATATAATAATTATGTTATGCACAGTATATGAATTTTTATAGTATTAAATATGTATAAAATTCCTTAAGTTTACATTTTGAAACATTGTAATTTTTAAATTGACATTTGTTATTATTATTTTTTTTATTTTAATTTTGTATTGATTTAGTTTTGACATTTATTTATTATTATTCTTAATTTTTATGTTATTTTTTGTGTGCACTATAATACTATGGATGACTATCTGAAATAAATAAATTATTATTATTATTTTAAATCTACAGTTAATAGGTATTTTCTAGGTAAGCTGTAACTCCCTGGACCACAATATTGTTTAACACCAGGCAAAAAAAAACGCAACTCTATCAGTTAAAAAAAAACACCTTTCTTTCAAATTTATTCTAATTCAAGCTTTTTTAAATACAGCCTGATGACAGAAATACAGAATAACGGACGTCCCTCTTTTAACCGGTTTTAATATTCAAGGTTTAAACACAAATAAGTTGATAATAACATACTCAATGTAAAGTGAAAAAGCCAAGCATGCAAAACTCAATGCCAATGCCAATATTTCTTAGAAATGTAATCAGCATGCAAGCCACGTGTGTCGACTTCGTTATAACTGTCTGTGCTCATTGTTTTCAAGATACCTTGCTTTTATAATACTCACTTATGACATTTCGTATGAGATAAGTGACCAAGCTCTGGTGTCGAGAGTTTTCAGGCCGAACGAAGGCCTCTTACTTGGCTTGTCGACTGCTTGTGCTAACAGCCAGGACTTACAATTTAATGTGCCATCCGACCCTCAAGTAGAGTTCGTCGACAAAATTATACAGAAATACGCCGAAGCTTATGAACAAAGACACCACCATGTGAATGTCGAGGCTATCCAGCTCCTTGACAATACACATGACATGAGAAGATTAATGAGAACGAAACCATTTGAGTTAGTGTAGTTTTGTGTTAAATCTTAAGTGATTGCAAAATCCAAGGTGCTTAGTGCTGAAAATAGAACACATGAACAAAGTGTGCACGACTTAATAGAGACATTAAGAAATATTGTGCTATTGAGACCATTCTTAGAGACTTTTCGTAATTAGTAGTTTATGATAAAGTAATACTATTTATTAGCTTAGTAGGCTAGGTTATTATAGTTTACTTAAGAGATAAAGTCACGCATTCCCTTAACCCTTAAGGTAGTTTCGTTGAGTATACTATACATACATTTCAAAAAATTCTGACGTCTAAATATGAATTCATGGAACCTTATTATAAGTCAAAACAAGTTTCGGTATGCATCTACTTGCTTAAAAAAATATCAAGATATCAGTGCTTTTAACAGTTTTGTGTCAATTTCCAAATATGCTGAACGAATGCTTGTAGCTGCTCGAAGTGCAAGGAAAAATACTATTTTTCTATATTTTTTTCTTCTAATTATGTTTGTAAGACTCATAAAATAAGAAAAATAATATATTGGGACTACTTATAAATAATAAAAATTATTCTAGGTGTATTATTTTGCGTGAATACATATGTTTTATGTGATAGTATAGTATACTATACATCGCCACACATTAACCAAACGAATACTTCTTTGTTATGTATAGCATAATATACATTGCCTTTAATGCATTAGCTTGATTTTGGCGCAATTTTTTGTTGATAAGCTTACTACCTACTAGTAATGATAGTTTCTTTTTCGACAATACCACTGCTGACACTGGAGGCTGGTACTGCATCTTCTCAGTCCTATCATTGACAGAATAAGAGCCCAAAGTTGAAGAAGATACTGCATTCAGAATTGCAAAAGACAAAAAGCCGGCAGCAGAAGGCAGTGCTCTCGCAAAAACTAAAATAAATAGAGTTTTAAGAACTCACTAAGGCCTGGGGCCAGCCAAAACAACATTGTAAAACCCTACATCACGCATGAAGAAGATTCTCTAGGAGTTAAAGCTAAGATTTTACTAGCGTTATAAATAGCAAGATGGTTGGGAAGGTGGTATTGTCATGGGTGGGAAGAGAATAAGCAATTTGAGATACGCAGATGACACTTCTCTGTTTGCATCATCAGAGCAAGAACTGGCTCAGCTCCTTTCTAGAGTAGAGAAAGAAAGTGAATACGTTGGCCTCACCATTAACAAGGCGAAGACCAAGGTGTTGGTGGTAGACAGACAAGGCATGCTAGTTTGCTCTTGAACTCAGAGACCTAGAATTCGTTGAGCAGTTTACATACCTTGGCTCTCTTCTTAGTAACGAGGGTGGCAATGAAAAGGAAATTTCCAGACGAATTCAAATGGCTAAGACAGCGATGACTAAACTCACTAGGATTTGGAAAGACCGCAATATATCCCGTAAAACTAAAGTGATGCTGGTGCGTACCTCGGTTTTCTCCATTTTCTTTTACGGTATCGAATCATGGATGATAAGATAGAAGGAAAGAGCCAAGATTGACGCTTTTGAGATGTGGTTTTGGAGGCAAATGTTGCGAATTCCATGGACTGCGTACCGCACCAATGTGTCTATTTTTGATGAGCTCCGAATAACCACGAGATTTTCCACTCTCTGCTACCAGCAAATACTCAAATATTTTGGACATGTCGCTCGTAGAAACCCTGATTGCCTCGAGAAGCTCGTGGTAGTTGGCCAAGTTGACGGAAAAAGAGCACGAGGTCGATCTCCTACCCGCTGGTTTGACCTCGTAAAAACGCTCACTGGCCTACCTATTGCCGAAGCTTTTAAGACCGCCGAGGACAGGAAAAAGTGGAAGACCATTGTTAACCGAGTGATCAACACTCCGTATTAGACACGACCTTCAGTAATGAAGTTACGACTAAGAAGAGAAGATAAATAGCAATCAAGACACTAGCACCAGTTGTCTATTTGACAAATATTTTAGCTTGCTAGGGTTAGTCAATTATTGTGGGAGAGCTACAGAATCTTTAGCTTAGTAGGTATTCATCGACTCATACAGATTACTATGAGCCGATAAGCTTTTGGTTGTGGACAAGGTTCTGGAAAAATATATATTTTTTTAGATCGTATGCAACAGAAATAAACTGGGAGTCGTATAATTGGTCGGTAACAAAAAAGGGGATTCATTTTGCTATGCTATCCCGCCCAAACTACCAAGCGCTATAGCAATGGAAGAATACGGTATTTTAAAGTTTCATGTCCTCAGATTGTGAAGGTTTGCAATAGCCATATGTGGCCTTGGCTTTCATGATGCTTTTCAGAATGCAGACATGCATTCCCAACATATTCTAGCAGCCGCTGGACTTTGGTATCAATAATGCTTGGCTTTTACGCTGAAAGCATTTTGAAATGATATGAATCACGAAATCTCTCTTCTGAAATAATACAACTATGAAATTTACACCCAATTGCTGAAAAAGAATAGGTCAGTGCCAGTGATGAATAGAGAATATGTTTCAGTATAAAAGAAAAAAAAACAAAACAGCAAGAGCCAATGATGAGTGACTAGGAGAAGTATGGATATGATTGTAAGAAGTAGCGGAAGAAGAGGTAGACCAAAGAAGACGTGGATGAATTGTGTGAAGGAGGATATGAATGAGAAGGAAGTGAATGTGGAGATGACGGCTGACAGCGTGGCGTGGAAGAGAAAAACAGGCTGTGCCGACCCCACCTAGTGGGGACTGGTAAAGAAGAGCAAGAGCCAATGATGACGTCAAAAACGACCAGTTTGACTATTGACCACGGCTGACTGGTAGCCAAGATGCAAATACTGTAAAGAGGGACAAGCAAGCATCGTTTGTACTAAATGCAAAGTGCATTTGAGCTATTTAGGGGTAGGAATTTCATCATAGCTTATCTCCATAGGTGACCTAAACTAAACGAATAAAATTACCTAAAAGTGATATTGTACAGTATTCTATACATTGTCATCCGTCTGTTGTTCTGTGTAGATGTGGCAATGTTTAGTATAATATACATTGTTTTTTTTCTAAACTACTAAAGTAGGATTTTTTTAAATAATTTTCCGCGTATCTTTAGTGTCTAAATAAATAGGATTTCATAAAATTTTTGGTTTATTTTACTAAAACATGTTCTGCTACCTTAAGGGTTAAAAAAAGATGAAAATGCCACTTTTAAAACGTCAGTCTTATGTATTGTCACCCATCCAAACACCGATGATAGTAGGATAATCATAAAGATAACTTCAAATCGTAACTCTCCTAAACCTGTCAAAAAGAATATCGTCAAAAAAATCCACTTGTTCTCAAAACAAACAAACACTCGACCCCCTCCCTTAGTAACAAGCTCACCGGAAATGACGTAATACACCATCCACAGACTAAAGAGCATTCACAGACAATAAATAACGTCTGAGAGAACACGGACGAAATCAATGACTTCCGGTGTGTAGACAGGAAGACATTAGTTCCTACAGGAGGGAAAGTCGCGAGGGCTTGTTTGGGGGGTGTGGGAAATATTACCATTCATATGCTATAACATTTCTAGATCAGCAGGGCGATATAATAGGTTAGTTTCTGTTATTGCCGCTTAATTGAAATTCCAATTCTTTATTCCGAGCAACAAAGACTCATAAAATAAAATATTGAAAACTTAAATTACCAATAGACAATGTCAATAATAATGAAATGAAAATAAAATCAGATGAAAATCAAACGTCTAAATAAAAAGTGAATTAATAATTACAATTTACAATGTACTAATTAATAATAATAATTTTTATCGAAGCATTGCACATTTGTTTATATTATTTTTTATAAGTAATGGCTCGAAGGTGAGCATGCTTAGAAATGATTGGCTCCTAAAGAGACAGATCAGCAATCAGACTTATCAACATAAAAAAACTGGTTCAAAAACTTAATTTTAGTTTTTTTTACCAGTTCTATTTCTAATTCATAAGTCTGATTGGTACCAAAATTAGTATACATCAATATTCTTTGTCTTCGCTTCAAGGATTGAACTCAAGCTCTGAGGTGCAGCCATTCGTTTAAACCAGTCAGAACGTTGTTTTTGATATCCAATAAATTCACATACAACACTTAAAACTTTTTTTTACATCTATTGTCACGAACTTCCCTTATAGTATTTGTAAAAATTAGTAAGATGGTAGGAAGTAGGATTTCTGCAGTATTTATAGGAATTAGTAAGGTGGTAGAAAGTAAAATTTCTGCAGTATTTCTAGGAATTAGTTAGATGGTAGAAAGTAGGATTTCTGCAGTAAGTGGTACGAGTATATAAATAGTTTGAGCGGTCGATATAAATAAATAAATAAAATAAATATTAGGACACATTGACACACGGCTGGTTAGCCCCATACTGAACCATTTCTAGCTCGTATTATGGTTGCTAACACAACTGATATACTACATATACATACATACATCTTCTTATATATACAATTTCCGTGTCACAGTGTTAGTTACCGTACTCCTCCGAAACGGCTTGACCAATTTTTTCCAAATTTTATATGCGTATTCAGTAGGTCTGAGAATCGGCTACTGTATATTTAGAAATAATTACTAAGACAAAACAACGTTTGCCGGGTCAGCTAGTATTATATATAAATACACATTTAACACCCAGACCCACAGCCAACAAATTTAGTTAAACACAAAGATGTTGACCGGGCCGGGAATCGAACCCGGAACTTTCTGATTAGCAGACCGGCATGGTAACCTTTACGCCAACGAGGTCGTCAAATATTCAAATATTTGCAGTGGTAAGTGTGAGATAGACAGTCCCTCGGGACGTTAGGGCCGCTCAATGAGCTTATGGCCCTTTCGGTTTCACGCTTATAATGTAGCCAAGGGACAGTTCACGCTGTACAACGTGGCTTTGACGTCTATTAATTTGCTAAAACCATTGACAGATAAATATAGGTTTTTTTAATCGATTATAATTCTTGATTTTATTTGAAATCAACTTCATCATAAATAATAAATAAATATGATTATAAAATAATAATAATTATAAAACAATATTTACAAAATTTTAGTTTTTCTATCCTTTGTAAATAAATTTGCACTTTATTATTCTTAAGTTATGTTATTTTATTTTTATAATTTGGTTTTAAGTTGTTAATTTGTCTATAAATACTTCAGCATTCAGCAAATTATATAGTACATAAATAATATTTAGCTACTTTATTTAAAATTATGATTTTCAGAAGCTTAAATTACAACTAAGTTTTTATTTATTTTTTACATTTAAGAATATAAAATTAATGACAAAAAAGAAATGGCTTCGAGCTTGTGAAACACACTCATATTATATCAAATACATACATGGGTTCTGTAACCGTGTCTTATAGTATTTCAGTATTTCACAAAAATCATAAAAAATATACTAACCGCGAGCTAAACAACAATTTATATAAACAACAGTTGGCTATACTAAAAACTAAAAAAAAAAGCTATGCAATTACAAAACATCATGCATTTAACATTAAAATACTAGAAGTTACACACAGGTTGTCTGACTAACGGATGGTAGGACAGAGCATAACAATAAGAGTAGTAGAACTAGGATACCCTAAAATGGTCGTTATTTTGAAGCCACGTTGTACACGGTAGCCAACGAGTGCATCAGAGCGTTTTGCAGTGCTTTGAAGCGCACATCCGCGTTGCGTAGGGTGTCCCGCGTTCTGTGCATGCACCTAAGGCTTTCCCAATACTCAAATAATAATAAGAATATATGTATACAAATGTAGATGCAAATTACCGAACTTTGTCTTCTTCTTTTTAGGGTATAATCTAACGGTTTTCAAGGCAAGAGTGAACCGGTTTCTTCTGGGCAAGTGCGCTCCACCTTAGATTGCAATATCGCTACCATCGGGTGCTGAATTGTGATAAAGCGCAAGCCCATTAAGAGTAAAAAAAGGGTTTAGTACCTAAAAGGTAAAAACGGAACCCTGTTATTAAGCCTCCACTGTATGTCTGTCTCCAGGCTGTATATCAGGAACCGTAATAGCTAGAAGGCAGAAACTTTCACAAGATTTGTATTTTCCGTGCCGCTAAAACAACAAATACTAAAAAAAATAATTAAGGGCGGTCCCCATACAATAAACGCGTTTTTTGCTGTATATCAATAACGGTAGGTGCTAGACACTTTTCACAAAATATACAAAATTATATTGGATATCAAATTAAATTATTCAATTGAAATAAAATAAATATGTAAGGGGGGCTCCCATTCGGAACCCTTCATGTGCGAGCCCAACTCGCACTTGGCCAATTTTTTATTTTATCGACCATCTTGGACGGGTTATCTTCAAACAGCTAAGATCACTCCTGTCGAATTCACCGTTCAAACAGAGAGAAACTAAAATTAGAAACGGTTTATATTAAAGTTATATTTGTATTAACTGAAAAATTATCCCGACCGACTGAGGCATGTGTTTCTTTTAAATAAATATTTTATTACTAATTAAAAAACCTTTCAGTTGGTATCCATGTTGAGGGAATAGTTAAAAATGTCTAATTCGCACATATTGCAGCGGCGCATCTTTGACGGATTTTCTTCAAACAGCTAAGAGTAAATAGAGAGAAACTAAAACTAGAAACAGTTTATAATTTCAAGTGCTACAATACCACAGACAGACACACACGCGTCAAACTTAACACCCCGACCCGTCGTTTTTGCGTCGGAGGTTGTAAACAGTCAAAATCAAAACCGCCCGGACGGTCGCTAAGGGATGCTTTGTTCCAATATAATCTACCAACCCTTCCCTTCGGGCTAATAAAACCACCCTTGTGGTTAATCCGATTTTTATTACGGCTACTCTATATAAGCCGTAGCTTTGCACGTGTCTTTGCCTGCTTTTGGATACTCTTTGATCTCTATTTGACCCTGAGGCTGTGTTTTCGGTGTAGGGGTTTGTTCGAGTATGTGACGAATCTTTTATTCTTGTACTTAAAATATTGCGGTAACTGATAGACAATTGAGTAGTATCTTACTGTTTTCTAAGCTCTCTTTTAGATTGGTGGTATTTAAGTATACTGGTTATTATTCATATTTTTATGTCTCATTTCTCTCAGCTGTCATATTATCCTTAAATTTGACTCGACTGACAGACAACGTGTCACAGTTAATTATATTCACTTTCTTGACAAAAGGTCTTAAAATGCCTCCTTGCGGCACCCACTCGCCCAAATTCAACTTGGCGTCCGAATTTCTTTGTACCACCAGTTTATTACTTTCCACAAATTAAAATTCCAGGCCAAAAGGGTTGTTTTAATCGAGGATTTATTTATACGCTCGGATATTTAAAAGGAATTCCTGTACCCTTGATCGAGTAAATCATGGCGTTACTGTATTAAAAGCTTTAGATAGATCCATTAATTATTTTTGTTTGTGACAGATAACAAAAACAAGTAACGAGAAAAAAGTATACGGGAATCAAATAAAGCATTTTACTTTTGCGATAAAGTAAGCCACGTTTTGTGAATGGCCTGCAATTATTATTTGGGCTTAAATGAAAATGATTAAAATGTTCACAGCACTCCGCAATTTTGGCCAAATTACATAAAGTTCTGATGATGGTAATGATAATAGAATCGTATTAGGGTTAGGGTACGTAGGGTGCCCTGAGAGAGATCTATGCGTAGCAAAGGATGCTGAGGCACTTGACTTTCTTAATCTTAGTAAAAGCAAAATTACTAAAACTATCACGAGTTTTCAAGCCGCTCAAGTAGCCTTTGATATACTCTAAGATTGTTTAAAAAAATTGCCAGTTAATATAATATATTTGTGTAAAAAGTGAAACCTCACACTCACTAGTGCAATGTAAAAGCAATATTTCTCCATAATGGAAGCGTCCCGCTAAACCCGATGTAATAGGATTACATCCACCTGGAGACGTGCCTTTTTATTTCCGCCGGCAAACGTTGTAATTTATTACAATGCCACTGGACTCATTCACACTCACGTGCTGGTTTTTGTCTTTTTTGCGTTCAGCGATTTGCCTCTACCTGTGTGTAAACTTGCAAACTTTGGAATTCCTCGCCGGATTCCTAATTCCCCAATAATTACGTTTTCAAAGTGAAAGTGAACTGGTTTCTTTTTGATAAGAGCGCTTATCTAATCTATGGAAATAACTGGATCCTTTACAATTCAGGTGAATTATGGTCAAGTACTGATCATAATTATACATATTATAGTGAAAAATAAACTTAAAATGAAGGAAATGATCTATGTTTGACCTCCGCTCGATCGATCGGTTTCGTAGTTAGAACTTATTAGTCTATAAATGAAAATGCCTCTCATGTCAATGCTCTAATACATAGACAATGGTATATTTAAAGAACAATATTTAAAATTTTAATATTTTCCACAGAATGAGAATAAAAAAATATACAAAAATAATTCCTAAAATATTTAATTATGGTGTGCAACACATTCAAGCATTACACAAGTCAGATTACAAACGTTACTTAAATACTTAAAAAGATTGTACCCATATAAACTATAGTATATTTCTTAGAGATACGCTGCGGTGTACAAGAAGCCATATCGGCTTCACAACTCAATGAATCCTAATTTATATCAAGCAAGGGAAACCGGTAAAATTCCCGGGTAAGGGAAAATGCTGAGGAAAAATAACCACGATCCTTGTAACCATTGTAACTATTCGATTGAAATTAGAAATGAGCCACAAAATATAAAAAGCGTGATAAAAATATATACAGTCAATTTGGCAAAATTGCTTCGTTCAAAACAAAATAATATTCGAAATTCAAATTGAGAACAACTTGACAGTAAAGTTATGGCTCGATTTTCATAAAAACATTGTACGTTCCAATTTTACCGAATCGAAAAAGTTCCAAATTTGTTGGTATTGCAAACTATTTGTATCAACTGTGTATTTTCCTAATCATCACCAATAAAGACTGAATTACTCGGACCTCTTATATTTAAAAAATCGAATGATTTTCGATTCGAATAATTATTCTGTTGCCATCTCTAATTGGGCCAATCTTGACTGAATCTTATTCGGTGGTTACTTCCCTTTAGATATTAAATGTCTTCCTCGTCTAGTAAATTAAAAAAGGGGCTTGATTAAACTCGGATAGGAACTGACAGATGGCGCTCTCTTTTATTACTTTCGGCTATTAATTGTGACCGAATGAAATGAAGTTCAACATATTATTTATATATCTAACCTCATTTCCGGGGAAAATTAAATAAATGAAAGACTTTTTGCTACTTGCAGTTAATCATAATTTTTATCCCTAATTACCAGGTAGCATGACATTTTCGGCTGGCATGACATTTACATCTGGGCGCTACCGTGGGTCGGTTGACACGTCAAATTGTAGGTCTTAGCTGCTAGTCTTAATACAAGCCAAGTCAGAGGCTTTCGGGCGGCTTGAAAACTATCGACACCTTAGCTCATACTAAGAAGAAGAATAGGCATAAAAATAATGGTTTATGTCCAGATTGTTTAGCCAAATATATAATTAAAGTATATTAGTATAAAAAATACTTTTAATTATAAATAGACTCACGTTTGACCGCAGCTAGCCCGATGTTAAGCTTTACTGTGGTCTAAGATGTAACACGCTTGCCTAGAAGGAACCTATTTACTCTATTTAAAGATCCCCATATTGTACTTGAAACAGTAACATGAACTAAAGTTTTACACTACTAAAATGTTATTGTGACACAGCTAATATAGAATTGAACTGTGAAAACTCATTCCGCAGTTCCGTATCCGGTGCAGACTGAGCACAGAATAGGTACCTTACAGACAGTAGCCTTACAGGCTAATCCGCAACACTGCTAGTTTGTTTTATACTCACATTACACACACGGCAGGTTTTTTTGACGTGACAACGTCTTAAATTAGGTTGCGGCTGGGAGTCACTTATGAAAAAGTGTAACGCCCGGTAACGTTACGATGAGTCACCGAACGAGAGAGAGGCCCGCCGAATGCCTTGCGTCTCTCTCCCACTCAACTATGATCGGTCTGCCGCGCGCGCAGCACGCGGCAGACGTTGTCACGTAAAATCTTCGCCCGTAAAACCGACTTTACAGGCAACCATTTTTTTTAAACCATTTCTAGTTTGCATTATGGTTGCTAACACAACTAACATACTACATATACAAACATTAATACTTTATATCGATACATGTATTTAAAACACCCAGACCGACAACCAACAAATGCAGTTCATCATAAAGATTATGGCCGTGCCGGGAATCATACTCGAGACCCTCTGGTTAGCATTGTTAGCCCAGTCATATTAGGGGTTTCACCTCGGAATGAAAGATAATAAGCTGGAAATTGGTAAAAACCTTTGTTTTGTTACCCTAAATATTGTCTCAAAAGTCACAAATGCTATCGTATCCGCGTCTTAAGATATTGAAGGTCAAAGGTCACAAAAAACGATTTTTCGCGAATATCTCGGTTCCTATTGCTTAAATGATATTTTCACCTATTAGAAAGTTGTAGAGTATAAAATTCTCTACAACTTTTGTCTAAACTTTTTTTTTATACGATCAACCGTTTTTGAGGTAGAGCGCGAAGAGTGCGGCTAGTGCGGCGGATGAGCTAATGCAGGGTCAAGCTCACGCTTGACCCTGCATTAGCTCATATATGACTGTACGCTGCGCACTCTTCGCGCTCTACCTCAAAAACGGTTGATCGTATAAAAAAAAAGTTTAGACAAAAGTTGTAGAGAATTTTATACTCTACAACTTTCTAATAGGTGAAAATATCATTTAAGCAATGGGAACCGAGATATTCGCGAAAAATCGTTTTTTGTGACCTTTGACCTTCAATATCTTAAGACGCGGACACGATAGAATTTGTGACTTTTGAGACAATATTTAGGGTAACAAAACAAAGGTTTTTACCAATTTCCAGCTTATTATCTTTCATTCCGAGGTTGACCCCTTTTTTTACCTAATTTCACTGGGCTATGTAACCATTACGCCAACGAGGTTGTCAAAATAAATAAATGAAAAAGGAGTTAAATAAATAAATATTAGGTCACATTGCACACACGGCTGGTTAGTGTCATACTAAACCATTTCTAGTTTATATTATGGTTGCTACCAAAACTAATATAATAAGTTACTGCATTAACTTTAAAATAACCTTATTTAGGGTTTTATTACTAACTACTAACTGTTCATTGCGTTATACTTTTTTCTCAAGAGTACAGTTTTAGTTAACTGATTGAATTTTTACGCAATTATTTGCTATATTTTTGACAAAAAAAAAACATCCTAAAGCAAAAAATAATAAATATTTTTATCAGTTGTTGTACTGATTTAATTTTAACGTTCTTTTTATTTATTTTTTTTGTAATGAAAAACATACATTATAAAATAGTCTAAGAGCCAGTGAACGGATACCTGTATGTATTTGTGGGTCTGGGTGTCAAATATGTATCTATATAAAATATTTATGTATGAATATGTAGTATATCAGCTGTGTTAGCAACCATAATACGAACTAGAAATGGTTTATTATTGGGTTTACCACCCGTGTGAGAAATGTGTCCTAATATTTATTTATTTATTTGACCAGACCTGGGTTTTTGTACATTGAGGCCTCTATAGGTTTGGCGTCAGTTCTAGTAACCCTGTATATCTGAGCTAGGAGTTAAAGTTATGCACTTAATTTCCGGACTTCGCTTGAAAGAGATGCTTGGGGGAACTCCGAGATGTCAAGCAAAGGAGCATCGACAGAAATAAAAGAATACCTAAGAAATTGACGACCTCGGTGGCGTAATGGTTACCATGCCGGACTGCCGACCAGAGGGTTCTGGGTTCGATTCCCTGCACGGTCTACATCTTTGTGATGAACTAAATTTGTTCGCTGTCGGTCTGAGTGTTAAATATGTATCTATATAAGTATCAGTTGTGCTAGCAACCATACTATAAACTAGAAATGGTCTAGTATGGGGCTAACCAGCTGTGTGTAAAATTTGTCTTAATAATAAGATATTTTGAAAACCTGTACGATAGTCCGCAAATTTTTTTGTCGACTGATCAAAATGGTATTAAGTATGTAAACTCTATTTTTGTTTGGCCAAAAGCCCGCAAAAATAGAAAACAGATCTTAGAAACGAGATAAGTTGAAAGACTAAAACATAAATATAAATAATTATATCTAATAAGACTTACTCCGGAAATATAAGAATTCGAATAAAATATGGTTGTTTTTTCGTTTCCTGTGTGAATACAAGGACCTAAACGATTTCTTTTCTTGACTTGGAACCCAGTTTGGTCTTCTTGGTGGGATCCGATTCTAGACATAAAGTTATGCAGTTAATTTCCGGTCGTCGATGCTCGGTTTCGCGCGAGATCTATATTCAGCCATACTTATTATACTATAGACAAACGAACGTCTTCTTAAACGTTCTTGACCTATTTGGCAAAAAAAAACGCAAAAAGGTTTCAAATGTCACAATAGATGAAAAGATATTATAACTAATAATTTTTATTTCTAGTTATAGAAATTGATTTATTTTGGAAATTTACACTCTAAAAATCATTTGAATTTTTTTCTTCCTACAGCTTTCAAAAAAAATGTGCCACTTTTTTTAAAAAAAACCTCTTAAGTACAAAAAAAATTAAATGTTATTATACACAGCCGATTCTATCCCACTGCTGGGTATAGGTCTCTCTTGTTACGTCATATGTCTGGGTCCTGCGTCTGTGTTTTTAATCATGTAACCACCATTTTTCAATAACCACCTATAAACAACGACGATATTGAGTTTTCGCCAAAGATAGTAGAGTTTGTGCTGTATAAAATTTAGCGAAAAATCCTGGCAACACTCAAGTTATGCATAAAATTTCCAACGTCCTTCGGGATATATGCTCTGCGCTTTTATGTCACGCCTTTAGAATATTTTCAACGCTTGAGAATATTACGAATAAGTTATGAAGTATGGAAAATGATGCACTGGAAAACCACTTTTGAGAATGAAATCTAGTTAAAGTTAACCTAAACCTGAAAGCTAGCGAAGTTAGCCCATTTTTGCTTTCGTGCTTTTGCTTACGTATATGTATGTATGTTTGTATGTTGGGTTTTGCGTAGAGGCTGTAATTTTGAACTGATCTCCACGAAACTTGGTGTAGAAGTTCTACTACTCTATACATTTTTAGACGTCAGTGATTTTTTATTATGGACTTCCACAAAAATGGAGAATTTTTTAAGCGGTATTTACTGGTAGATTAGGATATTTAGCGCAGAGATAGAATTAAACTATTTTTAAATCAATTATGAATACAATTGGTCACGCATTGTTTGGCTATCACCGACGGTAAATAAATATTAGGACACATTATATTTATTTTATTTATTACTAGCTGACCCGGCAAACATTGTTTTACCTCACTTAGGGGTTTGAAAAATAGATAATAGCCGATTCTCAGACCTGCTGAATACGCATATAAAATTTGGTAAAAATCGGTCAAGCCGTTTCAGAGGAGTACGGTAACTAACATTGTAACATGGAAATTTCATATATAAGATTTATCTATTTCATTAGCAACGATAATAATGATCCAAGTAATGTTGTCTACTGTTTAGAAAACTAGTTGTTTTTTTTTAACATAAGCAAATCATTAAATAGAGAACATTTCAGAAATGTTTGTTTCTTTGACAAATAATTTGGCAAACTTACTTTAGATCATGGTTAAAACTCGATTATTTACTCCCGTTAAAATTTGTTTTAGATGTTTCGGTGAAAAAAATATGTTCTGTCTGTATGGCTTCAAACTTTTGTAAAACACAAGTATGTTATGTAAATGCTCGTGGTTTGTAACAAAGGGCTCTTAAAATGCGGTCACAGTGGCTAATCCTGGAGGGTTGGTCCGTTTTCAAGTGAGACTTACCAAAGAGATTTGCGCTTCGTCGAATTGTTGAACCTACAGGCTGTTCACACTAGCTTAACAACTACTTAAAATATTTCTGGTAAACAACTTTATATTGCTAAAGGGATTCGATGTTTTACCTACTATAAATTTACTATAAAACTATAACTTGTGTTCAGTATTCGAACTAGTAAAAAAAACATTCCACACGTATTGCATTAAAAAACAAATGACGTTCGATATCTCTAATTAGAGGTTTATGAATTTAGAGGTTTCATTGAAAAATTAAATGGTTACCAACTATTAATACGTCGTTTATTCAAACAATTAATTTTCAAATTCTTATCATTATAAAATGTAATTCAAATGATTGAAAAAATAGCTATGCCGACCTCTTTAGTGGGAAAAGGCGAAGTCAAAGATTAGATTCAACCCTCGCTGGCATAATGGTTTTACCATGCCGGACTGCTAATCAAAAGGTTCCGGTTTCGATTCCCGGAACGGCCAACATCTTTGTGCTTAACTAAATTTGTTGGCTGTGGGTCTGGGTGTTAAATATGGAACTGTATAAAATATGTTTGTACGTATATAATTATGTAGCATATCAATTGTGTTAGCAACCATAACACATACTAGAAATGGTTCAGTAGTGGGTTAACCAGTCGTGTGTGAAATATGACATAATACAGTGTAAACTCTATATAACGACTCTAAAGAGACTGTGCACTTTATGGCGTTATAGAGAGTGGTCGTTAATTGGACAGAATGTATCATTGTAAAGAATACAAGCTAAACCAACTAAAGCCAATTGATTTCGTCGCTTTAGAGAGTCGTTAAAAAATGATGTTACATGGAGTTTACACTTTATTTAAAAAAAATAAGAATAGTTAACATTATATTTAAATCCACCCTGTATACTAATCTGTTCGTTCTAAACCAAATCTGTCACAATAGTTACACACTCCTAGCGCAGATGCGGCGTTTTTTTTTTGTTCTTTGATCCCGTTACGTTTTTTTTTTATACATATTTGGCCATGGATATGTCAATGTAACTGGATATCGTCAGATTTGCAACGGTTCAACTACATTTTGCACGGTGGGGATTTGAAAGTGTGCTTAATTTTTTTATTTGTTTTTTTTTTGTAGCCTCACTTGTAGTAAATTTGGTATTGTGATTTGGATTGTGGATACAGGACAGTTGGGAATAAAATGTATTTTTTGTATTATAACTATATAAGATAATGTAGACAAATAAAATGTATTTTGTTTAAAATATTTTATGTGTTTTGTAATACATATTCAGTCCCTAGTATATTTCATTATGTATGAAAGTGAATTGACCTGTAAGATATTTTTACCTATAAAGATTATTATGATTATGTATAGTATTCTTTGTAATTTCTCACCAAACAAGTTTAAATTAAATATTTAGAAAACCTCTTACCTTGTTAGTGGTGTCAACCATCTTAAATTTGAAATGTATCATAGTGCATGTATTCTACTAATTCAATTCATCAACCCTTTTATTTGACACCCATATAGAAAGAAAGGAAGAAAGAAAGAAAGAATCATTTATTTCGTGTCATATGATGGGAACGCCACATGGTGTATGATTTTTTTTTCAAATACGACTCTCCCTCTCTCTCTCTTCTCTCTTCTCTCTCTCTTTATAGCTACATAGCTAAGAACACAGACGCACACACAAACACAGACACGACAAACATATAACGACTCGTTTTTATTTCGGATGTAAAAAATTTAGATACAAATTTTCAACGGAAAACACCATATCCATTCTGAGCAGTCAACATTCCAATCTAAGCCCCAATAACCTGCTTTGACGCCTCTGTCTATTATTCGAACCAAAAAAAAACCAAGTATAAAGAATGTACAGAAATAGTGCTTCAAAGTTAAAAAAAATAACAATAAACCAATAAAGAAATCTGAATACGGTAATGTCACAAAGAGACCCTATTTCAATACAAAATAGGGTGACCACAAAAGCGCTCGTTATAGGGATGCTTCGGGACAAATAGGGCGACCACAATTACGATGACCAATTATATAAATGTGGCGTTAATCTCTGGGCAAATAAGCACGGAACGGTAGCTTGTTTGATATTTTTTTTCGGGGATTATTGTAAACCGGTTTTGTCCTCCGGTTTTGCGTACAATTGTAGGTATATTATTATTTTATTTTATGGTCCGAATATGAATAGAAACAAAAATCAGATCATATTTTACTAAACTTTATTAATTTTACGAAATGCTCAATTTTGGTCAATAGAGTGACGCTTTAAAATAACTTCACTTCGAAAAGTATAAATAGTATGTCAACGTATCTGATAAAATATCTATTTACCATTATTTAATTTTACCCTAAAAATACGTGATTACTATATAAAATACTTTAAAGCATTGTGATAAAGAATACTCTACTCGTAGAAACCAAATAAATATAATTAGCTAAAAACATTCCTTATTTTTTTTTTCTGTGATATTGGTATATTAGATATTTTAACATGAAATACTAGTAGTTTTTAAACATTTACTACCAACATAGTTTCATATTAGCTATTTCAACTCGTAAAGTAACCTAAAAATGGTAAGCAGTCGCCTTGGCCGAAATCAGCCTAGAATTCATCATCAGCTCGTAATCTAATAGCAGTATATCCCTAGCTACTCCTATTTATGTATCTCAAGGGGTGTGTAATCAAACACGCATCGCGTGCAAATACGCTGGCCATTTTCGAGCTGACAGACGCTTGCGGTTGCATGGCAACCCTTGTTTTGGATTAGCGGTTGCTAGGGTAACCATAACGTGCTGTCATTCATATTTGACAATGTGAACAATAACATTTCAGCGGAGTAGGCACGGAACAAGGATTTTAAGGCTTTCTACTATTTTTTTTCATCTCTTAGTGGAAATTTACTTTAATAGCATAGTGACAAGAAACCCTGAAAATTTCCCTGATAAAATATTTCTACTTGAAATTAACTGTGGATATTTCTTGTCGCTATTTGCCGCATCCATAGACAAAAGAAAAAAAAGACGGAGGTACTGTGTGACCGCACATGAGATAGCGATATTTTCGGACAATGTTGCCACTTTAGTAGAACTTTAGCCACTTTAGGAAATTAGGGTTAGGGTATACACATAATAAAGAAAAAGACTTCAGATTATATTTCTACGTTTTATTAATTTTTAAACAAAATCAGTTTATTGTACACATTCCTTACTCTTTATTTCCACGCTTCACAAAAACGTCACCCATAAAATGGTTGGAACAAATCCTGGAATTTTGCGTTGATTTCCAATCATAAAATATTATCTACCATATGCTTCTATCCAAATCTCTACAAGTTCAGCATTCGATGGAAATCTGTAAAAAAAATATTAAGAAATATAAAATACTAGAGGTTGCCCGCGGCCCGCGTGAAGGTCGCTTTTCGGGTAACCTGTGGAAAAACTCTATGGTATCCTATTCCCGTGCCAATTTTATGTACACTTTCCTCATTCGATTCCTGAGATCTAGTTAACCTCTGTTTTTAGCTACTTTGGTGATGATGCGAGCGATTTCTCCAAGCCATTATTTAAATATGTAACTAGAATACGTGAACCATACCACTAAGTGAACCATTTACTTAAATTCTAATTCAGAAGTATTTAATTTCAAAAACACAAAACTTTCCCTTTGAACTTTAAACCCCATTAGCATACCTAAATGCACTCCTGGCAAATATTTTTACGAATTTATTTTAACCATCAAAGAAACTACAAACATAACAACTTACAAGACTAACTAACTTAACTTGATAAATAAAGAATTTTCCATACAAACTTTCACCCCCCATTACAAACCCTTAGTTCACCCCTGGCAAAAAACTTGATACCATTATTTTTAATTTTACATAAACAATAAATATTCCAAATAAATAAAAAAAAATTCACAACCCTAAGACCAGCCGATTGGGCTCTGCGTTGTCTATAGATGAATGAATGAATGAATAAGTCAGGACAAAGAGTCTTATAGTACAGATAATTATATAATATGGTAACTTCATGTCAAATAACTGGGCTTAACTTCACTGGGCGAGCGCGGTCCACCTTAGATCACAATATCGCTTACCACGAGGAATATTGAGACTAAGCGCTAACCCATTTAGTGTAAAAAAAGCCCGACTAGCGAGCGAATATTTCGATGGAAGTAGATTAAATTAGTAAAAGGACTGTTTAAGCAATTCTCAAGTACAGTGCAAACGGTTTTTGTAAAACTAGGGTTAAAATTTAAAGTCAGATTATGACAACCCTTATTCAATTTCTTGTAGGTTATGTTTTTATTTTGCATTTGCATGTTTTACCACTTTGAAGCAGAACTTTACATTCAAATCAATAGTACTTGAATTAATCCTATTTAATTAATATTTGGATTGATTTTAGAAGATATATTGTATAAAAAAAAGGCCAGTACCAACCTGTGAAATGTAACATCACATAAACCAGGTTCTGTTCTATTCTAATAACTCAAAATACAACACTGCACCATTCTGTCGATGTCCAAAACTATTCACCGCGCGAGAATAACACTTACACTTGAATTCAAACGATATTTTTTCGAAAAAACACAAAATTCTCAGAATTGCAGTAATGTTTGACACCGAAACTGACAAATATGCTGGTGTCAAACAGTTACAGCGACAGAGAGAAAAACAGTATAAGCCTTTCTCTTTCACGCATGTTATTTTTACATATGGCTGTTTCGCTGTTGAGTAAAAGAGATGGAAATGTGACTCCGTCTATTGCCTTCTCTGTCTACGGCCGCATCAAACGATGACAAATACTTTTCGACTGACATTATGATATGCCAGGGAATATACCATCATCTGATTTGGAGGTGGGGCAAAAAGGAATGTACATAATCGTTTTGAGTTTCCATTTTTATTACATAATGATATTTTTTTTTTTTGTTGCATAGATGTTGAATAAATTTACCTAAATATAATTTCAAAAGAAGCATGAAAATAAAATATTAAAGTAAAAGTGACACAAACGAATATATACCTGTCCTGGTAGAGTATTTTTTCACGGCTAGTGTTTGCCCCGCAGGTTTTTATTTGTGTCGGAAATAGATATTGTCTACAAATATAGTTATGATTGGTAAAAGATTATCAGAGCTTGACTCGTTCAGAGAAAAGAGCTCTCGTTAAGAGCTCGTACCTTTCGTATGGATATTTTTTTTTATCTATTTATTGCATTCATTATCATCATCATTCATTTGGAACTGACTTTTTTTCATTCGATAATATTCAATATCTCGTCGTTTCCTAGTGCGGCGGGTGACGCAATCTATTTTTTCTATTCTATTCTATTCTATTCTTTTCCACATTTTATTACATTAGAAAATAAAAATATTTGTTTAATGTGTAATATATAAACTACTTAGCTTAAAATTACGTCACCTTAAAGGTGAATTATCTCTATCAGCCTTTTCACTACAAACTATGAGTACTCCGCCGCGACGCATCCAAAATGGCGGCTAACGATAACGCTGGGATTTAAATCTGTCGCACTGACAACGCTGGATTGTACAATACTCTGATCGTGATTTGTGTATTTTCATTCTGGAATTGCTGCGCTTTAGTGTTGAAAGGATTTTAAACTCTCATTTTATTACTCGACTGTGTGAAAAAAGGTTGAATTTTAGGTGCATTTCGAAGTGTTCTTTTATTTTATAGTTTTAGTTTTAAGTAAAAGCGAGTGGAGGTCAGCGGAAAAAACGTCTGCTTTTCAATCAGACGGCCCTTGGTTCGATCCCAGCCCTACACCAATAACTTTGTGTTATGTGTGGATTTGCACTTGCTTAACGGTGAAAGAAAACACCGTGATAAAACCGAATTTTTCGATGACAACAACATCTGGAATCGTGTGAATCAACCAACACTTGGCCAGCGTTGAGGAATATTCCTTATATCTCTCTCCTCGTGAGAGAAGGCCCCGAGTCCCAGCAGCGCGAATGTATAATGGGCTACTAATACTACTTCATATATACTAGGTGCTAAAAATGCACTTCTTTGGCAAATTCAAAAAGGTTGCCGTGAAGTCTACCAATTACCATTATTACACAAATAAAATTAGTCAAACCTTGCCAATCCGATAATACATTTTCCAAATTTTATTTCGCTTTCCCCTACGCTTATTTGTGCTATTATAAAAAAGTTTTCTAATAAATTATTAGTTTCCCGATGTACCATGGCCACCCTAATATCTTTAGGGAGTTCTACCAATCATTTGTACAATGAATGCTATTCTATGGATAGAGATGGAGGGTGCATATCTATTGCGCATTTTGGCAGTTTGTCATTCACGCGATGAATGACTCAAGGATGCTCTCGATTCAATTAATTATTTATTGGGTAATTTATTATTTTCAATACTTTTTGCTTGATAGATTCGTCAATAATAGGCCAAGTGTATGAAGGGTTCCGTACTATTAACGATAAAAATGTAATCTATAAAAAATTTCATAGTAATATTCTCTGAGTATTGCTAGCACGTATCGACTGTTAATAAAAAGAAAGATCGAAAAAAACAAGTGCGTTGAATGGGACTTAAACATGTATTTATTCTGATTTAGTATATGTTATTATAACGGTAACATTATTTGTGAAACATTTCTCTAGATTTATTCTGATTCATGGGATACAGGCTGGTAACTGGTGTCAGAAGTATAGACAGGCGGACGGATAGCGAAGTCTTAGTAATAGTGTCCCGTTGATACACGGAACCCTAAAAAGAGTAGTCGATATTTACTTTAATTAGTAATATGTAATATATTTACGTATATTAATAATAAATTAGGTTCAAACAAGTGTACCTATTTTATTGTAAAATATATATATGTATATTTATAGAAATTTAAAGATTAAATAACTACTCTATTCATTATCCAAAAAAATACTAAAAATACTTTTATTTTACCTAAATCTGGTGCTATCTACATCTACATATTACGTATAATGTGATTTATTATTGTTGTTGTTGTTGTTATTAAGTAGATAACTCAAAATGTTTTTTAATATAGAAGTCCCAATGACGTGCACATATTTTACATTCTGAAAATAGGAATACCATCAAATCTAATTTGCAAAGATACTCAGTAATAAAACATGTAAAAGCTACCCTCAAAATACTGCGGGTGGGTAGTAAACCAATATACGCGGTACTTTATAATAAATTCATCCCTTGAACCGTACTTAGGGTTGTCAGTAAACTGCTCCTTAAAAATACGATATTAAACACTATGTTAGGTGGAAAAAATATAAAAACTGCGTAAGTAGGATATAAACAAGAACTACAAAAAATAGATAGAATTGCTTCCTCAAGAAAAATTTACTTTGATAAATTTGATTTTTATTTGGCCACACTATTTTTTAAACTATGTAAAATGAGTTTCACGTGACATAATTATGTGAATATTCCGCTAGATAGTATCACTTATAGGAAAGGTACGTGTATTTGTAAGTGTAAACATGGATACATATCGTTTGTTTACATGAAAATGACATTAAAAACATTTACTTTCAATTTGTATTTTAAGATAATTGATCAAAATTATGCATTGTTATAAAAATAGTTAGGCCTACTATTATCGACAAAACCATAAAAAAAATATTTAAACATATACATACATATTATACCAGTATCCTCAAAATTTGAAAAAGCAAAAACAAAAAAAAAGGTATTGTTAAATTGCTAAAAAAGCGCAATACTACTAAAAATATAAAATTTTTGTATTGTCAACCCTAAAAAGGCAGTCCCTAATTGCTAATCGACCCGTCCTGTATCGCGCACTCAATAAAATCAGTTTGGCGGACCCACGGACACCCTGTAGGGTTCCTCCACTGATGTAAGGGTAGACCAAGCTACTTGTCGTGAATTTACGAGATCTGCCACTTCAAAGCCGAACACCCCTCATACGAGTAAGAAACATTAAGTAACAATAAGAGAGTTACATGGATTAAATTCAGATTAAGTTTATATTAAAATCGTTACAAGCATACTAATAAGGTATCTTAATATATTTAACCTAGTTTCTTTATGGCGAAAAACAAGTGCAAATCTTCATTATACAGCTATGACTCGTAAATAATAAAAATATCGAAAATATAGCTGAAAGACCACGTAAAATCGTGCGATCGTGGTGCTTTTATTACTTCATTTTCACACGTACTACCGTAGATCAGATTATTTAGTGTAAGAAAAAGATGCGAAATTTTAGATGAAGATCTAGCATTACATAATAATACTAGCACGTTCCGAAATTAACTTAGAATTTTACTCTGGCTAATAAAACAAGCCAATGAACTCTTGAAAGAAACTTACAATATTTAATTGACGATTTTCAAGAAAGTATGCAGGAAAATCAGGAAAAAAATGAAACATTTTGTTCCTCATAAAAAGCTAAACATGCGTTGGCTATCGCACCCTAACTCTGCGGTTGGAAATTCCGAGGGAGCCAGTGGCGTTCATTATTAGCCTCTTTGGAACAATTTATGAGATTTTCTGGCTTTTTTTTACTTTCATGTTGGAAAATAGGAAATTGAAATGTCATGGCGGATTTTTGTTATTACGTTTTGGGGCCAAACGGGGCTTTAGGCTTCATATCAACGTTGAGGTTTGTATTATTTTTTATGCCGCTACGCAACGAAGACGATTATGTTTTTGTAAATGGGAAATTCAGGGTTAATCATCGTTTTTAGGGTTCCGTTATCAACGTCCCTTTTGCTAAGACTTCGCTGTCCGTATGTCTGTCTGTCCGTCTACTACCGGGCTGTATTTCATCAACCGTAAAAGCTAGTAGTAGTAGTAGTTGAAATTCTCACAGATAATGTATGTATTTTTATTACCACATTAGCAACATCTAAAATAAGTATTATTATTGTTATTGGGTTCCTATACAAATAACGCTGCTAAATTTTAGCTGTTCTTTATACACAATGTTACGGAACCCTTCGTTCGCGAGTCTAACTGGCACTTGGCCAATTTTTGGTTTCACCAGCAAGTCAACGGTAGCGGTTCTAATATTTTCATAGGCATTTAATAATATTACCCGTTCATTTTCATCAACTGTTATGTTATATTTAATTACTGATGGCATGTAATTATATGTGCAAATTGGAAAATCAACGGAAAAGAAATACAATAAAATATAGCAGACCATGGAAAACGTTTTTATTGTCATTCAGTTGATAGTTTGACATTGACAGCTCTAACATAACTGTCTTTATTGACGTTTAGCTTTCTTATACTTTTAAATTTTGCATTCACAACGAGCATGTTCTAAAAATATGTTTATTTTACTTGTTTCAGGTAATTAAAGATGGTGAAGCGTGCAGTGACTAGCTTCCATATGGGTATGAGTTTGAAATATAGGTTTGTACATCTGTCTGTACCTTAGAAGTTCATAATGAAGACGTTACAGGTAAAATTTGCATACATTTGTTAAAAAAACTTGTTTTAATGTTCTATACTAAATCTTGAGATATTTGTACCGGAGATCTAAATGTCAACATTGGAGTAACATATCGCTATGGTAGTATTTTATTTGTGCCAACTAGGCACAACCATGGACCATGTAACATATTCCCTTATTTCTATTAACTGAGATGTTTCTCAGCTAAATTTGCGTTAAATAACAATACGCTTTTGGTGAAAGAAAAATATTATGGTAGAATATGGTTTTAAGTCAACTCGGTTAGCTATCACCTTCAATATAACCATCAGTCGGCAAGCACCTATCGGAGTGTTCCGGAAGCCTCTTTTTATTTATTTATTTATTAGGAGCTTTAGGATTATCTTTGAGAGCCAGTAGTTCAAGACTAGGCATGCTCCAATTTCGGCTAGAGTATTGCTGGCTATTGTAGTTACGTAACCTGTTAGTGGTCAAATACATAGCTTGCAAAGAATTTATTAAAAACATAGAATTTTGTAACTAAAAGTTCCCATGATATAATGTTTTTGATTTAATAATTAAATAAATTATTTATTTATTCGGCAATTTTCACAGACAAGAGACTTAAAATTTTAGTTACTTAATTTAATAACACCACTATAAATTTTAAATCTTATTACGGCTTTCATTATTAAAATATAAACACAAAATATTAATATGTAAATTACAACCTGAAGCGATCTACTTCATAAACTTATAAGGAAAATTAACATGATTTTGATGAAAATTAAGTTAAGTTTAGATAAGGTTATTTCACTAATAGTTAATTATCTAAAATACGCAAATGAAGTTGAAAAAATGTCTTTATCTTTGTGAACGCTGAAAGAATCTTCGGAAATACGAAAGTATATAATTGTACATATATATATATTTAAAAGTAAATTAAATTAATTCTACACAATAATTAAATACTAAATAAATAAACTATCTATCTATGTCTGTGTCCGCGGGTAAGATGCCTAATATGCTGGCGGCATTACCTCGCTGGATCGCTAAACTTAATCGTTGGCCGAGGTAAACGCCAGCTCCTTGGTCTTGTATATATTAATTACTGTAATTATTATATTTTTTATTGAATTGAAGTCGAGTGGCTATAACATCACTGTATATCTTTCTTATTTATAAAATTTCCATGTCACAATGTTAGTTACCGTACTTCTCTGAAACGGCTTGACCGATTTTTGCTAAATTTTATATGCGTATTCAGTAGGTCTAAGAATCGGCTACTATCAATTATTTATACCCCTAAATGATAAGAGTTGTTCACCCTATGTTTTTTTAATATTTCGACGATTTTTTTTGTTTTTATTTTGTTTCTAATATATCATTAAAAATACATACAAACCTAAATTTTTTAATCACCTCTATTTATTATGGCAATTTTAGTAATTTATTTTTCGTCCCGCTCGATAACTGATCAATTATAGTGCTTTTAACTGTACAAGGCAAAACAACGTTTGCCGCGTCAGCTAGTATTAATATCAGCTGATATACACAAAAATATATATATATTCTTTAATTACAAATATTATTCTTAAGTTATGTAAAATGTTAACCCCTGGATTAAATTATAATTTAATAATTAATTGCTCATTGTAATGATTAAAACTATTTTTACAAAATTTTAGTTGTTACCAGTATTCGAGATATAAAAAAACGGGTGTCCATTGGTCGATTAGGCGGCAATCTGAGACCCCCGACGGACATATATTATTACAAATTGTTTCGGACTCCATTGTCGGTGTGGCCACATTATTGCTCACAACTAGGGCTGTCTCTGATTTCAAAATAATATCGTTTTTAAAGTTAATTTATAACCTACTAATATTTTGAAGGCTAGAAGACAAAATTAAATATTTAGTGTACTTCTGCTGTGATCTGAAACCCAAATTAAGATAAACAAAGGAAAAATTTAAATATAAAAAAAAAATTTGGTGTGTTCCTCCGACCGACCACCACACCTCCACTACAACTCACACCAGTAAACTAATCCCTAAACTACCCTCCTAACACAACGAAGTTTCACTCCGCGTGAAACATATAATTCTAATATTAACGTTGCCTATCTCAATTCGGAAATTCTTACTCAACACGTGTTTCGCTTTTCCACAAGGCATCTTCAGGAGATGTTGACTCTTCGAACGACGAATCTAAAGTAGAGTCAACATCTCCTGATGCCTCCTGATGATTCAGATCACAGCGGAAGTACACTAAATATTTAATTTTTTCTTCTATTTACAATGGATTTCCGCAAAGTATAACGCGTCAATAGGTTATTATGAAGGCTAATTTTTATAATTTACTCATTCATGCTAAACGTTAAAACTGATCGGCAGTTAAGCAACGGTCCATGCGGACAGTCATTGAATGGGTGACCGTGCACAAAACTGTCGTAATTCGTGTACCTATAGATATTTTCTGTAACAAAAATAAATTTCCTTCTTTTTCCCTTTTTCTTTCTTTCTATTATTTTAATCCAAGATAAAAGAGCTACTTCCATACAACATTAAATTTGGTTAGTCGTTAGATCGTAAAGAAGTTACAAACATATCGTAGCTACTTTAAGCATATCGCCTCGTGCGGAAAATGGATTTTCCATTATTATTATACTTATTAATATAAATACGACTGAAACACGTGAGACGACGGTATTTCCTCGTATTTTTAATTGTAGCATTATTTGTGTTGTAAAAATATTTAATCACGTATAAACTAACAAACCGAATATCGGTAAAGACTATACAAACTCTTTTGACAAGAAAGATCCCAATACTTTTTACACGCTTTTTATTAGCTTCACCTGTATGTTTGTATGTTTGTTTGTAACCGACTTCTTTGGGCGCGATTTCGACCCACTTTAAACGGCCAGATTTCGTTCAAACTTTGTATATTTATTTAACTGTTTGTTTGTTTGACGCGAATAGGCTCCGAAACTACTGGACCGATTTGACAAAATTCTTTCATCGTTAGGAAACTTCATTATCCCCGAGTAACATAGGCTTTATTTTGTTTCTTTTAACAAATTGGATTATTTTATAGCCCGTGCGAAGCCGCTGGCTGCTAGTAAAAAGTAAAAATAAAACTCAATTTTTAAGCAAACTTGTACAATATTTATTTCAATTTTCTTTCGTATTTTTCAAACTTCTTCATTCAATTTTCACTTTTGTTTTTCTACCAACCCTGCTGTAAAACCGTTAGGGTTGGCACGTAATAAAAACAAATTGTCCGAGGCGGGGTATGATACATCCCCTGGAGACGAGGGTCGCCACTCGACTCGATTGCGATCATCATTATTGTTATAATTTATATTTATTATGTAGATGAATGGAAGTGGTTTATTGGGGAGCGTTAGTGGCAACCCTATAGATAGTACTAAAACATTATGTGATACTAGCTGCGCCCTGTGGTCTTACCCGTGTTAATCCGGGATAAAAAGTAGCGTATGTGTTCAGGGTTTCAGGGGGTTATCCAGGGTCTGAACCATCTTCATACCAATTGTTATGAAATTCGGTACAACCATTTGAGCGTGAAGAAGTAACAAACATACACACACACAAACTTTCACACTCTTCTTCTTTGCGTCCTTCCCGATCTCTTATCCTCTTCCCTTCTTATCCTTGGAATTCCCGCACACACTCGATCACTTCAATTTATACTTTCACTCTTCTTTCACTGTGCGAGCTGTTACACTGTGGAACGCTCTCTTTCTCTCTGAATCTCTAAATATTTTCAAAACTTAATAATTGAATCATTTTCATTCATCCATTGCTTAATTATTCTTTTTTTCCTTATTTCCATTATTATGTTTGTTGTTATCTATGTTTGTTTTTTTACCACTACCTTTTTTGTATGTTTATTTATCCATTCCCGGTTACCTGTTAGAAATCACCATAGGTGATAAGGCTAGCTAGCTATTGTACTCTACTTTTAAGTTTTTAATTTTAGTTATTTTAATTTGTGGTTGTACAATAAAGACAGTGTAAACTCTATATAACGACACTGAATGGACTATGCATTTTATGGCGTTCTAGAGAGTGGTCGTCAAATTGAGAGAATATATCATACAAGCTAAACCAACTAAAGGCAAAATTGATTTTGACGCTTTAGAGAGTTTGCCGTTAAATCGAGTGACGTTACGTGGAGTTTTCATTGTATTCTGTTCTAATAGTTATATAGTGGATGTTGATGCTTGTACCAACAAAGTGAAGTCATATGAGTGGATGTATGTGATCAATTGACGAAAAACCATCGTATGACTTCATACTCGTACTAGGCAATCAACTTGCTTGATTTGACAGTGGAATACGGAAATAAGTGGAGACGTAACATGCCTATGCTTTGGTGTACAAAACGAACAGATTTTGGTGTCCAAACCGATGTTTAGGTTTCCTATTCGGAAATATCAGTGTCCAAAGCGGAATACAGTGTTTTGATGTCTTAACCACTAATTTTTGTTGTCCAAACCAGAAATTTTCACGCTCAAACGGCTGAACCGATTTTGATGAAATTTGGTGTGATGATAGGTTAGACCTGTTAGGCCAAGATCGAGACGGGCTTGCGCATGAAGGGATTTTGTAACATTATTGTATGGGAGACTCATTAAATATTAATTTAATATCTATTTTATAACTTATTTTCAAAGTTTATACATATTTCAATATTCTGAGAAGAATGTATAAAAGGTCTACCAAATATAGTTATAAAATTCAAGTTTTTTTAAATTACGTTTTGTATGGTAGCCCCCTTAATTATTCATTTTATATAAATTTAATAATTTAACTAGCTGACCGGGCAAACGTTGTTTGTCTTCAAAAATAGATAGTAGCCGATTCTCAGACCTACTGAATACGCATATAAAATTTGGTAAAAATCGGTCAAGCCGTTTCTGAGGAGTACGGTAACTAACATTGTGAGATGGATTTTTTTTTATATAAGATTAGATAGCTAATATATATTCTGAAAAATAATTTAAGCATCTACTAATTACGATTATTGAAATATATCCAATTATCCACGTTTATTGTATGAAGATCCCTCTTATTTTATTTTTTTAGTAATTGTTGTTATAGCGGCCCAGAATTTACAGATCTTGTGAAATTTTTCATCTTTCTAGCTATTACGGTTTCTGAGATACAGGCTGGTGACAGACAGACACACAGCGGGGGCTTAGTATTAGGGTCCCGTTCTTACCTTTTAGGTACGGAACCTTTAAAAAGTAAGACCTACAATTCAAACCGAGTAGCTCTCAGTAATTTAGATATTCTGCTTACTTGCAAAAAAAATTAGGACACACACGGCTCAACAGATTTCTCAATTCGTCAGCAAAAAATAAAGCCACAGTATATGTGCTACTTCTCATTAAAGTTTGCAATGATCTTGTTTATTGGCCATGTCATGATACAAATTGGCGACAAAACAATTTGTTGTTTTTCTGCTTCGCACTTGACTGCCTGCATGGCCTTGCGGTCTGTGACCCAGATTGTAAAGCCCGAGGTCCTGGGTTCGATTCCCGGGACGAGCTAATTATAATTATTTTTAATGTGAGGGTTTTGAGTTTCGGTATGTGTACCTGTTTTTTTACACTTAACACTTTTGCGCTTGATCACTCACGTGATGGTAAGTGACATTGTTATCTAAGGTGAAGAACCCAGACGAAACCGGTTCTTTCTTACTTCTTGTTTTTCAAGTTATGTGTAGATTTGCAGTCGCTTTTCGGTGAAGGAAAAAATCGTGAGGAAACTGATATGTTGCGGACCGCCAACCCGCAACTGGCCAGCGGGATGGATTATGGCCTTTAACTTTCTCCTCGTGAAAGAAGGTGCCGAGTCCCAGCAGTGGGAACGTATAGTGGGTTGCCTATGTATAAAGGATAAAAGGTATAAGCCTGTGCTTTTTGATACAAATAATAGTCAATGAATTTGAAGGATTATCAGAAATAATCATCAAAATCGTAATACAAACATGTATAATATAATAATTTATCTCATATTGTTATCCATATCATACATACAATAAATAAATTTACTTTATTCTCGTATACTCACTATATAAAGTTTTTTTTTTTCACACACGGCTGTTTAACCCCATATTGAACCATTTCTAGTTAGTGTTATGGCTGCTAACACAACTGAAAAACTACATATACATACATACATATTTTATATAGATACATATTTAACAGCCAACAAATTTGGTCAAGCAAAAATATATTGGTTGTGCCGGGAATCGAACCCGGAACCTTCTGATTGGCAGTCCGGCATGGTAACCATTACACCAACGAGGTCGTCAATTAATTACGTATAGTATTCAGCAAAAATGCAAGTACCTAGTTTTTAAAGTTCCAAGTATTTCATGACTAACAACCTAGTTGGCGTCATGGTTACCATGCCGGACTGCCAATCTGAAGGTTCCGGGTTCGATTCCCGGGACCTTCTGATTGGCAGTCCGGCATGTTAACCATTACGCCAACGAGGTTGTTAGTCGAGTCCTCAATTGTTTTATATGCTCCTTTAAATGAATGCGTGAATGAATATATACATAATTCATATGCATTACAATTCATTCGCTCACAAACTTTTTTATAACAGTGATACGTATCAAATAAATAAATATTAGGACACAATCACACACGGCTGGTTAGCCCCATACTGAACCATTTCTAGCTCGTATTATGGTTGCTAACACAGCTGATATACTTCATATATATACATACATACATATTATTTATATAAATACATATTTTAACACCCAGACCCACAGCCAACAAATTTAGTTAAGCACAAAGATGTTGACCGGCCCGCGAACCCGGAACCTTCTGATTAGCAGACCGGCATGATAACTTTTACGCCAACGAGGTCGTCTAAGTCTAAATAATGTATGTTTAAAGTCTAGTCTAGTTCTAGTAAAACTTTTCATAGTCATATTGCTCTTGACTAAGCTAAAAAACTCGTTCTGAAATAGCTCGGTTCTATACAGCAATGTATCAGCACAGAGATGCCAGAAAAAGGCTTAATAACACAAAGTACTAGTACTGCCGCAGGCAATTCCCGGTTTCGAAGCAGTAGCTCAAACTTTGGTGAGAGATCCCTCGATTTTATTTTTACAAAAAATTACCAAATTGGTATGGGCGTAAAAGAGTATCAAACAAACACACACACGATCTGTCGCATTTATATGCGGTATCGAATACAAGCGTTGTCAATTTTTTTTTACACACACGGCTGGTAAACCGCATTCTGAACCGTTTCTAGTTCGTGTTATGGTGGCTAACAATACTGATATGTCACAAAATAAAATAAATGTTTCTTCCTTTCTATCTTTCTATACTACATATACATATATTTTATATATATACATATTTAACACCCAGACCCACAGCCTACAAATTTATTTAAGCACAAAGATGTTGGCCGCCGAGAATCGAACCCGGAACCTTCTGATTGGCAGTCCGGCATGGTAACCATTACGCCAACGAGGTCGTCACCTTACCCTACATCTTCTTCTTGTAAGCTAAATGACTAATCTCTGGTGTCGAGAGTTTACAAGCCGCTCGAGGGCCTATGACTATGCTTAACGACTGCTTGTGCTACGACTAGCAGCTGTAACCTACAATTTAACGTGTCATCGGACCCACAGTAACCTCCAGATGAAACTGCCACATTTTAAATGCCACTTACGTAGTGCCTGTAGCTCGCCTAGCTAAGGTGATCTGACGCGATCATCGAAGCTAAGCAACGGGTGACCAGGTGGTTTCATTAAAAAATGGGTGGCCTTAGACAAGACTATCGTTTTTAAGTAGCATTTTCATCTGGGCGCTACCGTGGGTCGGATAACACGTTAAATTGTCGTAAGTCAAAGGCTTTTCAAAACTCTCGACACCAGAGCTTAGCCACTTAGCTCATACGAAAAAGGAGAATGAGGTCTCAAGTAATTTAGGAGGGTTCACGAGCAAAGTTTGAACATCTCTGGCCCAGCCTACAAATAGCCCAGTGTGGGCGCAATAAGCGTGTTTTAAACGTAGGATACGATGTTAAAGAGAAGGAGAATACTTCTGATTGGTTGACACGATTATATTATTGCTGGTAAATACTCTGTCTATGTTAGTACATAACATTTTAAAATATGAAATTATATGCTACATATAAACTAACTCATAAAAGTAAGTTTGTCCTGCAAACTTGATTTTAGGACAGGTTTAGGTTTTTTTTAAACTTATGTGTATTAACCGCTAAGAGCGAAAAGATTAACGGATTCTCAGTGTTTTTCAACACTATATTTATTTTTAGTAATTATGATAGTATTATTCAGGTCACGGAAGAGAAAAAAACAGAATTTGAATAAACTTAAACTACAAATCAAACAAATTGTTTCTTTGTAGTGCAATATATGATTATCGGTTTATTTGTGTGAGTTTGGCGACAGCGGTTCCCATAGTTATTTTGGTGCATTGCACTTCCACTGTTTTTTTCTCTTCCGTGATTCAGGTGTCCAGAATGCTGGCTTTTATTTCGGTCAGAAACTAAGCATTGCTATCCAACGTGGCAATGCTGCCAGCATTTTGGGCACCTTTTCCTCTACGCCTGGACTTTTGTAGGCTAAGTTTTAGTTTAGTGTTTTATATCATTGTTATGATGGTTATAAATAAAATATATGATAGTATTTATTTATAACGGTAAAATTGTAAATTCAAATTGTTGTCCATATCTGCCTCAACTTCGATGATCGCGGTAGATCGCCTTAGTTATCCGAGCAACAGCATCTAAAGTAACAAAACTTTATTGATACCGAAAACCGCAGCAGTTTACGAGGTCGCTACATCAAAAATGCATTGAAAACTATTTCTATAAAGAAGAAAAGTTTCCCCGAAGTTATCCATATTGGAAACGACTAGCGGCGTGCCGCTTGTAAAGTTCGTAACACGAAAGATGTATAAATGTGAATTTTGTCAGATGTAAATGTCTTTAAGCATAAGCAACCCACTATACTTTGCCGTTGCCGGGACTCGAGATCTTATCTTTCTAGGTGCGAAGAGATATAAGCCATGCCACACGGATTTTGTGATCTTTGGACCTTTCCTCGTGATTTTCCTTCAGCGTGCAAATTCCAAACATAACCTAAAAAACTAGTCTTTAATAGAGGGCTGGCCTCCTTATCCGAGGTGTCGCTTAACGTAACTGCATAGCTGTTTCACTTTCTCCGAACGATCTGTATTCGCTTTTATTTTTAAACGCTTTATATTAGCTTCACCTGTATGTTTGTTTGTAACCGATCTTTGGGCGCGATTTTGACCCACTTTAAACGGCCAGATTTCGTTCAAACTTTGTAGATTTATTGAGGACCGATGACAATACACTAATTTGATAAAATTACGGTTTTCTATAAAAAGCGTGTTTTTTTGTTTTTTTAAGCTATTAAATATTTCAACTACAGAGTAGGTGCTAGCCAGATTTGCACTAGAAAATGTTCTAGCACCATGCTATAGTTTCCTCGCGATGTTTCCCTTCACCAAAATCACGAGCTCATTAGCCGGATAGAACCTTAGAGCTATGCGTAACGCAGTAGCGTTCGACTCGACTAAGCTGTAAACGCTTGAAACCAAAATCCAATTCAATTCAAATTAATTTATTACAGGATCAAGTCCCATATCAAAATATTACATAATATTATTGTATTAGTAAATATTAAACATAACTTATCAAATATAAGTCACAATATACAAATGAAATGTCAAAATTAAATTAAATTTATTATAAATTACTTAATTCTAACTAAATAACCCGCCCCTAATAGTTCCCGGTGCAAAGGTGCCCATCAGACTTGCAGCGTTCCCGCGCTGAATGGCAATCGCTATCCTTTGCACCAGGAAAGACCCGGAGCGGGAGTCACCGGTTGATTAGTAAATTATAATAAATTGAATTTATAATAGATCATTAAAAGTATTTATTTAATGTTAAAATACTCAAAGCTTTTGCTTATATTATTTTTAAATACATATTTGTTATTTCACGTCTTTTATTTTCAATGCAGTTATAGGCGTGAAATGTCTAGTGCTCGTTTTTCAGTGGCAGACACTCTAATCCAAGTTGCAACTTGTATAGAACGGGCCGGTGCTTATACAAGTATGCGAAAACTCTGGTTGAAGTTTGCAAGGGAATATATGGGATAATCATCAGCTTATATCGACCTTTTGATGGGTATAGGCAGGCTTCTTCTTTCTTATGCAATTATGCAATGATGCTGTGTTTCTAAGCTTCTGATGGACTAGAAGCCATTAATCCATCTGGTGGTACGGGTATATATAGAAAGAAAGAAAGAAAGAAAAAAACATTTATTTTGTGACACAAAGACAATAAAAAAACATAATAAACAATAAAAGAAAACATTTACGTGCCACAAAACCAGCCCCAGCTCAGCGTGTGCTGACTGCATATACGACATAGACGTATCATATCTGTGACTTTAGAACTTGGATTGAACAATTTACCTGTCGCAGGTCTAATCTAGACTAGGCTTAGGCTTAGGGTATATAGTATTTCTTACAACTTTCAATTTCTTCATCTCCTTCTTAGTGTACCGTGCGTGACGTCACAGCCAGCCCCAACGGAAGACCAGCGTTGGTTGCTCTCCAGCAACCAGCATTATGCTGAGTTGAGGCTGTGTTGTGACTAATTAAAGTTTATTATGTGTACTATTTTTAATATTATATTTTGTCTTGTGAAGATTAATTTGTCACAATAAATAATTTTCTTTCTTTCTTTCTTTCTATTTGTTCATGAATAAACTACTAATCTCTTCCTATTCTTCAGAAGTTGGTATATTTGCACTACTGGTCCTCATTATAAATGTATTTGTGTATACTGTCAAAGTATTTTATTTATTTCTCTCCTAAACTTGTATGTAAGTAGGTTTTGTTTATTCTTTTTTATTTAGTTTGTATTTGTTTGGTACACCTCCCATTATGTTAATTGTATTTTCCACACAAAGGTTGCCTGGAATAAATTGCTACAAGTGATAGGATCGCCTATAGTGCAACGATATTGCTGGAACTGTGTTTTTTTTCTTTTCACTTATTGTTTTTGGTGTACAATAAAGGATTCTTGTATTGTATTGTTGTATTGTATTTGTAACTGTTGTACTATTTGTATTGTATCTTTGCTGTGAGCTTCTAAGCCGATAGCTACGAATACTATTTAAATCCCAGCGTGTCTCCCTCGCCGGTATCCGATAGCGCCATTTGTCGGATTGTCGGAGATTGTGCAAATGGACCTAACGTTCGGTGACGTGTAGCTAATACCTAGAACACAGGAGAATGTTATTTGATACTACTGAATGGATCAACTGTAGCCTTAAGGGAAATTTGACACTACCATGGAGTTCAAGTATTCAGAATACTTTATACTTTTGTGAAACAGCTTTTGGAATATTTAAACGTACTAGATAGTTATGAGTTAACGTTACGTCTCTTAGATAGTTATGAGTTAACAGCCATACAAAAAAGCAGTTTAATTGTAAACCATCTAACTTACGAAGTCTAATCTACTTTGGATCACAATTTCGCTTAATACGAGTAGATATATATTTTATAATAATAATAGATATCATATATGTACCTATGTAATAGCCTAATGCCTCATGTCATATCGGGTATGTCAAATTACATTCATCTTAAAATTTGTTAATCTTCTTATATATAAAATTTCCGTGACACAGTGTTTGTTACCGTACTCCTCCGAAACGGCTTGACCGATTTTTTCCAAATTTTATATGCGTATTCAGAAGGTCTGAGAATCGGCTACTGTATATTTAGTTTTTTTTTTATATTAAGGTAAAACAACGTTTGCCGGGTCAGCTAGTTATTATATAATAATGTGATCGTACTATGTCTTAAATAAAATAAAAAAAAATCCCATTAGAGAAAATTTATGTAATGAAGATTCGATAGAAGAAAATAGAGAGCTTTAAATATTTCTTTTTTTTTTGTAAACTTGACAGCCTGCAGTTCTACTATCAATAAACATGCCTTTTTTCCCTTTGCTGAGTAGAGGGCTCCCTCTACATGTGCCACCTACATCGATCTTGTGCTTACCATGAAGTAACATTAACCAAACACAAGCCAATTAAATAAAAAAAATCCTCTAAAACTGTACCACAATCCTCCCGTATTTGTCAGTACCTATTCGTTCGTTCCGTTAGATTCATGTATTGTGCTTTCCCGAGACCAACGGATTTGATTTCCAACGGGATACGTCCTCTGTCCAGGCATTGTTTGCACACAGGTCTAACGGAGTTTCAACTTCCTACTTTTTGTATAGAATGGCCGTTATACCATAACCCTCTTGTTTACGTTTTTTATTACTTTTTTGAAAGAAAGAAAGAAAAATATTTATTATGACAAATTAACACAAGACAAGATATAATATTTAAAATACACAAATAACTTTAATTAGTCACAACACAGCCTCAACTCAGCATAATGCTGGTTGCTGGAGAGCAACCGACGCTGGTCTTCCGTTGAGGCTGGCTGTGACGTCACGCACGGTACACTAGGAAGGAGAACACGCAATTATACGAAGAAATTTAAAAATACTATTTACATAAACTAATCAGATAACAGAGAACAACGATACTAATAAGATATAACAGATAACTAAATTAAGAATAAAATTACAAGAAAAAACAAAATTATAAAACACATGAATATTGTCAGTGTGATATTAGAATAATTAAATGGCGCTGGTGTCATTAGCTTTGCACATCATCATCATCATCCAAAACCGATTCTATCCCACTGCTGGGTATAGGTCTCTCTCCTGTCATGCCATTTGTCTCGGTCCTGTGCCAATCTGGTCCAGGTTGGAACCGTGACAGTTGTAATGTCGTCGACCCATCTTGCCGCTGGACGACCGACGCTCCTCTTCCCTAGCCTCGGCCACCACTCGGTTACAACCTTGCTCCACCTGTCATCACGTCGCCTGGCCAAGTGACTTTTTTGCACGTTAGGGCGCGTAACCACACTAGCTATCGCCCTCTGAAATAAGGTGGAAAATATCTAGTCTGGAATTATTGTCTCTTAAGTAGGTTACCGGAACATACCGTGCTAAGTGATAATTTCAATGTGGTTGCGAGCCAGACAAGCACCAGAAACTGCTCTCAAATCAAAAAATCTGTCTCCAAAAGTCCAAACACTTAAAAGTATTTTCACGTAGAAAACGGTCACACTTACTTATTATTAAAAGTTGGAATGAGTCCAACAGTTTCGGAGCTTTCCGAGCACCATCTTCAGGGGCGACTACTTACTACTACTTAAAAGTATGTTACGGCAGCCTCTTTGAGAGCCAGTATTTCCAGACTAGGCATGCTCCACACCAGACTAAAATGTCGCTAACTTGTGTTATCGCTGTTCGTCAAATGCCTAGCAGCAATCTTCTTCTTCCTTGCCTTATCCCACTAGGTGGGGTCGGCACAGCATATTTTCCTCGTCCACTCTCCTCTATCAGCCGTCATATCTACACTCACTCCTTTCTCTTTCATGTCCTCATTCACACACAAAAAATGCCTAGCAGCAATGCCCAAAAAAATAAAAAAGGGGTTTTCCACTTGGTCAAACTTTGTGATCGAATCAGAAACCCTGATCTACGCGTTCTTCTAAATCTATGGCTACGTAGATATATGTAGAGAATCAACATTGCGACGTACATTTCTACGTTAAATGGCGTGTTGCATTGCTTTCGAACCATTTGGAGCTAGATATATTTGAGCTGACTTACAAAATAGTAGAGGTGATCAATTTGACTTTGCTTACTCGTTGGTACAAACAAATACAATTCGTTTCAAATGCTATGAGACTCGGGCCATGACCATGATATTAGTGCCATTTGGTAGAATTTTCAATCAAATACGCTAAAGTAAAAAAAATATATAAATTTTTTATTCATTATACAGCCTATCACATGTAGATTATTGTCTATTGTATTGTATTTGCCGATCTTATTTCAGGTTAATGTGTGTCGTAATGCGGGTTAAAATATGACCATTATCTATTACATTGCAGGTTAATGTCTGTCGTATTGCGGGTTAAAGTTTGGCCATTGCCTATTGCATTGCAGGTTAATGTTTGTCGTAGTGCAGGTTATAGTTTGACCATTGCCTATTGCATTGCAGGTTAATGTTTGTCGTATTGCGGGTTAAAGTTTGACCATTGTATGTTGTATTGCAGGTCAGAATGTGGAGATCACGCCTCGCGAGGCTGTGCGGCGCGCTGGAGACGTCCTCGAAGTGCTCTGCAGGGTTCCCTACGAGATCGACTCTTGTCGGTAAGCCTACTTTATATATCTATCTATCATCGTCATTGGCTCATTTCATCTACGAAAGATGATTTCATGTAGCGTCCGGATGGTTATCAATCTATATAAGCCTATGAATCAGTCCACTGCTTCTCTGATATTCAAGCTTCTATGCTTAGTTTGGAGATGTAGGCTCATCATATATGTATAATCTATAAGTATATAAGAAACATTTAGCTACAAATTGTTATAATAATAACCGTAAAGTAAATAAAGCATTTGATTTGATTTTATTATATTTGACTGCTGGGTTAAAGGTCTTCCTACCGTTTCTCCAAGTTGGTCTGTCCTGCGGGGCTAGCAAAGGATACCGGGTGAAGATACAATCTGTTCGTTCATGTTATTTTTATTTTAAGTTACAAGGTATATTTTTGTAAATTTCTTCAAAATCTTTAAAAAAGATTACTATGTCCATGCTCTCTTAACTTAGTTTGATAGACTATTTGTTTTAATTTTTTACTATTTGAAAATATTTTGATTTATATTCTGTCAATCAATTTGTTTGATCAAAACACAGTGTCGGTACATACGAGTAAAATGTAGTATAAGTAAAAGATACAGGTATTTTAAAATACTGGTGAGTAGTTTATTTTATTTAGGTGACCTTATACGACATGACAATTTCATAAAAATATCGTAGAAAGAAAGATAGAAGCCAGGAGAGGGAGAGGATCATAGACCTAGAAGATCATTTTTAGACCAAATTAAGGAGAAGGCGAAATTCATGTCGTATAGAGAGGTCAAGAATTTGGTCGAAGATAAAACTACCTTGAAAAAACCTCCACGGACAAGAGCCCAGCTCTTAAATATTGAAGGAATGAATGGTGGGTATTTTATAATACTCTGAACTACACCACCCGTCTGTTTTTTCTTTCATTCTGTATTTCGGGCCGGCTTCTTCCCTGATAATACTAATTCCTATAATATGAAATGTTTGCCTTTTCCAGAATGACAGTGGGAGCAACGACATACCGCCTCAAGCCAGGCGACTCAGAGGGCGACGTAGTATATCACGGACAGGGCTTAGGGGTTAGTACTATGAAATAAACAATAGTTATTTGTTATACAAGAGTGCAGAAGTTTAACCGCGTGCTCAATTTTGATGACCTCAGCAGCGGTGTAATGAAAAGAGCACGAGGTGACAAATCTTTGCACTCGATTGGCAATCCCTAATTTTTTATCTTACCTCATCGAAAAATTACTGCATACAAAAATTTGTACCGAGTACATGTTTTTAACAAATTAAAAAAGGTTCTATGATAAATTCGGCACTGTGGAGGTAGAAGTAGCATAAGCAACCCACTATACGTTCCCACAGCTGGGACTCGGGGCCTCCTCTCACTAGGAGAGATATAGGTCGCGCTGGCCAAGTGCAGGTTGGCGGATGACACAAGTCTTCGGATATTGTGGTCCTCACACATGTCGGTTTCCTCACGATGTTTTCCTTCACCGTAAAGCGAGTGCAAATTCACACATAACTTGAAAAACAAGTCATTGGTGTAGGATCGGGATCGAACCACGGGCCGTCTGATTGAAAAGCAGACGTTATTACCACGGAGCCACACTCGCTTTTAGTTAGAGGTTGAAGTAAATAGGTTTAATTTAATAATGTTTTTGTTTCACAAAATTAGAGCACAAGATGTTCTAAATTTAATTTACCTAATCCTCTAGCGGATAAAAACAATTTTTAAGCGCAAAAATACTCTTTCCGATATGGGGAAATGAGAAGTTAGTTTTTGTATGCAGCATAATAACGTAATCACTTGGACTGCCTGGTCGGCCTAGTGCACTGTAGCCGCATACTGCAAAGCGCGGGGTTCCGGTTTGATTCCCGCGCCTAGACAGATTCTGTTATTACAAAACAAGACGGCTGCCACCTCAAAATGTGAATTCGGAGATTTTCGTAATTGTACTTTTTAAACTGTTATCAAACTGACACAGTTACTTAAAAAAACGTTGGATATACGTCCAACGGGATTCGACGCATTACGTGCGTCATTATCGGGGACGAGCTTCACACGGAATTGTCACCGTAGAGATTTTTAGTAAGTGTGACCGTTTGTTCAACAACAACAAACAAACATATATTTATTGAAGCAAAGAAATTTACAGTAACATTTTAAAAGGTAGCCCTGGCTTCTGTGCTAGTAGGTATGCACTGTGTTACAGATTAAGCCATTGCCTTCTCAATTGTAATTGAGAAGGCACAAGAATAAACAGAAAGAAGAAACAGAATGATTATACTTATAAACTAGCCATACAAAATAGAATAAACCAATAATAACGCAATACTATACAATAAATACAATACCAACGCAAAACTATACAATAAAATCAAAATACAAGCAAAAATAAGTTTTAAACATAATATTTATAGAATAGAATAGAATTTCTTCATTATCATATTGATACATAATTATTTTATTACATTAAATAAACATAATCATAACTATCATCAATATGGACTCGTCAGTATTTCATTCAATAATAATATAATAAATTAAATTAAAAGGATAGGAGCTGTATAGGGGCTTTGTCGAAAAGTAAATAATTAAAAATAAAGAAAAAGTAAAATTATAAAATCCTTATCCAATCTTTGAACTCATCATATGAGCGTGTATGATACGAAACATTTCAATTCGTGCAAATATTTTCGAAATTGTTGATACTTTCTTGTTATTTTATTATATTTGTATGAATTCCAGAACGGAGAATGCGGAGCGCTAATCAAGAACATCCGGGAGGAGTGGAACGGGAACGTGACGTGTGTGTTGCCGCCACAGTCCGGCTCTATAGAGATACAGACCTCCATGCGCCTGATGGTGGCGAGTGAGTAGCTTTATCATCTATTGACTCACTCTTGGAATCAAAGACAATGGTGGCGATTCAGCGGCACACACGACTAAACTAAATTTAAAAAAGCCCTGTCTCTTTTCATCTTAGGTGGCCAGAAAGAGACGGCACGTTCTGAACCACAGACAAAACAGCTAAAATCACGTCAAATATGGAATGTGCAAGCAGTTTTAGAGGTGATACAAGTGAGTGCGGTCTAAAGTCGCCCATATTTTCTACATTTGACGTGATTTTAGTTGGTTTGACTATGGTGCAGAACGTGCCGTCTCTTTCTGGCCACCTAAGAAGAAAAGAGACGGGGCTTCTGGCTTACAGGCATTTGCCTAGCTATAAGGAGTACAAACAATTTTTGTGTAAAAAACTGATTCGTGTATTCGATTTAGCTAATTTCAAAGCAGTCTACTTGATGCACAAACGGCTAAGTGCGTGTCTGTCTGTGGCTTCGTAACTCACGAACGAATGAGCCTATTTAGAATTCAGAATTATTTTTTTTGTTCGAAAGGAGTTAGTCGAGAGTGTTCTTAGCTGTGTTTATTAAATGTCTAATTTGATGAATAGTAATTATTATTTGTGTTTTTTTTGTCATGTAAATAATAAAATTTATGGTTAACTATTTTTATAATTTAATAGTAATAATATTTAATTAATGTAATTGTACTACTAAATTCAATAAATACATTTGATGACAATCGGTCCAATTTGGCGTCCGCTACAAAACGACGGAATACACAACAATATGAGTATGAAAGCAGAGGGCTAAATAGTACAATTTATTTGTTATGATTAGTCTGAAGCCCAAGATTAGAGCCATCAAAAATGCTGTCAGGTGTTTTCTAAATTTTTAAGTTATTCGAGTATTATCAGAAACCAAAAAGAGAAGGCATGATTTAAACCTTAAAAAAATATAAATCAGGTCGAATATGTAAATTTGTACATGGTTTGTGGATTCGTTTTTGTGCATTTGTGCATTAATTTCAAAGCTCTATAGAGCTCATTGAAATGAATGTGAGGAAAGATACCTGTTTTTTTTCCTGTAACGAATAATTATTTCAATCTTTCTTTAAAGTTTTTTTTCAGAGTAGCTTAATGTAATATGTCCCATATTCCAGAGGCACCGAAGCAACCAGTTCTCGTGACCCCGCCGCAGCCAGCCTTCAAGGAAGGAGATGTCTTCATGGCTCAGTGCGTCGCGGCTGAAGGTAGACCGGCCGCCAAACTGAGCTGGTTCCTTGGTAAGTTACTATAAACATTTTTTTTAACAGTTCTGTGGTTTTTTATCAATACTATTTATAAACAGATATAGCTAACCTTAACCCAACTTAATTATAAATTACGAATGTTTATAAACTTCTAGATGTGGGCCTAACACAGAGCTTTGAAGTCCATGCGTGTCGCCCTGTGACGGCGCGCGCAGGGGCGATGTGGCCCCATCGTTGTTCTGTGGGGCCTAACTATACAATTATCACAAAAAACCGCTCAAAATAAAATATAAACATTTAGTCTTATTTAAATATTTTAAGACTTAATTAATAACTAATTAAAATAAACTAATTTAAGTAAATTTTGCATTAAATATAATATAATTATAAATTAAAGCGTTTCAGAACTTTCCTAACAGAAGGTTGTTGTTAATCTATTTTGAAAAAAAAAGCAACAACAACAGAATAGAACAGGTTTTGTCCCATTAGGTGGTGTTGACACAACGTATTTTTTCCACTCTCATCTTGGAGCCGTCATCTCTACACATTTTTTTTTCTCTCTTATGTCCTCATAGTTGTTTGCCATTCACTGCCATAACTACTAAAATTCGTGTAGGACTCGCGCGTGAGGGCTACAATTATCAAGTTATTTGTATGGGAAACAAACGATGCCCCGTGGATTGTTTTTAGTGTTTGTTATAGCGGACATCAGAGAACGTCCGTGATAAATTCAACTTTCTTAGATACAGCCTGGTGTTAGATAAACGGACGGATGTTGCAAACAAAAGGGTTTCATTGGTATCTTTTAGATACTATTTATTTAGTTTTTATTTCAAATCAAATCAAATCATTTATTACTTGCAAAATAGGTACAATTGTGGTGTCATAAATAAGTCATAATAATAATTCATTTTCGTTTTATGTAATTTGTAATAATGTATATGTATGTCTCTTCTGTGTCTGAAATTAATGTGTTCTTTCTTTCTTTCTTTCTTTATCCGCAGACGACAAGGAGCTCCTGACTGGCGTGCACCAGCCCATCGTGACGTCGGAGCCCGGCAGCGACCTTCAGACCATCAGCCAGAACGTCTCCCGGACTCTCACGGCGGACGACGGTGGAAGGTACCTACGAAGTTTGCTGCACTAATGTTGTCATCATACTTTCACAATATGGAGTCTCTGTCACACTTCATCGCCTGCTACCAATCGGAGCGCTTGTTCTGAATCGCGCAAACGGTATTTTCAACGCGCGTACGACTAGTCCTAGCTACAATTCATGACAGTCGGACGGTCGTATCAGGACACAACTTCTGTACTGGTACGACCGTCCGACGGTCATGTGATCGATCGTGATCCGATCATCAATATGGTGAAGGAATATCCCTCCCCCCCGGATAGACGTTGTGTACGATCGTCCGACGGTCATACATTGCAGCTAGGACCAGTCGTACGCGCGTCGAATGTACCGTTTTGCGATTCAGAACAAGCGCTCTGATTGGTAGCGGGCGATGAAGTGTGACAGAGAAGCCACAACTAGCTTCGCCCCGCGGTGTTACCCACATTCATCCAGTGTGCTAATCCAGGGCTTAAACTATCTTAATAACACACTAGCAGATCGTCCCGGCTTCGCACGGGCTCTAAAAATTCTAAGTTGCAAAGAGAAACAAAATGTAGCCTAACGGCTGAATCAATTTCGATACCAATATTATAAAGAGGAAAAGTTAGATTTTTTGTTTGTTTATTTGTTTGACGCAAATAGGCTCCGAAACTACTGAACAGATTTGAAAAATTCTTTCACCGTTGGGAAGATCCATTATCCCTGAGTCGGGGATAATGTAGCGACTAACGGTGAACGGTTTCAGCGTGACGAAGTAACAAACATATACACACTTACATACACACTTTCGCCCTTATAGGATAATAAGAAAATTAAAATGTTTATGTACACGAAACAAACGGTCACACTTACTTAAAAACGTAGGATATACGTCCAAAGGGTTTCAACGCATTAAGAGCGTCATCATCGGGGACGAGCTGCACACGGACTGTCACCGACGAGATCCGCGCACAGACCGTTGGACGTATATCCAACATTTTTAAGTAAGTGTGACCGTTTGTTTCGTGTACATATATAATATGCCTTACGATAACAGTTTACAAAGTACAAATTAAAATGTTGCCTAGTTCTAAGTAATTATTAATTAATGTTTAATTTTCCAGTACGTTGGTGTGTCGGGTGGAACACGAAGCTCTTCCTTCGCCCTACGACATCAGGAGGCAAATTGTTGTCAACTGTAAGTAAAATATCAAAGGTATTAATTACTAGTTGCGCCCTGCGGTGCTAACCGCGTTTATCCGGGACAGCAGAAGTTAATCCGGGATAAAAAGTAGCCTATGTGTTAATCGTAACCTATCTTCATAGTAAATATAATTAAAATTCCAACGTTGGAGTGTGAAGGAATAACACAGGTTTAAAGTCATTTGCTTATCCCACGGGAATCACAACAAGTACAATTGTTTTCGGAATAAAAAATAGCCTGTGTAATCCAGAGTCTAGCCTATCTTCACACCAAAATCGGTTCAGCCGCTTACATACAAACTTTCGCATCTATAATATTAGTAGGATTTTGTGATTGTTTCTACGTGGGATCATTTCTAGTAGCAGCTTACAAATTTGCCGCCTTTAGGTAATTCAGTTACAGGCATGGTATTTGCAGACCTTGCTCAGTCGCAGGTCCTAGGCGACTCTAATGATGTGTGGTTAACATCTTTAGACTCACAGGTCCTGCCATAGTTCCACTGACAAGCGATAAACGTTTCTGTTTTGTTTCCAGACCCACCAAAGCGCGCGGATTCCGGTCCCATCACCATCTTCGGTCTGAAGCTGAACGAGCCAGGTCGTCTGAATGTGTCAGTCCGCGCCAATCCCGCGCCGCGCGTGGAGTGGAGCTCTGAGGGTTACCACCTCACCGCGCCGCAGAGCTCTGAGGATGGTCTCTTGGCTGCACCTCAGCCGATGCACCTGGTGAGTGAGACCAGGATATAGACAGAGACCAGGATAGTTATTGTCCCTGCCCCCGTCTTGAGATGGGACACCGTGAGTTTCTGGTCCGACGTCCTAGGTCCCCCGTAACGGGTCAGGTCGGTGGCCCCGTTACCTGCCACTACGGCTGCAGAGAATAGGGAGAGTGGTAGTTTATGGTACCACTCCCTTCTCCCTGCGGCCCCACCGCGTCCGCCATCAACCGGCGGCAACCCCGTCAAGGCTGCGGCAGGTAGGAAGAGCGGCGCATCGTAATACCGACACTTCTCTCCTGCCGCTGCCCCACAACTTCGGCTGCGGTGGCTCCCAAACCACACGGCAAGCCCGCCTCAGTCGCGAAACCCCCATAACCCGCCCGCCTAGTATAAAAAATAAATAAAAAAAAGCGGAACTGCATAAACACTATTGACCAAATTTGCCAAATATAATAATTATGGTCTTAAAGAACAAGTTCCAAGTAATTACTCGTCTTCCCAGGGTGGTGGCTACTATAACGTGACCCTGATCCTGTCCCACGTGGGTAAGGAGGAGGTGGAGCGAGCCTACTACCTGGAGGTCAGCAACGACCTCGGCAGCGAGAAGGTCACCGTCCGGATCAGCACCATGGATGAACCTGCAGGTATACTATATATATAGAATACATAGTACTATAGAAGAAGAAAGATGGTATTATACAAGAGGAAAGATGATTGGCCACCTTATACGACATGACAGTTTCATTAAAAATATCGTAGAAGGAAAGATAGAAGCCAGGAGAGGAAGAGGAAGACCTAGACGATCATTTTTAGACCAAATTAAGGAGAAGGCGAAAGTCATATCGTAAGGAGGTCAAGGATTTGGCCGAAGACAGAACTACCTGGGAAAAACTCCACAGACAAGAGCCCAGCTCTTAAATATTGAATGAATGAGTACTATAGGTATAATATATACAGAGAAACACGTTAAAGAACATATTATTCTGAAAAACAATTAAATGAATATTAGGCAGCGAACTAGAATAAATAGAAAATAACTCTTGGCCGATAAAATGGTTATACCCAACACGGTATTTTACGCGTGTAAAATACCGCGGTGGGCGGGGCAAAACAGCTATCCGCGCGCCCGCGTCACAAGGTCGGTGGCGTGACCTTGATGCGACCAATTGCGTGCGAGCTTTGTGTGTGTTTCGCTGGGATAGCAGTATAATTGTGTGCGTAGATCTGGCGTAGACGGATCCAAATTCTAAGCGGCAATTGAACTCTCCTGTTAATTTTGGTTCGCTGATATTAGAACATATTTCACACACGGCTGGTTAACTCCATACTGAACCATTTCTAGTTTGTATTATGGTTGCTAACACAACTGATATACTACATATTCATACGTACATATTTTATACAAATACATATTTAACACCCAGACCCAGACAGCCAACAAATTCAGTTTAGCACAAAGATGTTGGCTGTGCCGGGAATCGTACCCGGAATCTTCTGATTGGCAATCAGGCATGGTAACCATTACGCCAACGAGGTCGTCCATAACTGTAAGAACATCTATAAGTAGTTTATTTTCACCTCTCCCAATTAAGCACTAGAAAGTCGAGGAAGGCGGAACAGTTTGATCCGGCTCGAAGGACCAAATTGTAGCTAACTACCTCTGTAGCCCATCCGCGTCTCTCTGGTTCTTGTCGTTATGTTTGTATGAACTTGATAGTGTTGTTCCAACATCATTTGTTTATGCAATTGAAAGGACGTGAGGTTTTTTTTTTTCTTTAAATACTAATACGATCGTCGACTGTTTTGTACGGTTTTACCTGACCTTGACTTGAATGTTGCAGGCAAATTACTTAATAGGGTACCTTATGATGTGGCTAGTTTAATTCGTCATCTCGCATCTATTATAGGTAATAATTTAAGTTAAACAATTTGAAGAAAGTTGACTGTATATTATGTATAAGATAAATATATGTTCAAAATAAAATTGAGAATTTATATTTTCAACAGCATACAAAGCGACTTGGTTGTTGAAATTCGAAGTTTTCGGTAAGGATAATGGAATGAAAGCAGCCTGTTTTGTCAGTTTTGATCGGATTTTGTGTATATATTGTAATATTTATACAGTTTTTTAACTTTGATACCCATTACCCATTACTTGTTTTGAAAGTGTAGTTTTAGTGCGATGATCTTTATTTAAAATGTGTCTTGATGCGTACATGTCTAGCGTAAAAAAGTAGGATTGGTTTGTCTCTAAAATAATTAATATACCTATTTACCGAAGCTGAAGAAGAATAATGAGTAACTTAGTATTAGTATTTGAATATCGCGGTCTAGCATGTTTTATAAATCTTTATAGAATTATTTCTACCAAGCATGCTTAAATAATTTTTAAATATTTCAAATTTCAAAAATTAGCATGGCTAATGAATCTTGTTTTCTTTTATTAAGCATGATTTTGTTTTTGTAAAATCATAAATTTATATTATTCTTTTTTTGTCTTCTGCAACCAGCATGCATTAATTTTTTTCGTTATTCAAATAAATTTAATACCTTATTTATTTATCTAGTGATAGATTAACCTACGAAATGTTTATTATTATTACAGATTTTAAAGGAAATATGTACATTGTTAGAGCAGGTTTTTTTTGCCTTTAAATTAAGTCAAAAGACGGTGTGAGAGCAAAATAGCGCGTATTTTGAGAAAAGTTTTAGTGGGTTATGATACGATTGATGAATTCAATATTGTTGTTATGCATTCATTTAATGAAATTCCTATTAAATTCTTATTTCTGCTCTTCTTCTTTTTTTTTACATTATTATACGTATTATGTTCTTTTACTCTGAATGCCGAAAGGCTAAAACGTGGCGCACTATCATAATACGAGTTTATGTAGGTATAGTATATAAGTGGACAGCCTCCGAAGAGAGTTAAACGAAGGACGACTTTAAATCAATTTACTTTTATTACTTTTTAAACAGACTATGCACATATAAGCAGAACCGACTAGTACCGAAGCTGGAAGCCGAATGCCTCTCCCGTGATGTGCCAACCATCATGGTGCCTTTTTTCAATACCTTGGTGATACCAGATATTAGGACTTTATTAAAGTTAGAAAACCGATAATCGATTAATATTTTTGAAGGAAACATGAAAACCGATAATTAAAGGATAGTTTTAAACGAAAATTATTACAAAAAATTACAAACCCTAACCAGTTTCAACCATATTGTGCATTGAATAAATGAATTTGAATATTTCAGGTGTCGAGCTGGACACAGGCGCCATTGTGGGCATTGTGATCGGAGTACTAGTGGTACTGATCGCTATATCACTCGGCGTGTTCGCCTTCGCCACCGATAGATGGTGCTTTGCCGGTAAGTGGGCAAACTTTAAGGGATTTTGACGGTAGTTGACGGACTTTTGTTTACTTTTCTCGATTTGACTCATTTAGCTGTAAAATAAGTGTTCTATTTTAAATTAAATGAATTTATGTGTTTGGATATAATAATATGTAGATTTCAAAACATATACTGACGCGCTATATGCATTTGTTGTGTTGCATGCAGTGTGAGTGATATACTTATAAACACAAAAGTCTGTTTTGAAATAAATTTTAACATCAAGTTAACAAAAATCCGTCAATAAGTATTGTTTTCATTTGTCATGTATTTGTATCGTCCTATTCATGTTTTAGATTATGTCCTAGTAGTTAACATAATGTTTTTTTTAACATTGCCCCGGATCAAAAACGTAGTAACTGCATACACTACTTATTGTATTTAATGAATGTTTGGAAGCCTTAAAATTGACAGTATTAATTGTTTTAATATCAATTTCATTGTTCCTTACACATTCATCATATTTAATTAGTAAATAAGTTTTGTATTCTATTTAGATATATTTTCGATTTGCTGTTATCCCATTTGCATTGACTTTGACCATGCTTTTGAGTCGCTTTGAATATGTCTTTACTATATTTTTAGGCATGCCAAGTCCTTTTCTTCACGTTCCATTGTAATATTAGAAAATGTTCATGTTTAATTATGAAAATAATTAAAATAATAATAATTGCAAATAACTTCCGACAGGACGTCGAGCTCGGCGATAGGTAAAGTGAAAAAAAAGGTTGATAAAAAAATCACTAAACACTTTTTCGTGAGGCTTTCACGCGCTACCCACAATTTTAAGGAATTTCCAAAAAAAAATACGTAATTTATAATACATTGGTTTTAGCTTTCTTTCAAAAATGTGCTGTTTATGTGTATTACCTATTACTGTTATGTGCTTTAACTATGTACGAGTAGAATTTAATTATTTAGCGTAAGATTTTAATCATTTTGCCGCAAAGCAATGTTTGAGCGATCAAGATTTGAAAGTCTTTGTTATTACATAGAAATTGCATGTCTTTACTAAATACGGCCTTTTTCTGAAAATAACTGTTTTGTCGCATGGTTTTATCGCAGTTACTTATAGCATGGATGCGAACATTAGTTCTTTAAAAAATGCATGTTTTGTTTATTGGTTCTCTATTTTCCTACTCGTATTGTCGTCTTTTGTCATCTTCTTTACAAACTAAAGAAATCCCTTTTTTAAGACAGAAATATTTTAAAAATAATTTACTGATTTTATAGGATTTCTGGTGTTTTTGGTGGTGGTCTGTTTTTTCATATTTTGTACCCTTGTTTTTACCCTAATAATCTACACTTTGCACCTTTATTTCTATATTTATAATGAGACACACACACAATTATATTTATCTAACTTTTGACAATAACCAGCTTAGGTGATTATTTAAAGTAATTTAACAACTTGTTTCCAAGCCTTTCGATTCTTATTACTTTAAATTAACTGTGTTGGGTCACGATTATTTTGTAACAAAGTTAACCTTAAATATTTCAGTGGATTGGTCCCATTCAAAAAATAATAAATTCCACCAATTAAAAAAGGATTTAATTTTATCACTGCGTGTATCACTGCTTCGGAGGTTCTTAGAAACTTAAATGAGAATTGAATAATTTTTCAAATTTTGGATCAGAAGCTAATCATAGTTAATCAGTAAAATAAGTACATGTGAGAATAAAGTATTTTCATTCTCATTGTTTAAATACGTGCATAGAAATACGTGAAAAGAAAATAATAATATTAAAAGTATGGATAAATTTATTTTGAAAGTCGTTTAGTCGCCACAGAACTACTTTGTTTGCTCCAAATAAATGCGCGCATACCTACGCATTATTTTATTCATACAAAAAAATATATTTTTACTTAATATATTATTATTATGAACGATCCAGAATTTGAGAATTACACAGTCGGTATAATACACAATTTGCTGTGTTTTGTCTTTGCTGACGTATGCAGAGCTGAAAGTTGTAAACTTTGAGATTTACTCTATCAATTTCTTTAAAAAAATTGTAAAAACTTTTCGTTTAAAATAAAATTATTTGTAAAAAAATTAAAACATTTAAAGCATCAGTTCTAACTGAATACAAAACATTTTTCTTCCATCCAATCCTGCTACCGTGCAATGCTAAACACAGCTAATTCACAAAACGTCCAGGTCACGCGTCACAAAGCAGGTAGTCTTGATCGCTCACGTGTTGTAATGTGGCAGGGCGCTCGCATCGCACGGATATACCGGACGGCGCGGACTCGGAGGCCCCTCTGCCGCCGCACGATGACGTCACGGGATCCGAGAACCCCTCACACGACCACGGGGACTATATCGGCAACGGCGACACCAAGAAAAAACCCGATACCGCGGTGTGAGAAGCTAACGCGCCTAATTTTTGGTTGTCACTTGGGAATATTTAATTATGTAAAGATTATTTTATACTTAAATCAAATGTAAAGCGGTATATTATATGACACTAATTGCGAGAATTACTTTCTGATGCGGTTTTTGTAGGAAAAGTAGTAGTGAAATAATAAAGTTATGTTATATTTCAAAATCAATGACGACTACTGAGAATAAAATATGAAGTGACCGCTTAATTTTTAACCGACTTCATTAATATTAGTGGCGCCAGATGTTGTACTATTGCCACTTATTGATAAAATTACATAAAATCAGATAAATAAACAATTACGAAAGTTAAATTGTGAGTAAAAAATTTACAAGTAGCCGAAACGTGTTTCAGGCATATCAGACATCCAACAAAAAGTAAACAATTCCTAAAAAAAGATCATCACATCTCGAGTCTTTGCACTTTTTTCATATAAACTATGTATAAATTTAATTATAAAACAGCCAAGGCGGCTATTCGATTTTCGACCAACTTCTAGTGAAGAATTGCATATAGCGTTTTTATTTACAAGATGAATATGTAAATTAGTATTATTTTAAAAGCAATTTCAGAAAACAAAACTGTTGTGTACTAAATCATGTTTCGGTTCTCGTCATATTAACATGTTGCCTGATTTAACTTTGACCGGCAACATAGGGTTTTTTAACAATTATTAATTCTGTACTAAGAGTTAGGGTTTTTATTATCATCTGTATTAAAAATTATTTGAAATGACTTACGGTTTGTAAGATTTTGTTTATGTATGTCCACATTTGTAGTTTAGAAGCTAACTGACGAAAAGTCTGATTTTTCGAATAAAAATCAAGCAAACCGTGAGTTATTTACTAAAAATTAGTTGCTTATTTTATAATTGATTTACATAATTATGATATATATTTTCATTTATTTTTTAATTCATTTTGTAGATAACATTTAGTAAAGCAACTCTACTTTCTATAAATATTTCTATGTAATTTAGGTATAGGTAGTTATGAATCTCAAACTTCTTATATACTTACTACCGTTCTTTATATTTTACATAGAATACATTACTTAACAACGAATCCCAACGTAACAATAGTTTAAGAGAACTTTGAACTAATAAAATAACTAAGCTTAAATTCTGCCAATATTGCTAAGGGGTAAACCAAACTGGAATAAGTATTAGCTTACTTAAACTTTTGAAAGTACTTAAATATACTGTAGATTTCTGAACTACGTGAAATTGCGCATTCCCAGAGCATTTTTAAATTTACAACGCCTATAAATCTAAATAATTTGAACATGTATTTTTTAATATTGTGACACAAGTTGACTCAACATAATCTACATATTATGTGTAATAAATAGTGTATAAGAATTATCTCACTTATTGTTTTAATATTGATACACAATTAATTAATAATAGATTTAGTTTATAAATATATTTTAGTTACAAAATGTGTTCGTACCACCTTTCTTTGTAAATATAAAATGTAGGATATCTGCCTTTTATAATTGTAGTATCATCTTCAACATTTCAGAATAAGATCAGAATTAAATATAGCAAAAAGCAAAACTTTCTTATTTTATTGTATAAATTAAAAAACAGAATAGATAAAATAAATTAAACTGCTTGCTAGCAATTTATTAGTTTATTGGTTGAATTTTACTTCGGCAAGATTAATTACAAATTAAACATGTAAAATATATCAGTCAACAAGTATTGTGGAATCTGATACACAATAGTAACTTATGTTAAGCTTAGCAATATAAGGTCACCATTGTGATTTTAAGTATTTTACAATTAAGAAAAGATGTTTTGTAACAATTTATTTTTGTAACAATTTAGTTCTTAACAGTTTTACGAGTTTTTGCACATTTTTGAATGATTACTGCCATTTTACAATATTTCGCAAAACTACCGTTTTAATGTTATGGTTTTGGAATTTATTCAACTTGTAAACAGTTGAATATAACTATAATAGTGAATTGTAATCCTACATACGCGATGGTAAATTTTTAAAGGTCTTTTAATAAAATATACAATAATGATAGAAACATGACGTACATGTGTTATAATATAATATCTATTTAAAACTGTTAAAAGTGTTCTGTCAAGGAAAACGTAACATGAAAAATTTTAAATCTCAATATTATTAAAATTTATAAATTTGATAATTATAATGGATGTTTATAAACCACTACGTTATTACTACAATAATGATAAATATTACAATTTTGAAATTAAAGGTATTTATTAAATAAGGTATTTGGTTTTTTATTTTCTATAGCTAGGCAAATAACAGATATTTTTTATAGACGCAGTTAGTAAATTTAATAATAGGTACGTTATTATTATAAATATTTATTTAGGTAGTTTTATTAGTACTGAAGTATATAGTCATTTATTTAAATAAAGCACAAGGACTTGGCAAATACGTGATCAAGAAAAGTTAAACTATAATATTTATATAACCTATTGCAGGCGTTACTTAGCGGAAATCCATTGTAAATAGAAGACAAAATTAAATATTTAATGTATTTCCGCCGTGATCTAAAACCCAAATTAAGATATACAAAGAAAAAATTAAGATATTTTTAAAAATTTAGGTGTGTTCCTCCGACCGAGATGGTTTATTAGTTTACTGGTGTGAGTTGTAGTGGAGGTGTGGTGGTCGGTCGGAGGAACGCACCTAAAATTTTTAATTAAATTTTTCCTTTGCTTATCTTAGTTTGGGTTTCAGATCACAGCGGAAACACACTAAATATTAAATTATGTCTCCTATTTATTTATAATATATATAAAATGTTATTCATTACAAATGATTTTATATACTTAAATGGAAAGAGATGTCATTTAATATATGAATTACAGGTCAAAGACGAGATAACACGAAGAGCTCCGGTGAATCGTAAGTATTTTCTTGTTTTATATATGATTTTAGCTAAACAATACAATAATAATTGGATATTGTAAATTTTTTGTAAAAAAAAAACAAAATTAATAATTCTTAATTCAAGTGTATAGTATATTTTGTAAATACTAAGTAACCTGATTATTAACGTGTGTATAATATAATTGTATTATTATTTCGTAAGGACACCGGCTGGGGTTGTGCTTTTAGAGTCTGGCAACCGGCTTCCCGCTAAAAAGTATGTCCTAATTTTTCCAAAAACATGCATGGCTTTTGTAATAATTCCATTTGTGTTGTGATAATAATATGAAAGATAATTATTATACATAATTGTCATATTTTTTTATAAACGTGATATGATGGCATAAATAATAGTTTCATTTGTGTTGTGATAATAATATGAGAATCATTATTAATAATTGACATATTTATTATGAACGTCATATGATAGCATAGTATGCTTATGTATTACATAATAATTTCATATGTGTTGTGATAATAATATGAGAATCATTATTAATAATTGACATATTTTTTATACACGTGTTATGATGGCATACATAATAATTTCATTTGTGTTGTGATAATAATATGAGAATCGTTATTAATAATTGACATATTTTTTTATACACGTGATATGATGGCATACATAATAATTTCATTTGTGTTGTGATAATAATGAAAGAGAATCGTTATTAATAATTGTCATATTTTGTATAAACGTGATATGATGGCATACATATGGTCGAGGTTTCTATCAAAAGGTGGTGGTTATTAATATAATAACAAGATATAACATTAATATTAATTTTGTACCTGCAGTGTAACTAAAGTTTAGATCCTAATTTAATTAGAGTTTTATAAAATGATCAAATCTTCTGCTTACTAATACTTACATTAATTAAAATCAAACATTCGTTGAGTTAAATAACAATTTTGGTCTTACTAATTGATATCTTGCTTATATTATAAATGTGTTAGAGTGCTTCAATAAAATTTGCTATGGAGTTAGTTAAGATCCTGGAATAAGACTTTTAATCCTGGATCAAAGTAAGAAATGAAAATTATGTGAGATATATGTATGTGTATGGATATTTGTTACTCTTTTCACTCTAACGGCTCGATCGACTTTTTGTTTGGAGATAGCTCAGACCCTGGAAATATAGGTTACATAGAATACATTTCATTCCAGCTTAACGCGAATAACACCGGGGTGCGCATCTTGTTGTAAATACACATATTGTTGACCAGTAATTAATTAATAGTCGTATATCAGTAAAAAAATATAGCCTAATACCCAATGTGTTAACCCAAGGTAATAGGATAGGAGGTTGTGTTTATATCAAACTCGTTAATCGGTCCAGCCATTAGATTAAAAGGAAGTAACAAGCAAGCACACTTTCGCCTTTATAATATTAGTGGGATAGCACGATGGGATTGGTAAGGAAGTAGGATGGGATCGGTAAAGAAGTAGGATGGGATTGGTAAAGAAGTAAGATGGGATCGGTAAAGAAGTAAGATGGGATTGGTAAAGAAGTAAGATGGGATTGGTAAAGAAGTAGGATGGGATGGGTAAAGAAGTAGGATGGGATTGTTAAGGAAGTAAGATGGGATCGGTAAGGAAGTAAAATGGGATGGGTAAAGAAGTAGGATGGGATTGGTAAAGAAGTAAGATGGGATCGGTAAAGAAGTAAGATGGGATTGGTAAAGAAGTAAGATGGGATTGGTAAAGAAGTAGGATGGGATGGGTAAAGAAGTAGGATGGGATTGGTAAGGAAGTAAGATGGGATTGGTAAAGAAGTATAGTATGGGATGGGTAGCGAAGTATTATGGGATGGGTAAGGAAGTAGGATGGGATTGGTAAAGAATTAAGATGGGATTGATAAGGAAGTAGGATGGGATTGGTAAAGAAGTAAGATGGGATTGGTAAGGAAGTAGTATGGGATGGGTAGAGAAGTAGGATGGGATGACTAAGGAAGTAAAATGGGTTTTGTATGGAAGTAAGATGGGATTGGTAAGGAAGTAGTATGGGATGGTTAGAGAATTAGGATGGGATGGGTAAAGAAGTAGGATGGGATCGGTAAAGAATTAAGATGGGATTGGTACAGAAGTAGGATGGGATTGGTAAGGAAGTAGTATGGGATTTATTTATTTATTCATCAAATTAGCACCGCACACACGAGTTACACTAATGATAAATTTAATACAATACAACAATTAATACAAATTTAAATGACTTTAAACATAACATAAAAATAAAATTCAAATAATTCATACACAATCGAGAAAAAAAATACTATACAAATACAAAATAAAAATGTCAATATAAAAATGTCAATAAAAAAATATCCTTGGCAAAATTATTAAAACAGAAATTATTATCATATTATTGTAGATTTTCTTGTGTATGCAAATTCACAATATTTTATGCAGTTGTTTAAGATACTTCTCCAGCAATCGTCAAATATATCAGCAGCTGGGTTATGGGATGGGTAGAGAAGTAGGATGGGATGGGTAAGGAAGTATGATGGGATGGGTAAAGAAGTAAGATATAGCTTATTTCATGTATACTCGTATTGTATGAGTGTTTGCGTTAGTAGCGACACGGAGAGTGCGGTGGGCGGCAAGGAGCGCTCGCGGCTGGCGGCGCTGAGCGCGCGCGTGCGGGCCGTGCTGCCGCGCGCCAAGGACAAGGTGCAGGCCACCGAGCCCCAGCCGGAGCCGCACGACGAGAAGGTAACACAGAGAGCATAATAAAAAAGAATCCAACTAACAAACCATTGACTTCAGAAAAACAATTGAATTCGAACAAGCAATTGACTTCCAATAAACAATTGACTTACAACAAACAATTAATTGATTTCCAATAAACATAAACTAGTGATTTACAACAAACTATTGACTTACAACAAACAATTAATTGATTTCCAATAAACATAAACTAGTGATTTACAACAAACTATTGATTTATAACAAACTATTGATTTACAACAAACTATTGACTTACAACAAACTATTGACTTACTTACATCAAACTATTGACTTACAACAAACTATTGACTTCCAACAAACTATTGAATTACAACAAACAATTGACTTACAACAAACTATTGATTTACAACAAACTATTGATTTACAACAAACTATTGACTTACATCAAACAATTGACTTACAACAAACTATTGACTTACAACAAACTATTGACTTACAACAAACTATTGATTTACAACAAACTATTGACTTACAACAAACTATTGATATACAACAAACTTTTTACTTACAACAAACAATTGACATCCAATAAACATTTGATTTACAACAAACTATTAACTTACAACAAACTATTGACTTACAACAAACTATTGACTTACAAATAACTATTGACTTCCAACAAACTTGATTAACTAATCAAATATGCACATGTAACTCGAGACAATAAAGAACATTGGAAAGTTTGCGTTACAGTCTATGTTTTGCACCTGGAAAAGACTTCAATGAAAGAAAAGAAACTATGAAGTAGAAAATTGGACAGCATTCATGTATTCGACAAGCTAGTTCTAATAGTTAGAACAAGATGTCGATCCTGTTCTAAACATTACTGAGAAAATATTCCTGAGAACTTAATATCGAAATTGGCGTAAAACAGCGTTTTGTTTGTTGTATTTCATTTTGTTTTTGGCTTAAATTCATAATTATAATAATATTCACTTTTTCTGTTATCCGTATTAGTTGCACTAATCTCAAAAAAGTTTTTTTTTTATTTTATCAGTCCCTAACGCTTATGATAAACTACCAAGTGGGTTAATTTAAATTAAATAACATTTTTTATCATTACAGGATGGCGAAGACAAAGTGGTTTATGCCCAGCTAGCGCTGTCAGAGCAAACTACGGCGGAAAAGCCGCAGCCGCGAGGGGACGCCACGGAATATGCAGAAATAGTTTACACCGAACAGGGACAAAAGGAGGCTAAAGAATAAAAGTCGAAGCTGCATGCAACCTTCTTTGCATAAACTTTTTGTTAAGAATAACAAACAGGCTTGTGTCACCAGACTTTTTGTCATTTGAAAAAAGAAAACGAATTCTATAAACCAATATTTTAATTTTCGAACTACTTCAATATTTTTTAATGAAAAATGGTGCTGCGTTTTTAGCATTTGCAGTTCTAAAAATCTAATGTTTTTAACATTGGATAAACTTTGGACATCCAAAAAGTAGTTTTTTATTATTGAAACAAAAGAATGTAACACTGAATTGAACAAACCATCATCACTAATAATATCATTAAGATCATTATTCACATCACAAAATGTATTAAATATCGTAAGTAACTACCATTGGATATCCACCGATATTATCAAAAATAGGTATTTATTTACAAAATTATATTGTTAAGTAAAAATTTACTTTTAGATATTTAAAAATTGGATGATATTTTTAGTATTTACTTGTAGTTTTTTTAGTATTTTAGAAAAAGTGTGCTTTTATTTTTAAGCACAAATTTTATAATAGTGTTTAATCGTGTATTATAGAATGTAATCTTTTAATATCTTACCTTAGCGATATTTTAAAAACAATATTACCTACTTAGCTTTAAACAAAGCTTTTTGTCTTATATACGCTAACAGGATTACTGATAACAAAAAAAAAACTTTTTAATGGTGGCTTTTAGTAAGTCTAGCAATTTTTTTTACTCGTCATTTATACTAAAAAAATTACAATCAGAGCGCGTAACCACACGAGTTAACGTCACTGGGCTTTTTTGTTGACGAGGTGGAAATCTTCAATAAGATACCTGGCTACGATGGGGCACAGCCAGGTTATGTAGGATTTGTACCCACTAAAACCCCCCCGGTGACCTGCCTCTGTGCTTAACGGAGGTCTCCGGGTTCTTCCGGGAAACACTCCGGAGACCTCCTTGCGCTGTGGCCCTTCCCGGATTGTTGTCATTCAACCCGGACTCGATGGAGCAGGTGTCAGAACCCCATCTCCGAACACCGAGTCTGATGCCCCTTTTAGTCGCCTCTTACGACAGGCAGGGGCAATTCCGCAGCCTTATTCTTTCACCCAGGCTGCAGGGTTAAACGTCACTGGCCTAGGTGAAAGATTCTTGGTCTCGAATATCGGAATCTCAAGAAGACTGCCGGAAGGCAGGCAATAATAGTTCAAATCAGTTAGAACTGACCGTTTGTGGGAGTGGATCGGCATTACTTGGCATCAATAATGCCGATCCACACACGGTCAGTTCTAACTGATCCAATCGGTGGCGTCATGCCGAATGGACGATAGGAAATAGGTATGGTGTATGGCCACCATTAGGTGCTTATTGACTCATTTTTATTTTGAGTTGAGGGTGGTTGCTAGCCAGGCGAGCACTAGATAATGTTCTACCACCATAGCAAGCACATTAGATAATACCTTTTATTATAGAAATTCGAGAAATAAAAATCGCTTCTCCGTACTTTACATATTGCTGATATATCAACGGCTCTATTTCTTAGCGAAATTTCAAAAAGTCAAAAACAAAAGTTGTTTGTCTGATACTATCCGCCTTTTATAAGTTTTTGTTTTGATTACCAGTAATCCGGTTTAATAAAATTACTCTCAATTTGTTTTTAAATAAAGAATTAGGTTCTTAAGTGGCTTATACAAGGGTTAAAAGAATCTCATTTACCTAAATTATATAAAAAACTATCAATTATTTATTGTGTTAATACTGTTTCAACATACGAGTATTTAGAGTGTCTTTTGGTTTTACAATTTTAAATAGTAACTAATATTGTATGAGGTTTTCTTATAAGTATGAAAAGTACTATTTTAAATTGTATTTTAGAACCTGACAAAGTAAATAATGGAATAGCAAAAGTGTATAAAAATCTACTTTGATTATTTTTGACTATTTTTTAAAACATAATTATAATTAATTAAAATATGATATCTTCAAAGAATCACTACTGTGACAGGGAATGGAGGCTTATTTTTATTTTTATGATAAGATTCCATTAAGTTAGCTAACATTCCCAGAGGTACAAATTTATAAGAATGGTAAGTCATGTTATAAAAATAACATTATTATTTAAACTGACCAATTTTATTAATAGCAGTTAATAATATACTTAAGTTATAACTTTTAATCCGTCCAATTTTACCCGACTGCTAGAAAGGGATATATTTTTTATTAATTATTATTTAATCCGTAACGGGTGCTGCTGTAGAGTATTTTATTTTAAAGCTTTTGAATTTATATTATATTTTATACAATAATATCTTTCAAATACATAACTATATATTTATATTCACAAACTGAGCTACCGAAGTCTGTAAGTTTGTTGGTTCCCATGTAAAAGCCGTAATTTTGAACCAATCATGATAAAACACCTAGTTTTATCATGATTGCTTCAAAATATACTAAATACAGATTTTTTGTAACGATGAATTTTGTTTAGGAGGGATTGTTTCCACAAAAAGGGGGGGATTTGTTGCAGTGCTGTTTACTGGTCAATTTTAATTATATTTGGTATAACAGTTTAGTACCACATACTAAAAGGGTATTTTATTATCCTTGGTTTGGTGCAATTTGGCCATAGAGACAATAGGCATCAGTTTTGTCTTCATTCAGCTGTTGTGGTATGCGCCCAGATGTATCTTTCTTACAATTCAAAATATAATATTTTTGTTCAGAAACCCTTGCGAGATACCAACGATACAAAAGAGGCCTCCCCTTCTCCCCTTTTGTACCGTTGGCTAACGTCAAATGGCATCTTCCTTTTTTAATCTCCACGGAGACCCTCTTTTGGTTAGTTCTCTAACCTCTTTATTTGGATGATGTAGGATTCTTTTTGAATTTTTGGGCAATCAACCACATATTGTACCGTAGGTATCTCAAACAGGTTTTCTTAACAAAAATAATATATTGTAGTATTATTTAACCGACTTCAAAAAAGGAGGAGATTATATTTTATATTCGACTGTATGTTTTTTTTTTATAAATGTTAATATTATTAAGGATGTGCTCCAATAAATTTAGCTGGTGAGGTCTACAGTTCGGAGAATTATTAGTTATTTATAATAATTAATGAGAAATAAAAACAAGGAAGCTTTTACAAATTTTGGGAGTAGCTATTTAACTAAACAGCATTTTGTAGTGTGCTATATTTTTGTAATTTAATCAGAGTAATGTTAAGCAAAGAAACTTATATTTCCAACAAATCTATACATTGTAAGCTATAGGTGCTTTTTATACGCACAAGCAAATGTATACCTATTACTTAAAAAAAAGTTTTGCTAAAACATACCTATTGTATACTTAATTAATTAATTCTTAAATTTTAAAGTGTGGTAAGTACTTGGCATAAGTAATTTTATAAACTAAAAAATATCAATTTTATTTACTCTTATAGCAAAAATAAATATGAGTCTTATTTTGTTCAAGTTAACTAATGTTTATTCGTAACTCGAGGGCCTTAAAAATACAAACCACCACTTTTAATTAATAATTTGTATTTTGCATGTATTTAATAAATAATAGGTAATAAACAAAAAAACGGTCATAAAGTTATTTGTCTTTGCAAAACATCTTTTCCTAGGGGCAGAACGAAAGGAAAAGAAATATGTATAACATTGAAATACCTAACTATGCCAAGTACTAATTACAAGTAATTATTGTGTAAGGATTTTGTCTCTATATATTATTAACCATTTATACTATTTATACATAATATAGCTTTATGGCATCTACTTTTATATTTTATTGCCTGAAGTCTGTGTTTTTGAAAATAAAAATTTGTGTCATTTTTTATGTTTCATTTATTATACCTTTCTTAGAAATATTGATAATATATTATTCATTAAGAGACATAATTATGTTAATAATGTCTGAAACTACTGACTAAGACCAAGTGCATGTTGGATTCGTGCACGAAAAGTTCCCTATTATAGGTATTCCTATAATATAGTTCCTATAAAAACGGTTTGGAACTCATAAGTGAAAAAATAAGTTTGGAACTCCCTTGAAAGTTTAATATAATTATTACAAAATATTCTGAGTGATATATTATGAATGCCTATATAGGCACTATTTGCAGTTATAAAGATCAAGATACAAATTGGGAAAAACACGTTTGTTTTATGAGATATTATCATCTCCTTTTGACACATCATATCCATACCACGTTTACTATGCGCGTTTTAATTTGAAACACCTGCACTACCGCTAAATAATGTATAAACCGGTCTTTAGTTCTGTATCTTCATCACCCGTATAATACTCACTTGTTGCTAAACGCAGATCTCGATGTTTCGAATTCGAATAGTGTCTTATAAATCGAATAAAAAGCAATTCGTTTACTACATTTTTTTGGGATGGTAACCCAGACCCATGAGATATTTTGATGGCTGAGCCGAAATGTCAAACTGTTGGAAATCGATTTCCATCGAAATAAATGTAATTTTTAAAATATATTTTGCGTTAAAATGCCCGACACTATAATAGAAAGTGTTCTCAATGGAAAATTGGATTATTCCCTTCTCACAAAATGGCTAAACAACGAGTCCATCGAAGTAAATAACCTCCAAATTCATTGTTTTGTTATTCACATTTCAACTAATTTTAGAACTATCTTTCTTATCACTCTTGCAGGATGCTCCAGATGATTGTATATTGCATTGCTGCTCAAGAAGGGAATTTGTGGCTTATTTTCTTACATATTTGCGTAACCAGACTGATAGGTAAGGCTAGGACGAATATTTAAAAATTGCAATTTAAAGTACCCTTGTGTTCAAATGTAACCATGATATTTGCCAGTTAGTTTTTAACAACCTGGTATTATTATTTTTATCAGACCTACCATGTAACTATTATAGTCACCTAACTTGCTGCAATATAATTACTGTCTAACTTTCAGTATTCTACAAACTAATAGCAATGCTGTGCACATCTTGCAAAACGCTACACCAGAGAAACTCCTCAACTCAGCTCGGAAACATCATCGCTCCATCAGTGAGCCCACCAGCGATGAGAGAACAGAGAGCCTTTCTGTTAAAGACTCCAGAAGTCACCATGAGTCACCAAATCGGGATAAAAAACGCACAGGACGCAGAGTCAAAACCAAACTCTTCACAGAAGATAAAAACAACACCAATGTATCATCACAGAGTAACTTTTCATCTGATGAATCCAGACTCAGCAGTAGTATTGATAAATTAGCAATTTCTAGCACACCTTTGAAAAATGGTTGTAAGCCAGAGTTTGCTGCAAGCCCACTTACACCGCGAAGTTTCACTAAAGACAGCTATGAAAGATGTGACACACCTCGGCTAAGTCACAGACACTCTAGATCTCATGAAAAATCTTGTTTAGGAGACTATTTAATAACTGCCACAAAAACAAAGAAAAAAGTTAAGAAAAACACATCAAATGATAATGAAACAGAGAAAGTAGAATTAGATTTGAGTAATTCAGAAATATTTCCCGAAATTGGTGCAAGAAAGTCGAGCTCTTTAAGAGCTGAGAGACGAAGAATAAAGCCCACAAATATAGACTATTCACAGAAAAGTCTATCGCTAAATAGTTTTAATACATCTGAATGTTTTCAACAGTCATCACCCTTGGCTTTGGAAAACAATTCTATATTTAAACAGCAAAAATTTCAACCAAAAGAATCAGCAAACAGTTTCGAAACTGAGCGAAATTTACTCAAACAGGAACGGCACAAATTGATGGAAAAATTCAACATTTTAAGTGCAGCAACACCAGCAAAATCTGCCATAACACCACATATTAAAATAACACAAAAGGAGTCTATAGAAGTCACTGCCACTTATACAAAAACTGATGCAACGAAAATCTTGATGAAAGATAAAATTGATATGCTTATTGATATTTATGATATGCTTTTAAGAAATAATTTAATACTCAGTATTAATACAGAAATATACTTTCTAATATCAATTCTGGTCTCTAAGCAGCTAGAAGATGATTATATAAATGTAGAGACAGAACTGAAGAATGAAAATGTAGAATTTCTGCTCAAGTCAATACATAATAGTACATATTTTGCTGTGAAATCTTTGTGGAATCAAAGGGTAGTCCTAGAAGTCATTTTGGACAAGAGTTCTTTGAAGACATTAGGTAAGATAGTGGTTGCTAATGTACCAATCCTTGGAACATCAGTAGCAAATTAGAATACATAGAATAGTAACTTGCCAGATAAAATGGTTCCACCGTTGTTAAAATACCGCTATGGGCGGGGCAAAACAGCTACCCGCGCGCCCGCGTGGCGTCTCATGGCGTAGCGGCGACCAATCGCGTGCGAGCTTTGTGTGTATGTGTTTCGTTGGGATAGCAGTATAATTGTGTGCGTAGATTGATCCAAATTATAAGCGGCAATTGTATGGAGTTACTCTTCTGTTTATTCTAATTCGCTGTCCAACAGCTATTCCTATTCCAATTCCAGTCCAATTTTTTACGTCCCATGATAAATGAAAAGTACTTTAACTAATGAGATGTCATCATCCCATATGCTTAAGCAGGGTTTCAAGTTCTGCTGACACAGGTGATGTAAACAGAACAATTGAAGTTAAACTATCAAATTATAAAAAATAACCTGTTTTACTCATTGTTTCGCTAAGTTTCATGTTTACGCGCCTGCTGGCCTCATGCCTAGCACAAACTTGTTAGGGTTCCATACCTTAAAGGTAAAAACTGGACCCTATTACTAAGCCTCTGCTGTCTGTGACCAGGCTGTGTCTCAGAAACAATGATAGCTAGAAAGTTGAAATTTTCGCAAGTTATGTATTTCCCGTGCCGCTATAATAATATAGCATAGATGCCGCTAACACGCTTACATTTTTATGCAACCGATGCGATCGCGGCTGCGGCTCCATGATAGGGTTGTTCAGTCACCAGCGAAAGTGCTCACTGACAGACGCTGCTTAAATCATCTGATGAAAATGTATAATATCCCCATACAATTCATGTTTTTTTGTTCTATGTAAATAACAGTAATATGCTTAAAACTTTCCCAACGAATAATAAGTTATAGTTAGACTAAAGGGTAAAAAACTATGTTTACTTAGAACTATACAACATTTCAGGTGAAAACAAAAAGGTCCGTTCCTTCTGCCCCGAGCTAGCCAAATTCCTGCTAAACTGCTACTGTGTGCGCTGCGAACAACCTCCAACGAGACCTACCGCGCGAGCAGCCAACGTTGTCAACTATAACTGTGAGACGGATAGTGTGGAAAACTTCCCTTCAGCTCACGCATTCCACCTGTTTAAGAAGCAGAGAGATATGTTTTATGATATTGTGAGGTATGTTAGTGTAAACTTAATGACCTAATTGGCGTAATGGTTAGCATGCTGAACTGCCAACCAGAGGGTCCCAAGTTCAATTCCCAGTCAACATTTTGTGATGAACTAAATTGGTTGGCTGTTAGTCTGGATTCCTAATATGTATCGATATAAAGTATTTATGTTATGTAGTTATATCAGTTGTGTAAGCAACCATAATACAAACTGTTAAGGTTGTTCGCTAGCATGCTGCAAGTGCTCATATGCCGCTAGATGGCGTTAAATAGGTATAAGTTAGTTTTATTCATCCCAGCATCCCAAGTGACTTCTTTTGTAACTTTAGAATCGGTTCGCGAAAACTACTGTTAATGTATTATTTTTAAGGCTCATCACAAAACAACATTTATTAAGCGTTGATAGCAAATACGTACAAAAAGCCATATAAAACCCATATCTACTATCATCTATTCTGTGACGATGCGGCTACACTCACACTAGCATTGACAATTTTTTTTGTCACTTGAACTTCAGCATATTTGAATATGCATGCCAATTTCGAACGCCCAATTGTCGATTATATGGCTCGTTCGTAGAGGAAGCATTTTTGGAACAGGAAATATTTTTATGATTTGAATTGACTATGGTTCAAATCTCATGAATTGTTCATTTTGCCATTTTATTTTGTTCGAAACTCTTTTTTTTTTAAGGAATATTATGGGAAAATCAATATTTTCAATAGGTTTCGTTTTCGTGTATGTTAATATTCATAGTGCATACCTTCAAACCTCAAACGAAATTAAAAAATAAATCTATTGGGTACATGATACGAGTAACAAGAAAAAACTTTTCTCACGAATCATCTAACATATTGCACAAAACAGTTGTATTTTTCGCATGATTCCAAAATGTAAGCCATTTCATTTGGGAAAGTTGCGAATAATATCATATCCGCTATTTTGTATTGGCGGACATCCGAATACCATCAAACATAGCTAAGAACATCAAAATCGGTTCATCCGGAGCTAGACACGTATGTACCTTCTACATACAGTGCGTGCGTGGGGTGTTAAAATCTGATAAAGCAACGTATCCGGGGACCTTTTTTTGATGAAACCTAATTTTTACTCTATCTTATCAGCTTCAAGTCTAATGATCAGAAAAGTTAATAATTACATATTATCAGGGAATTTATATTTATTAGACTATGGATACTATTTTAGCTTCATTTGAAATAAATAAAAATATTATTATTATTCTAAGGTAAGAGGCCTGTCGAAATCTTAGTTATTATAAATATACACCTGGCAGTTTACATGTATCGTTGATATAATTATACACTAGTGGCCCGTCCCGGCTTAGCACGGGCATAAAAAAAAATCAATTCTAGGAGATATGTCTGAAAGTCGTTCAGAAGTGTAATATTTTATTCGTTACGAAAAAACATTTAAACTTTATCCCATTATAATTTTGACATAGATTAAAGTTTTTTTTTGTATATATGGGTTCCGCTGCTCTCAAGACATACTAAACGACACCCGCCACAACTAACTTTTCTTAGCGCATGCGATGAAACAAATTTTTTACTCTTTTTTATACCTTGTGTTACATTACTGGAGTCTTAATAAGAATTTCTTACCCTTTGCAACAAAATATAATGCCTATGTCATTTGGGGATAATGTAACTTCCCAACGGTGTAAGAATTTTTAATTTTAGTCCAATAGTTTCGGAGCCTATTCGCGTCAAAAAAACATAAAAACATCCAAACAAACAAACAAACAAGCCTTTTGTAATTATGAGATTGTTAAAGATATTGATAGGTAAACAAAAGACGTAGGTATAAAAATTTGATATAATTCGCCAAGTACGAACCGGGCTCGCGCGTGAAGGGTTCCGTACCATTATTAAAATATGGCGACAAAACATGTTTTTTGTATGGGAACCCCATATCAAACATTCATTTTATTTTGAAAGAAAGAAAGAGAGAAATCATGAAAGAATCTACCAAGTGTCATTGTAAAGATAGAGTAAAAAGAGGTAATACGTAGCTTAATATTCTGTAGAATTCTTTAGTGTCCTGTTATTGTTTTTGATATTGAGCAAAAATACAAAATATAACACGTCTTTTAAGGTACACTTTAAAAACGTGTCATCCACTCTTTATATTTGTATATTTTCTGTTTTTAGTATTTGTTGTTATAGCGTATCTAGTACTTGTATACTCTTGGGTTATAACGGCAACGGAAACAAATAATTTGTGAAATTTTCAGCTATCAAAGTGTATAAGAAACAGCCTGGTGACAGAAAGACAGACAACGAATATTTTGTAAAAGGCATTCGTTTTTATCTTTTAAGTACAGAAAAGATCGCAGTAGTATATTAATTTCATTCTTAGGGTACCTAACCCTAAAAATTATTGCTGCAATATAAATACGTTTTTTTAAGTATGTCAAATATGACAAACTGACATTGACATAACTAAATTTCATTCAAATAATCAAACAAAATTATACATATTTTAAATTTTTAATTCTATTACGATACTTAATATAAAAATAGCAATAATTTATTTAAAAATAATAAATAAATTTCATCAAACTCTTTAACAATACTTTTTTTGATCCTGCCATCTAACGGAATTTTGTTGATTTATTACTACGGATGGTAAGCTTGGGTTCATGTTTGGCAGAGAGAATGACACTAACGGAAACGGAAACTAACAATGTATACGTATACATGTCACCAACTTAGCTGTTCAGGTGGCCAAAATTGGAATTACAAGTTCGACAGCACTCTTAGGTGGCAACAAATCTCCACTAGCGACACTGTCAACTGAACAGCTAAGTTGTTGCACTGCACTCATACATGTGTATTTTGCTGGAAAAAATCACGCTGATATATCTGTTTTGCGATAAAAAATGTATAATATTACCTATTTTGCGCCCCAATTAGACCATTTTAAGTTTATGTTAAGTGATTACTATTTAAAAATCTTAGAGGAAATGGTTGCCAGTCTGAGAAGCATTTAGTATGGGGCTCGGAAAGCCTTAATGGTTCAGTATGGGGCTAACCATTCGTGTGAAATGTGTCCTAATTTCCTTTATTTTTATATAAAACTAATTCTAATTTAAAGTGGAGGTATTAAGGGGGGGATAAAAAGAAACCTAGATATTAATCCACAGACAAAGTTATCTTCATACCAAACTTCAACAAACGTGGTCCAACTGACAACTTCATTATAATAATAATAATGCATTTATTTGACCAGTAAACACATACAAAATAAAAAGACAACCTTATTCAATATTTACAAATGTAAGTTCCCATTTTAATTTGATCCCTATGTCCCACACTAGAGAAAACCCTGTGTTGTGGGGCATAGTACCTTCACTGACAAATAATACAAGTTTGTATGAACATAACAATGAGTGGAGACAAAGAAAGATGATGATGATCATAATTTTATAGTTAACAAGTTTGGGTAAAAGAAATTAATCCAAAAGTTTTGTATAATCAAAGCTCATGATCAAATTACGACACAATTTATATAACCTAACATTTAGATTTTGCATAATAAAATCAATTTGAATATACAAACTGTCGCCTGTATAATATGAGTGGGATGTCACAGGCTAGCTGTCTCGAGCAGCCTTACAATGCAGGCTGATGGAGGCTGTATGTCCCACAGATGGTACCAGGAAGCGGCGGGTGGCGGCGGGAGCCGGAGCGCGTTCCGGGCGCGCGTGAAGCCGCTGCTGCCGAGCGCGGGCGGCGCCGCCAACCACGCGCACCTCGCCGCGCTCACCGCCACGCACCTGCTGCAGCAGTGCGAGCCCAGCGATACGCAGGTCACTACCACACCACCACGAGACATACCAATCAGAATTGAAGTTCCGAACTTTCGTACAAAACGCTTTGCGTTGACCTTTATTGTTAGGACTGCGAAGCTTTGGAACTCACTACCTGAGTCTCTGTTTCCTGAGAGGTATCATCCAGGGGCTTCAAAAGTAGAGTTAATAGGTGTCTTCTAGGTAAGCGTGCCACACCGTAGACTGCAGTGCAGCTTAACATCAGGCTAGCTGTAGTCAAACGCTAACCTATCAAGGATAAAAACAAAAAAAAAACAAAAAAACCTTTTTAAGTCGAATTTTGACCCGCCCGCCTCCCCCAGACTTGTGGCGGGAGATGTGTAAATGCATTTGAAAATCTGTAGTGTTTATACTGAGGTCTGACCTTTTTTAGTTGCTACGGGATACATACTATGTCTTTCTTCTTTTTTTTCAGACAGTAGACAGAGTTCTCAACCAAAATTTTAAAATCAAAATGGCTGCCACATATTGAATTTGTTGTTGTTTTGTCAGGAGTCGAAGCTAAGCAAGCTGCAGCGGCGGCTCACGTGTCCCGCGGCGGCGGAGTCCACCCGCCTCCCGCACTTCACTGCCGGCGAGATGTTTTACAAGTACGTCGCTTCTTCGTATGAGCTAAGTGGCCAAACTCTGGTGTCGACAGTTTTCAAACCGAAGTGACAGACTTGACCCTACCAACATTAAAAATAACTTTTAAGAATACATACTAGGACACATTTCACACACGGCTGGTGTAGTAAGTATATCAGTTGTGTTAGCAACCATAAAAGAAACTAGGAATGGTTTAGTATGGGGCTACTAAACCATTCCTAGTTTTTTTTTTTTTTTAAACTTGATAGGCTAGCGTTTGACTACAGCTAGCCTGATGTTAAGCTGCACTGCAGTCTACGGTGTTGCACGCTTACCTAGAAGATACCTATTAACTCTCTGTTTCTTTAATGGTTGCTAACACGTAATTACGTACGTATGTAATTCAAATCTATTTATTGCGAATATAATAAGATTATACAGACAGGTATTCGGCTAAAGAAAAGGGTGCACTATATTCTGGCTACCGGCGTGCAATAATTACTAAACTACAGTAGAATCCGGTTATAACGACTGCAAATACAAATACAAATCAAAATAGTTATTTATTCATTGTTTATTTATATTTACGCGTCACCTACAAATTCGTACTGCCATAAAATAAACAGTCAATTTCCAATCAGAGGCGATAGCGGAGATAGCTATTCATTTATTTCATTCTTTTCTATGAATTATTTGTAAACACGGCAACGCTCGTCGTTGTAACCAACAATTGTGTGAAATTCGGTCGTTAAAAGCGAAAAGTCGTTGTAAGCGGAGTCGTAATAAACGAATGTCTATTTATTCAAGTTTACACTAAAACCAAACAAATGCCTAAAGTTTCGTCGCTAAAAACGGTTGGTTGCTATATGCGAAGTCGTACTTAACGGACTACACTGGTGGCGATTCAGCGGCATTCACGACTAAACTAAATTTAAAGTAGCTCTGTCTCTTTTCGTCATAAATGACCAAAAAGAGATGGTGCGATCTAAACCATAGGCAAAACATCTAAAATCACGTCAAACACATCAGATTTAGAGCTGATACAATTGGGTGCGCCCTAAAGTCGCCTATATTTTCTACATTTGACGTGATTTTAGTTGGTTTGACTATGGTGCGGAACGTGTCGTCTTTTTCTGGCCACCTAAGATAAAAAGAGACGGGGCTTCTTTAAATTTGTCGCTCATATAACGAGCTGGTACTCAAATGTTGTAACACTTCAGATAACAACCAATGTAAGTCTCACATTACTGAACTGGATGTATTTAGTAACAGTCTCAGTCAATTTAGAAATAATATAAGTTATAGGTTAAATTGTTAAATTGTTTAGTACTTAAGATTTCCCCTTTTTTATGTGTATCTGAACCTTCCTTATCATTAAGTTTACACTAGCATGCTGTGTACTCTTTTTTGGATTGCAGACTTGTTTTTGTTCCTTTTAGTTTAGTTATGTTTAAAATGAATGTTTGTAATCTGTCTGAGTGCCTAATAAATAAATAAATTTAGTTTAGTCGTGTGTTCCGCTGAATCGCCACCAATGTGTGTCTAAAAATCTTTTTAAAATTGCAGAGAGTTCATAACGCACGCCGAGAACGTGTCGTCTCTTTCTGAAAAGAGACGGGGCTTCTTTAAATTTAGTTTAGTCGTGTGTGCCGATGAATCGCCACCATTGTGTGTATAATTTTTTTTTAATAATTGCAGAGAGTTCATAACGCACGCCGAGAACGAGTCGTTCCGCGTGCACTTGCGGGACGCGTTCGCTACGGAGATCATAGCGCTTGACGGCACGCACATAGCTCTCGACGATACCGGATCCTGTAAGTTTAATCGCCGAGCGAGCGAAGCGTTTTTGCAGGCAAACGGTGATATGGGCAACATCTTGAGTTTACAGTTTTTTGAAGTTAATCAATCATAAACGGTAAAAGTTATTGAAAGACGTCGGTCTTTAAAAAGAAGCACCCTTAACTGACTAAACTAAAGAAGCCCCCTTAGGTAGGAACAATGTAGGTGCATACCTACATTGTTCCTACCTAAGGGGGCTTCTTTAGTCGGTCTTACATAAGACCGACTAAAGAAGCACCCTAAGAATATGTAGGTATGCTTATTTTCGCACTAATCCGACTTATGAATTAGTTTTTTTTTATCAAAAATGAAATTTTTTAATCCAGTTTTTTTTCATATTGATAAGTCTGGTTGGTACCAAAATAAGCAGTACATATTATTTGAGTGGTTCTTTAGACGGCCTTTAAGCTATATTATCGATATTGGAACGAAGTTCCTTATCGCGCGTTATGAAAGGGGGCGGAAAAAAATGTTACGAAAAGTTGTCACGACACTTTTTGCAATAGTAATCTGTTGTAAGCTGTACGACGTGCGCTCTGTCTGTCTGTCTCTCTTTCTCTCTTTTAGAAAGCAAGCCAGATATTTTCATTTCTATTTCGCATTGAACAGTGTGGTGTCGCGCAATCCCTTCACTAATTAATCGAAAGGAACTTGGTTCTATCCGGGTGTCCCTTAACACCTCTCAAGTTTTTTTCTTTCCGTTTGCGACTTATAGCGAAAAAGCTGTAAAATAGAATAGAATTTAACTTTATTGTACAACCACATAAAAAAACAGCTTATATTAAGTAAATACAATAATTAAACGGAGCACAAAGGCGGCCTTATCACCTATAGTGATGAGATGAAAAGATGAAAAAAAAATTAAAATCAAGATTTTTCCCTTATCTTTGTCTTAAAAATCGAAATTCGCGCCGTACGGCCTCGATCAGCCCCTAAAAAAAAAACAAAAAGACAAATTCCCGTCATATTTCAGCCAACAACCTCGACATAACTCGCGAGTACCTGCAGCTAGCGAAGAAACTAGCGTTGCTAGCCAAGTTCCTCGGGTTCATGACTTCGCTACCATACTCCCAGGTGCCCTCAGAGGTGGCTAGCAAGACCAACCACAACCAAGTCGCTAGCCACAGCCGGGAGCAGCACTATGCGGCGCCTAAAGAGAAGGTTCTGGAGAATAATATTGGACTCAGAAACTATGTGAGTAGCAAAACGATGGGGATTTATAAGTTGATGGAGAAAAATCCAAAATGGCCGCTGTCAGCTAACGGCGTTTCACATATTTTTCACAACTCTCAATAGCAGCCAACACGTTCCTACTGTTGGGATTCGGGGCCTGCTTTCACGAGGAGAGAGATATAGGCCATAATCCACCACGCTGACCAGGTGCGGGTTGGCGGATGACTCACGTCTTTGGATAGATATACCACTACACGTTCCCTCTGATGAGACTCGGGGCCTTCTTTCACGAGGAGGGAATATAGGCCATAATCCACCACGCTGGCCAAGAGCGGTGCGGGACACACGTCTTTGGATATATTGTGGTCCTCAAACACGCCGGTTACCTCACGATGTTTTCCTTCACTGTAAAGCGAGTAAAAATCCACACATAACTTGAAAAACAAGTCATTGGTGTAGGGCTGGGATCGAACCAGGGCCGTCTGATTGAAAAGTAGACGTTTTCCCACCGAGCCACACTCGTTTTTCAGACTTTATCATTATATGTATGAAATTAAAGGCAACCCTCGTAAAGTTCCATTTACTGTGATACATTTTAAATTCAAGATGGCTGCTACCTTATGTTGTGTCGAAAGATTAAACAAATGAAACATATACCTGTTTACTTGATTTATTTTTATCATTAATTTTTCTGTTTTTCAGAGCCAACCAAACATCGACCTCAAAGGTCTTCTACGCGCCGCAATCGAAAACTATCGACTATCGATAACCATCCCCTGGCTCGTCCATTACTTATCGATGCTCGACTACACAACACTACGACTCAAATACTACAACGAGTTATTGAAGACTTTATACGAAATATACTACAACAAGTTAAAATTAGACCAGAAAGTAATGAAGAAGAACACAGTAATTTATCTTAAATCGATTCTCGGTTGGCTATTCGATTTGTCGCACTTCCCGAATGACGAGATTAATCGATGCAATAGTGATGTGGTGAAATTTCCGAGTGAGACTAGTGATGGGGTGGACTGTTGCGATGTTGTCGATGAATCGACTATTTTAGAGTTGTGCCCGTGTTTGAAGGAGGTTAACACGTTGTTGTCGACGTGTAGATTGAGTCAGGAGAATAGGGATGTGGGAAGCTTCAGGCATATCACTCCGGTCAGCTTGACAGTTAATCCAGAGGACAGGATCAAGAATAAGGAGAAAGAGTTACAGGTTTGTCTTATTTTATAAATAAAATTATACTCTCTATTATTAGAGAGGCCAACCCAAGAAGACATGAATGGAGTGTGTGAATGTGGACATGAGAGAGATAGGACTGAGTATGTAGATTGCAGTAGAGATGACGTCTGATATAAGAGAATGGAAGAAGGTTCGCTGTGCCGATCACTCCACCTAAGTAGGATGGGCAAGGAAGAAGAATAAGATTATTATTTAGTATCATGTATGTCTTTATATTGATTATTATTTCTCTTTCTTTCTTTGTTATAAAAAAAAATGTGTACAATATTTTTTTAAAATAAATAATAAATTCTAAAACTGTCATAATCAGGGTTGGCAACTTTTTATACTAATTTTATTTATTATTTCATATATTTGGCAATTTTTTTGTTACATTTTCTGTATTTTTGCACTATTTGAGATATAACTTAGCGCTCAATCGTGCCATTGAGCTGGCAATCCTGGTTTATATAAGAAAAAATTGAATATTTTTCCAGGCGCGTCTAGAAGAAGAGCTCCTGAAGTCGCAGCCGTCGTCGACCCGGCGCGTGCTGGAGATGGTGGTGGAGAGAGTCACGTCCGCTATAGTCAAGGAGCTGACCGCCCGCGAGCTCGTGGCGGCTCGCGAGCGTGCTCGCGAACATGCTCGCCGAGCGCTGCTCGCCGCCAGGGGAGAGAACCAGGTAAAATTATTATGTAAATCAAATTTCTTCTTTATTCCTACTAGGTAGGGTCGACATAGTCTGATTTTCGCTTCCACGCCACTCTATCAGCCGTCATCTCCACATTCACTCCCTTCTCATTCATATCCTCCTTCACTCAATTCATCCACGTCTTTTTTGGTCGACCTCTACTTCTTACATTCATATCCATACTTCTCCTAGTCATATGTAAATAAAAATTTTCGAGTTCGCCTCTTGATGATAATTATGTGTCAATGTCTGTGTCTTTTAGCCAATAAGGCTAAACGAAACTAATAAGCTTAATTCTATATCAAATTTCACCAAAATTGGTTTGGACCAATTATGATACAATTTACGCCTAAACGAATGGTTTATAGCTCAAATTGGCATTAAACACCTGATTGAATGAAACAGAACGTGTATTTTGGAAAAAGTTTTTTTTCTTAATTTCCGTTTTTTTATTGTATATGTACAAAAGTAGATACACTTTTGAATTTCAATTTACAATATTTACTTAAAGTGTCTTTAGTGACTTAAATGAAGCTTTTATTCTCTAATTATCTCCAAGACAAACCAAGCAATTAATATAAATAATACTAGCAGATCGTTCCGGCATGGTTTATACAATAGTCTATGTTGCAAAGAGAAACAAAATATAGCCTATTAGTACTAGTTAGTAGTTCCTTCATTGTGAGAACTGTGAAGCTTTAGAACTCCTCTTCCTGGGTCTCTTTTTCCTGAGTACAATTTGGAGGTCTTCAAATCTAGAGTACAATAGGTTCCTTCTAAGCAAGCGTGATACATCTTAGACCACAGTGAAGCTTAACATCAGGCAAGCTGCGGTCAAACGTAAGCCTATTCATCAATAAAAAAAAACCTAATTGCGCCAAACAAACAAACGAAAAATCAATCTTTTCCTCTTTATAAATTGTTATGGATAATAGCTTATGTAACAGCTAAGTGCATGTTACCTGCTTGAGTGGCTACAGTGGAACTGCTTTCGGGCGAGCTTCCGTCGCACGCGCAAGGGTTGAGGGGCGCGGGGGGTTAATTCTTGTTCCGCCCGCGCCTTTTAGCGTCGTTTAATTTTGTGAGTATGTACATGGCGTGTACAGCTTGGTTTGTCTAAAAATAACCAAAAAATAAATAAGTATTCTGGACTGATTGACCTTGCAGGCGACGCTGCTAAGAACAACGACATCGATCTACAGCGGGCAGCTGCAAGCGCTGAAGTGTGAATGCCTGGACACGTACAAGGTGTCGGTAGAGTGCCGCACGCGCAGCGCGCTCGCCGCCTTGCTGCCCGCGGCGCCGCGCGTGCTGCACGCGCTCGCCGGCAAGATGTCGCTGCGCGCGCTCGCCACCTGGCTGCAAGACCACACTAACACCACGGGTGAGTCTGTATCTATATATAAAAAAGTCTTGAAAGTTATTATGATAGTAGTTTATTAAATGGTTAACATAAAATTACTAAAACATTTGCCAGGGGTGCTAGTGCCGCCAAATATGAACGATGGGCAACGTAGGCCCAGTTTGATTGAGTGGACTGTATAGGTAAAAGAAAAGGGTGGAATGTGAGGAACTTACGTAGGAAGGGGGTTCAGATCCAGTCACAGACGTAGGCTCCTCTCCTTCGACGACGGCACCATATGAATTTTATGGGCTTATCAGCCCCAAGCACTTTGGGGACTGAAGTATTCTTGAGTCCTCTATTCACTAGTGTACACCTTTCACACAACACTGGCTCCTGTTAGCTTCAGGAATACCATGCACTGGTTCACTGTTCAAGGGTTGATCGATAACTCCGAAGTCCTTGATACCCGACAAGTCCAGGTACAATAAATTAGCGCGCGCGCGTGCGGTTTGGTGATGTCTAGTATCGCTGACATATTGCGGATGACTGCCTGTATCTTTTTACAGGATGGGATAGGAGAGGGTGGACAGCAAAAATATTGAATGCGTCAAACGAAACGCGTGTAATTTCAACTTTAAACCCAATGGCATCCCCCTTAATGCACCTGTTGTCGCCACCTTCAATAATTTTGACATGTCTTGACATGTCAAAATTATTGAAGGTGGCGACAACAGGTGCATTAAGGGGGATGCCATTGGGTTTAAAGTTGAAATTACACGCAGACGGAGCCACGGGCAACAACTAGTGATTCAATAATCTTATTTGATTTTGTATTTTCTATCTTTCCAGCGATCTTGTGTAAAGATATAGAAGCGGAAATGCGTACACTAATATCGCTCAACGATATGCAAATACCGGTGGCTACAGAAACGGCTACTACGGATGCGAACGCGCTCGCGGCACCTACGGAAACTTTCCTAGCGAAGCACGGTAGCGTCGCCACGCCGCTCATACATCTTAAGGTAGTATATCCTTAAAACTTAACTACGATAAGTTTTTAGAAGATAATTATAATGACAAAGATATTATTTAGTATAGTTAAACTTTGTTTTATCAAGTTACAATACAATACAATAGTTTATTGATAACTCCATGTTACATGTCATATTGTGTCAAAATTAAAACGATACAAATTTATTACAATACAAAAATAAAATAAAAATCGCGCCCAAAGAAGTCGGTTACAAACAAACATACAGGTGAAGCTAATAAAAAGCGTGTAAAATTAGATATTCGTCAATAATCTTTTGAATCCATGAATTCATATATGTCATTAAATAATTTGTCAAGCAACCAAGCTTTAAGTTTAGTTAATTTATTAAAAGATTTGCCAGGGATGATGAATGTGAACATTTATATTTTTAGGCAAAATTTAATTAAAGTTTGAGCGGATTTTATTGTGAGTTAATAATTGTATTTTTAATGTAGTTAGGCCCACATCCAGTAGTTTATAAACATTTGTAAGTTTAATTAAGTTAGGTTAAGTTAGTTATATCTAGTTTGTAAACAGTTTTGTGGACTTTCAAATAGAAAAATAAAAATAAATTGTTTGTTTCGCGAGTAATATAGTATTTCCTGACAGGAGCACATCTGCCTGGTGCTGGAGGGGAGCGAGGCGGCGGACGTGACGTCACTGCTGGCGTCGTGTCGCGTCGCGTGCGCGCCGCACAACATCTTCTGCCGCGCGCCCGCGCAGCGCGCCCTGCTGCATCTCACTGTCGACCTCTGCCTTGTCTATGGTAACACTATTATACGTTACTACCCAAATTAAACAAAAAAGTAACAAATAACACTGGTCTACAGTGGTTTTGTTGCCTTTGATATGATGATGATTTTGGGTCCGTTTATACACATAATTCGTGAAAATATCAATAATTTTGTAAGATTTGCTCAGATTTTTTTCAACAAATGACTGAAAAGTTTAATTTTGACGATAAATTGTTCAAAATTCAATTTGTAGAAATGAACATATTTAGTACTTTTACGAATATATTCGTAATCTGGGCACTTAAAAACGTAACAATTTGCGATGATAAACAGGGCAACAAAAAAAAAATGTTTTTTTGTAGAGCTGTGTAATTTACTAAAACTCACAAGAGGCGATCTGCGTATGATGGTCGGCATCATTACCGGCCACTGTGATCTCAACTACCACCAACATAAAATAGGGGCGACGGACAGCCCTCTATGTCGGGGCTGTCTGGAGGAAAATGAAACGGTAGAACACGTGCTACTGCATTGTAAGGCAACCAAACAAACCAGAGGGAGTTACGGCCTGATGATAGCAGCTCAAGATGAAAGTTCGCCTTCCAGTGCTAATCTTCAGACAAACAGACCATCTGACGCAATAGTGGTGGAACAGGTATGCCAGCGACCCAGGGCTGTGCTCCGTTACTTCAAGGAGCTCGGTTGGCTTGGGTAGGCTGGTAAGGGGGGAATGCACAATACGCCCCTAGCGGGATGTCAGTGCAGAATTCATCACCCCCACTTCAAATTAGAATTAGAATACGTTACTAGCAGTTAACCGCGGCTCCGCCCGCGTGTAGGTCGCTTTTCGCGTCTGCTCCACCACCATGCAAAACCATATTATGCCTATGTATAATTAAGATAAGAAAGAGACGAAAATAAAAGACATTGAAATCAACGACGTGGTTTCAATTGCATAACCTTACATACGTATGCATTAACATACTAAATGGAAATACACGTTAGACTTATTCTCATACAATAAACGTGTATGGGAACCTACCAAAATTGCCGCCGCTTCCGCTGTCCATTTGTAAATTTATTGTTTTTAATTTTCATTTATTTTAGCATCCAAAATATATTGTCAAGCTATTACGGTTCATGAAACCGGTTCTTAATTATTATATAAGATTAAAAAATTGTTTTTTAAATTTTTTCTATTTGTATTTAGCTTGTGATAGGAAATATATTATTTGTATAGAATTATAATGTATGTACTGTTAAGTTTGCTAGTCGCACCTACAGAAAAAACTAATATCTAATATTGACTATCTTTCTTTTTCCAGTATCTCGTAAACCAAAGGAAATCAACGAAGCTTTCCTGAGTAAATTCCACGCAGTTTGGAACACTTGTTGCCCGGACAGGAAACACCATACTCCTGAAGATATATCCTTATTACCTGAAAGGTAAGAATTTACTTATTTGTATAATTTTTAATCCCATAAGTTAAACCCCAAAAGTTTGACATGTCTTTGTGTATTTTTGTGGCATCCCAAACGATTTTTTTATTAGTTTGAGAGGTATTAGACGAAAAAAAATTATGTTCATAGCAATTACGTTTAATGAAAATCGGTCTAAAATAGCCGCCGCTACAAAATGCCATTTACATACTCTTCTAGGTACGGAACCGGTAGTTTTCAGGATAAAGGTTGCTTGACCACAATTCACGTATGCATATTTTGGATTTCAGACGTGACGAAATATCACCAGAACTGAGAAACTTCGAAGACGACGAAAGAATGACCACACCGATCAGTGACGAAGAAGTAGACAATAATCAGCCTGGACTAAGCACAGAGAAACCACAAGTGGTAGCGAATTCGCAACCGGTTGCCTCCACTTCGCAACCAATCACTCCGTCTCACCTAACCTCTCAACTGCAACCAACAAACTCGAAACTGCTGCAAATAAATACAAAAGTACCAATCAATACACGGTCCCAACCGGCCAGCCCTATGCTGCAACCAACCACTACAAAATGGCCGACCACGTCCAGATCTCAACCAGTCAGTCCGAAAATACAGACAATGACTTCCACTTGGCAACCTTTAGCTCCAATAATGCTGAAACCACAACCAACCACACTGGTTAAGGCGCAACCAATCACTCCAACCGCGATGAAACAACAACCACTCACTCCAAACTCAATAAAACAAAAACCAACCACTCCAACCTCGTTAAAAATGCAAACCACCTCAAACTCGAGTAAAGCAAACGAAAGTGAAGTTAAAGATGGCGATTCAGATTTGCTAGAAGTGTTTGACAGAATCTTATGTCCGAGGAACATAGTACTGTTAAGTGTTTCTAAATGTAACAAGAGTGAGGTTTGGGAGGCGATGGCAAGTGTTCTGGTGTTCCTCTTGAGGAATGACTATTTGAGTGAGGATAGTCTTACGGAGCAGTGCTTGGCGGTGTACAGGCAAGATTGGTCTCAGGTAAGGATGTGATTTTGTTTTTATACTAAATCTTCTCCTTTGTATAGCTAAATGGCCAAGCTTCGAAGTCGCGAGTTTTCAAGCCCCTCGAAGGTAAACTTCTTGTACTAAGACTAGCAGCCAAGACCTACAGTTTAACGTGTCATCCGACCCACTTTAACGCATGAAAATGACACTTTTAAAAATTTGTTTTGTGTACCGTTGCTTAACCTCGACGATCGCGTCATATCACTTTTGTGAGCCTAGCTACAAGCTGGTACAGTATATGGGATAGCGCTTGACCACAATTGTTCTGATGGTTCTATATTGTGGCCTATGATTGTTAAACAGGTTAAAATTTTGAGCGTCTTATTTTAATGATTGGAAGAGACGATACAAGCCAGATACTTCAGTGCTTGCCTGAAAATGTGTATCAACCTGGCCCTTTCAAAAATGCGCGACATTGTACTGCACCCAAGTCTTGAACTTGCATCACTACCAGTGGTAATAGCCACTGATATCAGTGCCAATAGATATAACACAGACACACAGAGGACCTTGTTAGGCCAGAGGCCTTTGCTTATCAAACTGTGAAGGAGCAAATCCAGCACTGTAATAATTAGTGCACTCAGCTGAATTTGTCGCACGCACTTTTAGATAATTATGTGTTTATATTTTTTTTATTATGTATCGTATATTTTGATTTTTTGTGCCTTATAAATGTATTTTGTTTCTTTATTTCTTTCCTTGGGCGGCTCGAAAACCAGAGCTTCGCTTCTTACTTAACCCTAACGAAATAATAATTTCCAGGGCGTGCTGGAGAGCCTGTCGACGTGCATGAAGAGTGTGTCGTCTCGCTGGGCGCGCGCCGCCGCCGGCAAGTTCACGCTCTTCCTCGACTTCCTCGCCGAGTACTGCGGGGACATGGACTTCGATACTGCCGACCTTGAATAAATATTCACTTGTATGTTGAAACACCGGCTCCCGGTATAAACACATTTTCGCCGCAACTGTTGACATACCGGGAGCCGGTGTGGGTAAAATTAAAACTTGGAATTTGGACTTTTTTTTAACAGATAACAAAAAATGGGCTAATGTCATTTAATATACGAACGGTTAATACACCTGCTGCTCTTCTGAAGGTGGCTCAATGCAAACTTTGCCCGAGCTAAACGCAACAAAACAAATTTCTAAATATTTCTGTCTATTAAACTAAAACTTGGAACTTGGACTTTTTTTAACAGATAATACAAAATGGACTAATGTCATTCAACACACGAACGGTTAATACACCTGCTGCTCTTCTGAAGGTGGCTCAATTCAAACTTTGCTGGAGCTGAACGCAATAAAATAACATTTTAGTATTTCTGTCGATTGAAACGTCAAGTGACCGCGACCTTATTTATATTATTCGTACCTTATACGAATACTCCTTTAAAATGTTAAATGAGTTGTGTATTTTTTTTTAGAGAACCCAATCTTATTTTTGGGTCATCTGTCAAAAGTTTTATTCAAAACATAAAGAATACATAAAACATTACTAACTAAAACTTAACCTAACAAGACCAGGGGTAGAGGAAAAGTTGCCTGAAATGCTAGCAGCATTGTCACGTTGGATGGCAATGCTTAGTTTCTGACCGAAAAAATAGCCAGCATTATGGGGTATGCGTATCTATGCGTGTATCTATCTATCTATAGTGCTTACAATAAATTCGTTAAGACATAATTTGTACAAAATTAGTTAGGGTTAATTATGTTCATGTAACATTTTTCCCTAAAGTAAATTTTATAAGCAAAATATTGATATTTTATTGTATTTTTAATGCTCTATACTTCTATAACGACAAAAGCAAACAGAACATATTTGTAGACAAACTGATTTGCTACAAATGCTGTCTTGACGAATTTATTTTAAAACGCATAGTTTCCAAGATATTGCTAAAAAAGGGTTTTCGACCATTTTTCCAAGATAACGAGAAGTTAAGCTTCTATTGAACCCTCACACATGTCCCAAAAAATTAATTTGCGTCGAAATGCAAAATTCGGTCCTTAATTTGTAACATTTCGATAAACTAGAATGTGGTAATGAAAAATGTTTGTGTTTTCGTTAGTGAATTTGCTCGTATTTGTCTTTAATTTACATGTTTCCGTGTACGTCAATATATTTGCCGAATACAGCTATCGAATAGCGAATACCGATGTGAAAGCCAGCCATGATATCCATATTTTTTTGAACATAATTAAATATATTAAAAGAATGTCTCGCTTAGTAACATATTTGTAATTTTGACAGAATCTGATTTGGAAACAGCTTTTATCATATCTTGTAAATAAAACTCTTTATTTTTGTATAATTTTATACAGAACCTTTGTTTTTTCTTTTTATGATTTGTATGAAAAACTATTGCATTTTGTAAAAATCTAAAATGTATTTGTGAAAAAAAAAACGATGCGAAAGATGTTACTTCTCAATTTTATCGTAGTTGAATAGTAATGTGATATTTTTGGCAAAAATGACAAATAAAATTATACAAAAACACCAAAATGAGATGTCTTATATTAGAAACTATATTGAAATTGTTGAGAAGCAACAAAATTTATATAAATATTGTATTAAGATATTATAATATAACTAGCTGACCGGGCAAACGTTGTTTTGCCTTATAAATGATTTCTAGATAAATAGATAAATTCTAGTGTAAACAATAAAATTAGATTTTTAATAGAAGTACATTTAAAAACACTATTTGATTGATCAGTTAAAAATCGGTCAAGCCGTTTCGGAGGAGTACAGTCACTAACATGACATGGAAATATTATATATTAGAAGAAGAAAATTAATTAAATTGGCAAGGTGGAAGAGTATTTCCTAATGCTCGCCTGGTTAGCAACTACCCTCAAGTACAAAAAGACAAGCATCTATCAGTGTGTTTCGGCAGCTTTCTAGAGAGCCAGTTAATCACGACTAGGCATACTCTACTTTAGGCCAGAGAGTCGCTAACTCTGTGTGGTTACACGCCCTCCTGGTCTATTAATCAGTATAAAAATAATAGTAGTTTAAAAAAACTAAAAAACACGCATATCTGGCCGTTTTAAGTGGGTCAAAATCGCGCCCAAAGAAGTCGGTTACAAACAAACATACAAACAAAAATACAAAAAAATGTAATTTTTTTATCAAATTAGTGTATTGTCATTGGTCCTCAATAAATCTACAAAGTTTCAACGAAATCTGGCCGTTTAAAGTGGGTCAAAATCGCACCCAAAGAAGTCGGTTACAAACAAACATACAAACAAAAATACAAAAAAAAAATAAAAAATTTATCAAATTAGTGTATTGTCATCGATCCTCGATAAATCTACAAAGTTTCAACGAAATCTGGCCGTTTAAAGTGGATCAAAATCGCGCCCAAAGAAGTCGGTTACAAACAAACAAACACACAAACATACAGTTGAAGCTAATATAAAGCGTGTAAGTAAAAATATATTGTGAGTATTTCTATTCATTTATCTCTAAATTCATTTGCGTAGAAAATATGTATTTAAATCTACCTTCTTATATTACCTACTTATGTAACTTGAAATTCTGCAGGCCAAGTCACCTATTTAAAGACCCTGGACCAACATTGTCAGTAGATTATATTGTAAAATGTATCTAGAGATTATGTTTGAGTTACTGCATCTACTGCTAGTGGTCTCTTTTTGAACTAATGTTCAGCCAAAACTCTTTAACTTTTGTTAACCACTGCCAGTGTTTGGCCAGTGGCTTAAATGAGGACTTGAGCCTCGAAAGGTGAGCAATTTGGTTCAGAAATTGGTTGCGATTCAGCGGCACACACGACTAAACTAAATTTAAAGTAGCTTTGTCTCTTTTCATCACAAATGACCAAAAAGAAATGGTACGATCTAAACCATAGACAAAACATCTAAAATCACGTCAAACACGTCAGATTTAGAGCTGATACAATTGGGTGCGCTCTAAAATCGCTAACATTTTTCATATTTGATGTGAATTTAGTTGTTTTGTCTGTGGTTCAAAACGTGCCGACTCTTTCTGGCCACCTAAGATGAAAAGAGACGGGGCTTCTTTAAATTTAGTTTAGTCGTGTGTGCCGCTGAATCGCCACCATTGTCGCTCACTACTGCTTGGCGACAGAACAACTAGCAAAGGAGACGGTTCCAGAGTTCAAATTCTCTTTAAAATTTAGCTAGTTAATATTCTTATAATTTGATCTCAAATAAGTTAATAGTAAAATTAGCTTGTTTTTGAATCTATACTATAAGTAAACTAGTAACTTAGATATTAATAATTACAAGGCTGATACACATGCTACTTTAAATGTTTACGATCGGGCGGTATTCATACCTACTACAATTTTCGTTTATTTCTACTTATAGACAAATTGTTTTTTTTTTGCTTCACACATAATGGGCTTGCAAGCGCAAGCCCATTATGTGTATCACAATTCACCTAATGATAAGCAATGTAGTGATCCTAGGTGGAACGCGCTTGCCCGGAAGAAACCGATTCACTCGTGCCTTGAAAACCGCTAGATTATAGTTTTGAGGAAACTGCATACCGAGTCTAAAAAAAAAAAGTCTTTCGTAATTATTATTATTATATTATAATTATAAGGGAGACTGCTTTCTTCTTAAAACATAACACGATGTGATTCATCTAAGAACAGAGTTTATTCGTGAAAAAACTAATAAATTTTACAAATATCAACTGGTGGAATACTAACCTAAAAACAGAGAATTGACAATCAAATGTTCATGCTTTAGTATTATAAGTTTATAACAATAAACTTGAATCGCCTGCTCCACATTTACATACAAAACTGAGTTTAAATAAACTATTGTAATTTAATCATTTAATTATACTTGTTTTAACATTAGTTTTAATTCACTTTCCGTTATTTTTCATATATGATGTCACTGGTAAGTGTCAGCACAAAGCTTACATAATTATTTATTTAATTGATGCCACTGGCAATAAGAATGACATCCACTCTCAGGCACAACTCAATGGCGAGTCAGATGTCTGACTTTCTTATATATTAAATAAATAAATGAATACTAGGACCCATTTCACACACGGTTGGTCAACCCCGTACTGAACCATTTCTAGTTCGTGTTATGGTAGCTGACACAACTGATATACTACATATACAACATACATATTTTTATAGAGATAGATATTTAACACCCAGACCCACAGCCAACAAATTTAGTTAAGCACAAAGATGTTGGCCGGGCCGGGAATCGAACCCGGAACCTTCAAAAATAGAACGGTTGAATTAGTTTTTTTTTTTATAAATGGCTTTTATTCAGGTTCGTGGCAGGAAAAGAATTCACTCGCACACCTACCGTCCAATCATACCGATTTTACGTAACGTGTGTATCAGCCATAGAAATCTTGTTATTTGTACTCCAACTACACTAACTCCAAAATGTATGTTTAATAATAATATTTTTAAAAAACTAAAAAACACGCTTATCTGGCCGTTTTAAGTGGGTCAAAATCGAACCCAAAGAAGTCGGTTACAAACAAACATACCGACAAAAATACAAAAAAATTGAATAATTTTATCAAGTTAGTGTATCGTCATCGGTCCTCAATAAATCTACAAAGTTTGAACGAAATCTGGCCGTTTAAAGTGGGTCAAAATCGCGCCCAAAGAAGTCGGTTACAAACAAACATACAGGTGAAGCTAATAAAAAGCGTGTAAAAAGTTTATGTATCAAATTTTTAACTGTGGGTAAGTTGATATGTTTACTGTCCATTTTGTGAAATTGTGGCTTATGTACAAAACTGCCAAAATAACAAAAATGTTGTATGTATTTTAATTATATGTACATGTATTATTATAGATATACAAAATATACCTCCTCTTCTATACTAGCATAATATAATATTATTAAATAAATGTGGTATTTAAAATGGTTATTTTCATTATTTTTTACCGTTAATTTGGCGTTTTAAGTTTGACACACATGTCAAACTTAAAACTGGCATAGTGGTACTCCCTTAACGGAAAAACCCACTTTTTTATTTCATCTTATACTATAGTAGTAGCTTGACCAATATATTGCCAAATTGTTACTAATATAATAAACGCGAAACTTTGTGTGTGTATGTTTGTTGCTTCTTCACACTCAAAAGGCTAATAAACATAGTTTAGACGGTTTTCATGGATTAACACATAGTAGGTTTCTTCTTATCCCGAAAACAATTGTGGTTCCCGTGGGATACGCAAATTACTTCAAAAGCTATGTTACTCCTTCACGCTCCAACGGCTGGAACGATATTGATGAGATTTACTATGAAGATAAGTTAAACTGTTAGACTGTAGTTGAAAAACTAAATACCTTTTTTTATCTTATTTAGTTAATAAAAATCGCAATTTTTATGTGCTAATAAACCCTAAAAAGACATTTTTCTAGACGTCATTCCGCATCGAATGAGCTATGGCACATATTTTTAGGAGCTTTATGTCTATTTAACACGTTTTTGAACTTGTAGACTAGTCTACATAAGCTGCTTTTTCTTTCTGTATTCTGGGTACTTAATATATCAAATTCAAGATCTATGTAAACGTGTCACATCGTAGCTTTACATCAGGCAAGCTGTAGTCAAACGCAAACCTATCAAGGATAAAATAAATAGTTAACCAAGTGCGAGTTAGACTCGCGCATGAAGGGTTCCGTAACATTGCTGTTGTATGGGAGCTCTCTTTAAATATATATTTTTAACTAAATTATTTAAGAACGCTGCATAATTCAGCCTCATTTAAATACAGTCAATTGGGATCGTAGACAGATGCGTAGACAGAGCAAGCAAAATAAAAATAAAAAAATGTTTCTTCTGTTTACGATTGGGGTAGAATTTAAGAATTTGACAACCAAATGAAAGTTTTGACATGGTTACATTTAAAATTAAATAGTTTAAGTATTCCTTCTCCCCCGGATTCCATTCTTTCCCACGGCAAACCTTTTTTAATTTTTCTAATTAATTTAAATTGTGAATTCGGCTAAAACAGTGAAAAAAACTAGTAGCGCATAACGCGAGTATAAACTTGGTACAGACACAGAATAATAACTTGTACTGGTACAGACTCACGCACTGACTGTTAAGTAAATACACGGCTACTTTGTATCATAATTGTGTCAAATAGACTTGTTTATTACGTCCATGATTTTATGCTAATAAAGATATTATTATTATTATTTATGTATTAGGCTGCGAAGTTTTCTAATCCACCCTCGCATGTTTGTTGTATGGGAGCCCCTCTCAAATAAGTATTTTATCTAAATTTTATAATGTTATTTGATAGCTTATATACAATTCATGTATTTTGTGAAAATTTCAAGTGTCTAGCATCTACTGTTACTGAAATATAGCAAAAAATTACGAAGAATACACGTTTACCCTCCTTAATATTTCATTTTTTTAATTTTTATTATTTAATTTTGTTGTTATAGCGGCACGGAAAATACATATTTGTAAAAGTTTCAGCTTTCTAGCTATTACGGTTTCTGAGATACAGCCTGGAGACAGACAGGCAGCGAAGTCTTAATAATAGGGTCCCGTTTTTACCTTTTAGGTGCGGAACCCTAAAACATCAGACAACCAAATATTGTTGGGAAAGTAGAAACAGAATGAAAGTCGTACAAAGGTTCAATTCCATTTAATTGTAATACAATTACTCGTATTATATTATATTTACCTACAGATTAAAAATAAAGTAATACTTAATTAATAAATACACAATAATAAGGTAAAAAAAAACACATTTAATACATTAATGGCAGGGTAAAATAGTTGCAACAAGAAACTTCATTCATGCTATGTAGCTAAGATCTAGCGTCAAATTTGTAAGCTTCCCAAAGTTTTTTTAAATAACGGCTATTTGCTTCCCTACTAAAATAATGGACCTATAATTATTATTTTACAACAATACAATTAAGTCATTACTAACTTTTCCCGCACAGTCTAAGTACTTATTTTATTTACCGGTTCCTTCTAGGTAAGCGCGATCCACCGTAGACCTCAATATCACTTACCATCAGGTGAATTGTGGTCAAGCGCTGACCTATTCAGAGTAAAAAAAAAAATCTAAATAAATAAAACTATTTTTTTTTTAATGACGAATAGGCTTACGTTAGACCGCAGCTTGCCTGATGTTAAGCTTGACTGTGGTCTACGATGTTACACGTTTGCCTAGAAAGAACCTATTTACTCTAGATTTGAAGACCCCCAAATTGTACTTTTCAGGAAAAAGAGACTCAGGAAGAGAGTTCCAAAGCTCCGCAGTTCTCACAATGAAGGTCGAAGCAAAAAGTTATAAATGAATGAAACCATTTGAGAGAATTATTTTAAACTAAAGATTTCTAAGGTGGTGGTTTTTGTTTTTAGGTTTCAACCATCAAATTTATAACATTTCATATTTATTATCATTACATTCCTACTTTATAAGATAATGCGAAAGTTTATTAGGATGTATGTATGAACCGATTGGTGATAAATTTGGTACTGATATAATAATAATAACACATTTATTTTTAGGAAAAAAAAACCTGGATTACCGCGGGCGTTGCAACGGTTATTCTCCTATGTTAAGTCAGATATGAGGTTCGAGTAAGCTTGAGTGAGCGAAACTTTTATTATACAATTTTACGCTCTAACCGAAAAACTGGGAGGAAATTTGGTACAGAGGTAGTTTATTAGACCCTGGTTTTTTTTTGCTTCTGACAGCTAGGCATTTAACCCGCTAGGTGCGTTACCACATCAGTTAGCGACACTTTGGCCTAAGGTGGAGCATGCCTAGGCTGGAATAACTGGCTCTTAACGAGGCGACACTGTTAGGTGCATGGCGACAGATTTTTCAACTACAACTTTCAACAACTAGCCAGGCCAGCATTAGAAAATGCCCTACCACCATGTTATGGTTTCCTCACGATGTTTTCCTTCACCGAAAACTTGAGCTCATTGGCGGGGATCGAAACCATGACCTCAGTGACATGAGGCAGTCCCTCGCCCCGCTGAGCTGTCATCTCTTCTAAAACTGGCCACCGCTTATCCCTTTTACCTAACTTTAGCTATCACTACCCTAAAATAACTTCAGGTTCGATCTTCACATCGAATTGCGGCTCGAAGTTATGTTTGACCTGATCCCAGATCTTCAGAGCGACCTTGGCGTCCGTCTCCGTGCCATCCCACGTCATATTCGGATGTTTCCTCTGATAATGTCTCACTATATTCTGCTTATGTGAGAACCGTCGTTTACAAACTCCACACTCGAAATGTTTCTCATTAGTATGCGTTCTCATGTGGTAAATAAGTCTACTTTCTCGGGGGAACCTTTTGTTGCAAATATCGCAGACGAGCCGTTTGATGCGGCCGTGGTTTACTTTGTGCCGCTCCATGTTGTGTTTGTGCGCGAAGAACTTGAAGCAGATCGAGCATTGGAAGGGTTTTTCCCCCGTGTGGACGCGCAGGTGAGGTTTGAGGAGACCAGAGTGTGTGAAGCTCTTATCGCAGTAATCGCACTTGTGCGGACGGTACCCGGAGTGCCATTGCAAGTGGCGTATTATAGCGCTCTTGTACTTGAAGCTGTCGCCGCATAGATCGCAGATGTACGGCCTCTCAGTGGAGTGCATGATCAGGTGACTTTTGAGTAGGGACTCCCTTTGGAATTCCTTCTTGCATATAGGGCAGAAGAGAGGCTCGTCGTTCATCGACTTGCACTGCCTCTTCCCTTCGTGCTTCTTGAGGTTGGCTCGCGTCGAGAATGTTCTAGGACACATGCTGCAGCTAAAAGGCTTGACCGTCAGATGCGTTCTCTTGTGCTGGTACAGGTTCGAGGTGGATTTAAATGACTTGCCGCACTCGTCACATTTGAATTGCTTTTGTTCGTTGTGTTTCGTTATGTGTGCGTTTAGTTTTTGCTCGTCTATGAACTCTTTGGTGCAGAGGTGGCAGGAGAACCTGACTTTGGAGTGTATCAACAGATGGCGCTGTAAGTTGGCGTTGGAAGAGAAGCTTTTGCAGCAAGTGTCGCAGTAGTTTTTGGGTGGTTTCTCTTGTTTGAAACATTGGAAAATGTGGTTCGGGATCGTGATGCCTAGAACGATATAAAAAAAGATCTTTAAATAATCTTTATTACAGAATAGAAACATTTATTGATAAATAAATATTTATAAGTCAAGATAATATCATAATGAAATTCTCTAAGAGAATAATAGTATTATATATTGTTAAAGATAAAAGTTTAAGAGTTTCTTTGAGTTTGAGCTAAGTGACTGAGCTTTGGTGCTGCGAGTTTTTATGCGACCAAAATGGCCTCTGAAATGGCTACAGTTCTGCAAGATTCTATTCTGTTACTGCTTTTCAATAAAACAGCTGAACTGATTGCGATGTAATTAGGTACAGACATTCTATTTGAATTATCACTTAATAAAAAAATTACAGTCAATATCAAATTGGTCGACAATTTTGTTCTAATGAATTGTTTTTTTTTTTTCTATTTCGTATGAGCTGGGCCACTTAGCCCAAGCCCTGTTGTCAAGTTTTGAATCCGCCCTAAGACCTCTAACTTGGCTTAGCGACTACTAATACTAAGAATAACAGCCGGAAATTGAACAAGCAAGACAATGGGCAAGACAACCTACAATTTGACGTGTCATCCTACCCGGATGAAAATGCAATTTTTTGAAACACGGTCAAAGACCATATCAAAAGACCCCGCGTCGACCGTTGCTTAACCTCAATGATCACGTCGGATCACGTTAGTTGGCCAAGCTACAGGCGCTACTGAATAGAGAATAAAGACATATTAGTATAATGGCAGCTTACCATTGGATAGCTTCATGTGCATCTGTAGAGCTGTTTCGAAGAACCGCTGCTCCTCCATTGGATTCTGAATCTGTAAACACATGAAAAAAAACAAGATGAACATTAAAAAACGATAAAACAAGTTTATTTTGTAAATTTAGCAAAACCCCAAACGACATTTTATGGTGGCAGCCATTTTGGATTTGAAATGTATATAATGTACCTAAACTAGTAATCAGGCTTGATTTTGAATCATTTGGAAGTAACATAACAAAAATGTATAAGTAACGTCAATAAAGAAAACATTTGAAACTGTACTCTCTTTCTCTATATGTTAATATACTAGCAGATTATATACGAATAGATAACAGCGGCTTCGCACGGGCTATAAAATAATGTAAGTTGCAAAGAGAAACAAAATATAGCCTATGTTACTCAGGGATAATGTAGCTTCCCAACGGTGAAAGAATTTTTCAAATCGGCCCAGTAGTTTCGGAGCCTATTCGTCAAACAAAAAATCAAACTTTTCCTCTTTATAATATTGGTATAGATTGTATTATCGAGTGTGACTCGGTGGCAAAACGTCCGATTTACAATCTGACGGCCCCTGGTTCGATCCCGGCCATACGCCGCAGACTTGTTTTTCAAGTGTTGATCTGTATTTTTTTTAACACAACATAGCTAGGCATTTGGCCAGGAAGGCGCGTAATCAATACGAGTTAGCAAAACTTTGGACGGAGGTGGAACTTGCTTAGTCTGGAACAACTGGCTCTCGAGGAGGCTGAAAGCTCAAGAATGGATCCCATAAATAAATAGATATTACCGAACGAGCAGGGAGACTGCTAGGAGACGCCGATATACAGTGAAAATGCCGAAAATGCGTACTAAGCGATTTGCTCCCACGTTTATAGTGCGGACGGCCAAATTGTGGAACTCCTTGCCGGAATCCCTGTTCCCATTGAACCATACTATCTTCAAGGCGAGAGTGAACCGGTTTCTTCTGGGCAAGCGCGCTTCATCTTAGACTGCAATATCACTTAACATCAGGTGAGTTGTGGTCAAGCGCATGAAGGGTTCCGTACCATTATTGTATGGGAGCCCTTTTCAAATATTTATTTTATAATTTAATTTGAAAGGAAATGCACATTTACAAATCCCGTGAAAAATTTAGTCATCTACATGATATGATACATAGATATATAGCAAAAAAAAATACGAAAAAGACACGTAAACTTTATGGGGACTCCCATTGACATTGTATTTCTTTTTTATTTTTAGTATTTGTTGTTATAACGGCACGAGAAACACATATCTTGTGAACGTTTCAGCTTTCTAGCTATTACGGTTTCTGACATATAGCCTGAAGATAGACAGACAGCGGAGGCTTAGTAATAGGGTCAGGGATAGTAATAGGCGCAGTGGAAGCGTGCTATTGCGCTTCCTTATGAACAGAGGACACTTATTTTGTATTTCTACTTTGGGTTTTTATATTAATTCTAGTCGGGAGCAGAAAAGACGCCATATTCCTTTTCACATTTTTATTGCAATAGTGATGGGTAACATCGACAAGTTGAGCATAGATAAAAAAGATAATTAGAGATGGGAAACTATTCGACTACAATATAATTGTATTTGCAGATGACACAATAATACTTTTTCACGGCTCTAACTGGAAAGATGTGAGAAAATCAGCGGAAGACGGAATGGCTATCATTACATCATGGCTAGAAAATAGTCTACTATCACTTAATACATCAAAAACAAAGTACATTTGTTTTAAAAAGACAGAACATACTAAAGTTCCTTCAGATTTCAACATCAGGGCACATGTTTTTCCTTGTAATCTGGATAATTCTCGAACCAACTGCAAATGTGACATTTTATCCTGTGTAACATCTATAAGATACCTCGGAATAATCATTGATAATAAAATGACATGGGCTGAACAGATTCATACTGTTTCTAAACGATTAAGAAAGTTTATACATGTTTTCAAATTACTAAGGGATGTAGCTGACAAGAAACTTCTAATAAACACCTATAAAGCGCTTTGCGAATGTATCATAAGCTACTGCATCCCTTCGTGGGGTGGAGCTGCAAAAACGCACATGATAGAAGTAGAACGTGCCCAACGCGCCCTACTCAAAGTAATTATGCGACTGCCTTTTAAACATGATACTGAAGAGCTGTACTCGACATGCGGGGTTCTCTCGGTGCGAAAAATATTTGTTTGGCAATGTATAAAAAGGTATCATAAACAAGCGTTAATAGATCTGACAGCCAGCAACAAGAGAAAACCCAGATGCCCAGTACCAAAATACTCTTGTGCACTCTCTTGGAGACACTACCACCACATCGCTCCTATGTTATATAATGAGCTTAGGTCTCAACAAGACACATCGAACGTTACTTGGTATAAACTGTTAATAAATGGCTACAGACATATGATTATAAATCATTGGAGAGGCTGTGTACAAGAGACACAGATATATAACACACACACACACATTCCACATCCCTCACATATACATCTTACACATCACACACATACATCTCACATATCGCCTACACACAACACACACACATCCCACATACACATACACACACACCTTCATGCAACACACACCACACACAACACCTGTATCCTACACACAACACACACATACATCCCACACATAAACACACAACACCATTGTAGACTTCGTTAGATTTTTAATGTAAATAACTGGTATGAAAAAAAAAAAAAAAATCTTTAAACTATAATTATTATAAGTGTTTATACTATGATTATTTGTCTGGGGAAGACTGACTGCTGCAACACAGCTCCCGTTAAAGCAGCAGGCAGAGCCTCTACGTATATATTTTAAGCATATTTTTGGGTAATAAACATTTTTGTATTTTGTATTTTGTAAGTTTGTTACACACAATATTTTTTTTTTTTTTTTTTTTTTTTTTTAATATCCAACACCGTTTTTACCTTTTAGTTACGGAACCCTAAAAATGACACATTTCACACACGGCTGGTTGGCCGTTAGCCCCATACTAAACCATTACTACTCGTAGTTAACCATTACGCCTACGAGGTTGTCAAGTATAGAGGCACTTACGTTTGGTAAAATATATTCTTGGTCCGGAGTCTCCTCAACAACTTCAACCTTTACGGAGTGTTGAGGGGCAGGCTGCTCGCTCCACTCGGGTGACTCATTCTGATCAACCGTCTCCACTTTCACTCTGAAAAAGATATAGCAAAATATTCTTTAAAAAACTCTGAAGATTTTAAAAAATGATTATAAAATGATCTCTCAGTCTTCGGCCAATATATATATACTAGGTGACCCGGCAAACGTTTTTTTGCCTTAATAATTATTTCTAAATATACAGTAGCCGATTCTCAGACCTACTGAAAACGCATATAAAATTTGGAAAAAATCGGTCAAGCCGTTTCGGAGGAGTACGGTAACAAACACTGTGACACGGAAATTTTATATATAAGATTTATTGACATTAGAAAAAAAAATAGAATATAATTTTATTGTACAAACACAAATTAAAATGATATGCATAAAATCAAAGGCTTAAAAGTTGAGTACTATGGCGGCCTTATCACATATAGTGATTTCTACCAATCACTCGGAAAAAGAAAGAAAATAAAAATACGAAAGAATGCCGTGGTAAAATCAAACAACATATATTTTTTTTTTTTTTTTTTTACACTAAATAGGTCAGCGTTTTTTTTTTTTACACTAAATAGGCTCCTGGCATACCTAGAAGCAACCTAGTTGCTTCTAGGTATGCCAGGAGCCTGCGGTTCAAGACACTTTCCATGCTCTTGCAGAGTATGGACGTGACTGAAATGGGCCGGTAGTTAGCAGGGTCGGCGCGACTACCTTTTTTGGGCACGGGCTGCACGTTAGCAAGCTTCCAAGAACTCGGCACTTTTCCAGTCTCAAGTGAAAGCCGAAAAAGACGTGTCAACACAGGAGTCAATTCAGGCGCACAGGTCCTCAGAACTATAGCTGGAATACCATCGGGACCACTGGCCTTATTCACGTCGAGATCGCGTAGCGCTTTCCGTACCTCAGTCTGGCGTATGCTAATGTCAGACATCACTGACGCACAGACAAGAGATGACGGAGGTGACGCGCTACCAGCATCAAGACGAGAATTTTCGGCAAATAGAGAAGCAAATAAATTGGCTTTCTCTACTGCTGCGTGAGCCAACGAACCGTCCGGCTTCAGCAGTGGAGGCAGTGAGGGGCGGCAGAAGTTCCCTTCGATCGACTTGGCCAGGGACCAAAATGCTTTACTACCCGCGGGGTACGAAGCTAATTTGTTACCCACACGGCTAATGTGATCAAAGCGTGCCTTCTGTAAAACCTTTTTGCAAGACTTGGCAGACTTGTTAAATTCTTTCTTCTTCTGGCTAATATTCCCAGCCTTGCGGTGTCGGGCATCAACCCAGGCAAGGTATGCCTGTTGTTTCAGTGCTTCTGCACGTCCACATTGAGGTCCAAACCATGGGCGAGCCTTGTCGGACAGAGGTACATCTGAGTAAGGTATGAAGTATTCCATACCCAGTCGCAGTACATCCGTCACGGCATCCGCGCTGACTGATGAATCACCAGAAGAGAAACAAACAGACTGCCAAGGATAAGATGCAAAGAAAGACCGCATCTCATCCCAATCTGCTGACTTGTATCGCCACATCCGGCGACTGCCCTTAGGGCTCAGGTCAGATGGGGAATAAACGGATACAGACTTCACCAGACAATGATCGGAATTACCTAAAGGTGACGAAATCGCCACAGAGTACCGGTCTGGATCAGTTGTCAGCAGAAGGTCCAAGCAATAAGGTGTATGTGACTCAACGTCAGGTACCCGAGTAGCACCTTGGACCAGCTGAGTGAGATCTAACGTTAAAGCAAGCTTTCGCGTCTCTCTCCCAGCATGGTCTGTGTCCCGGTATGGGAATAGCCACTCCTGATGGTGTGCATTAAAATCCCCCAGTAACACTAATTGGGCAGTCGGGTACTTTTGCTGAGCCGTGTCCGCTGCCTCACTGAGATAGTCAGTGAGCCTGGTTGTCTCCTGGTCACCGCTGTGCGATCGATAGACACAGGCATAGAGAATTTTCTCTATGCCAGTGTCCACGAGCGCCCACAAGACAGAAAAACTGCGATTTTCAAGGTTACGGAGACGCTGGCAGCAAATGTCATCCCGGACGTACAGGCAAACCCCTGCCCGAGCCTTGAAATTATGCTCCAGGGTGTAACCGGGATATTGCAAGTACGCCGTATCAGATGGACATTTGATCTGCATCTCCGTTAGGAATAAGAGAGCAGGTTTGTCGGTCTCCAGGTGATGATGGACCGCAATGAGATTTGAGTGCAAACCTCGAATGTTTGAGAGGTGCACTTTAAGCGAAAGGGAGTGCATCCGCTGTTGTACCCTGTTCTTATTCTTTTTCTTGACTTTCATTTTGCGAAGAGTGAGTTCGGTGGGGAGATGGCAGTGGGACGAGGCTTCGTGATGCTTACCAAGACACATGTAATGTAAAAGACACTAGTGGGGAGCTAGTCCGGAGACTGCGGGGACGCCCGAGCCCCCCCAGGGATGTCCATCGGGCCCTTTCGTCCGGTCGCTAACCGGCACGATGGCGCAACCCCGGGATTTTTCGCTAGTTGGCGGGACAGCCTTTCATGAGTAGCTAGCTCACTACTTGGGTCCCCTACTACCTGCGGTCGGCCAGCGGAGAACCGTGCCTCGGATCCCGCTACCCTCCGTGACTAGATACCCAGTGCCCCTACGTCCATGTGTCCAAAACTGGCTCAACGCATCAGCGAAGCTACTGTCCTGACCCAAATCCCCTTACGGCATCACTGGACAAAAACGCTGGAACACGGCTAGGCCGCTTGGCGACGTGACTTAGTCCAGTGGGTGGTCACTAGCCCCGGCCGAAGCCTACCACCAGTGTTTGAGTCGCCTGATTTGCACCACCCAAGGACCACGTGTGGGGAATCAAAGGGTATTTTCCCACGGACGGGGGCGACTCAGTCCTCAAATATCGCTTACCATCAGGTGAATTGCAGTCAAGCGCAAGCCAAGCAATAGTAAAAAAAAATCTAGAGTTAAAATGGTAACCATTCAATGATTAATGCGAAGATTAAATAATTTCCCCAACACGGCGCGTCTAATAATAATATTGGGGTACAGTTTATCAGTTAAGATAAATAAATAAACGTTATCCAAAGCAATTAAATGTGTTCGAAATTGTATGTGAGTCATTAAAAAAAAAGCTAAGGCTGTGTTCTAATCAACGCGTCGTTTTGTGCCAGTGGAATGCCGCAGTCAGAATATATGTCGCGTTAGCAAATATACAGCGTAAACTCCATGTAACGTCACTCGATTTAACGACAAACTCTCTAAAGCGTCAAAATCAATAGCTTAGCTTGTATTCCAAACAGTTATACATTCTCTCCATTTAACGACCACTATCTAATACGACATAAAATTAACAGTCCCTTCAGTGTCGTTATATAGAGTTTACACTGTAAAACACTCTTAGTCCGTTTAGTCTGTTGGTCTGGGTGTTAAATATAACTAGGATTTATTAACTATGGAATCCCCACGCTGATGATACGTATCTGGTCTTCCAACTCGTCGAAACGTCGAAACCGTGTGCAGTCGCAATCGCACTTTTCGCTCGGGGTATCGTTCGAAGTTAACTCTTATGTATATGTATCTATGTATATATCGATATAAAGAATTTAAGTATGTATATGTAGTATATTTGAGTTGTATTAGCCACCATAAAACAAACTATACAAGGTTTAGCATGGGGCTAACCTGCCTTGTGTAGAATGTGTCCTAATATTCATTATCAAAAAACGTATTTGGAAAACTTGGTAAAAATATGATTCACACAGCACGTGCTTATCTCTTATCATTTCGGGCTGTCTTAGTCATACTTAAGGCCATCTAGAGGCCATCTTTAGGGCCTAGATAGATATATTCTAAGTCACAATTCGTAAGTATAACTAGGGTCAGTAAAGAAACAATTTGTCAGTTCATGTCCACTCACTTGCATAACTAAATGAATGCGAACAAGTGCAGGCAAACTTTCAAATATTTTCTTTATTGAATCGATTTATAGCTCAGCTAACAAAGGCATTTTGAAGTGATCACCGAAGTTTGGCAACGGCCCAATTCCCCTTAAACCTCTATCGAAGCACCCTTATCAAATGTTATCGTTTATCATATAGATATCTATAGCTACGGATCATAGTATGGGAAAGTCAACAATTATCGATTTTCCCTCTAACTGTTTGGTTGTATTCATAATTTTAGGGGAAATTAATATTTTTATAATTTTTTCTTAAAAGTGTAAACAATAAATATTTTTTTAGTAAAAGGGTGAATAAACAGTAAAAAAATGTGTTGTGCGGAGTTTATCGCGAAATATGTGCTTTTTATATTCAACTTGTTATTTTCGGTCAGTATGTTTTCAGTTTTTTTTCTTTTACTGTTAATAGACTCACGTTTGACCGCATCTTTCTTGATGTTAAGCTTTATTGTGGTCTTAGATGTAACACGCTTACCTAAAACGATTATTTACTCTAGATTTAAGACCCCCAGATTATATATCTCAGAAAAAAGAGACTCAAGATTTCTTTCCAAAGCTTCGCAGTTCTCACAATGAAGATCGAAATTAAACGCTTCAAGCGAATCCTCGGAACTTCAACAGTGAATCGTTATTTGTTTTCGCGTATTCGACATATTTGGCGAAGAATCACGACGAGTAAACGGTATATTAGAAAGAAAAAAAGAATATACATTTATTTTGCAAAAAATACAATACAGCCATGTCAATTCTTTTATAAAAAAAATACGAGTGACACCACAGGTTGTAGCTAGTTTAAATAAACAGTAAAAAATAATATCTAGTAATAAAAAAACAAAATTTTGATAGCCTATAAAACCTAAACATGTAAAAGTAAAATTGTATGTTGTGGTTTTACTTGGGTGTAAGAGAAAAACTCTGTCCTCACGCAATTTGACTTTGTCTCAGTTTCATATAACTCGAGTTAATAAAGAAAACCTTTAAAAGTTCATGTCATATCACTTGTATAACCAAATGTGTGAACAAGAGGAAGCGAACTGTCAAATGTATTCTCTATTAATAGAATTATTAAAATTTATACCTGGATTTAACAATTAATTGTATTTTAATTAAAGAAATTGCAATGTAGTTAATTGACGGCAAGTCTAAAAAATTACATGACCATCTGTAATTAAATTTAATACGCACAGTAATTACATATCTACTCATATTTGCACGAAGCAAAATCGAATGCGACTAAACTATGTGAATAAATACGTGATAATGTTTTCTGATAAATATAAATCAAACTTTACAATATATATTGCATTTTTTTAAATAATATTATGGACGAATTGGTACGCATTTTTAAATTTATTTGTTTTGAAAGTCAGAGCCAATATTTTTTGGAGCTAAGAATTTCATAATACATGTTTTTGTACAATATTTTTATTGGCGAATTGGTACGCATTTTGGAATGTATACTTGTGTTTACTTTGATAGTTAGATCCAATTCCTTTTTCGATTACAATGTTTTTCTTTCTTCTAAAACAAAACAACATTGATATTATGATTGTAATATTTATGTTACATAATATTAATAACTTATGGGTACGTATATATCCTACTCATATTATAAATACGAAAGTTTGTGTGCGTGTGTGTGTGTGTGTCTTCACGCTCAAACGGCTGAACCGATTTTGATGAAATTTGGTAAGGACCTTGGATTTACACATAGGCTATTTTTTTTTATCACGGATCAACGCGGGTAACATCGCGGGGTGATACTAGTAAATATATTTGTCGCAAAGTTCAACATCTTTTGAATGAATACGGTTGGTTATTCTATGCATCTAACCCTTAGTCCCTTACTCGGATTAAAAGGATTAAATAATATTATATACGAAATTTACATAACCCTTTTCAGCAAAGGGTCGTAATCCCGTACAGTCAAGCAAACTGTATTTATGTCCCAGGGTTAGCTAACATTAGATAATATTAGTATATCATACATTTATTAAATACGTATAGATATTTTAGTATATTTAACTTTGAATACATAATGCATCTTATCACTTTTACTTATGGAGGATATTAGACTTTTACTTGACTATATTTTTTCACTAATAGTTTATGTGTGAAATTTTTGTATCCATATACATAAAGAAGGTAATTCAAGATAAAAAGTAGCCTAAGTGTTAGTCCAAGGTTTAACCTATCTTCATAGTAAATCTCATCAAAATCGGTCCAGACTTTGGAGCTTGAAGGAGTAACATAAATTTTGAAGTTATTTGCATATCTCGCGGGAACTACAATTGTTTTTGGGATTAATATTTGCCTATGTGTTAGTTTAAGGTCTAACCTATCTTCACATCAAATTTAATTAAACCACTAACAACAAACATAATCGGTAACACTTACCACGAACTTCCGCATTTATAATATTAGTAGGAAGATAAATTATTTTTATATACAATTTCCAGCTCCTCGGCCTTGTGATCATAGGCCTGGGGATAGCGGTGCTGGTATCCATAAAGGACATCCAGGAGATCCTGCCAGTCAACGTGATTACCATCTCTCTGATAGTGCTCGGGGCAGTCGTCTTCCTCATCGGGTTCCTGGCCTGCTGCGGCGCCATCAGGGAGTCAAGATGCATGCTCATATGTGTGAGTAGTTTTTTAACACTTTACAATTAGGTATTTGACCAGAATCCCCCCCACCTCCTATTCCCCCGTGGGGCTCCGCATTGTCGAGGCGGGGGGGGCTCAGTAACCGTGGCGTGGTCACCCACGGTGAAGCTAAGAGGGCTCCTGAGGCGGGCCACTTCCTACACTTGTACTCCCCCATGCAAGTTCTAAAATGGAGTGGCGCCAGTAAGTTGTGGAAGTCGTTCTGGGGGGGTTTCGCAACTGAGGCGGGCTTGCGGTGTGGTTAGCGAGTGTTGGACCGCGGCAGGAGAGAAGTGTCGGTATTATGATGCGCCGCTCTTCTTAACTGCCGCGGCCTCGAAGGGGTCGGCACCGGTTGATGGCGGACACGGCAAGGCCGTAGGGAGAAGGGATTGGTACCACAAACTACCACTTTTCGGCACTAGTTATAAGTTTCTTCTATGTAGGTATAATTTAATAATTAGTGGGAAATAAAGAATTTATCTATCTATCTCTCCCTATTCTCTACGGCCGTAGTGGCAGGTGACGTTGCCACGGACCTAGCCCATTGTAGGGGACGTCGGACCGGGGTTGTCCGGCGTGCATTGCAATTTATGGTCCCCGAGGAAAAACAAAAAAAAACGAAAGGCATTTGATCAGTATTGCGCGAAGCGGTCCTGCATCCCTGCCCCCGTCGTTAGATGTGACACCGTGAGGTTGTAGTCGGTAGTGACGGCCCCTCTGGCCCTCGAGTCCGACATACCCCGCCCGCCTCGTCCAGGCTTGTAGCGGAGATGTGTAAATGCATTTCCTCACATAAAAAAGCATTTGACCAGCAGGGTGCGTAACCACACGATTCAACAACACTCTAGCTGATGTATTAGCAACCATAATACAAACTAGAAATGGTTTAACTAGTATTGGGCTAACCAGCCTGTGTGTGAAATGTGTTCTAATATACATTTATTTATTTATTCCAGTACGCTATTTTCGTGGGTATCCTACTGGCCGCTTTCATCTACCTGACAGCAGTCGTGATGGGCTCCCTGTTCACTATCACGGAAACTGTGGATCGCTGGGTGGTCTCCGCATTCGATAAGGAAAACCTTAGAGTCGCCTTCAATGTTATGGAGGGATTGGTGAGTGAACTACTCTATACAATGCAAAGCATACCGTGCTCCGCTATTTTAAGGAGCTTGGATGGCTTGGGTAGGCTGGTAGGGGAAATGCACAATACGCCTCTTGCAGGTTGTCAGTGCAGGTCTGATCGCCCCCATCATAGGATAAGTATAAGAATAATGCATAGCATAAGCAGCCCACTATACGTTCCCACTGTTGGGACTCGGGGCATTCTCTCACCAGGAGAGAGATATAGGCCATTCACCGTGTGTACCCGATGGGGTGCACATTGTATGATGACAATTGCACAGATCATATATATAGGAGCTGATCCCAGAAAGAGAAAAATTTAAATTAGAATCATTTCAATTTAAATTTTCAGTTCCGTTGCTGCGGGACGGTGGGCGCTGCATCCTACACGAGCATCAACCAGTCCATCCCGCCCTCGTGCTGTGCCGCCCCGGTGGACGGCGCGTGCGCAGCTGACTCGTCCTTCAGGGGATGCGCGGTGGGGGTGGGAGAGTGGCTTGAGGGCATCTCCGGTGCGGTAGGGGGCGTGCTCATCGCTATCATACTAGTTCAGGTGGGTACAATACAATAGGATATTGGCATATACCTACTATAAGATATATATGTATATAATTATTTAAACAATTTAACATAACTCATTCTGAAAATTCCGAGGGATCATGCAGAGTATAGGCAGAGGTGTTCACTCAAAAGTGCAGACAAAAATGGACGAGATTTGCCAGAGATAAATGGTGCAATCTGCGGGAGGCATATGCCAATGAGGCAATATCTGCATTCCAAGATGATTACATTTGACATAATATAATAATTGCTTGCGTGCATTGACTCACACATTATAATAAAAAATATATACTTTGGACATCAATAAAATTGACATACTTACTATTCTTTCATTAATAATATTTTTTATTTACTTCACATTCTGTGAATGGAAGGGATTGGTTCAAAAAATGTTTTTATTTCCTTCTGAATTTGAAAATTGGTAGTTTATGAACCCGTTATTGAGAGCAATCGAGTTATCTGGGGATTTAGCGTTTTTTTTCGCTAGCATTGCATCGTTTTGCGTCTTTTTTTTCATATTATCCCATGTAGTACAGTGACATGAACACTATCTTTTTCAGATTTAATAATACTTAAAGTTTTTTATTAATTTATTAAATTTATTTTTTTGTGATTTTTCAGACCATTGCCATGGTATTCGCACTATTCCTCACTCACTCTATTGGGGCAGCCAATAAGAGAAGAAGACAAGCTTATTAAACTAAGAAGAATTAGTTTAAAATTTGGTTCAAAAAGGACCTCTGACTAGCAAGATGCCACTTACAATAGTAGCAGTTTCTTTATTTATTTAAATTGTAAGATAATATAGATATTAAGTTTATGTCTTAATTCCTGGATCGTAAATAAAATTTCTCCCACTAAAATAAACTTAACTTAATTTTAAACCTCCTTCTTTATGAAATCTCATTTAACTTTGTGTAGTATTTTTGAGGTTCCTATGAAGAATCCTTAAAAATAAGGATATAGTTAGGGTTACTTACATGTAATTTGACCTGTCCTCTAGGAAATTATATTTATTTATTACATTAATAGGTTAGCAGCATTATGCTGTGCTTATGTGCCTATATCACACTAAGTCAAAATGTTATTTTATTCTAAACAGCCACATAAAAGTATGAATTTATAAATATTTTAAAACTAAATCTTACAATACTACATGGCAAAAAATATCAATATAAGATGGTTTCAGACTATTAATAAATATTTGGATAATTTTGAAATATAGAAGAAATTGGATATGAATTAAAGTTTACCCACCAATGGGTCTAAGGTGGGTTAACTAAAAAAATAGTGGACAACCAGTCATTATACAAATACCTACTAGTGGAAAATATATGGTAATTCTGACCTTTGTAGGTGATTGAAATGTACCTACCTATAAAGGCTTTTGACCAGATCTTCCCATTTTACAATACTAAGAAAACCAAACCAGATGTACAATAGAATAATAGAATACCTATATAGAATTAAATTTACCCTGGGGTATAAGTAAGTATATATATTTTTTGATTTCTAATTTATGAACTATGTTTGCAAATATATGACTATACATTTTAAAGTTTAGAATATGCTCAGAGTGAGAATAATAACGCACTAACTACCGTTAGTATCGACCTACTTAAGTCGTGTCCGACATTTGCCTGAACCGATTTCGATCGAACTTTCCGCCATTGCGCAGCCTCGCTCCACCCAAATATTCAATACCTATATGATACCAAAAAAAACCAACAAACTAAAAAAAAAACTGAGCGTAGGAAAGCAGTACTTACGTTATTGTAGTGGCATTTTCGTTATTTTCTGGAGAAACCTGGTCAGAAGTCGTCTCCAACACATTATAGCTGGGATCGATGCCGGGCTCCGTTTTAACAATCACAACTTCAGTCTCCATTCTTAAACTTAGTACTCATTTGTTTATAACACTTAATTTGTAATCAACCGATTAAGTTCGGCTTTAATTTAATTAAAAATCCGAAATAATCCTTTGGGTACACAAGACCAGCGCTTTCCGTGTTTGTCAATTGTCAATGTCAACAATCAAAATCAAGCAAATGACAAATGAGATGACGGTTGAGTATGCTTATAGTGGTGCTGCCATTAGTTTACAGCTACAGGTGACTCATTCGAATAAAATGAAAAACAACTTTGTCGATTCCGAATTTTTGATGAGTTTGGATGTACGATATAGCAACTGTTACAGATCAATCATGGACTATTGGGGAAGGAATGATGATGATGAAGAAGATAAAATCAAAATCTTTAATTTTTTTCTTAATATTAAGTTTGTATCTATAAGTGCTGCTAGAAAAATAACGGGTGTAATTCACTCGTGTTCAAACGATACCAAATCAGTACAACCCTACAACTTACGACAGTGACATATCTTTTGTTGACACTGTTGTACTTACTTTTTGTTTATGTTTGCTAACTGCTAAGTTTGCTTGGCAATGCAAAATTGCAAACTTTGGACTAAAAGCTGAAAGTGGCTTAAAATAATATTAAATTAACTCTATTGTGATTAAATTATGTGAGAGAAAAAGAAAATAATGTCGGAAACTTATAATAACACAAGTCTGTGTCGCTGTTGTCATGCTGAAGGCAGTCACAAAAGTTTGGAGTCATCACTAACTCATCATGGTTTAAAAGAGGACTCCTTTTCGTTTTTATTGAAAGAAACTTTTGATGTTGTTGTGAGTATTTGCTTTAATTTGAAGCATTACAAGCATCCCCGATGATTGCTAATAGATTCGCTTGGTACTGGTTCGAAGAAAGTATTTTCTAAAGGAAGTGAAAGGCAATTAAAAACATCAATTTGTGTACCTAATTTGTAACGGTAGCTCACAAATAAAAAGTGCCTTTCTACTAACCGTATATACAGGTTTTTGTAATGCTAAAATTATAAACCTTTACACAAGTTCTACTTAGTATTTATCATTTATTTTGTTTTTAATATCTTGTTACTAACTTTAGCTGCTACTTGTTTCCCAAGTTTTTCTCCTGTATTAGAGATGCTATGATCATAAAATTATTACATGGGACATACAATTACACATATTTTATTTTTGTTTAATAAGATATATCATACAATAACACTTGCATTTATTTTCTAAAGTAGGTCTTGTTTTACAGTGAATTGTTTCACTTCTTAAGAAAAATACAACATTATTATAAAATATTACAGCAAACAAATAATAATAACAATATTGAACTATGGCAAACAAAAGATAGGTACTAAGATAATTTAATAAGTAAGACATAATGAATTCAAACTTAATTTATGTACCAAGTGTAACATTTTAATTACTTTTGAGTTTAGATCCAGAGTCATTATAATAAAGGTTTAGAAATTAGTAAATAAACAAATATAAAATAAATAAATAGAAATAGAGAAAGAATCTGATCTAATCTTCCCGCAGACACAGACTTAGTTTAGGTTTAGATTATTGTTTGTAATTTAGGGTTTTAATTTTTAATTATTGTATAGTATATAATTTAATTTAGTTTTATTAAATAAATTCCAACTAGAATTTAGTATAATAAAGACTATTTTTTATTTTAATTAGTTACACCTCTGGTGCAGCAAATGTGTCTTGATCACACCTTCTCCAATACATGACAATGTGATAATTTTCTGTCTTATGCTGTCTCTTCACTGTCTGCAACCACAAGCGCCTACTAGTCTGGCACTACAGCATCCATCCTTCCAGCACCACCTGGGCCAGGACCAACTGCAACTTAAATTATCACCAGCACAAAATTGGTAATACAGATAGCCCCCTGTGTCCGGGATGATAGATAGATAGATCGATTTATTGAAACAAAAATAACATGGTGGTGCTTACTTACTGTAAGTGCGTAAATGTGTACATTGTTACAATTCGTCAAAAAATAACATAAAACTTAAACATAGGCGCTGTATAGGGGCGAAAAAAAATATGATAAATGAAGACAGACAAGACTGTGGAACATGTGCTGTTACACTGTGAATCTACAAGCCTAACAAGAGAGAAAACCGGACTAGCAAGGGAATCTCAACAAAACACGATGCTATACTCGGACACCTCCTGTTTTAAAAGAAGTACCACAACATCTGACACAATAAACAAACAAAATCTTTATTTGACATGGTAAGTAAGTAAATTTAAAACAATAAAATTTAAGGAATCCAAAGGCTTCCAAACTAGTTGCAAGAACTGTATATTGGAAGCCAATGTCTTCTCCCAAAAAAAAATTAATCTATCCATATACATATGATGTATTTAAAAACTAAAATATAATTAATAAATTTACAAATTGTTTGGAAATTAAACAATAAAATTTTGAAAATTGGAAATACAAAGTTAGTTAATATAAATCTATTCATCAAAGTACTAGTAAGTTATATTTAGATTTGCAAACATAGTTGTTTGAAACTTAAGTCAACATTTTTTAAAAAAGAAAGAAAAATACTTGTTTATATATATAACTAAACTAAAACAAGTTTTAAATTAAAAGAAAAAATATAAAAATATTAAAGAAAATATTAATTAATATAAAAATATTAATGATATGCTATACATAGGTTACAGATAATATGCACGCATATGTTGTGTTTGTAATAGTAAGTGCAAATGTAAGTACATATACATAATAGTAGGACTGAATACAACCAGACAAAGCAGGTGTGACAGTCCTCCACACAGTGCGTGTATTTGTGTGCGTGCGCGTATATATATATGTTTGTGTGTGTTGTGTATGTGCATAGTGTGTATGTGTGTGTTAGTGTGTGTGCTAGTGTGTGTGTGACTTTGTGTGTATGTTTGTGTGTAAGTTGTAAAGTGTATGTAAGTTTAGTGTCTCAGTCTCTTAATCCTAAAGGAATCATGAATAAGCGCAAAAAGAAATTAGATGGAGACACATTACGAGTTTATAAAATATGAGTATACAGGTTGGCTTGAATAAAATCTAGTAATATGACAAGTTGTTTGTTTTTACTTATTTATAGAGGCTTTCAATAGTTTTCTCAAGCTGTTCGTAGTCTAATGATTTAAGCCAGTTGTACATGTATTTTTTGAGTTCCCTGTCAGTTAACTTATCAATCTTGCCATCTTTATTTATCAAATTGTATATAAGAGGCACTAAAGTCATATATTGCTTTTTTGCATACTGAGATTTAACAAAAGGTATGGACTGCTTAGGATATCTCCTTCTGTTAATATTGCTATTAATCTGTTTAAGGTCTACCGTCTTATGAAATCTCCGTATACTCTCAAAAACAAATAGTTTTCTAATTGACAATACGTTAGCTTTATCGTAAACCAGGTAAGTAGGGTGTCTATAAGGTAGACTCAGCATAACCTTAAGAACTGAGCGTTGAGCTCGTTCAACAGTCAACAAGTGGGTTTTGTCTGTGCTACCCCACACACACACGCCATACCTGATAATACACTCGCAGAGCGCTTTATAGGTTTGAGTGACAAGATTTGTATCAGCTACAGTCCTCAATGTTTTAAATATATAAATAAGTTTCCGCACTCTCGAAGCCAATGAGTTAATGTGTTCATGCCAGGTAAGGTTATCATCCACTACAATGCCGAGGTATTTAATTGAACCTACCCTAGTTAAAACCGAACACTGGCAATGCTTAGAATTACTGGAGGTTCGGTTACATGGAAATGTATGTATTTTAATACTAAAATTATCACGAGGTTTACCTGTGGAACGCTTACTAAAGCACATATACTTAGTTTTACTAGTATTGATCGTTAGAAGATTATCTTCTAGCCAACTAGTGACACTAGCTAGACAGTTTTCTGTAAGAATTTTGACTTTCGGCCACGTTTTATCATGACATAGCAACACTGTGTCATCCGCAAACACAATAAGGTCTAAGCCAGTTGACATTTTTTTACAGAGGCTATTAATATATATTAAAAATAGGGTTGGCCCAAGAGTGCTGCCCTGTGGGACTCCAAAAGAACAGTAGTCCTTGTCACTTACAAACCCCTCTACTTTGACAGACTGCGATCTATCTGTAAGATAATCAGTAAACCATTTCAAGGGTAAACCCCTTATACCAACATTTTCGAGCTTTGACAATAAAATGGGGGTAGAAACCGTATCGAATGCCTTCTGCAAATCAAGGAACACTCCAGTACACTTATATTTATTATCCATGTACGTTGTAATTAATGACATCAATTTTAAAACTGCATCTTCTGTCGATCTGTTCTCTCTAAACCCATACTGGTTTGCACTTAAAAGATTATTATGTTCAAGATATTTCATGACACGCTTTTTCACGAGCTTTTCGATAACCTTGGAGAGATTTGACAGGAGCGAAATCGGCCTATAATTAGATGGGTTATGTCTGTCCCCAGATTTGTAAATTGGGCATACAAGAGCTTGCTTTAATGCATTAGGGAATGTACCTGAAGAAAAACTAAGGTTACAAATATGTGTGATTGGTATGGCCAAGTATTTAACAAAAGTCTTTAGAATATTGGATGTAATATTGTCTGTACCCGGGGCACTGTTTGATTTTAAACTTAGGATTATACTCTGTACTTCAAACGGGTCAGTCGGCTCAAAGGACATAGAATATACCGGCGCATCTTGTTCATGAGCCAGAGCTGCTAAATCTTGTTCTGATTTGCCTAAGTTATTCATAATATTATCAGCTAGCTTACGGCCAATAGAAGTGAAATACGCGTTGACCTCGTTAAGCGACTGTATTTGAGAGTTATGACATTTGAGTAATTCTATAGATGGTTTGCTAGCTTTTTTAAAATTACAAACTTCTTTAATTATATTCCAGGTTTCCTTAATGTTCCCCTTGTTAGCTTTTAGTTTACTCTTGTAATATTCTATTTTAAGTCTTTTAATTATTGAGTTACATATATTTCTATAGTTTTTGTATTTATCTTTAGATACTTGGTCATCCGGTGATTTTTTAAGTTTCATATGAAGTTTATCTCTTTTACGAATGCATTTTAAAATACCTATTGTAATCCAAGGTTTAAGTGGTTGGTTTTTCTTAGATATTACTCTTGTCTGTTTATTACTGTCAATGATTTGCAAAAATTTAGTCGTAAATAAATTTAACGCCTGATTAACATCGTCTACTACAAGTAAGTCCTGCCACTTCTCATTAATTAGTTCGTTCTCTATACCTTTAAAGTCAGTTAATATTTTAGTATAAGTTTTAGGTGTTCTAGTAATAAAAGTATTATTAATATATAACATAATAGTAGAATGATCAGTGATCTTTTGGTCAAATATTACTGATTTCCATGATCTAGAAGTTTTGACCATAAAATGATCAAGGCATGTCTTACCGTGAGTTGCCCGTGTAATACCTGGCCGAAGCCCATGATATGCCATTAAATTTAAGTAATCCTGTGAAGTTTTTGATAAATTGTCTCCTAGCGTATCAATATTAATATCACCTGTTAATATGACATTGGCTGTTTTTGTATTTTTCAGTATTGTATCTAATGAATGTAAGTACTTTTTAGTGTCTTTAAAACAATATGGCCTATATGTACCTAATATAGTGTAATCGGGTAATAAATTAATAACAAGACAATTGCCTTCATCGCATTCTGGTTCGTGTACAGATACTTCTAAATCTTGTCTTATATACACTACCACGCCATCATTCTGATTATAAAATTTTTGTGACCAAAACATGTTATATCCTGTAAGACTGGGCGGCTTATTATTTGGGTTTGTCCAGCATTCACTTAATACAAAAACATCCACAGATACGTCAACATTAGCCATTGTCGATACAAAATAGTCAAAATTACAGTTTATACTTCTAATATTTACAGATACAACTATAAGAGAGTTTATTTGAAAAGAATTGCATTTAAGTAATTTGCTACATTCATTCGTTTCATTCAGCGATAGACATTCAATTTTAGCTGTGTTGTCAACCTCCGATATGATAAAACTATTATCCATTAACTGAATAAAAAGTAATAAATGTTGGCAAAATATGGGCCTGGGAATAAAGTGTATCAGGAAATCTTATAGTAAATTTATTTCTATTATATCCTGATATCGCTACATCAATGACATAATTATAGAATTTATAAAGGTAAACAAAGATTGCAATTCCGACTATATCCGTCTCTCTGCATTGCCATATGTTATGTGTGTGAAGGTAGTATCTAATAGTAACTATTACTGATATTGCTAAATGTGAATAGTTAAACATTTTTGAGTATAGTAAAGTAAGTGATAGTAAGTGTATAGAGGGCGTGTACTTCTGATTTATATTCTTAAAAGCTATAGCTAACATATTGTAGTATATACATGCATAATAATACTTAGTTATAAATAAATTAACAAACACAAATAGAATCATAGCAAAACAACATAGCAAAAAATCTAGTCAAGTGCTTTTTAGTTTATGTAGATCATCTTCGCCATTAATTTTTATCAAAGGAGATCCTTCTTTATAGCGCATGTATATTTTACCATGAGTAACCCAGCAGAATCTATAGTTATTAGTTTTACAATATTCACGTGCGAGGTAAAATATCTTCTTAGTTTGTGGAGTAAGGCTCTCAGATATATATATAGGTTTTTGAGGACTTGGTAGCTTGATTGTGCTAGTACTGAATTTGCAGCTAGGATTCTTCTTATTAAATATCTTTAAAGAGCTTATTATACTGTCTCGTTGAGCCACAGTTGTCAATTCCGCTACAATGGGTTGATTAGAATCATTTTTTGTATTGATGCGATATATATCACGTATCTCTGATGGCTGGAGGGGTACACTTAGAGCGTCACCAACTTTTGTAATAATCTCGAGTAAGTCAGCTTTAGTCTCGCCAATCTTTTTCGGAACATTGCGCACTTCAAAACAAGAACTACGCCAGTGCCGATCCATTTGCTCAATTTTGGCTTCAAGTGTAGATATGTACTTATTTCTCTCTGATTTTTCCTGTTCCAATACTGTAATTCTGTCGGCCATTTGATCATATTTTTCGGACAAAAAACTAATTGAACTAGATATATCCTTGTTTTGCTCAGTGTGTGTATCAATACCAATCTGAATCTTATCCATCAGTGCATCAAATTTTTTATTCTGTTGCTCCTGTATTAATTGTATCCTTTCATCCTGACTTTTCTGCATTTTTGAAATTATTTCTAATATTTCTTCTCGAGACATGTCATCATCCCTTTTACGTTTGAGATATAAGGCTGTACTTTCGCTGTAAGCATGCTCTTTTGTTAACGGATGCGTTACAGCAGAGGTTGATAAATTAATATTTGAATCCGAGTGGCAGTGCGTCATGACAAGCGGCCGCGCGGCACAGGCCGCTCGTTGTGGAGTCGAGGGAGGTGTACGCTTGAGTGACGTCATCGCAACGTTAACGCAAGTGGCAAGGTCAGCGTTAAAGGGCGCCAGGCAGCGCGACGCAGGTGACGCGTGCGCAGCGACTGGGTGCCGCCGCAACACTGAGTTAGTTACCAGGCGGCCAGAAACCGGTCTGAGTTTACTGTTGCCCGCGCGTACACCGCAATGACAGTGGATCAGGTATGCCAGCGACCCAAGATCGTGCTCCGCTACTTTAGGGAGCTTGGATGGCTTGGGTAGGCTGGTAGGGGGAAATGCACAATACGACTCTTGCAGGTTGTCAGTGCAGGTCTGATCGCCCCCATCATAGAATAAGAATAAGCATCTGGGCCAGCGACTAGGGGGAATTTTTATTTTATTTATTGTTTTTTTTCCTGGTTTCAGATAGCCCCTCCGCCTGAGAGCAAGCCATCCCTGTTCTCCATATGTGACAGCTGTCAGGAGCAAGTGAGAGGAGCGGCTCTCTTCAAACAGCAAGTACTCAGCTGTGAGAGGAGGTTCCAGCAGATATATTTAGTGGGTATGTATTTTTATTCAGCTTAGCATAAGCTACATGAGGGCAAGAGCAGCATGCAAGAGAGCATGGAAGTCTGTAAACTGTTATCAGAAGTCCTATTATAAATTTGAACAAACAACGGCCACACTTACTTTAAATAAAGTTAGATGTACGGGTTTCGCGCGGATTTCAAGTAATTTCTCGATGGAATCTCAAAGTATGATAAAATAAATTGTACTAGCCCTTACAGTAAGGTTAAGAAACCAACAAATGTGGAATAATACACATTATTTTATTCAAAATACAATTTTCAAAGACACATCTTAGAAACCAATTAATATCAATTGTATTTAATTGCATGAGTCTTTAGCTCATTAAATTATGTCAGCCTTGTTATTCAAGTTCTACTTATCTGCTACTATTTCTCTGTCTCTCTCATACCATCTTTCATCTTCTTCTTTGAACATTTTCCACTAGGTGGGGTTGGCACTGCAAGTTTTCCTGTTCCACACAATTCTATCAGTTGTCATCTCCACATTTACTTCCTTTTTTTTCTTATCCTCATTCACATAATTCAGCCACGTCTTCCTAGATGAATTGTGTAAAATATATGTAACTTTATAATAACCATCAAGTTATCCAATTGTGTAATATTTTAATTCCAGATTTTGGAGATCTGAAGAAGTTGAAAAATGAAGAAGATACTACAATAGATAATGGTAAGTGGTTTTACTTAGTGTGTATGTTCACTACTCAAATTCTGAAGATTATCATAATTATACAAACATAATATGAGTCATTATCATCATCATCAGTCTGCTTGACATAGGCCTCCATCTATCCTGGGCATCTTGTCTCCATCCAGTACCATATTATTATAATTGTAGGCATTAAAGTGGTATGGAATGAATAATATTCTATTAAATTATCTGGCTCAAATTTATTCAATGTGCAATGGATAGATGGAATACAAAAACAAGATTCCAATAGATATATTCAGATTTTTTTTTCAATAGTTAATATGTGCATCAGTTTTTACTTGTTAAAATTTATCCATAGTGTAGTAGTCTAAGGTATCTTCGAATTAAGTTTCATCCCAATTGTTTCTAAATGAAAAACAAGCATCATTTTTATTTCAATGTTAGGCCCATGTTTGGCCATCAAAGTGCCTGTTGGAAAGCATAAATCTCGCCGAAGATGAAGCATAAATATTTCAATAGATCCTCAAGTTTATAACATCTGATCTGGGTGTTAAATATGTATCGATATAAAGTATTTATGTATGTAGTGACTAGGAGAATGCTAATGACTATATAATATGTATATATATGATATTATTGTAAGAAATAGCAGAAGTAGAGGTAGACCAAAGAAGACGTGGATGAATTGTGTGAAGGAGGATATGAATGAGAAGGGAGTGAATGTGGAGATGACGGCTGATAGAGTGGCGTGGAAGCGAAAAACAGGCTGTGCCGACCCCACCTAGTGGTAAAGAAGAAGAAGAAGAAGATGTATGTATATGTAGTGTTAGCTACCATAATACAAACTAGAAATGGTTTAGTATTAAACTAACCAGCTGTGTGTGAAATGTGTCCTAATATTTCCAGAATGGAATAACATCGTTTAATTTTAATTGTTTACTGTATATTTCAGACAGCAAACCTCTGCAAGTGTACCTCTCATTTGGTGATGATGATGCTGATGCGGATGATGATGACCAGCCCCTCTCCCTGCTGCGGTCAGCTCCACACTCTGAGGATGGACACCAATCTGATGAAGAGTGGAGGCAGCATGATTCCGATGGTATGTATGATTGACTAGTGATTGATACATTTCAATTTTCAAATTGGTAGTGAGTTCAGTGTAAACTCTATATAACGATACTGAAGGGACTGTGCATTATATGGCGTTATAGAGAGTGGACGTTAAATGGAGAGAATGTATCATTGTATGGAATACAAGTTAAACCAACTAAAGCCAATTGATTTCGAAGCTTTACAGAGTTTGTTGCTAAATCGAGTGACTTTACATGGAGTTTACACTGTAGTTTAGTTTCAGACTATACTTATTTAATATTACACAATACATATTGTTGAAAACTATAATTAAATATTTTATTAAGTGTGTAGTATGTACTGTTCGAATTTTCATTTTCAAATTATTTAAGTGGTGTAAAATCTTAGAGTTAGATACATAAAGTAGTGTATATTGTATTTATGCGAGTAAAATGGGCAACAACATTAAAATATGATACGTCTTTCACAGATAACCAAAAACCGCAGGAAAAGTCGAAGAAATTCTCGTGCAACTATTGCGAAAAGAAATTCACATACAACGGCTCACTGGAAATGCACCTTAAAATCCATACTGGAGAGAAAACATACCCTTGCCTACTGTGCAATAGTACCTTAACTAACAACTTAGAACTAACCAAACATTTCAAAGAAAAACACTTGGATGGAGATTCCTACTTATGCACCATATGCACCAAGCCTTTTGATAAAGCTAGACTCTTAAAGAAACACGTCAAAATACATTTCCAACAGAAGTTTACATGCAACGTTTGCGAGAAAGAGTTTCGAAGGAAGAAAGGCTTGAAGGAACACATGAAAGTTCACACGGGAGAGAGGAAATACCAGTGTGAAGTGTGCAACAAGTGTTTCGGCCACAACCAGACCTTAAAGTCCCACATGTACACCCACACGGGGGAACGACCATATGTCTGTGACATCTGTGGCAGGCGCTTCCCACAAAGAACTCATTTAAAACGACATATCTACATCATACACAATCAATTGAAACCTCATGCCTGTAACATTTGTAAAAAGAGCTTTTCCAGTAGAAGCTATTTGTCTATCCACGAGAGACAGCACACGGGGGAAAAACCTTACTCCTGCGAGGTGTGTAACAAGAAGTTTACAGCCAACACGACCTTGAAAGTCCACATGCGGGTACATACGGGCGACAAACCTTATTCCTGCAACTTGTGCGAGCGCCAGTTTGCTCAAATGGCGAGTTTCAAACTCCACCAAAGAACCCATACCGGGGAAAAACCGTACTCTTGCAAAGTCTGCCGCAAACCGTTCTCGGATAACGGCTACTTGAAAATACACATGCGCGTCCATTCCGGGGAGAAGCCTTATTCTTGCGAAATTTGTAAGCGTTGTTTTAGAGAAACCGGCCAGTTGAAACGTCATATGCGGGTACACACCGGCATTAAAGCATACACGTGCAAAATATGTAATAAGCAAATAGGTAATTTATCCAAGCATATGCGAGTCCATGCCGACCAGAGAGCATATAGCTGTACAGTTTGTAATAAGCAGTTTTCTTTGAATGGGAATTTGAAGCTGCATATGAGGATACATACGGGGGAAAAGGAGTTTTCATGTGAGATTTGTAGCCAGTTCCCGCAGAGCTCGGGGGTGAAGAGACATAGATGCAATCATGACGGCGAAGGGCCCTAAATAAATGTGGTTAAGCAGAGATGTTGAGTCTATAACAAATAATCGTAAGTAATATATATTGACCCTAATGTCGACTTGAACTATCTGAAGAGGCCACAAAGTCAAAACTAGAAATTCAATTGTCTTGAAACGTAAGTTGAAAATATGTACATGCTTTTGTTAAGCCAAACTACTTTGAGTAAATGGTAGTATACACTAGTATTCTTCTTCGTATGACCTAAGTGTTTGCGCTCTGGTGTCGAAAGTTTTCAGGCTGCCTGAAGGCCTCTGACTTAGTTTAATGACTGCTTGTACTAAGACTAACAGTTGAGACTGTCATCCATGGTCACCCATCCAAAGACTGTCCGCATAGACCATTGCCTAGCCTGCTCTAATAAAATAGTTTATACAGGCACAGCGCACACATATGGTTTTTTTTAGAGATGGTCTAGTTCTTTTTATTTTCCAGCGGCAACATTAAGTTTGGTCTTTTCTAATAACTCAGCATATCCTCTTATCATTGAATAAAATATATAATTTGAGACCCATTTTTAGATATAGTGCGGTTTTCCCTAGTTAGAACAAGTTGTCATCTAATCGCCTTGATAAAACTAGAATTAACTTATGTACCAAATTGAATATCAGTTTGAACTAGTTTTTTATTGACAACACGCGTTTTTCCAAAGTGAATCACTTAATTATGTAACCTTAAGTGTAAGATTATTATTTTTATCAGGTACATATGACTGTCATTGCATTGAACCCATTTTATTTTATCTAGTGTTAATTTTAACTAAAGCTCGGAGTGACAACTAGCTTCATCTGATAATTAAAAAACATTAGTGATAAATTCTAGTTTTCACCAGTTATTTCTAGTTTTAACAAAGGTATTTGTCAACACAGGCGTATATACCTATGGTGCAGGGTGCGGTACGGAGCACGGGCGCCTGGTCCAAGGGGCCGCCGAGCGCCCTGCGCCCTCTATTGCGACACCTAAACTAAAAAGTTGTGAATTTTTTTTCTTATAAATCACCTTCCTTCCTAAAAAAATTTTTTCTGCTTCCCGACATCATTTAAAATGGCACCATTTGCATCCGAATTTCCGTTTGAAAATATAACTGTTAGTATTCCATTTTGACCCCGCTCCTACTAGACGAGAGGGCGCCAGGGTTGCACACGGGCGTCTCGCCTCTGTTAGTCAAAACTAGTTCTAACTAAGGCGATCTATCTAACAGCAAGTTTTTTATCTAGGACATAAATATGAAATAGACTGTCGACAGTATTTAATTTGTAAATTGTTATCGTAAGGCAATATTATATATTTGCACAAACAAAAGGTCAAACAACGTTGGATCCCCGATGATGACGCTCGTAATGCGTCGAAACCAACGTTTATACCCAAAGTTTTTTAAGTAAGTGTGACCATTTGTTTGTGCAAGTATTTAACGTATTTATTCGGGTATTTCGAGTATTATCGGTAATTTGAGTATTCGTTACTTAAGTATGTTTTGTATTAAAACAGATTTACTATTCAATTGAATACTATTATGCTGTTACTAAAGAAAATATTCCTATTAATAATAAAATGCGAAAGTTTATAAGAACAGATGTATGAATGTGTCTTACTCTTTCAGCTGAAGCTATTAAAGTAAAAAGTCTAACTCGAGTCAATAAAGAAAGCATTTGAAAGTTCGTCTCCTCTCACTTGCATAACCAAATGAGTGTGAGCGAGAGGAAGCGAAAATTTCAAATCTTTTCTTCATTCAATCTAGTTTCCTTTAGATACTTTTTGATATAACGCGGGTAGCGCTGCGGGAAGCTGCTAGTGCTAGCTATAGTAGTGATGGTTATTCAAAGATTGTATTAATAAAAATTATAATATGACTGTAAATAAATACGCTTATTTTTACACAATGAAGTGTTTTATAAATAGAATCTTTATTTTAAACTGTCAAATAAATATTTTTACCAAATCGTGCTTGCTTTTTTATTAGTAATTTTGATTTGCTCTGGAACTTCATAATTTGATTCCACCATCTCCGTTCTACTACAGAACGAGCAGAGAGTCAGTGAAGAGACACCGATACAGAGTTGAGGTTCCAAACTTTCGTACAAAACGCTTTGCTCCAACCTTCATTGTGAGAACTGCGATGCTTTGGAACTCACTACCTGAGTCTCTGTTTCCTGAGAAGTATCATCCGGGGGCCTTCAAAAATAGAGTTAATAGGTATTTTCTAGGTAAACGTGCCACACCGTAGACTACAGCGCAGCTTAACATCAGGCTAGCGGTAGTCAAACGCAAACCTATCAAAGGTAAAAAAGAAAAGTAAGTACATTAAGGCTCAGTGCCTATATTAGTAGTCAAATGCCTAGTTATAAGTAGTAAAAAAATTGTCTCGTAATGTTTGGGTAAATAAGACAAATGGACCAATCATAAATGGTCATGGTAACGTTTTGTAAGTATTCCCAAAATGTAGGCCATCACAGCGCAACTAGTCAAGATCAACTTTAGCAACGTTTATTGCAACCAAACGCCGCTATTACAAAAAAAAATCAAGCTAATGTTAGATGAATGAAAAATCCTACTCACATCTTGCCTACATCTTTTCTTTACACACTGCGACGCTGCAATGATAAAAAGAACCTTTCAAGAGACAATTTTTATTGAAAACCACCTCTATTTCAAAGAAAGTAAGGACCACAGTTTTCTAACGCGCCGTCTCGGTAAGTTTGTGAGAAAAGTAGCGTACAAATTGGAAAGTGGTCAACGCAGCCAGTGTACCAAGCGGGACCGACCGCTTTGCGCGTCTCAATTAAAAATAAACCTTTTTTTAGAACCTCGAACTGGCCGAAAATATTGCGAAAGAAAAACCCGAAACTGGCGCGAACTTTGACAGTTGTCAAAATTACGTCAAATTTATTTAGAGTGGGTTTGTGTTGTGGTTAGTTTTTTTTTTAAATATAGTGGATTTGAAAGTAAACAAGGACGTTTAGTGGACAACACGATTTGCATAGGTAAGTGTGCATTGGTTAGCTGTTTATGGTAGGTACACTATACTTTTTTTCCATGGGGAAATGCATTTACGCATCTCCCGCCACAATCCTGGACGAGGCGGGCGGGGTATGTCGGGTTCGAGGGCCAGAGGGGCCGTCATTACCGACTACAACCTCAAGGTGTCCCATCTCACGACGGGGGCAGGGATGCAGGACCGCGTAGCGCATTGCCGCTTCTCTCCCTGCCCAAGGCACATTCTACCTATTAAGTAAATGTTAGTATCCATATTGATCTCTCTTTCTACCTAGACGTATATCTAAAGTTAAAAAAAATCTGTCACTAAGCATCTAACAGTGTGTTCCGGTAGCCTCCTTGAGAGCCAGTTATTCCAGACTAGGCATGCTCCATCATAGGTCATAGTGTCGCTAACACATGTGGTTTTTTTTACTCTGAATAGGGCAGCGCTTGACCACAATTCACCTGATGGTAAGTGATATTGAGGTCTACGGTGGACCGCGCTTACCTAGAAGGAACCGGTTCACTTTCGCCTTGAAAATCGCTAGATTGTAGTCATTGGGGAACAGGGAATTCGGCAAATAATTCCAAAGTTTGGCGGTTCGGACAACAAAGGTGGAGGCAAAACGCTTAGTTAGGTTACGCATCCTGCTTATCAAATGCCTGTAAAGATGAAAAAAGTTTATACCTAGGCCACTTATAAACCGCAAGTATATATACTCGTATATATACTCGTATTATAAGGTCATGGTCTAAGATTTATTGTAATCAAAATACTAAAAACTTAGAAACAAATTCACCACTCCAATGTGGTACTTAGTCGAAACTAAGTACTATTTACTTAATCAAAACTTTTTTTTAAAAATATTTATAAAGTAAAAAGTTAAGTTGCAAGATAAATAAATAAATTACATCCGGTTTCCCATCCAGCAATCGACCGTTAAGAGCGTTATTTAACGGCGATTGGTAAAAACGGGTAACATAATCTAGTGTTATGTTCTGATTTCCAAAGAAAACGGAAAATATTGGATAACCGGTAAGTTAACCTGGCGCAGTTAAGATTATGTACCTACTCCAGTAAAAAGTTATTTTCTTCCAGTATAATTACATAAACACTACACACACATACACACAAAATATTATCTAGGATGTTTGAACGCATAATAATGATTAAAACCTAGGAGCAAGTCTCCTATTTAAGACACTGGAGAAACATAAGCAGTGGCTGACTTCGTTAAAGATCTCTTAGAGATTAGTGTATTTCTGACTAACTATTTATTTCGGTTGGTAATACATTTTAAGTAGTATCTATTATGCGGATCATTCTCTTGGAATGATCCGCATATGATACGAGTACTTAGCGCGAGGCTCAATGGATATAGCATAACGTGCACTAAGGCGAAGTACAAGTTATTATTCTGTGACTAAGGATAAGCTATATATACATTAGTATTTAATTAGATATAGTACGTTTCACTCCTGTATTTGTGCATAAAAAACTATTTGTATTTGTGCACGTAGACTACTTTGAATCCCTTATTCACGCGGGTAACATCACAGAGCGCTTTTCTATCGTTTATTGTCTATATTATTTACAGGTACAAAGTTAAAGATAGCATTGTAATTGCTAGATAGAGTTGACCATTAGTGGTTCTAGTTTTAATATTTTTGAGAAGCCCGCGAGTGTCAGACAAAGCAAAATGTATCAATCTTGTTCTTAGTTCTGTAGTGCTATACGTTCTTTTAGTTAATATAAGTTAGATTAATATTTAATTAACAGGAACATCGCTTTGCTTTTTTTTATTGTCATTTTTTATTTATCACAAATTGAGTTTTTGTCCATTTGTGTTAAAATTAAATTACATATACAATAAATAATTTAAAAAGCGAGTGTGGCTCGGTGGTAATAACGTCTGCTTTTCAATCAAATGGCTCTTGGTCCGATCCCGGTCCTACACCAATGACTTATTTTTCAAGTTAGGTATGTGCGGTTTTGCTCTCGCTTTACATTGAAAGGACCACAATATCCGAAGACTTGTGTCATCCGCCAACCCGCACTTGGCCAACATGGTGGATTATGGCCTATATATCTCTCCTCATGTGAGAAGGCCCCAAGTCCCAGCAGTGGGAGGGAACGTATAGTGGGCTGCTTATGCTTAGATTACTATTATACCTTGAACCTAAACTACATAATAACCTTAGTAAAATTGGTAAAAGTAAATTATGATATTTTAAAGTGCATTTGGTGCACTGCTCTATGCTGGTCACCGGTCACCGCTAAGTGATTTTCCACGCATGCGAAATCGCGGGGAGCGACTAGTCGACCTTAAAGTTTTTAATTACGTTAAGCAACCTATCTCGAAAGGAATGCCGGTTTGCATGCCGATAGTAGTGCTGCCTGTTCTATCGATAGTTTGAGAATTTATCGATAGATAGTTGGTCTATAGGACAAAATTGCGACGATGCCTTATCGTTACTTTCTAGTAGTTTTTCGACGTAAAAGATATAATGTACAATAATCGAATAGATAGATAGATAGATACGAGTAATTCTTTATTGGACACAATAAAGGAAAAAAATGAATTAACATAAAAACTTCAAATAAAAAAGTATTACGAAATTGGCGGCCGTAACACTTAAAGCGATCTTTTTCAGGCATAATAAATAATTATGCGACTAGAGATACTAATTAATTAATAATCCCCTTTTTTAAGTTCTATTATGAGTACAGATTATGCAGTTGTATTTGTCAGCCAAGGTAATTTTGCTACAGTTACTTTTCAATTAAACGCGTTGAGTAAAACTTAGTACATCTAGATATGTATGTAATTTACCTCTATTACTTTATCAAATCATAAGATCACAAATACCGATTATTATTGGTTGGAACTTTTGAATATCTTCTTATATAAAAAAATTCCGTGTCACAGTGTTTGTTACCGTACTCCTCCAAAACGGCTTGACCGATTTTATCCAAATTTTATATGCGTATTCAGTAGGTCTGAGAATCGGCTACTGTATATTTAGAAATAATTATTAAGACAAAACAACGTTTGCCGGGTCAGCTAGTAATTTTATATCATTACAAACATCGACATCGGACCTGTCTTTAACTCTAGTCTCACATCACTAGTGAGTTTGCATGGCGTGCCTTGCTCAATCCTCACAGATTAAATAACAGTCTGCCACTCGTCTCGACATCATGTATGACATACATACCTACCTGCATACTTGTGTTGCGTATATATGTAAGTACATACTTCTTATGACGCATGGATGGAATCTATACCATCTATACCAGATTCTCAGACCTACTGAATACGCATATAAAATCGGTCAAGCCCTTTCGGAAGAGTACGGTAACTATCATTGTGACATGGAAATTTTATATATTAGAAGATTAGATTATAAAGAGGAAAGTTTGATTTTGTGTTTGACGCAAATAGGCTCCGAAACTACTGGATTGATTTGAAAAATTCTTTCACCGTTGGAAAGCTACACAATCCGTGAGTAACATAGGCTATACGAGTATTTTGTTTCTCTTTGCAACTTAGATTATTTTATAGTTCGTGCGAAGCCGGGACGATCTGCTAGTAAGAAATAAAATAAACTTGTTTGTTTACTATCAAGTTTCTCCGTAAAAAGGTTTTGTATCCCTTTTTTAGTCCATGTACGTAGCCCCTGTAGCTCGGCTAGCTAAGGTGATCCGACGCGATCATCGAAGCTAAGCAACGGTCGATGCGGACGGTGTTTGGATGGGTGACCATGCACAAGACTGTCGTTTTAAAAGTGACATTTTCATCTGGGCGCTACCATGGGTCTGATGACGTGTTAAAATGTAGGTCCCGGCTGTTAGTGTTAGCAGGCGTTGAGTTAAGTCAGATACCGTGGGAAAATGTTGGAATTCGAGATAAAAAAATACCTTAGTACCTATAATGAAATACGTATTTTTTTTTACAAATATATATAACAAGACGTATATGTTATACCTACTTACCTTCACACGCAAGTATATTTTTGTCGTTTTGCTAAAAAGATAATAAAAACGTACCTACATAAGAACCCGTTGAGCTGGTTTGAATCGAGTGTAAAGTTGTATTATACGTAAATCGTCCAAGGTCGTGAGTAGAATTAAATGGGTAAGGATTTACTATTAATAAAAAGTTAAGAGCGGAAGGTTATCTTGGTATGGGCAATGTCATGCGAAGAGAGGACAAGCATGTGACTAGGAGAAGTATGAATATGATTGTACAAGGTAGTGGAAGTAGAGGACTACCTAAGAAGATGTGGATGAATTGTGTGAAAGAGGATATGAAAGAGAAAGGAGTGAATGTAGATATGACGGCTGACAGAAGAGTGTGGAAGGAAAAAACGGGCTGTGCCGACCCCACATAGTGGGAAAAGGTGAAGGCAAAGAAAAGATTTACTATTAATAAATGAAGTAGCTAATTGTCTACCTACTCATTTCATTCGTCTTTATTCGGTACTCAGAATCTGTATAATTACTTCCTTACTGAAGCAATAATTAAGTAAAGACCTGGTTAACAATGCTGATTGCCAACCGAGGGTCCCGGGTTTCGATTACCGGCGCGGTCAACATCTTTGTGACGAACCAAATTTATTGGCTGTCGGTCTGGGTGTAAAATATGTATTGATATAAAGTATTTATGTGTATATGTAGTATATCAGTTGCAACCTTATTACAAACTAGAAATGATTTAGTATTGGGCTAACCAGCCGTGTGTGAAATGTGTCCTAATATTTAAAAATCAGGGAATCACAAAAAAGAAATAAAGAAAAATGTTTTACTATATCAATTTATAATAGTTTCTATTTATGTGTGTAACTGCGTTCAAATAACACAGCAATACCTACTAGTTTACATAAACCAGCGTTAAATTTACATTTATGATTCATAATTCCACCATAAACCGCCAGCCCTGTAACTTTAACTTTCTACGAATTTTTCTTTTCTCTTTTTACGCGTTAGTGACTTAAATTGGTCGGCGGGACGTTTAAGCGAAATTTAATTCATCACAAAGATTTTGGCCGTGCCGGGAAATCGAACCCGGTACCCTCTGGTTGGCAGTCCGGCATGGTAACCATTACGCCAACGAGGCCATTAGTTTATCACTTGACCACAATTCACGCTATACAATAGTTCCTACTATGCGAGCTATGGCGAAGCGCGCTTACCTAGAAGGAACTATTTATAATGCGATGCCTTGAATGATTAGCGCCTGTAGCTCGGCTAGGTAAGGTGATCTAACGCGATCATCGAAGCTAAGCAACGGTCGTTGCGAACGGTTTTTGGATGGGTGATCATGTACAATACTGTCGATTTCCAAGTGGCATTTTCATCTGGGCCTTACCGTGGGTCGGATGACACGTTAAATTGTAGGCCCCGGCTGTTAGTCTTAGTACAAGCAGTCGTTAAGCCAAGTCAGGGGCCTTCAGGTGGCTTGAAAACTCTCGTCACCAGAGCTTGGCCACTTAGCCCACGAAGAAGAAATTATGATGCCTTTGACACGTGGTTAAAAGAAATGACGACAGGTGGATTAGGCTACAACTTTCGTAAGTGAGATCTCATGCTGGTAACACAAGAAATACTGAAAAAAAATTCACCGCCAGCTTTAAGACTAGACTCAGGGTTTGGCTATTAGATAAAACTTTGTACAATATAAATGATTAACTAAATTTGAAAATTGACATTTGATTCATATCATATACTTTTGTATTGATATTATATTAGATACTAGAATTAGTAGTGAAAATTGACATGGATACATATCATATTACTTTTGTACTGATATCATATTATTTGACTTGTAACTTTGGTGTTATCAATAAATGATTTGTATTTGTATGGAGGGGGGGTGGTGTCGATTTGTTAGGCTCGTACTAATGTGCGTTCACGTTAATCGAGTAATAACTATAGCAATATAACATGACGAGTATCAATATTGGCAATACGTGACGCAAGTGGAATTAGAGCTGGGTTATTGCTGTGTTGCAACCTAGCACGTAACTCGTTACCTAACTGCTGGTTAATGGCACGCTCCGCATGGGAGCTGGTTAAACACAGCGCCTCGCGTCAAGTATCGCGTCTTTAAGGCGGTATGGGAGCGAGATAGGGTATTAAAAAAAAAAAAGACTAGGCTACTTTTTATCCCGAAAACAATTGTGGTTCCCGTGGGATACGCGGGTAACACGGGGTGCAGCTAGTCTATACCGATATTATAATAGTAGTTTAAAAAAACTAAAAAACACGCTTATCTGGCCGTTTTAAGTGGGTCAAAATCGCGCCCAAAGAAGTCGGTTACAAACAAACAAAAATACAAAAATATGTAATAATTTTATCAAATTAGTGTACTGTCATCGGTCCTCAATAAATCTACAAAGTTTCAACGAAATCTGGCCGTTTAAAGTGGGTCAAAATCGCGCCCAAAGAAGTCGGTTACAAACAAACACACAAACATACAGGTGAAGCTAATATAAAGCGTGTAATAAAGAGGAAAAGTTTGAATTTTTGTTGGTTTGACGCGAATGAGCTCCGAAACTACTGAACCGATTTGAAAAAATCTTTCACCATTTGGAAGCTACCATTATTCTTGAGTAACATAGGCTATATTTTGGTTCTCTTTGCAACTTAGATTATTTTATACCAGTGCGAAGCCGGGACGATCTGCTAGTTTACCATGGGGGCGATTCTGGCGAACACACAACTAAACTAAATTTTTAGAGGCGATACAAGTGAGTGCGTTCTAAAGTCGCCTATATTTTCTACATTTGACGTGATTTTTGTTGTTTTGACTTTGGTACAGAGCGTGCCGTCTCTCTGTGGCCACCTAAGATGAAAAGAGACGAGGCTTCTTTAAATTTAGTTAAGTCGTGTGTGGCGCTGAATCGCCACCATTGACATGACAATGTTAAAACGCCCCATTCTCTGCGCGCCACTGATGACGTCAGAAGATTAGCTTGCCCGTATTTTTTTCCACAGAATAAATGCTAGTTTCTTAGAGAACATTACAAACTGTAACGTCACGTTCCGTAACTGACCTAAACCGAGTCACACTAGTATAATAGATGGTCAGATATCTCAATATGTTCTAATGAGTGTTCTGTCTTGGTTCTATTGGTGTTATTATTAAATATCCATTAAATATTAATTGACAATTACTTACAGATTAATTCGCGATTAATTTACGCGTTAATTTACGATATAATAGAATGGCACACAAAAATATTAAATTACTCTTTTCATACATATGCGCGAGCTACGAAAACACACACACATAGACACATCAATGTTACATATAAATATTTCGGTGCGTAGTGATAGTTTTTCAAACATTCCGGTCGATTTTGCTTAGACCTTCATAAAATATCAATGTACAGTAACATTCTGATGGGACTTGTTTATGGGTAAGTTCCTAAGTTCCAATGATCTAAGAACAGAAGTTGGAAGCTGTTTAATATTGGTTAATGTATAGTCCAAAATACACGTAGGATATTTAGTAAACAATGACATTATGTTCGATCTACATAAAGGATGTTATAATAGTGAATCATACAAACATACAAACACACAGTCATACTGTGTGGCTCTCATAATAAAATTATTCATAATTACTTTAATTGGAATATACTGACTAACCATTCGATACAATTGAACAGTGAAACATGATGGAATTACTAGGGTATAAGTACTTGTGTTTATTCAAATTTGTTTATTGACTGACTTGTAAATGTAATATTTTACCAATAAATCGTTGTTGTCTGTTTGTTTATCTGTTTATTATAAAGAGGAAAAGTTAGATTTTTTGTTTCTTTTTTTGACGCGAATAGGCTCTGAAACTACTGGACCGATTTGAAAAATTCTTTCACCGTTGGGAAGCTACATTATCCCTGAGTAACATATATTTTGTTTCTCTTTGCAACTTAGATTATTTTAAAGCCCGTGCGAAACCGGGACAATCTACTAGTATATTATAAATGCGAAAGTTTGTGTGTCAGTGTGTTCACGTTCAAACAGCGGAACCGATTTTGATGAAATTTGGTGTGAAGATGGTTACACCTTGGATTAACACATAGGCTACTTTTTATTCCAAAAATAATTGTGGTTCCCGTGGGACGCAAATAACTTCAAAATCTAAATTAATAATGGCAACATAATTACATACCTACCTATCTGATGTATCTATTTCTCTTTTTATTATTATGTATCTATTTAATATTGGTATAGAAGAAGGAAGTAGGATGACATATGACTTTCATCTTCTTTCTCTTTCTACGTCCTACGCAAATAAAGTAAGAGTATGTGCGTACAAAGTCATTATTATTATTGCTGCGACGTATTGACGGCCTGTCGGTATTGTCTCCTCAATGCGGACAATGGCACAAACTTGGGAGAAAGTAGTCGATACATCTTATTATACTATCGTGGTCCAATTCAATAGCCAAAATATGTCAACAGACATCCTTAGTAAAGATTAGATCAATTTTTTTTTGGACACATTTCACACACGGCTGGTTAGCCCTATACTGAACCATTTCTAGTATATCGTGTATCGTATTATGGTTGCTAACACAACTGGTATACCACTTAGACATACATACATATTTTATATAGATACATATTTAACACCCAGACCGACCGACAGCCAACAAATTTAGTTCAGCACAAAAATGTTGGCCGTGCCCGGAATCGAACCCGGAACCTTCCGATGAACAGTTCGGCATGTTAACCATTACGGTATTTTGTAAAAATTGTGTTTTTTTAATTAGAATCGATGAAATTATATATAGCGCCTGTAGCTCGGCTAACTATATGATGATCTGACGTGATCATTGGGGTTAAGCAACGATCGTTACAGACATTAATTTGATGGGTAACCATCCACAAGTCTGCCTTTTGTAAAGTGCCGTTTTCGTCTGGCCGTTACCGTGGGTCGGATGGCACGTTAAATTGTAGGTCCCGGCGTCTTAGAACAAGCAGTCGTTAAGGAACCCATAGCTTGTTGATAGAAAATCCTGTATTTTATTTAAGCACTTAAAGGTGTATTTCGGCAGCCTCCTTGAGAGCCAGTCTCAGACTAGACATGCTCCACCTTTTGGTCAGAATTTGGTAGGCTTGTGGTTACGTAACCATTCATCAAATGCTTACTTGCATATTAAAAAAAATTAAAAACAAGAATGTCTCTTAATTTTAAATTGTAATATTTTTTTACAATCGCTCCCTCCTATGCTTGGTACTACACCCTCATTCCATCTTCATCAATTAGGTACGTCGGAACATTGTGAACTGGTTACTGCTGCCTTTTATCATTATACTGGGTAATTGGAAAAATAAGACAAAGTATTTTTGAACACTAATAATCTATCGAATCTAGGTAATCTTACAGTTGGAAACCAAAATCTCTGTCGGACACCAAATTGATTTAAAATCAAACAAAAAGATGTTTGATCTGTTCCTCTGACTAGCCACTGCAACTCCAGTAAAATCAATTAAACGTGATTATTAGCATTAGCAATTTGTAAAAGCCAAGTGCGGATTGGCGGATGACACACATTTTCGGATAAGAACACAATTCATACTATCTTAAAAAATTATAGCCTATGTGTTATCTTCTTATATATAAAATTTCCGTGTCACAGTGTTTGTTACCGTACTCCTCCGAAACGGCTTGACCGATTTTCTCCAAATTTTATATGCGTATTCAGAAGGTCTGAGAATCGGCTACTGTATATTTAGTTTTTTTTTTATCAAGGTAAAACAACGTTTGCCGGGACAGCTAGTTCTGATATATTTATAGTATGTGTTATTATATAGATACACATATTTATAGTATGTCTTATTCTTCATAGAACTTGTAAACTTTCATTAAAAAATCATTCGGTAGTTTTTGCGTGAAAAAGGAACATTGATACACATTTTCGCGTTTATAAAATACTAGCAGATCATCCCGGCTTTGCACAGGCTTTTTTTTATAAGTCTTAAAATAATCTAAGTAGCAAAGAGAAACAAAATATAGCCTATGTTACTCAGGGAGCTACATTAGTAGCTTCTCAACGGTGAAAGATTTTTTCAAATTGGTCCATCAGTTTCGGAGGCTATTTGCGTTTAACAAACAAACAAGAAATCTTGATATAGAAGAAGCATGTAAACCATACAAATATTGTAAACCAAAAAAACATGTTGTAGAATGTATTTAATGAAATTTGTAAATATTATTGTATTGTAAATTTGAAATAAAATAAATAGTAATATGGATGATACATTTAATGATTCTAAAATAAAAAACATCTTCAGAACAAGAATAAGCTAGTAATATTGCCTCAGCATTGATGAAACTGTATAATATTTTATTGAGGTTGTGTTAACAAACTTGTTAATATGATTATAATGGTAAATCATGGTTTGAGCAATGACAGCTAGATACGACGCTTGCATCAGATTGAAGGCCAGGTGTCTACTACCGGGTGGGGAAATTAGTATCTTAGATCTGACGGCCAGACAAGATGAATGGTAGAAAAATCTTTGATACAATAATTTCCATAAAAAGTACTAAAATAAACTACGAAATTTTGAAAATCGCAAATACTTTTTATATACAGATAATTTATCAGTAATTAATGTTACGTAGACAGTAAATAGTTTACTTAGTTAAAATAATAATCTACGTAAAATAACACTTAATTAAAAAAAATGATATTGACTGGCACCCCTATACAGTGCCTGTTATTATTATTTAATAATAAAATTAAGGTGCCTATGGGTTGTTTTGTGCCTGAAATAAAAATCTTGTATTTAAGTTCTTTCAAAGAGTACTTTCTTGGAATTGGTTGCCTGGAAGATATCGTTCTTTGGTCTATAGTATAAGGTCGCCAGTTAAGTTAATGAATTAACAGGGTTGCTCATCTCCAGTAAATAATTGCAATGCCTTATGGGTAATTATGTAACTGTAATGTGACATAATATTGCAATAAATTGTTTGACAGTGACTTTGAAGGCACTGGCTTCTATTAAGTCCTTTAAGTGTTTTTTTTGTAAGTTATTATCTTTTTTGTGAGTGTTTTAATAAAGTGTTTATCTATCTATCTTTCCGTTGTATCACAATATCAGACACTCGCAGTGTATTTGATATCGCGTCTGATTTTTCAATAGCTCTGTACTGATACTTCCTGTATATAATTTTGCGGATATGTATCAAATATCAAGGATTTCACATTAATTTTACATAAAGTCAATAATGAAATCTCCGAATAAAGGTCGACGGATCTGTGACTGACCTTATTAAGTTAATCGGCGCAAGAGTGTGTTCTTTTTCAGAGGTTCGTACACTAGGGGTACTAACGGGACCCTTAAGTAATAATTCGATGTCCGTCCGTCTGTGGTAGTCAGCATCTCAAGAGCTGTGGTAAATAGACAGTTGAAATTTTCACAGATGATGTACTTCTGTTAAACAAAAAACAAAATATAAAAATATTCGTAGTTAGAGGGATTTCCCAAACGAACGTGTTTTTTTAATTCCTTTTTTATGGTGCTACGGAACCCTTCATGCGCGAACCTGGCTCTTACTTGGCCATTTATTTCTACCACTTCATTGAGTTTCTTTGAGTCGACGTTACCTTGAATTTTTACTAATTAAAACCATAAAACTTTATACCTTGATGGGTGTATAAAGTATTTGTATTAAAATTCTTTTAAAATATTTCAACGCACGACCGCATTGGAATCTTTTCGAATGATCTAACATTAAGTAACACCTAGGTTACTTTTTAATATAAATACGTATTGTTAAAAATTATTTGAATTTCAGTCAAATATTAAGTAGCCCAACTATTATATTCTTGAACTATTTACTTTGGGTATTCTTGAACTACGTGTACGATATGAACTTGACTAATACTATCATACAATTTCAATTGTAACTTTGGTGTTATCAATAAATGATTTGTATTTGTATCAGAGGTACGAAGCGCGAGAGTTTAATTCAATATACAAACATGCATATGTTTTATGTTACAAGTCCCCACAAAGATGAGCAGATAGTACTGCACTTAGGTTTATTGTAAAACGAAGCGTGATGTAATGTTTGAACAAAGCCTCAGTCTTCACTTACAATTAGAAAGCTGCATTCAAACGAGATTGGTGACGAATATCAATGCGACACACGTGTGTATTTGCAACTGATATAACTACAGTCAATAAAGGAAACATTTAAAAGTTTGCATCCTCTTTCTCTGTCTAATTAGCTTATCTATACCAAAATTATAAAGAGCAAAAGTATGATTTTTTGTTTGTTTGCAAAGTTTTATATATTAGACTAGCTGACCCGGCAAATGTTGTTTTGCCTTAAAATGGATAGTAGCTGATTCTCAGACCTACTGAATACGCATATAAAATTAGGTAAAAATCGGTCAAGCCGTTTCGGAAGAGTACGGTAACTAACATTGTGACATGGAAATTTTATATATTAGAAGATTAGATTATAAAGAGGAAAGTTTGATTTTGTGTTTGACGCCAATAGGCTTCGACCTTACTGAACCGATACAAAAAATTCATTCACCGTTGGGAAGCTACATTATCCCTGAGTAACATAGACTATATTTTGTTTCTCTTTACAACTTGATTAACTATAGCCCGTGCGAAGCCGGTACTGGCTGCTAGTCAACCCTAACGTAAATCATCATACCTTTATAGTTACAATTGAGTAAGAAAATAAAAAAGTTTACAGATACATCCCACTAATATTTATTTTATTATATTATATTAGGACGCATTCACACACGGCTGGTTAGCCCCATACTGAACCATTTCTAGCTCGTATTATGGTTGGTAACACAACTGATATACTACATATACATACATACATATTGTATATAAATACATATTTAACACCCAGACCCACAGCCAACAAATTTAGTTAAGCACAAAGATGTTGACCGGGCCGGGAATCGAACCCGGAACCTTCTGATTAGCAGACCGGCATGGTGACTTTTACGCTAACGAGGTAGTCTTTTTTTTATATTATAAATGCGACAGTTTGTGTGTAAGTTTGTTTCATACACTTGTTACGTACATCTTCACGCTCAAAGTACTGGACCATTTTTAATTAAATTTGGTTTGAAGATAGTTTTGACACAAAGGCTACTTTTATCCCGTATTTCAGCAACACCGAGGGGCCCTGGCTATTAAATGTAACGATTTTGTAAATATTTTCTTGACAAATAAAATAAATTTTACTTTACATGTAGCTTTGTGGTGTCTTTAAAGTATTTGAATGACTTGACGTTTAGGGATTATTTGTAAGTATGGTAGTCACCTGCGGTCAGAGTCGCTGACTCGCGTAGTTACGTGACTTGTGCTCAAATGCCCAAATGCCTGAATTCTGTGAAAGAGCATTATCTTTGGCAGGCATGAATATTAATTTCGTATATACTCGTAAGATTGTACTTTTTATCCTTGATAGGTTTGCATTTGACTACAGCTAGCCTAATTTTAAGCTGCGCTGCTGCAGTCTACGGTGTGGCACGCTTACCTAGAAGATACCTATTAACTCTACTTTTGAAGACCCCCGGATGATACCTCTCAGGAAACAGAGACTCAGGTAGAGAGTTCTAAAGCTTCGCAGTCCTCACAATAAAGGTTGACGCAAAGCGTTTTATACGAAAGTTTGGAACTTCAACTCTGTATCGGTGTCTCTTCACTGACTCTTTCTGTTTTGTAATCGAATCTTAACCGCTACCTATCTGTTTTGTAAGAATCTCAACCACCAAACCACTATGCATCAGCTACCGTACTTAATGACAACACTTTGTCACTTTCACAATTAAAACTCTTACATGTAAAAAAATTACACAAAAATTGTTTAAACTATAGCTCTTATGACAAGAGTATAGAGTATATTTTAGCCATTTAATTGTGCGTACGGCTTCTAAATAAACCTTATGCCTTATTCCAAAGAGTTAAAGCTCATTTTGAATTGTAAATTATGCGTAAGAGTTATAAGTAAGGCAGTAAAGTTACGTCACATCGTTTATGTAAATCGACCGCAACGCATTGCGGTTTTGTCACTATAACAAGTTATAAGTATTTTTAGGGTTCTGTACCCAAGAAGTACCAACCTTTTAACTGAAACTTCCCTCTCTGTCCACCTTTCTGTCTGTCGTCCATCTATCACCGGGCCGTATCTTAAAGACAATGATTACTGGAAAGTTGATTTTTGCTGGATGATGATTGAGATTCTTCTTCTTTGTATGAGCTAAGTGGCTAAGCTCTGGTGTCGAGAGTTTTTAAGCCACCCGAAGGCCTCTGACTTGGCTGTACAGCTGCTTGTACTAAGACTAGCAGCCGGGACCTACAATTTAACGTGTCATCCGATCCACAGTAGCGCCCAGATGAAAATTCCTCTTGGTAAAAGACAGTCATGTGTATGGTCACCCATCCAAACACCGTCCGCATCGACCGTTGCTTAGCTTCGATGATCGCGTCAGATCATTTTAGCTAGCCGAGCTACAGGCGCTACAATTGATTGAGATGATTTCTGTTATCGCTAAAACTGTAAAATATATCACATAAAGTTTAAAAAAAATTATGACATGATGTTTTTTGTTTCTTTTTCTCGTTCTTTTTAACCAGAAATGGTACTTTTGAAATATTCATAGAATATTAAATTCTTCATTACTTTCAAATTATAAAATTAAAACTAAACAGATATTTAAGAGGAGCTTCCATACAACAAACGTGTTATTTTACCATTTTTTATTGATAGTACGGAACCCTTCATGCGTGAGCCCGACTTGCACTTGGCCATTTTTTATGCACCGTAACCATATCGTAACCTAGATGTTTGGTCCAGATATTGAAAACAATCCACAGTGGCATTGAGATGTCAACTGTAGTCAGTAGTTACTTAGCATCGAGTAGCTTAGAATGAATAATAATAGAAGCTACAGTTGATTGAACGATGCAAATTTTAAATTTGATAATTTAGTTTCGCTAGTTTGCTAGTGAATTATATGATAGCTAGCAAATATTGTCCACAGTTTTGTCTTATTAAGGGCTTATGACTAGGGCAAAATCTTGAATCTACAATTTTTCGCTGTAAATCATAAACGGTAAAAAATATCGACAAAATAGCTAAATAACAACTCTAAGTAAATTTATACTTATTTGGTACACATCATACTTATCAATATGAAAAAAACTGGTAAAAATAGTGTTTTAAACTTAACGATGTGGTACGCCATATTCGTCTTTTGCATTTCAAGAATAGAGATATGTCAGTATGTATGTCTTCAAACTCGACATTTTGTTTTGAACATTAGAAATAGCTCGTTTAATAAATGATTTTTTAAATTATTTTTATTTAACGTTGTGTAATTAAAAAAAAACAAGTGCTAGCATAGATTATAACATTGAATTAAGATTGTCTTCTTCGACTTCTACAGAAAATAGTGAGTAACCGGTTCCACAAATCACTCGTTAACTGAAACATCTATTTTCCCACCAATATTTTTAATTTTGATTTATTCTTGTCAGAAATTTTCCATCTTCGCCTTATAGGGATTATTTTTCCAATATATCATACGAAACAGGGGTGTTTGATCTAGTCCGCCTCGTCCGACTGGCAAGATTAAGCACACGGGTATGCGACCCCGGCCCCCCGAGCTACCACTTTCATCCTCCTATTCCTTCCATGAAAGTCGTATCCCTATCCTTGTATCCCACCCTAAATCTCCAACATCCTTTCCCATAATACCTTTTCCCTGAGCTCCTGTCCTACTTAACAGCTGTCGCGGGCTCACTTTGAGGCCAAGACAGAACAGACACATCAGTGCAGGATGTGCCTAGGGTGGCGCACTAACAGTGCGGCGCCCCCGGTCTAGTTAGCTGACCACTGCGCACCCACCAACCCGCAACTGGACAAGCGTGGTGGGTTATTAGTCCACACCTCTATCCTCATGATGACAGACAAACCAAGAAACCGGCCCCAAGTACCCGGCGTCTCCAGCGGGAGCGACGCTGATAGCAGTAGGCCGACCGACCCTGGAGCAAGGGGCGTATACAATCCCCGGGTGGCGGACTCCTCTAACTGCCAATCGAATAAAACGGCTTCGAAAACGGACATTAATAAACTCCAAATATTAACGTATAACGTTCAAACGCTTAACAGCGAAGTAAGATTAAAAGAACTAGAAAATGCTTTAACGAACATAAACTGGGATATCATCGGTCTAGCCGAAATCAGAAGGGAAGGTGAAGAACTACTAGAAAGAGATAATAATATGTTTTACCACATTGGAGAAAGCAATAGATTATTTGGTGTTGGATTCTTAGTAAACAAACGGTGGAAAAATAATATCTTAGAATTTAAGGCATATTCTGACAGGATAGCTACGCTCAAATTTCGCATAGACGACAAGAAGACTCTCGCCATTGTCCAAGTACACGCACCTCATAGTGAACGCCCCAACACCGAGTCAGAAGAATTTTACGCTCTACTTGACCAAGCGTTCGAAGAAAACAAAAGCACATGGACATTGGTTTTGGGTGATTTTAACGCAAAACTAGGTCTAAGATCTACTACAGACAACACTGACATCTTGGGGCCACACGGACTCGGTACCCGTAACGAGCGTGGCACACGCCTGTTGCAATTTGCGCAAAGCCACAACCTCAGCATTTGTAATAGCTTCTTCTCAAAACCACTACAACGTCGTTGGACCTGGATATCTCCTGATAAACACACTAAAAACGAAATCGATTTCTGTCTGACATCAAGTAAACTTATTATCCATAACACAGAAGTACTAAATAACATAAAATTCAAGTCTGATCACCGGCCAGTAAGAACAACCGTGAAGTTTAATTTCAAAATCCAAAGGCTACATTTGATAAAAAGCTCAGTCAAACGACTCAGTAAAACAATATTATTTGCTAATAAAGAACAATTTACTACGGAACTCAATAACAGCTTCTCGTTGTTGCCATTAGACTCAGATGATTCTGAAGTACTATACAACAATATCATAACCAGCATCAAAAAAGCTAGCAACAAAGTGAAATCCCCTAAATACAAAACCCATAAACTAAGCGCAGCAACTATAAAGTTAATTGATGATAGACAAAAATTGACCATATACACCCCCGAATATAAACTAAAAGACAAGGAAGTAAAAAGAAATATCCGCCGTGACTTGAGAAACCACAACGTAGAAACAGTAAAACAAGCCTTAGAAAAGAACCAGTCATTAAAAACAGCAATGAAAGGTACAAATAACAGTAAAACACACATAGTTAAATTAAAAGACAAAAATGGAGTGATACAAGCTGACAGAGATAAGATTGTTGAAATCTGCACCGATTTTTACAAAACGCTCTATTCGGACTCTTCTTCGCAACACATCAACAGTGAAATTTACTCATGTCCAAATGATATCGACGCTATAACTGGTCATGAGGTGCATCAAGCATTACTAAAAATGAAATACAGCCGAAGTCCAGGAGAAGATGGCATCACCACCGAATCGTTGAAAATTGGAGAACAGATTCTCTTACCCCAAATCACAAACTTATTCAACACTATTTTAAAAACAGGTCATTTTCCTAGTAAATTCTGCCATTCGAACATAATTCTCTTACACAAAAAAGGAAACAAATCCGATTTATCCAACTACAGACCCATCAGTCTTGTATCACACCTATATAAAACTTTTGTTAAAATAATCGAAAATCGTATTTCTAGTCAATTAGATCTTCACCAACCCGCCGAACAAGCCGGTTTCCGTAGAGGCCTCTCTACCACCGATCACCTCCACACTCTAAACCAAATAATTGAAAAACACCACGAGTACAACCGTCCACTTTATTTAGCATTCATAGATTATTCTAAAGCATTCGATAGTTTAAAACATACTTCCATATTTCAGTCTTTGAAAAACCAGAACATACACCCAACATACATCCAACTTTTACAGACAATATACCATCATAGCACAGCATCTATCAGACTACACAAAACTGGACCATCATTCGCCATAGAAAAAGGAGTCAAACAGGGAGACCCGCTATCTCCGAAACTCTTCACTGCCACTCTGGAAGAAGTCTTCAAAACCATAGTGACTAGCTGGGAAGAAAAGGGAATCGTCGTCGGTAATAAGAGGCTAACAAATCTCCGATTTGCCGACGACATAGTTCTCTTTTCCTCTTCAGCCCAGGAATTAAGCCTAATGATCAACGAACTCAACAACGCAAGCCTCGAGGTCGGACTTATGATGAACATGTCGAAGACCAAACTAATGACGAACACCACAAAGCGCAGACTTGAAGTCGACGGAACAGAGATTGCATATGTCCAGGAGTACATCTACTTGGGTCAAATAGTCTCCTTCCAGGCACGCCAAGAAGTCGAAATTACAAGACGAACTGAAAATGCCTGGAAGAGCTACTGGTCAATGAAAGACCTTATGAAAGGCGACCTTCCACTTTCTCTCAAAAGAAAACTCATGGACATATGCATTCCTCCCATACTCACTTACGGCGCACAGACTTGGTCGTTGACACAGGATCAGAAGTCCGCCCTCGGGGTATGCCAGCGAGCCATGGAGCGCAGTATCCTAGGAGTAAAACTCACAGATCGCATTCGTAATACCATACTGCGCTCCAAAACACAAATCACTGACGTTGGTCAAAAAGCTGCCGCACTAAAATATAATTGGGCTGGACACATCTGCCGGATGTCGGATGAGCTGTGGGCCAAGCGCACCACGCTGTGGAAACCGGAGAACGTCCGACGTCGAGGCAGGCCCAGACGGAGATGGCGGGACGAACTAGACTACTTTTGTAAAAACTGGACTCAAAAAGCTCAAAACCAGGATGAGTGGAAAGAGGATAGAGAGGCCTTTGCCCAGCAGTGGGACGGAACCGGCTAAAAATAATAAATAATAATAATAATAATAATAATAAAATAATAATCATACGAAACTCTTACCTAATAGCCTTCGGAAAACGGAACTCACGGATTACCCCGCTTTAGATACTAGTCGCTAAAACACATATACTCGCATTTAGCATCAATATCTTTATAAATATATAAAGTGCATAAAGTCAATATGAAGTACTTCGGTTATATTCAGAATTTAAAGTGCAGTTTGACATCAAAATTTTACCGCTTGCATGATAATGACCTAAAAATTAAGCGTATTTTTCTAGCCCTTAAAAGATATTACAAAAACCAATTTTTCTTCAACATATAAGCTTAGTGGCCAAGCTTTGGTGTTTAGTTCTCAAGCTACCCGAAGGGTTCTGACTAGGCTTAACGACTGCTTGTACTAAGTGATCTAGTACAGCACAGATAGCTGTGATCAACAATTTTACGTGACATCCGACGCACTTTTCCTTTTGAAAACCACGACCCACTAAAACCAACAACAAGGTAACACCTTTATGAAAATGCCACTTTTTAAATGATAGTCTTGTGCAAAGCCATTCAAAGAAGTCCGCATCAACCTTTGCTTAACCTCTATAATCGCGTCACATCACCTAAGTAAGTCAAGCTCCAGAATAAATGCGATATTTAATTTTTTTGAATCTTTAAGCGGGTAATCTTCGAACGGATCTATATGTCGCAATTCTCGCACGCGATCGAGCATATAATGATTGACCTAGAGCTCCCAGGATGGACTGGTACGAGCTATCCTCGTTGGGAAACCCCTCGTGTCAAGGGCACATCCTATTTGGCGGTACGTTTCTAGACCACTAACTAACTTGCCAAGGGCGTATGCAGTTTTTTTGCACGTTACAGCTAGGTGTTTGACCAGAAGGCGCGTCAGCACAGAAAAAATAACAGGGACTCTTCTTATTAATTTGCTGATACGAGTCAGTGTCAGTCAGTGATACTATAGTGTAAGGTAGAGCATGTCTCGTATGGAATAACTGGTTGTCACGCCTTGCGAAGCGTAAGTCGGTCACACGCCCAAAGACTTGTTATCACTACAGTAGTTTTCTTGACCCAGATGTAAATGATTTAGAGTATATTTATGCACAAAATTCCTGAAACTTATCTTATTACTATCCTATACTATTTTTTTTTTTTTAGATAAATGGCTGGAATATTTTTTTTTTCAAATTCAAATTCAAAACTTTATTTACAAGTAACAAGGACTCATACATGTTAGAGAAAAATTAAATATACTTATATAATGTCAAAACAATACAATTATAAAATGTCAAAAAAAATTCGCAATGTGCTCGTATTTTCATGATATTTGAAAGTTTTATTTTTTGAAAATTTAAAAATCATGAATTTACGAGCACATTGAGAACTTTCAGAAATATATTCGTTATCTGGGCTAAGAACGGGTTTACATTTGCAATGATATCCAAGGCAACAAAAAAAGTTTTTTTTTAACCGACTTCAAAAAGGAGGAGGTTATATATTCGACGTGTATGTATTTTTTTTTTTTTTTATGTATGTTCACCGATTTCTCAGCCATTTGTGGATCGATTCTCAAAATTCTTTTTTTAATTGAAAGAGTATGGTTCTGAATTGGTCCCATTGTCACCAAAATAGGATCTGATGATGGATTCCTAGGGAAATCGAAGGAAAACCTAAAAAGTTAGGTTATGTTTACGCCCGAAGAGAGATTCACGCTCGTTCGGCTGTACTGATATTCTTGAAATTTAAGATGAAAATAGGTAAGACTATGTGTTAACACATAGGCTACTTTTTATCCCGAATATAATTACTGTTCCCGTGGGATGCACCAAATAACACATAAATCTTTATAACTTCTTCACGCCCGAACGGCTGTACTGATGTTGATGAAATTTGAGATGAAGATAGGTTAGACTATGTGTTAACACATTGGCTACTTTTTATCCCGAAAATAATTACTGTTCCCGTGGGATGCACCAAATAACACATGACACACTGATTTCGGTTAAATTTGATATGGGGGTAGACTAGACCTTGTATAACACGAAGGTTACTTTTTATCTTAAAAGTCATTGCTATTCCCTTGGGATACCCAAATAACTCGATAACCTATTTCACTTCTTCGCGCTCATACGGCAATACAGATTTCACTCATGTAAAATTTGATAATATATTAATAGACTAGACACTCGAACGGATAAAAAAAATATTTACGGGCTCGCTTCGCTAGGAGTTATCCCACTTCGTTCGACTTTCCCCCAGGATGCTTATGATACTCCAAATATTATATAATTTGTGTTGCTTTGGACATCTTTATGCTCAAATGGTTTGAACAAATACGGTGAAAATTTTCGCGCTCGCTTCGCTCGCGCATTGCTCGATACGCTCGCATCCAGCTCGCTTCGCTCGCCCTTGGTCCTAGTACGTTTTGACACAACAAACATTATGTTATTTGTGCTGCTTCGGACTTCTTTATGCTCAAACGGTTTAAACAAATACGGTGAAAATTTTCGCGCTCGCTTCGCTCGCGCATAGTTCGGATCGCTCGCATCCGGCTCGTTTCACTCGCATCCGGCTCATTTCGCTCGCATCCGGCTCGCTTCGCTCGCTGTTGGTTCTAGTAAGTTTTGACACAACAAACATTATGTAATTTGTGCTGCTTTGGACTTCTTCAAGCTCAAGCGGTTCGAACAAATACGGTGAAAATTTTCGCGCTCGCTTCGCTCGCGCATAGCTCGCTTCGCTCGCAATTAGTTCTAGTACGTTTTGACACAACAAACATTATGTAATTTGTGCTGCTTTGGACTTCTTTATACTCAAACGGTTCGAACAAATACGGTGAAAATTTTCGCGCTCGCTTCGCACGCGCATGCCTCGCTTCGCTCGCAACCGGCTCGCTTCGCTCACAATTGGTTCTATTACGTTTTGACACAACAAACATTATGTAATTTGTGCTGCTTTGGACTTCTTTATGCTCAAACGGTTCGAACAAATACGGTGAAAATTTTCGCGCTCGCTTCGCTCGCATCCGGCTCGCTTCGCTCGCAATTTGTTCTATTACGTTTTAACACAACAAACATTATGTAATTTGTGCTGCTTTGGACTTCTTTATGCTCAAACGGTTCGAACAAATACGGTGAATATTTTCGCGCTCGCTTCGCTAGCATACAGCTCAATTTGCTCGCAATTGGTTGCCTGCCTGGTATACGCCAGAGGTTTTTTGATCGTGAAGTTTATTTGGCTCTCTATAGCTAAAACTTAAAAAATATCATGACTAACCACTAAAAATGTAAAAATAAAATTGTTTTAAAAAACAAAGAACCGACTTCAAAACACAACTAAAAAGGGAAAAATAATTTTAAGCCTACATCAAATCAAGAATAGTTATATAAGTAGAATCGAAGAGTTTATTTCATGTACTTATAAAAAACTATTTTAAATTTTTATTTATCCTGTTTTCTTGAAGTCGGTGCCATCTAAGAAGAACAATTTAATGTTTGTTAAAAAAACTATTTTCAATTGTCTTTCTTTGCTGGCACCGACTCCAAGAATACAGGATTCATAAAAATTTAAAATAGTTTTTTATAAGTACATGAAATAAACTCTTCGATTCTACTTATATAACTATTCTTGATTTGATGTAGGCTTAAAATTATTTTTCCCTTTTTAGTTGTGTTTTGAAGTCGGTTCTTTGTTTTTTAAAACAATTTTATTGTAGATCTGTGTTACTTAGTTCACAAAGACATTTTCTGTCAAAACATTAACTGTTCATTTTAGGTCAATATTTCGTGTATCAGTGTCGAAAGTGATGATGTAATACGAGTAATTAAGAATGGGCAAATTCATAACTTCAGCTTTGGAAACATATCGAATTTTGATTATAGTTAATTTCAATGTCCAATTTCAAAAACTGTGGGACGATATGTTTACGGAGAGACGTGGCCAGGAATAGAGACAGTAAACTTTGCTTACGCCTTCGAAAATAAATAAATAAATATTAGAACACATTTCACACACGGCTGGTTAATCCCATACTGAACCATTTCTAGTTCGTATTATGGTTGCTGACACAACTGATATACTACATATTTTATATACACACATACATATTTAACACCCAGACCGACAGCCAACAATAGTTCAGCACAAAGATGTTGGGCGCGCCGGTAATCGAACCCGGAACCTTCTGATTGGCAGGCCGGCATGGTAACCATTACGCCAACGAGGTCGTCAATGAGGCGACATTTACAAAAGAAATGGAAAAATATAAATAAATTAGTTTATAATCAGTAATTAATAAAATAATTCCTCATTTAACAAGTTTTTTGTACAAAATTAACTGCAAGGTGTCGTATTTACGGTTAAAAGTGATGAGTCAAAGGCAGTTAATATGCGTAAAATCTTTGTCTTGAAATACCAACCGCAAATTCTTTAAATATTGTCCTCCTGCGAATAACCTGACGTGACCCTTTCCGAACAAAGGTTGAGATCTTTTGACTTTTAGCTTACTTTGTTTTATGTATTATGAGCTTTAGTAAGGATATAAGGAAATCAAAAAGAGATAAAGAAATGCTTTCACATACATGGCTTTTTTATCTGATTACAAAAAAGGAATAAGTTGTAAGGTGTTTATTTTACGTGCTTCTCATAAATATAAATATTTTGGTACGTATTACACACGACTGGAGCCTTAAACTAAACGATTTATAGTTTATATTATGGTTGCTAACACACCTGATATAACATATCTACTTAACACCTAGACCGACACAAATTTGATTGATCACAAAGATGTTGGCTGTGCTGGGAAACGAACGTGGGATCCTCTCTGGTTGGCAGTCCGGCATGGTAACCACTACGCCAAAGAGGTCTTTGGCGTCCTTCATTTATTAACCGATATCAAAACCTATCGGTTGTGCAAGAGACATCATACACACACAGCACACGAAGAACGTAAGACTGCATTTACGAGTATATGATATTCGCTTGCTTTCTTGTTCTAATGGTAGTCTAATAGATTCTTATCTTACCAGCGTTATCGTGACATTAGTTGTGTGTGTCGCAGCATAGAGATCCCCTACTGAGATCTTTCCAGCTGTGGAAGTGAAAGCATTATTTATTTTTATTACATTTCCTAGAAAAAAAAAATAGAAAAGTGTGAACAAATCTCGATAGAACATATCGACGGATTCCGGTACGATGCGCGCGCGCCGTCGCGCTTCAACGGACGCGTTCTAAATTCAAAACGAACGTGCGCTATTGGTCCAATTGGCCTTGGGGTTCCGCGGCCTTTGAGGAAAACCAATATTATTATGTTGGTGTAAGATTTTGAAATTAGAACCTGATCTAGGTGTGTCGTTATTAAGAAACAATAAAACTGGATTTTTTTATAAATATTGACTTCAATATTATTGACCGAACTCTGGCTAATATTGCCTTCGCCTGTATGTTTGTCGGTTTTCGCGTAAAGACCGTAATTTTGTTTTGTTTTGAGAACGAGTTTATTCGGAGAGAGTTTATAGTTATGCCAGGAATTCAATTAAAACTGCACTATAAGGTTTAGGTTTAAAGACATTTATTCTCACAAAAGATATTAAATTATCACTTACATGAGAACATATTTACATAAATATTATTTGTATCATTCGTCGCCACTATAAAATTCGAGGTCCACTAAGTATTGTCAACGAATAATCCTTCCTACCTACATATATAATGAGTAATAGCAAAAATGTCACCTTTTAATCTGAGCATTTAAACCTGTATGCCTGAAAGTGATATTTACAGATTTTCCTGGTGCAGTCTTAAGAAATACTGACATTCAGATGTACAAAACGTCTTTTCAAAAAATAACTTTTTCCTCATTCATCTTCCGCATGTACAAGATTAATGAAACTTAAAAGGTTTAATTTTATACAAAATTAACAAACAAAAGAATATTTATCACCTTTTTTGGCTTAATCTCACATTTACCATCAGCCATTAAGACATTTGAAAAAAAAATGCTTGATAAAGAATCACTTTTCATTTCCTACTGATGGGACTCTGGACCTTTTTTCACAAGGAGAGAGATATAGACCATGATCCACCACGTTGGCCAATTGCGGGTTGGCAAATGACAAACGTCTTCGAATTTTGTGAGCCTCGGAGCGAGTTTGTGGTTCCTTCACTGTATGAGCGAGTGGAAAATCCACACATAACTTTAAAACCAAATACTTGGTGTAGGGCTGGATTTGATCCGGGTTGTCGTGGACTACAGTCCAACATTCTCCCATCGAGCCACACTTGCTCTTGATACAAAAAATATTTTATAATAATTGAATTTTCTACGGAACCTCGTAATCTATATTAATGTTTACTCTTGTCAGGTGGTCAGGAACCGATCGGTCCAGTTTACATGTAGACAGACAGACATACAAATTGACTTATTATGCACACAGTGACGGATGCTACCTTTTTACTTTTACTGGAGCAGTTTCTAGATTTTTTTGGGTGACTTTAGTGTTTCTTTGTTGCTAACTTATTCATTGAGCAAACTTTGCGGAATTTGTAATTTTAATTAATGCTCATAATACTCCTTTATTGGTATACATAGATATACACGTCATTAAAATAATGTATAAAAATAATAAATTAGAAATTCGTAATAATATTGATTATAATACAATTTTATAATTTAATGTAAATTCAATTAATTATTAATTTTATTTAACTTCTATGAATTCCTTGTACTTATAAAACGATTGCTCGACAAGCCAGCTTTTGAGCCTCATTTTGAAGCTATTTAGCGACGGTGCTGCAGTGATCTGGTCGGGCAGCTTGTTGTAGACGGTGGGAGCCATCACGTGCGTAGACTTGCTGGAACGCTCCAACGTGCGGGGCTCCGTCGCCAGCTTGCCCTTCCTGCGCGTGCAGTACGAGTGATAATTTTAGTACCTTTTCCATTGGTTTTTTATTTAAGTTACCTACACTCCGTTTCCCTGTAATATCATAGAATTATAAAGTACATAGGTATAAGTTTAGGATTAATCTATTGTAAATTGACTTACACAGTTAAGCGTGATTCTGTAAGGTTAATAAATGATTTAATTCGTTTTGAAGTTTAATATGTATATGTATATTTATACAATATTCATTGTTTTTCGAGTAATTAAAGTATTATTATTAAAGTATTATAATTTAAGTAATTAAAGCGTATTTTTTTTATGCCTGCTATGAAGCTAATAATACCGCAACAAAAATATAGGTATTGCATTTTTTCTTACAACTAATATTACAAGAACATAATTGCGCTAGCATAGCAAACAGAACTCTTACGCCATTCTTGACAGTCGAGAAAAAAAACGTCAAAAAGTCAGCTAGTGTGACAAGTTGAACACAGCATGTTAAGATACTGACTGGCGAAGGTCACTGGCTCAGGTCTGGTGAAGGAAGTCGGCATACGGTGTCGACGTCTTGGCAAATAAAGCTTTGAAAAGTTGAAATGCACTATTTTGTAGTCGTGCGACACGAAACGTCTCTTCGACACATAAATACATAAGATTAGCAACCCGTTGCCTAATGGCTCTGATTTTGGGATGGTTCTGCTAAATACCAGCTTCAGGCGTTGGAGGCAATTGAGAGAAGGCCAAGAAAGTTATAGGAACTCCCTGTGTAGTGCGAAACTTCAAAGTTTGGAGCACCGCTGCACGGTTGCGAGTCTGTCGGTATTCTACCGGTTGCATTTCGGTGAGTGTGCGTCGGAACTACATGACTTAATTCCCCCGGCCCCTTTCCATTACCGAACGAGCAGGGAGACTGCTAGGAGGCACCGATATTCAGTGGAAATGCCGAAAATGCGTACTAAGCGATTTGCTTCCACGTTTATAGTACGGACGGCCAAACTGTGGAACTCCTTGCCGGAATCCCTGTTCCCACTGAACTACAACATAACTGTCTCCAAGGCGAGAGTGAACCGGTTTCCTCTAGGCAAGCGCGTTTCATCTTAGACTGCAATATCACTTAACATCAGGGGAGTTGTAGTCAAGCGCAAGCCTATTAAGCGTAAAAAAAAATTTGATAAAAGAGTCTTGTTACTCAAATAATTGTCAAAGGAAAATGAAGAAATTACTACTGAAACTGCTGTCAAATAAGAATTCCTTCCAACCTCAACCTTCGTCTTTCTACTCAACCAGGTGACAAAGAAGAATTAGAGTTTTTCTATTCAACTAGTTTTCAAAGAAGCATTAAGAGTTTTCCTATTTAACCCATTCTTGAAGAAGAAAATAAAGAGTATTTCTAATCAACCAATTGCCAAAGAAAAGAATATAGTGTTTTCCTACTCAACCAGTTGTCAAAGAAGAATTAACAGTCTTCAGACTCAACCAGTTGTCAAAGAATAATTAACAGTCTTCAGACTCAACCAGTTGTCAAAGAATAATTAACAGTCTTCAGACTCAACCAATTGTCAAAGAAGAATTAACAGTCTTCAGACTTAACCAGTTGTCAAAGAATAATTAACAGTCTTCAGACTCAACCAGTTGTCAAAGAATAATTAACAGTCTTCAGACTCAACCAGTTGTCAAAGAAGAATTAACAGTCTTCAGACTTAACCAGTTGTCAAAGAATAATTAACAGTCTTCAGACTCAACCAGTTGTCAAAGAATAATTAACAGTCTTCAGACTCAACCAGTTGTCAAAGAAGAATTAACAGTCATCAGACTCAACCAGTTGTCAAAGAAGAATTAACAGTCTTCAGACTCAACTATCTAGTAGACAAAGCAGAAAAAAGAGTTTTCCAATTAGTACTCTAAGAAAAGTAATTAAGAGCCTATTGTCCTTTGTAAACTGTTATCGTAAGGCATAATATTATTTATTTGCACGAAACAAACGGTCACACTTACTTAAAAAAAACGTTGGATATACGTCCAACGGGTTTCGACGCATTACGAGCGTCATCATCAAACGTTTTTATTAGTGTGACCGTTTGTTTCGTGCAAATAATTAAGTCTTTCTACTCAACCAGTTGACAAAGAAGATTTAAGAATCTTCCTACCCAACCGAAATGTTTTATTCTATGTTTTTTTGTGTATTGTTTTTCTTTTTTGTCCGTGTCACAAAAGAAATGTTTCTTTCTTTCTTTCAACCAGTTTTCAAAGGAGAACATAAAGAGTTTTCCTACTTATCCAGTTACCAAAGAAGAAAATAAAAGGTCATAATTATATAAAAAATGGAGTAGATGACAATTTCCAGTACTCATTTACTGTTCCAGTGGTTATATTATTATATTATGAAAGAGGCAGTCGCGTTGCGATGATTCCGTCATAGTGCGCCTAAACCTTTATTTACCAAGTAATTTGCATAATTATAAACAAGCTAAATAAACTGCAAAGTACAGATAGTTAACTAAACTTCCCGCGCTCTCGACTTTTTATGAACTGGCTAGTTATTTAGTAACATTTATTTACTTTATATTACAAGTAAGTGTGACAAAATAAGGATATTAAACAAGTGTATTGTTTTTTATGTATTCTTTTTGTTTCAAAGCTTGTTAATAAGTATTTGGGTTCGTGCGTGAACCACTCCCTTGAATAGAAGAGGTGGCATAGCTAAATGTTTTGGATAAATATTTACCTTATTCGAAGGTTAATGGAATAGTACCTATAACTCGACTCAAATAAAAAATAAAACATTTAAAAGTTCGCTTCCTTGCTCACACTATTTTAGTTAAACAAGTGAGAGGATTTATGGATTGTTTAATGTATTTTTTATTGACACGAGTGAGACATATTATAATTACTCATGAATTGGTACATTAGTATATTCCTATGAAAAAATCAGTGCGAAGTTTATTAGTTTTCTATTGAATACGCATATAAAATTTGGTAAAATTCAGTCAAGCCGTTTCGGAGGAGTACGGTAACTAACATTGTGACATGGAAATATTACTCGTATATATTAGATGTATCTATTAATTTAATGTAAGCCATCATTATGTATATAACGTACATAATGTTGTGAGAAACCAGCCAGCTTTCTTTATATATTTTTTTTTATGATGGACAGGCAAGCGTTTGATCGAAACTCATCTGATGTTAAGTGATGTTGCGATCTAGGGTTGAGCGCGCTTGCCTAGTAGGAACCGATTCACTCTCGCCTTGAAGATAGTAAGGTTATAGTTCAGAGGGAACAGGGATTCCGGCAATGAGTTCCACAGTTTAATGGTCCGCACAATAAATGTGGAAGCGAAACGCTTCGTACGAATTTTTGGAACTTCATTTTTCTTTCTTTATATTTTGCACACCCTAGTGGTAGGTTTCAGTTAGGTCATTTAAATTAATTTTACAACATGGGAACACTCTGTAACCGCGATAATTTATTTGACTTTGACTCACAATAAATAATTTTCTTTCTTTTTGTCTTTCAAAAAGACTTCATACATTTTGCCGGATTTTTCTTCATTAACAGTTACCCTGTATAGGCTAACCTTGGCATTACAATGCCACGAGTGCCGCCGCCCCACCACTTGTGGTCGGCCAAAGGCATCGGCTATACCTCCGAGTATTGTATGTTAATAACTTTAATATTAAGCATCTCTGTTTATTGCACATTTTACTGTTATTACTAGTATGATAGGTACAGTGTTTAATGGGAGTAATCGGCTTTTTATTTCATTGACTAGCAGATCGTCCCGGCTTTGCACACTTCGGGCTATAAAATAATCTAAGTTATAAAGAGAAACAAAATAAATCCTATGATACTCAGTGATAATGTAGCTTCCCAACGGTGAAAGAATCGGCCCAGCAGTTTCGGGGCCTGTTTGCGCCAAACAAAAAAAAAAACATACTGTTCCTCATTAATATATTGTTTAATTGATTAAAAAATTATACTTATTAACTATTTTCCTGTCCCTGTCCTATTTCCTGAGTCCCTATTAAAACCTTCGTAAACCTTAATATCACTTATCATCAGGTGAATTGTGGTCAAATGCTGACCTATTCAGAGTAAACAAAAAGAAAAAAAATAGACTCTATGTGAATCTATCTCCTTATCAAAATTCAAGCAAATTAGTTCAAATGTTTGAGTATGAAGAAGTTATAAACACATACACATATACTACATAAAATTTCTTATTTATGATGTTAGTAGGAAGTAGGATTAAGCATGTGATGATTCCACGATAGTCTATCTATAATATAAAAATAAGTCGGGTTTTCCTTCCTGACGCTATAACTCCAGAACGCACGAACCAATTTCCACGGTGCATTCGTTGGAAAGGTCTTTGGGCTACGTTAGGTTTGTTCAAACAAAATTCAATTAGTAAAAAAACGACCTACACGCGGGTGGAGCCGTGGGCAACAAATAGTTAATTAATAAAATATTCTACCCAACAAAAGTTTCATACACAAAATCTTAGGTCAAAAGTTGTTTGTCTAATAAATTGTGACGCACTTTAAAAAGTTTAGCATTCATTAGCAATAACTCTGTATAATGTTCCTTTAACATTATATTTAGTATAACAAATAATATCGTGATAAACCAGTCATTAGTTTTCAATCAAATAATGAAGTTATCGACTTCATTATTTGATTCAAGCTACCTTTGAACTTGAATAACGTGTTTTAAATGCCAAGGCCTGTGTTAGGGAAGTTTAAGTAATTAGTAATTATGCATTTCTGGTGTTGCTACTAAATTATAACATGTTATAGGATTGGATTGGACTGGACCAGATTGGCACAGGACCGAGACATATGACAGAAGAGAGGCTTAGACCCAGCTGTGGGATAGAATCGGCTGTGGATGATGATGATCATAGGATTATTAAAAGCGAGTGTGGCTCGGTCCTTATTATGTCTGTTTTTCCCCTGATACGATCCCGGCCCTACACTAATGACTTATTTTTCAAGTTATGTGTGGATTTGCACTCGCTTACGGTGAAGGAAAACATCGTGAGGAAACCGGCATGTTTGAGGACCACAATATCCGAAGACGTGTGTCATCCGCCAACCCGCATTTGGCCAGCGTGGTGGATTATGGCCTAATCTCTCTCCTCGTGAGGGAAGGCCGCGAGTCTCAGCAGCGGGAACGTAAAGTGGGCTGCTTATTGTGGTGTTAATTGTTGTACACGGGTTTTAAGTTTAAAAGATATATTAATTCTTCTTCTTCTTTACCTTATCCCATTTAATGTGGGGTTGGTACAGTATGTACGCTTCTTCCATACATCTCTGTCATTCGTCATCTCTGTATTCACACCCCTCCTGGTCATATCGTCATTCACACAATCCATCCACACTTTCTTAGGCCGCCCTCTTCCTATCTGTCCGTCCACACTCATACTCATTGTCTTCCTCGTGATATGGTCTTCCTCACGTCGCATAATATAACCATACTACGACAACTCAACAACAATTGCTCATCAGTTTGTCAAAAGATATATTCATTAAGGCTATGAAAAAGGAAAAATCTAGATTTTACAGATTTTTCGCTATAAATCGTAAACGATAAAAAATCAAAAAATAGCTTAAAGACGGTTTAATGAACTGCTCTAAGAATATTTATACTTATTTAATACCAATCAGATCAGCATGATACAAGCAAGATAAATACATACAAACAAACTTCCGACTTTACAAAATTAGCGCGAAGGGTGATGTGATAATGATTAGAATTATTTAAGATACATTTATGTAAGATTACGACCGTGATGTCGAGGCCTAGTATAAAACGGAAGATATTAAGTATTTCAATAATAATTATCTGATCTAAACTAAGTAGCAACGCAACTTCCGTAGTTGCGAATATTGCCGTTTGTCAAAGATTTCATTTAAATATTTTATAGGCGATATACTCGTACCTTTATTTACCAACAAAATAATTTACATAAATGACTATTAACTAATATTAAACTTAGAATATACCAGGGTAAAGGCAAAGGTGATCAAAATGGTATTTGTTATAAATGCACCGCATTTTGTTTTGTTTTCTGTAATTAGTTCTGTTTTTAGTATGTGTTTTTATAAAGTGTTAATCTATCTATCATTGCCACGTTGGATTGCAAAGCTTTATTCCCTAAAATTAGGGAGCAGAAATTTGAAGATACGTATTTTTTTATGCTCGAAGACCTAAAATTGCTATGAGCAATTAAATATGTATATGAGTATTTTTAGTAATTTGTCCCCTCCTGTAGTCATAAATGTTCTTTTGTTGTCTAGGCAACATTTAAATGAAAATGTTTAAGGTGGCATTTGTTCTTGTAAGTATTAATATATGATAAATACATACTCGTACGTAAGTAAATAAAATAGGCATTTGTTTAGGCTTGCAAAACAAATTACAAAAAATTTATTTTCAGTTATACACTGTTAGAAATAATTTATCGGTTTTTTTAATTCTCCTTGAGATAAATGGGCAAAGCGTGAGAGTTTGATATCATTGTACTTACTTACGCGTTCTCAATAGACTATTTAATACATGTAAATACCCCAGACATATATAAATAGTTGATGCTATTGTCTCTACAAATATGAGTACAAAGTACGAGTATAGTATATTTTTTTAGGGTACCGTACCTATAAGGTAAAAACAGCACCCTTCTTTTTCTTCCTTTGTTTATGGATTTCTGCAGTCGATACGGCCAAAACTTTGCCAATGCCGCGTAGTGTGATGAAGACAAACACTGGTTCGATTGGCCACATACAGAGTGATTAATACAGGAAATGAGCTGATGCTCAGTGGGAGAATTTTGTATTCAGAGTTTTATTTTTGTTATTCCTTATCCTTTTTTACCCTATTACTAAGCCTCCGCTGTAGGTCTGTATCAGGCTGTATCTCAGAAACAGGGATAGCTAGCTAGAAATTGTTTTAATTTTTTTCCATTACTGGTTTAATAACAATTACTAAATTAAAAATCTAAAAGGGTTTTTTTCGTATTTTTTTGTTATATGATATCCAAAACGGTAACATGTAGGCGTTTAAAATGTTCACAGAATATATAATGTACATGTATATTGACGAAAAATACATGAGTTGTGAAAATTTCAGCTTTCTAGCTATCACGGTTTCTGAGATACAGCCTGGTGACAAACAGACAGACAGCGGAGGGTTAGTAAATCCTGTTATTACCTTTTAGTACGGAATCCCAAAAAAAGAAGAGACATATGATCTTTGTGTCTCGTTTCTATCTCTGAAAAAGAAGAGGCATGAGATCTGGTCTCCGTCTTTTCGTCTTTTTGTCACTCGCGGCTCGCCAGTCGTCGTGCGTCGTCTATTTAGATCAATGTCTGTGCATTGTGTAGCATCTACCTGAATTAGGTCGTAGTGCGACCGACGCAAGGTTGCCAGAGATTTCAGATAAAAATTGCATTAGATAGTGTGAGAACAATACATAATTTAGTAGTGGTCGAGAGGGATTGTGGTTTTCGTTGTAGTCTTTAGGAAAAATAGTCATTACGTACAATCTTATAGTTACTTATACTTTATAGTCACGACTTAAATGTATTTGTTTTTTTTTGTACATGTAGGTAATTTTGCCTGCAATAAACATATAATATTACTTGTATTACGAGTATTAAAGACTAAAAGCAGATTGTTTTGCAAGCTAAAATCTTTGCCATTATAATTAAAAAACAACTGATGATTGTCCATTAAACGTAATGTCGAAGTGTTGAAAGGGGTAGGTACATTTATAGACATTAATCAATAATATATTTTGATCTAAACCATTGAGTATAAGCATAATATACGGCATATTTATAATTAATAATAATTTGCATTTAAATAAGTTTCAATCCAATTTACTCGTAAGTATTGACTTATGGACATATGTTTATAAATAAAATATGACTACAGGTTATTAAATATACTCGTATTTTGTCTAAATTTATTGTATGTGGACTTTTAAATTTATAGAAATTGAATATAATAGAATTAAAAAAACCAGGTTGGCCGTATTCTGTAAGATAGTAGAATTTGTATTAAAAAGACAAAAATCTTATTGTATAAGCAAATATATACGCATTAAATTATAAACAGATGCTACCTGCTTCTCAAACACCTTCACACGTCATGACTTTTAACCCTTTTATAGCATTAAAGCATAATTACTTCCACGATTAAAGGTTCAATATAATTTTTCTTTTGTCCTCAGATTCTGCGCCGGCGCAGCCGCTCCTATCAGTCGGGGTCCAGACGTCGCGCGCGACACACGTCTACACCACACACATGGCTATAAAAACAAGATAAAACAACGACACATCCGCGTGACTGTGACTTCAAAAAAACAAAACAAAAGAGTAGTGTGGGAAAGTGATGACAGTGATTCTGTGGTGAAGTGTTAAAGGTTTTTTTGAGAAGTTCATTAAAAAAAACAGCAAACAACATGCAGGGACGCGACAAGCTATGCGCAAAGCTCACTAGCGCTTTCCTGAGAAAGTGGTGTAAGTACAAACATAGTTTTAATGTTTTAGCTGTTGCTAGATACCTAAATTACTAGTGGAAAATTGTGAGGAAAATGCTGATCAAAACCAGTTTCACTCAGTAATGTGATGGAAGGATTTATAAGTAATCAATACAAGAGTATATGTATTAATAGCTTCTTAGCTAAATACAAAAGTAGTTTTTGATAAAATTCATAAAACGAATACAAAATCGCATAAGACGTTTGCTTGATAATTTGGCATCGAAACTTTAAGCCTACCATACCGAAACATACTTGTACCTAATTAATTTCATTCATTCATTCATTATGTTTTATATCTCACAATAAAACCTTAACAATATGGCGTTCTAAATAAATAAAACAAATATCTGAAACACCTGTGTAGGCCTTCAAATACATTATCAAGTTATTATCTCCTAAGTATACGTATTACGTCGTAGACCACAGTGTGGGTCGGATGACATGATAAATTGTAGGTCCCGGTTGTTAGTCTCAGTACAGTCCAAGTTTAAGCCAAGTTAGAGGCCTTGGGCGGCCTGATAAGTCTCGACACCAGAGCTTGGCCACTCAGGTCATATATCTATCTATAGTAAATATAAGTCGGGTTTTCCTTCCTGACGCTATAACTCCAGAACGCACTAACCGATTTCCACGGTACAGCATTCGTTGGAAAGGTCTCGGGCTCCGTGAGGTTTGTAGCAAACAAAATTCAAGGAACATTTCAACGAGACGGAGTTCGCTGGGTTTGCTAGTCTTGTAGGTATATAATATGGTCCCCATCCATAAACTGACCGCATCGATCGTTGCTCACTGAGGTAATATGACGATCGCGTCAGATCACCTTAGTTAGCTGAGCTCCACTCAAACCTATCACTCGTAAAAACATATAATTTTGCTTGTTAAGTTCTGTACTACTAAACTCACAAAACCTGTTTTAATTAATGCTATGAGAACAGATAACTGGCGTGGCTTGTGACATTTGGTACAATTAGCAAACGAATACGCTAAAGTATAATATTAAGTACTTACAAAAGTTATATTATATTCTTATCATACAATGTTATACGACACATGTTATGTTTCAGCGTATTTTATTGCATTATCACTTGGTCTATGGTTCCAAACGCAGGTTCCAATTCTTAACTGTGGTTTTAAAGAATAACATTAAGAAAACGACCAGTTTTTGAAAATAACCAGTATCTGGCCGCTTGCCAGTTGATTGGTTATATTATACATTAGTTTATTATTATTTCGTAATAGAAATCATAGAAATAGAAATCATAGAACTTTATTAACCTTATAACATTGCGTTATACTAGGCACGTCAAATTTACATATTACATATATTCATCAACAATCAATTAATGAATTAGTCAATATCTTAATATTATAGTTAGTTCATACAATGTCATAATAATATAATTATTCGTACAATGTCTTAATAATATAATTATTCGTACAATGTCATAATAATAAAATAGAAAATAACAACACATTTACATATAATTCATGTCACTTTACAGTCCGTCATACTTAAATAGAGATTCTGAAAGAGGCAACCTCATATATTCATTTAAAGCATAAAAAGGGTTTTCCACAAAGAAGTTTTTCAATTTTCTTTTAAACGTGTGAAAAGGTAGGTCTGTCATACTTTGAGGCAGTTTGTTAAACATACATATTTTGTTGTAGATCCCTTGCTTTTGCACTTTAAGTAACCTATTGTTTGGTTTTCTTAATCCTCTTGGTTTTCTTACAGAATAACGACTCTCATTTTTTAACAATTCCTTTTCGTTTGAGTTTCAATTCCTCTCTCTTGTTTCCTTTTCGTATATTTTCAATTCCTCTCTCTTGTTTCCTTTTCGTATGAGCTAAGTGAACCAGAGAGAGGCTGCCAATCAGAAGGTTCCGGGTTCGATTCCCGGCACGGCCAGCATGTTTGTGCGGAACTAAATTTGTTGGTCGTCGGTCTATACGTAAGTACATATATGTAGTACTCGTATATCAGTTGTGCTAGTTACCATAACACAAACTAGAAATGGTTCAGTATGGGGTTAACCAGTCGTGTGTGAAATGAGTCCTAGTATTTATTTATTTTATTTATTTATACATATACGTACATATTTGATCGAAGGCTTATTATGATGATTGCTTAAGCTTAAGAGTAACTTGCCGTGTAGTGAAATGCGTCAGAAGATAGCAATGTCCTGTTTATTGTGAGTCATGCAATGCATAAACAGGGACTAGTCCGTTAATATCCGTACCTGCTTGATTACTCATGTAGGTACTGCTTGGCTTTTCAATATCGCGAGTCGCGTATTTTAGCCAATGATAATTGTCACCACTCCCATTGATAATGACAGCTGTCAAGGTGTGGAATTCTTCGCCTAATTCCCTGTTCCCCGATAACTATAATCTGGCAGTTTTCAAGGCAAGAGTGAACCGGTTTCTTCTGGGCAAGCGCGCTCCACCTTAGATCGCTATATCGCTTAACATCTGGTGATTTGCGATCAAGTGCAAGCCCATTAAGTTAAAAAAAAAAAGATAAAACAAATACTGTGCTTAGTGACGCGTCGGTTAGTAGATTATAATTATATTTATTATTTATTCTGACAGACAGACTGACTTGCAGAGAGTATATATACCTATTATAAAGTCTTCTTTATATTTATATTATAGTCTATAATATGCATAATATTATTAATAATATAAATAAGACTTAACTTATAAGGCTATGGAACACTGTCGCTTCACACAGCACGGTAATTGTTATAATCTCTTACCATTGATAGCAGATGTCATTACTAATGAGAGTGGACCATCTTAAAATACGTGACTTGGATGCCTGATGCATTTAAAATAAAGAAAATTGTTATCATCAGAATATGAATGTAAATATTTATTAAACACTTCAAAAGAGAATTTACTTTTTTAAACTCTGGCCTGAGGTAGATCATACCTAGTCTGGAATAACTTGCTCTAAAAATATTATATCATTTTATAGCCCTTTATGAATTTGCCTTTTTACTGACAATACCATCCATCATACCTACGCTTTGAAATTCCGGTAAACATTTTGATCTGCTGTAAAACGCCTGCATTTTGTGTTTTGGCAATTTCTGCTGAGCGTCGTGCTTCACGTAAATTTAGATTAAATTACCATTTCAACGGTAAACAAATTTACTAAAACATTAAAGAAATTGTAAATTATTTGGTAACCAATTTTAGTAAAAGAAACTTTGTCTATAAAGAATCTAAGAAGAAAGGTGTATAAAGAATCTAAAAACTGCTTACAATTTATTTTTTGCGAGACGATTCTTATTTCGTCGTGAGATTTAATTGTATAATTTATTAAATTAAATATAAATTACAGTAAAATATAATAATATAATATTATGTTGTCAATTTTTAATTTACCCACAGACACAGACTTGGGTATAATTTATTATTTGTGATTAAGGTATTTAATGTTAATTATTATGTAATTTTTAATTTAATTTAGTATTATTTATCTTGGTTTATATTTTGAAATAACATTTAAATGTATGACAGACAGACATACACACAGATAGACACATCAAACTTATAACATATAATAGTTTTTGCATCGGGGGTTAAAAAGTATGGACGAACGTAACGCTTACCATCAAGCTAGCTTAGTAAGCCAAGTTAGAAGCCTTCGAGTGGTTTGAAAACTCTCGACACCAGAGCTTGGCCACTTAACTCATTCGAAGAACAATAAGATCGAGCTAGCAACGGGCTAATCATATTTATTATAATAAAATCAAAATAAAGTTGCAGGTTAACTACTAATGAGCCGGTACATTTTTTTATACTAAGACATATTTCACACTCGGCTAGTTAACCCCATACTGAACCGTTTCTAGTTTGTATTACAGTTGCTAACTCAACTGATATATTACATATACATACATGTTTTTTATATTATATTAAACACCCAGACCTACAGCCAACCAATTTAGTTCAGTACAAAGATGTTGGCCGTGCCGGGAATAGAACCCGGAACCTTCAGATTGGCAGTCCGGCATGGTAACCATTACGCCAACGAGGTCGTCAATTTATATATAGATAGAGATAGCTAGGTATAGATAGAATAGGTGTTTGATATGCGCCCGGTGTGTGTGGTGGATAGGGGTCAATGACGCACCGTCCTCTCGTGTCTGCCCGCTCCGCGTGAGCTTCGTAACTACTAACCAATGATAATATACCACTTGATACAAATACAAATATACAAATACAAAAATATTATTTACATTTTTGACATTAATATTGTATGATAGAATTAATAAGGAAAACAGACTGGAGCAAATAAATTCATTCAATTCAATCCGATTCGGGTCGACGTGCCAACCCAGTTAGCTAGTTTAGACATTTTTTTTTTTTGATATTGTATACTTATAATCTTTTGACATTTCTTTTAAATATTATTGCTTAGCTGTAAATTATAGTGGAGTGCAATTAACTTATAAATTACCTAACTAATTAATTGACCTTTTGCACACCGCATATGCGGTAGCCTACAAGGGACATTTTATATTATTTTCCATGTTTTTATATTACCTGTGTGGCTACGCAAATAAAATTATTTCATTTCATTTCATTTTATATCATTTCATTTCATAAATAAGAAATCATAATTCAACATTAATAATCTTGATGTTAAATACATAGTAGAATAATTAAAAACTTTTTTATAATTACTAACAATTTCTATTAATATTTCGTAATTAAATTGCAACCGTTATCTTCGTAATAACGTTTCTTTTCAGTTTAAATAAACTCTAAATAAAATATTATTATATTTATTGACGTAAAGGTACCAGCTGATAGCTTTACCACTCCTCCGAAACAATGGCAAACACAAAAAAAAAACAAGAAATACTCGCACATTTAGATTAAAATAATTATGTTTAATAAAATGCCATATGAGGTAATTGAATTGCCTCACGCCAAATTCAAAAGTACAGCAAATTTTTTTTTACTCATCCACTACAGTGCATCCACTGTTTTTAGGGTTCCGTACCTAAAATGTAAAAACGGAGCCCATTCGAACCTCACGTGATTAATGGACGGTCCCTAAGTGTTTTTTTCCCTTCTTTAAAATCCAGTTAGTACAGATGCTTTAATTATCCCTTACCTAAAGATTACTGAAATACCTAAAATAAAAATTGTATTGTGTGTCTAAACAAAATAGTCAAGTTTGTTTACTTATATCTCCAAGCATCAATTCTTCAAAGTGAAAACTTGTTTTTGGGTCCAATACCTAAAAGGTAAAAACGGGATCCTATTGCTAAGACTCCGCTGTCTGTCTATATGTCTGTCTCCAGGCTGTAGGTACATATTTCAGAAACCGTAATAGATAGAAAGCTGAAACTTTTACAAGATATGAATTTCCCGTGCCGCTATAACAACAAATACTGTAACTGTACTTTATTAACAAGAAGCGATGACAACTCAGTAGGGCGTGGAACCACCTTACGTTCATGGGTTCGATTCCCGCCAATGAACTCGAGCTTTCGGTGAAGGAAACCGTGTCGTGAGTAAACCATAGGTGGATTCTCTAGACTCGCCTGGCTAGAAACAACCCTCAAGTTGAAAAATCTGTCGCCAAACATCTTACTGTGTTTTCCGCTAGCTTTTAAAAATCTAGTGATTCCAGATGTTTTAATTATCCCTTACCTAAAAATCTTTAGGACCACAATACTAGTTTTATTTTAGGTATTTCAATAATCACTGAAATACCTTTTTATTTGTTGACGAGGGGGAAATCTTTAGCAAGATACCTGGCTACGATGGGGCACAGCCAGGTTATGTGGGATTTGTACCCACTAAAACCCTCCCGGTGACCTGCCTCTGTGCTTAACGGAGGACTCCGGGTTCTTATCACTGAAATACCTAAAATAAAAATAGTATTGTGGCTCTAAACAAAATAATCATGTCTGTTTACTTATATCTACAAACATCTAATTCTTGAAAGTAAAAAATTGTTTTTTTCGTCTACTCACAAGGCTGTCTAAGTCACGATATTCAAATTAAGCTGTAATACTTGAAATTTAGCTTAGCTAATAACAAAATTCAAGTACCTACTTATCAAATACAATGTAGGTATGAGATTTTTTCTCGTACTATTATTAGTAATGCAAAAACTATTTAGTTCTTGCGTCACTACTTAATGTGATATTTGACTTCACTTACGAGTAAAAAGAAAATGTAATTAAGTAAGTAGTTTTTTTTAACTTATTTTATGGCTTGATTCAATGACAATTTTTTAACAAAACAGTTAAGGCGATAACGTGATCAAAATCTAGAATTTAGTTTGATCGCTATAAATTATAAACGGCTGAAATTATTCAGATTTATTAACATGAAAAAAGGTCGAAAATATAGATTTTTTAAAACTTTGTTCTAATTTAAAAAACTGTTATTTTATTTTTAAAACCCTTGATAACGTCCATATATCGCCTTAAACCGAATCACAAAGCATATTTTGTCCTATTACTTTGTCTTCACTTATGTCTATTATTTCTGTTTAAGGAGGTCTATTGTTTTCTTAACGTTGGTATTAACATTTTAACAATAACGGACGTCTTATGTTTATTACCACCAAGTTGTTAGAATTTTCGTCATACATCATGCAACATGCAAAATATATTTTGCATCATTTAGAAGGTTTAATAAATAAGCGATTGTAGCAATATTGCGAAGATTGTAAAGTCGCGAACATAAAGCTTGTCTTACAAAACATATGTAAAGAATGTTTCCCAAGAAATCCGGTTGTTTGACCATTGAGACGAGAAGTATTCAGGGTTACTGCATATTTGTTGAACAAATAAAATTATATATTCTCTATTGCTGTTCTTCTTCTTCTTCGTAAGAGTTCTGCTGTCGAGAGTTTTAAAGCCGCCCGAAGGCCTCTGACTTGGCTTAACGACTGCTTGTACTAAGACTAACAGCCGGGACCTACAATTTAATGTGTCATCCGACCAACTATTGCTGTAAAGCCCATTATAACAAATGTAAAAAAAAATTTTGATTAAAATACATTCTTATACATTCTTTTGGTGCCTTTCCAACATAAAGTTGGCAATCAGGTCAAATCAAATAAAGTATAATAAAGTAGTTAAAATTGAGTTACAAGAATAACAAGTTAACATTTAGAGCTATAGAAAATGGTACATTTATATGAATTCAACTGATCTAAGCTAGGATATATTCTGTAATATAGACCTAAATTACACTGCACTCGAATGTACCTAACATATTCTTTTTTAAATTACATTAGATACAATTAATTTAGAATACAACATTAACAATTCTGCATACTTAATCTGTTTCATTGTCAAGTCAATTAAAAGAAACAATTCAGAGGCAATCCTGATCCCGGTTCGTTCCCAATGTTTGTTTGTGAATCCCAATGAATGTTTTTCGACCTTGATTTTCTTCTGTGACCAGCTCGTCTCCTCCCCGCAACTTTTCCCATCATAATAAGTTGCAGTAGCTCGTATCTGTTGTGCCGAAGCACGTGACCCTGTTATGCAACTTTGTGCTGTTTGACGGTCTGCAAACGTTTACGGTCTTTTAATAAATGCTAAGATACATCATGGGCCTTTGTGAATCTCAATAAGATGTTTTGAAGCAGCATCTGTAGGTTGAAACACTTTTGTTGATGGCTGAAAAAGCCTATCTGAGAGCCACAGCTTCCAAGTTTTTTTTCCAAGATAGCACGCGATAAAAAAATTCTATAGGTAATTAATATTATATTCAATGTATTGTGCTATCTCAATTTATAGAAATTATAATATTACTGTATTAAAACTTTCGTAAGGCATATTTGAATAATGTTTGTATAACCGGCTATCACTTACGTTTATTTTGTCGGTATTAGCCCGACATGTTTCAGCACAATCAGTGTGCCATTATAATATTAATTATACATACAGTAATCAGCAACAAATGTGCTGTTTTTAAATAAAGTTTAATAGATTTTGATTTGTGCAAGTAATATCTTATTCTATATGTATATTCTACTGTACTATTATACTTTTGATTTAAGTATACTTTGAAATGAGAAGATTTATCTGAGTTACAAAATTGTTATTAATTTTTGGAAAATTGTTTTTGTAGGTTTAATATTATAAAAAGATTTGGAGAATTTATCACCACAAAAATGATTTTTTGTAATGTTACAGTAAATTCCCCATGATATTGTATTTTTCCTTACTCAATATAAGAAAAGAAAATTTCAATAATATGTAATGAATAGACGCGTTTAACAAGTAACACAGAAACAAAGAACTTTACTGGCAATAAATAACATACTTTAAAGTCAAGTCACACTACAATCATTACTTAAATACTTAAAAGACTAGTTAGATAAATTTAACTTCGAATTTTCATTAAATATTCTACACCATTGAACACTACACACAAAAGCAATTGATTTTCCATATTCATTTAATTTAAAATACCTAAGTATATCTTATGCACATGAAACGATTCTGCAAGTTCCATATTCATATATTCGCTTGAATTATAAAAGGGATTAACTATTTTCACAAAACTCTTTATTTTCTATTTAAACATATTACTGCTAACGTTTGTTAAGTTCTCTGTCAACTTATTATACATTAATATATGTATATATAATATATACTAGCTGACCCGGCAAACGTTGTTTTGCCTTATAAATTAGTTTTATTTATTAATAAAAAAAATAAGAGTGAACTACCCCTATCACTTAGGGGTATAAAAATAGATAGTAGCCGATTCTCAGACCCACTGAATACGCATGTAAAATTTGGTAAAAATCGGTCAAGCCGTTTCGGAGGAGTACGGTAACCAACATTGTGGAAATTTTAAATATAAGATAAAATTATATTCTTATATATAAAATTTCCGTGTCACAGTGTTTGTTACCGTACTCCTCCGAAACGGCTTGACCGATTTTTACCAAATTTTATATGCGTGTTCAGTAGGTCTGAGAATCGGTTACTGCATATCTATTTTTAAGGCAAATAACGTTTGCCGGGTCAGCTAGTTTTAGTATAAAATCTCTTTTTCTGTACTTGTAACCCTGTATAGGACTAGTAACACCAAGGAAGTCTTAGTGTGTTGAGTAAGTTTAAAGTCCATGCCAACAATTACTCGCAATAGGTATAAGTTGGTACGGTTGGCAAACATCTTGGTTAACGTCACTTACTTTGCTCGTCGTAGATTATTTTTATATCTTTTTTGTATTTTATTACATTATATAATACATTTTTTTTTACACAGCTGGTTAGCCGTATACTGAACCATTTTTAGTTTGTATAACACAACTGATATACTTCATATACATTCATACACACTTATTTCATATAGATATATATTTAACACCCAAACTCAGCATTAAAAAGTAAAAACAAACTGTGGAACTCCTTGCCGGAATCCCTGTTCCCACTGAACTACAAACCTTACTGTCTTCAAGGCAAGAGAGAACCGGTTTCTTCTAGGCAAGCGCGAAGCGCTTCATCTTAGGCGGCCATGTCACTTAACATCAGGTGAGTTGTGGTCAAACGCAAGCAATGCATAAAAAAAACATAAAATATTTTGTGCAAGCCAGTATGTATAGCGTAGTTATGTAACAGCTATTGGTGTTAAGTATTTCTGAGAAACTTACACTCTGTTAGTCGACACCTACCTGCACCGCAGGCTTAATTGCCTATTGAATCGATCGACACACGATCCTTGCTAGCTTAGTCACTATATAAGTATGTACATATGTAAAACCAATAATTATCTTACAATGATTATCTCACGAAGATATGCTGATGTGGTGTCCGGGTAGTTGGGAGCTCTCCGACACTACCGTACGTGTCAAAATTAAAAAAAAAAAATCAAATCAATTTATTGCGAATATGGTATAGTTACAGACAGGTATTGGGTCAGAGAAAGAAAGTGCACCATATTCTGCCTAGTCTATATTCTGTCCTCTAGGATATGATTAGTTCAGACAATAAATATGTGAATGTTAGCAATTAAAGCGCTGATATAGACAAACTCTTGAATTTACAGTTTTGAATTATTCCACTTTGACACCCCAAGCCGCCCCACCGCCGCACTGGTGGTGCAGATTCTACTAGTCTAAAATCTTGGTGGATTTTGCCCCAGGGCTGGACCTTTTATTTTATTTTTTGTGAATCCTATAAAGAGTCGATTTGTAGTTTTAAAAAGGATTTAATGCAGTCAGAAGTATTGAAAAATAGTTATGAACTGTCTAAAAAACAACCCTAGGAATATTTAAACCAATTTTGAATTTTGAAACTTTTTAGAAAAAATAAACGTATTCATAAAAAATATTTTTGATTTTATACATAATTTTTTAGGTACGCGTTTGAGCATTGAGAGTCTGTTTGTAAGTTGTTTGGATCAGTTATAAACCTGAATAAAGAAATTAAAAAATACGAATGCGCGTTGATATCTTTTCCAAAGAAGTTGTAAAAAACTAATACCTACTTACTATATAGAGTAAAAAGCTGGTATGTTAGTTTGACTTTATGACTATTAGAGCTTATCTTATTTAAATCTTTTTAAACAAAAACTAGTTTTATGGTTAAATATTGATTGCCAACGATTCATGGACTGGTTGTGAAATCCATTTAATAATAATAAATGATTACATTAATATTTTTTTGTAATCTTAATTTAAATACCATTTATTTCGTCAATTTTTCAAGTCATAGAAATTAAAAAGAAAAATAAAATAAATCAAACAGATGTTACAGAAATAAAAAAATAAACCTGCTAATATTGTATATGCGAAAATTTGTGTGTATGTTTGTGGGTAATAGGACCATGGATTAATACATAAACTACTTACTAACCTGAATTAATGCGGGTAACACCGTAATAGTAGCGGGGCGCAGCTAGTAGACATATAAAATTTACATTTTAGAGTAAAGAATATTTATTTCAGAAAAAGATAGTAATGCGTACAAATTAAAATAGAAGAAAATACATACCATAACTTACAATTTACATTTTAGGTACGCTTGTTTAGCCCTGAGCCTCGCAGGAAGGCTCGGGGAGAGCCTGTGATGCAGGGCGTCAGTCGTCTTCTTTATTTATAATTATTCTAATCACTAGTATTTAAAACTTTTAAAAAAAAATTGTGAAACTTAAATTACTGAAAATACATGAACGTAACCTATAAAATGATAGTTGTACGGACACAAATTATCACTTTTTTTTTCATTTTGGCTTTCATATTTTTACAGTACATTTCATTGGGCAGTACATGAACCATTGTGATATAGTGTCAAAGCGACAGTGAAAGCGATTTGCTAAAATGTTGTTCAATAACTACATGCCATCAGCCATTCAAATTCTTAAGACAAAAGTTATGATGCCTAATGTAGCATAGCGAATTGTAATCATAATCGAGGTTTAGCAACAGATTACGCTTAGACACTCGCAATCTAACCTTGGTTTGTACTACTCATGGTTAACCTGGGCTTGATCACTGTTTAACTCTCTAACAGCTGATACCTCGTGCCAGACTGCCAACTAGAGGTCCCGGTTTCGATTCCCGGTACAGCCAACATCTTTGTGCTGAACCAAATTTGTTAGATGTTGGTCTGGGTGTTAAATACGAGTATGTATCTATATAAAGTATTTATTTATGTATGTACATACAGTGTAAACTTTATATAACGACACTGAAAGTACTGTGCATTTTATGGCGTTGTAGAGAGTGGTCGTTAAATTGAGAGAATGTATAATTGTATGGAATACAAGCTAAGCTAACTAAAGCCAATTGATTTCGACGCTTTAGACCGTTGTCGTTAAATTGAGTGACGTTACATGTAGATTATACTATATAGTATGTAGTATATCAGTTATATTAGCAATTATAATACGAACTAGAAATGGTTCAGTATGGGGTTAACCAGCCGTGTGTGAAACGTGTCAAAAAAATAACTGTGCTTTTTCAATTCGGACTGTATCCGAATCTTGAATTTGTTAAAATTAGGATGATCAAAAAAATCCCTAAGCGAAGGATTTCGTTTAAATACGTACTACCTTTACTGATACAATCTAGGCACAGTTAAAACAATAATATTACTTACCCAATACTTGCCATGTTACAAAATACAAAACGGCGAATTGAATAATTAAAGTGTTGCCATCTAATCTAATGCGTAAAGGTCACTAAAAAACTTTGTGGAAAAAATTGGGCTACATTTTGGCTTGCTTAATATCTGGCACGGCCTTACCCGTTAAGTACTCTACTTTTGCATGGCTTACTTGAAACAATGTATAATGCCCAGAATGAAAGTATCTTTATTTTAACTCATGTCAGGAACGGGGTTTGATCTCCGCCAATGATTTTTATCAGTTGTGTTAGCAACCATAATACGAACTAGAAATGGTTCAGTGTGGGTCTAACCAGCCGTGTGTGAAATGTGTAAAAAAAAAATTAACTCGAGCCAATAAAATTATATTAAATCATATTGACAAGATTGATATGCGTATTCAGTAGGTCTGAGAATCGGCTACTATCTATTTTTCATACCCCTAAGTGAGGCAAAACAACGTTTGCCGGGTCAGCTAGTAAATACCTATATTTTTTTTTTCACTCACTGCTGGTTAATACCATACTGGAAACGTTTCTATCTCGTATTATGGCTGCTAATACAACTGATATACTACATATACATACATACATATTTTATAAAGATACATATTTAACACCCAGACCGCGACAGCCAAGAAATTAAGTTCAACATAAAGATGTTTGCCGTGCCGGGAATCGAACCCGGGACCTTCTGATTGGCTGCTGGCATGGTAACTATTACGCCAACGAGGTCGTCATATAAGTCATATGTACATCAAAATATTAAGTTTCATAAAGTTACGTGCATTCTGTTAGTTTAATTGAATGACTAAGCAGTAGTTAAATTACATTATCTATGACTTAGTGCGAGCTTAAAATCTCTGGTTTTTGCTTTAGATATTTTTTGTTTATATCCAAAGAACCGTGTTTTATTGAAGTTTGCCTCATAAAAACGTGTTCTTTTAATTTTACACTTCCTTTTCATTCATATTTTGCATGTTTTTTGGTTTGCTTTTTGTAGTGTTTTGTTTTTTAATTATTATAAGATTTCTTATTTACTCGTATTGACGTAACATTATATCTTACTAATGTTATAAATGCGAAAATGTTATTATTTATTATATCATTATTTATTTATTTACATTTTATCAAGAAAAATAATATCCATAATAAAAAAATATGTGTGTGTAAGTGTGTGTGTGTGTGTGTCACTTCTTTACGCTCAAACGACTGAACTGATTTGCTGGAATTTGCCGTGAGGAAGCTTTTGTCATAATTTTTCATAAATTCTTATATACCTATAGATTCCAAATGAAAGGGCTTGACTAGTAGAATACATACTTCGTATACAATGCTAAATTTCAAATCCATAATAGCCGTAACACTAAGTACCGACGGCGAACGAAAGTTCGAGACGTTGGATCTACAGTTATGGGCCTTAAATGGAGCTGGTCGGGACACCTGGCGTACTGACGGCAGGTGAAGCAAGGCTGTGACCGAATGGTGGCCAAGATTAGGAAGACGGAGCGTCGGTCGTCCGCCGGCAAGATGGCGCGACGACATCATATCAGTCGCAGGTCGAATCTGGACACGATTAGCACAGGACCGAGATGAATATCCCGGCCCCCGTCGTGAGATGGGACACCGTGAGGTTTTAGTCGGTAGTGACGGCCTCTCTGGCCGTCGAGTCCGACATACCCCGCTCGCCTCCCCCAGGCTTGTAACGGGAGATGCGTAAATGCATTTCCTCCGAAAAAAAAGGATCGAGATGAATGGCATATTAAAAGAGAGGTCTATTCCCAGCAGTGGGAGAGAACCGGCTGTGGATTATGATGATGTTGATGAATAGCCCAAAGTGTTATGTTGTTTTAAAGTTAAAATAAAAAAACATATATAAAGTTTCCATCACAATGTTACCGTACTCCTCCGAAACGGCTTGACCGATTTTTACCAAATTTTATATGCGTATTCAGTAGGTCTGAGAATCGGCTACTACCTATTTTTCATACCCCTAAGTGAGGCCGTGCGTTTGCCGGGTCAGCTAGTAAATATATAAAAGAAATATATCTAGCTCAATGGCGGTTAGTAGTAGTCACGTGTTGTTTTATTAATAATAATTATTAAACTAGTTTAATCGCTCATGTCTCCAAAAGACACGTTTTTGAAAGCCGGTTCCTTTGAGGGTTTTTTCTTTAAATGATAAAAGCGAACCGTTACTAAATACGATAAATATGTTAATCAAACATGGTTCTTGAACCAGTCTTCGGTTTTAAAACCAGTTTAGACTAATTTTTGGAAAAAGTTGTTTGGCGCAAATGAACGGAAAAGCGATGATATCATTCTTCTTTTTCTTATTCGTATGAGCTAAGTGGCCAAGCTCTGGTGTCGAGAGTTTTCAAGCCGCCCGAAGGCCTCTTACTTGGCTTAACGACTGCTTGTACTAAGACTAACAGCCGGGAACTACAGTCTGTCAACGTGTCAAAGTCAACCGTGAGTCGGATGTCAACGTGTTATCTGACCTACGGTAGCGCTAATAATCTAAGATATCGATGTCTTCTGTAGTGCCATCACTAGCATTGTGTTGTTGACTTGTTCATTATTCATTACAGTCTTTAAACGATTTTTTTGATATTTTTATTGAGTTCTTATTTTTGGTTGCCTTTTATATATTATACTAGCTGACCCGGCAAACGTTGTTTTGCCTTAAAAATAGAAATGCAGTAGCCGATTCTCAGACCTACTGAATACGTATATAAAATTTGATAAAAATCGGTCAAGCCGTTTCGGAGGAGTACGGTAACAAACACTGTGACACGGAAATTTTATATATAAGAAGATTACTGTGGCAAATCATTTTCGTCAGACCAAAATGACAAACACCCTTGAAACTAAAAGTTTGTAATTTATTTTGGTTTGTGACCCCGCCAACAATTTCGAGTTAACCTTTTTGCATAGCATAAAAATGGAAACTGACAATATATTACAACCTAAACGCTTCACTTGAATTGAGACTTCTTAGAATAAAACCAGATATGGATAAAATATATTGCACAGCACATGGCTATAAATCTTGTAGCTAAAGTATTTTATTGAAGTTTATTTCAATAGATTATATTTAATTTAAATCCTTTGATAATGTTTGATAGTAGTGTAAATTAAATAATATGAAACCCCTGACTCAACATATAACTTATCACAGGATATAATGTTCTAATGATCAAGTCCTTTCATTTGATACCCATATTGAGGCAGTTGTGAAAACAACTGTATTTCGCCATTTTGTGGCGGTCGCCATCTTAGTTCTTTTTTCTTTTATACCTAAAAATACCCTCGACTAACACACCTTCTTGAATAAAAAATAAACATAATTTTAATCGGTTTATCCGCTCTGGAGCTATTGCACGATTCAGAACGAGCGCTCTGATTGGTTGGTAGCGGGCGATGAAGTGCGACAGAGACGCCACCGAAGTAATCGCATTAATAAATACCCAAGACTTTGTCAGACAAAAATAATATCTATACATAATGCTTATTTTATGCTTATTTCAATTATTTTATTTTCTTAACAGTAGAATTTAACCAAATGGCAGACGGATGGATAGATAGGCAGAACAAAACTTTAACGGCAACTTTTTTAATTTTCATTGTTTGGATAACAGAACCCTATAAAGTATAATTATCTGTGCATCATGTACCAGTAGGGTGACTGCCATTTGGTTAAATTCTACAGTTAAGAAAATAAAGTAATTAACATAAAATAAGTATTATGTATTCCTTTTGGGAGCTACGTGCCCACACATACTCACGCACACACACTTACACACACACACACACGCTGATACGTACTGGTTTTTTTTTATTGTAGTTTATATCTTTTAGACCCCTTGTAAAATGTTAGTCTTAAGTATTTCTTATTAGTTCTAAGAAGGGAAGGGACCGTGGATCTCGCGACACAGGCTTGCCTAGAGGGAGATTCAGCGGCACACCAACCTACCCCTAGTATTAATTTTTTCATTTTTATCTTTAGTCTAGTAATGGTGTATATATTTAGCCTTAAGTTTATAGAACAATAAATACATTTGAATTTGAAATTTGAATATTTTTTTGTCTAACGAAGTATTGGGTTGGTATTACTTAATGCGATTACTTTGGTGGCATCGTATGGTATTATTTTATTGAATAATCGAACATCATTATAATTTGCTAATTATTATGCGTTTGAGTCATTGCTGTGTGACTAATACAAACAGTAATTTCTTTGTGCTTTAAAGCTATTCTTGCGGTTTCACCTTACCGGTTAAATACCACTAATTTAATGTACAATAACTTAGATATGCAACATTCAGTGCAATTTAAGCACGGTAAAAATGTAGTAAATATTAACACTATTTTGATATAAACATAAGCTTTTTTTATATTTTACAGTTGTAATACATATTTGCGAGAATCGTCCAGATCCATCCATCAAATATATCAAAATACATCGAGTAGGTACCTATATCAAAATACATCAAATACCTTTGCCAGTATACTGATCCCTAATTCGGGGTGACACTGCAGTAAAGAATGCAACGCTATTCGTATCATAAGGCTGCTAACCGCAGCTTGTTTTGCCACTTTTTGTCTGAAATATGTTTTTTTTTTATGTATAAGAAGTATAAAATAAAGACAAAACAAACTTTTAATTTCAACGAGAAATTAAGGCTGTTCAGACTTTCTTTAAAACTTATTTTTTATGTTTAAAAGCTTATTTTTATGTTTTAAAACTCAATTTGTAACATCATGTTATCGTTTATTTATTCAATTGACATTCAAGGCCAAACACATTTCACGATTCACACAGAAACCATGCAAATGATAGAAACATTATTTTATTATCTTTTCAATTTACTTACTACTTATTTACTTATTCTGGGACTTCACAAAAGATGTTCTACCGACTAAGCCACTCATTTGTTATCTGTGCCTGTCCGTAATTCGCCAGCCACGCACACAATGACAACGATATTGCTGCGATTAATTAAAAAAAAAGTGTTTTACAGTCGAAAAGCGTTATTGGTGCGCGCGCGGCGGCCAGTCACTCTCGCGCACCCGCGGCGCGACGAAATGCCGCGAAAATAGCCGAGCGATTTTAAATTTCGAATTCTCGAATAGCCGTGTTGTGTTTTCCTCTTTTTTTCTCCATTGTTCTCAACAAAATGGCGGTGCGTTCCCTCACACGCATGCTGGAATACCTCAAGGCCAATCGGAAAATTCGTGAGTGTCTTTTCGCCAAGTTTTTCTCTCGATTACATTCCGTTTTACGAAATCCAACGTGACCTTACTTTTCCGTTTGATTTAGTAACTTCGGTGTCGGTCTGTTGGTGCCACAGGTGTTTTGGAGATTCTTTCGTCAATTTCGGTACATGTTTGAGTTGAGTAATGACAGGAATTTATCAAATGGTGTCGTTAAAAAGTGATTAAAGCGTTCTAGACGGCTTAATGCGCGGGTCGTGCGATGCCGAAGAAAGTGAAATTTTTGAGCTTGCGTCATTTTGAATGCATAAACAGTGGCTATTGTAAGAAAAAGTTTTTAATAGCTACCTTCTATATGATAGGCTGAAACATGGCATTTACAGAATCGAAGAATTCTACATATAAATGACGTTAACTTCTGTAAATAAAAAAAGTTGATCTCTTTTCGCTTGCATGGTCTAATCAGTGCAAGCAAGAAGAAGCCAACTTTTAAATGTTTTCTTTATTAAATCGAGTTATAAAAACCTTAAAAAAAATAACTTCAAGTTTTCAATAATCATTAAGACAGCCACTACACATTTTATGATAAGTAAATTCTTGGAAAGACTACACGTTTTTTACTTTAATGATCGACATAAAATGTTAATATACATATGTATGTCTTTAATAAGACTAGTTGTTCTACGAACAGTACAGACTTTGCGAACAAAATTCTTGGAACTCCGTATGTGCTTATTTACTGAAACTTTGTGTCCTCAAAAATTTCTTGACAAAGTTTATTAATATTCTCAAAATATTGTAGTATTGAATACAGTATGTTATGACTCGTTTAGTTAACTTTAAAATCGACAATTTAATATTTATGCAGCAAATTTACACCTTTGTCAAATTCATACCATCTCCCAAATAAAAAATCGCCATTAACTAAAACACTCTATGATGTTTTTACAAACTATAGTGTTTTTTATCGAAATGGGTTTCAAAATACGATCCCAACGCGAGAACCAACATCTAAACATACAGACCGAGGAAAACAAAATTGGCTAGTTAACGCAGTCTTCGTTCGCTCAATGAATAAAATTTACTGTAATATTATAGGTATATATAATTTACCTATGAAAGTACATATTTCCGCATAACTAAGTGCCGTATTTATAAAACATGTCGACATATTTATTATTGTCTCGCTCACGTATTGAAGTTTCGATGCTGCGGGAAAAATCAGGCCATTGTATTCAGATGATGTTAATATTAAGCCCATGAAATAATAATATAATTTAGCTACACGGCTGTTATTATACTTATACAATGGTTTTGGAATTCTTCTACAAAAAATAATAACTTTTGTGTCATTAAAATCTTTAATTACTAACATACAAAAAAAGGCTACAATAATTTGGTGTGTTACGTCACAAGTTTTTTTTAACTCTAAATAGGTCAGCGCTTAACCACAAATTCGCCTGATAGTAAGTGACATTTAGGTCTACGGTGAAACAAGCTTACCTAGAATGAACCGGTTCACTCTCGCCTTGAAAATCGCTGGTTTACAACTACAATAAGTTTTGTTCTAACGTTCGCGTTTTCTAAGCTAATAAAGAGATTTAATTGTTCCCCGATTTCTAGCAACTAATAAAATTAATGATAGTTTTCAAGAGCAACCGGCTTAAAAGCATAAATTTAATAGGTTTTCCAGAATACTTATCATTAAGCCAAGTAACTTAAATATTGTACATAAATATTGTATATATACTAGCTGCGCCCCATGGTGTTACCCGCCTTAATCTGGGACAAAAATAAGTTAATCCGGGATAAAAAGTAGTTAACGCTTTTAATCCAAAGTCTAACCTATCTTCATAGTAAATCTCATCAAAATCGGTAAAGCCGTTGAAGCGTGAAGAAGTTATATAGATTTTGAAGTTATTTCCCATCCCTCGGGAACCGCAATTATTGTTTGAGCGTGAAGAAGTAATAAACACACACACACACACATACATAAACTTTCACATTTATTATAATTTAGCAGGAAGTATATTTGGCAAATTTTTTGGTTTTCATTAACTTAAACTTGAAAGGTATACGTTTAAGTCCTCATAAACTGTTTGGAATTGCAGTAGCAAACATTTAACTTGGCGAAAATATCCAGTCAGTGATCGAAACCATCCAGTTCTAAGTTAAAATAAGTAGGTTACGAGTAAAAGGGGGTCAATATACCTCGCTGCAACGCTCGGGAGACCTACCACTGGTTGCTGAGCGGTAAGCAAGCCTGTTTCCATATTACTTTTTAATCCCTACCTTCTTACTACCTACTATCATGGAAAATGGAAAGCGGAAAGACAACCTCATTGGCACAACGGATACCATGTTAATTATCTTTACTTAGCTGTAAATTATAGTGGAGTGCAATTAACTTATAAACTAACTAATTAATTGACTTTTTGCACACCGCATATGCGGTAGCCTACAAGGGACATTTTATATTATTTTCCATGTTTTTATATTACCTGTGGCTACGCAAATAAAATTATTTCATTTCATTTCATGCCGGACTGCCAATCAGAAGGTTCCGGGTTCGATTACCGGCACGGCCAACTCACCGAACTCACTTCACAGTTTGATGATTGGCGATAGATTTTTACTTTATTTAAATGGTTGCTTGGTTTATGAATGGTAGCCCCTTAAGTCACAGAATGCATTAGAGTCCGGTTAATGCTAAGGTATCCGAGCGTAAACCGGTGCGAGCAAAAACTGAACGCCTTGACTTGGACACTTGTTTGCTAAACTAAATAAATAGCCCGATAATCCGATTAATAACTAAATTAATTCATAAATATAAATACATGGTAAAAAAAAAATGATGTGAATGATAAAATTCAGAAATAAATGAAATTGAATCAAAAAAAAAAAATACTTATAAAGGCGAAAGTTTATGTGTAAGTGTGTATGTTTGTTACTCTTTCATGCTCAGACGGCTGTACTGATTTAGATCTCTAAGAACTTGGAATATGGCATAAGACTCTTTTGTGTTTTGAATTAATGTGTGTAGCTAGATAAAATAAAAAAGCTGTTGGGTCTTGTATAAGACAAAAACAGGGCCGAATGAATGGCGTGAACGAAGGGAAGCCTACGCTCAGCAATACTATTTAAACACATAATATAATATTTATATATTATATACCTATACATATACTAGCTGCGCTCCGCGGTGTTACCCGTTGAGTCAATCCGAGATATGACTTCATATCTCGGATTGACTCATCCGTTGTGATAATCCAATTCTTTCTTCATGCCAAATTTCATAGATATTGATTCAGCTACTTTAGCGAGAAGAAGTAACAAACATACACACTAACACACACACGCTTTCGCAATGATAATTGCGAGGATAATATAATACGAAGCTGTAATCGCATACCCAATTGATTTTATATTTACCAAGAATAAGTTTTAAGCTTAACCTACACCGCTTCGGTCTAAACACAGATTTCTCTCAGACATTTTTACATCTAGACTGGACTGGATTGTTGCCATAAAAAGTGTATTTGCGAAGAAATCTTCAACCGCAGTCAGTGACGCCATCTTTACCTCGGTTATGCATCCAGTTGCGGTTTGATTTCTATAAATTCTTGCAATTTAATTACTATTGCATTCGCTCACTTTCAAACTGTGCACAAAGTTACTGGTGGAACAAAATCTGTGGCTTTTATAGTACTTCCGCTGTGATCGGAAACCAAATCGAGATAAGCAAAGAAAACATAAAAAATAGGATGTAAGTAACCACAATGTTTAATGTCTAATGTCTTTTCAATTTTTGTTTTGTTATTTTTTTATGGTTAGCAAAATTTTGCTTTGTTATTAATTTTCACTTTATTATTCTTAAGTTATGTTTAAATTTAGTAAAACTATTTGATTGTTTTCAACAATGCGTCAAATGTTTAGTTATTTGTAATAATATATTTATTATATATTATATATATTTATTATATTTTTATTTATTATATATTTTTAATGATTTCCTCCGACTACTTTACCGCTGCTTCTCCGACTGCTTTATCCGCCAACCCGCACTTGGCCAACGTGGCTTATATCTCTCTCCTAGTGATAGTCCTATAGCCTATATCTCTGTCTTAGTGAGAGAAGGCCCCGAGTCCCAGCAGAGGGAACGTATAGTGGGCTGCTTATGCTAGGTAGTATCATAGAGAACATATATTTTTTGTCTATGGTAGTATGTACGATGCATAATCATCATAATCGTCAGCCCATTCTTTCCCACTGCTCAGAACAAAAAGACCTATATACCCGCATAAATCATTTTATCCCATAGTTTATTTTCTTATCTTATCTTTCTTATATATAAAATTTCCGTGTCACAGTGTTTGTTACCGTACTTCTCCGAAACGGCTTGACCGATTTTTACTAAATTTTATATGCGTATTCAGTAGGTCTGAGAATCGGCTACTGTATATTTAGAAATAATTATTAAGACAAAACAACGTTTGCCGGGTCAGCTAGTAATCTATAAAAATATCTTAGTAAACACATCTAACGTTTTTCGATGGCTTTAGATCCGGAAGTTAATATTGTATTTTTTTTTTATATGGTATTCAAATTTGATTTTTAAAATAACTGTTATTAAGTATTCTAGTAATGATTACGTCAGCAAAAACTTTGTTTTAATGGTTACTTACGTATTTAATGGCTCTTTAGAGTATTAACAAAGTATATTTTAATGATACAGCAATTATTGTTAGATGGTCTATCAATATTACAACTAATTGGTCAATTAATAATTATTTATTAACTAATCTGAAATATGTTGATTGTAACAAAGATATTTATTAAATTTATGGGATTTTGCTAGTTTTAATTACACAAAACACAAGTTAACAATTAAGAAATGAAAAACAGGCGTTATAAAAAAAACTGAACCAATTTCAATGTTTTTTTTTTTTGGAGCTATGAGGTAACAAAATACATAAAGCTAATTAGTCAAATTGAGAACCTTCTCTTGTTTTGAAGCCGGTTTAAAAATTCTGATGAGGCGAAAAGAGCTCAACAAAATGTTGCTTAGTTATGTTTATTTCATCACAACGATGAAGACACAACGTGAAATAAAATAAAATATATACATTTTAGAACATATTTCATACACGACTAGTTATCCCCATAATACACTATTTTCTAGTTAGTATTATGGTTGCTAACACAACTGATTTCCTACATCTCGTATATGTACATACATAAAAACTTTATATCGATACATATTTAACACTCAGACCGACAGCCAACACAATAAGTTTATTACAAAGATGTTGGCCGAGCGGGGAATTGAACCCGGGACGCTCTGGTTTCCAGTCCGGCATGGTATCAATTACGCCAACGAGGTCGTCATTTGAAAACAATAATTATTTTCAAAAGTATTTGGCTGCTTAAAAACACAAGCTAGATAAGGAAAACTTTTAAAACAAAATCGCCAACGTATCGATGGAATATTCTAATAATAAGTTCAAAAAAGAAAGATTAGAAATGTTCCCAAACTAGTTTTCCAAGTCGCCGGTGAGCAAAATAGAAGCTCTCGAGGTCGACGACCGCTGCAGAATCTTTTAATTGATGTTATAATATATTCTAAGTTTATCTACACTAAGGCTAGTATGGTTCTTAGGTTAAAACGGGACCCTATTACTAAGCCTCCGCTGTCTGTCTGTTACCAGGCTGTATCTCAGAAACCGTGATAGCTAGAAAGCTGAAATGTTCGCAAGTTATGTATTGCTTGTGCCGCTATAACAACAAATACTAAAAATAAAATAAATGTGTTTTTTGTTACAATAACCATAACAGGAAGGCGCTTAAAATTTTCACAGAATATATAAATAGAAACTAGCTGACCCGGCAAACGTTGTTTTGCCTCACTAAGGAGTAAGAAAAATAGATATTAGCCGATTCTCAGAGCTACTGAATACGCACATAAAATTTGGTAAAAATCTGTCAAGTCGTTTCGGAGGAGTACGGTAACTAACATTGTGACATGGAAATTTTATATAATTATAAGATAAGGTATTAACTTTGAACGATATGTTAAATTGCGGAACCCGGCTGTTAGTACATGCAATCGATAAGCAAATTCAGAGGCCTTCGCTTGAAAACTCTCTACACCAGAGCTCAGCCACTTAACTCATACGAAGACTGATGAAAACCCATTTAGAGCTGCGGTTAGTGGATAAATCAATACAAATGGTGTAGAAATTCATAAGTTTAATTCTTCAAACTAGTCTTTTTAAGTATTTAAGTAATTATTGTAGTGTGACATGCCTTTAACGTGCGTTATTTATGGCCAATGAAGCTCTGTATTTCTGTGTTTCACAGTATTAATCGCGATTTTTCAAAACGTATAGAACAAAAGCCCACAGTTTTTGCGCATATATAATTATTATAAAGCCTACTTAATTATAATAGTCAACGAGAATCATTAACCAAATATTTTTATTCGTCAGAATGTCACATAATTATCATTAGTGCCATAATTTGGTAATAAGTGTACCTATTGTTTAATTTAGCGTGCTTCAGTAAAACTCAACTGAAGGTCGCCCTTGACATATAATCGTCTTTAAAAACAACAGATTTTTTGGAAATGCAGTAGTAATGTGTTAACATTACAACTGCAACTGTTTTATTTTTTAGCATACATACGAATGTTACAATACGTTTTCTTTTTACCGGGACTATGACTTTTTACCGGCATTAATCCGGGACAAAAAGTTAATAAATATTAAGGGATAAAATGTATCCTATGTGTTAATCCAAGGCCTATCTTCATAGTAAATCGCACCAAAATCGGTCCAGCCGTTAGAGCGTAGCGAGTAACATGAAAGAAAGAAATAGAACATAGATCTTGAAGTTATTTGAGTATAATATGCGTTAATCCATGGTCTTACCTATTATAGCTGTTTCAGCGTGAAAAGTAACAAACACTCACTTACACACAAACTTTCGCATTCAGCATATTAATAGGATTACGAGATAAGTGTCTAATATCAAGAAATGTCAATAATAATTTATACATTTATAAAATGTCAATATGAAAGTAAATATAAAGTATATATAATAATGTGTGTCAATTGAATTCTAATGTCTATTTTTAAATTCACTTAGTGTTTGCACTTTATGGTGTATTATGCAATAAATTATATGTAGATATTTTTTTAAACAAGCCCAGAACACAAAATGGAAAAGGCAACAAACAATCGAAGAAGGTCGATTGCCTAATTGGGCAAGTACAAAAATAGTTTTATTTTTTTTATAAATATTGAGACCAAATTCGTCAGCCTATTATGTACTTACAAATATAGGTATTTTCTGTGAATGTCAAAATAATTTTAATTATTTCGGGAAACGTGCACGGCAAAGCTTCAACGCATCCCACGTATGGTAAATTAAGGCAAAGACATTAATTTGTCTTAACTATAGATTTTAGCCATGACACGACCGAAGATGCGGATGATTAACCGTGACCACAGTTTGGAGTACATTTCCATGGTTGATGGTAGTCCGCTGACTTTGACCCCATTTCGTTTTCTATAGGTACATCGTCTCGACCTTCACGTTCGAATGACTCGTGGCTAATGATCTAATGACTTGTCTGAGATGTCGCATGTCTTTTGTATTCTATTCATGGCAATGTTTGACAGACATATACATACATACATACATACATACATACAAATGTATATTATATGTATTGGTTGAGAGAATATAAAATAAACAATGGTAATATCTATGCCTCAAGTTGAAATGTCTGTCGCCAAGCACGTAGCATGTAGTATTCCGGCAGATCGACGACCTCGTTGTCGTAATGGTTACCATGCTGAACTGCCGATCAAAAGGTTCCGGGTTCGATTCCCGCCCCGGCCAACACTTTCGTGCTTAACTAAATTTGTTGGTAATGGGTCTGGGTGTTAAATATGTATCTATATAAATTATGTGTCTATGTATATGTAGTATATCAGTTGTGTTAGCTAACACAACCTATAAATGGTTCTGTATGGGGCTAACCAGCCGTGTGTGAAATGTGTCCTAGTATTTATAAAAAACAAAGAATGATTCCTTAAGAGCCAGTTATTCCAGACTCGCATGCTCCACTTTTGGTTAGAGAGTCGCTAACTCATGTGGTTACGCGCCCAAATGCCTTGCTGTAATGTGTAAAAAAAAAGTTTCCTTCTTAAGGTAAATGGCGTTTTCTTGTATCTTTTATTTACGTTTTTATTATATTATTACTATTAATTATTATCTGATTGTTTGATTTAACGATTGATTAAGTGTTTTTATATTCATTAAAAAATATAATTAAATTTAATTGGAATTTTGATTAATTATTAGCGAAAACAATTTAATTGGTAAAATATTCCATTTACAATTAGTTAAAAGTAGATATTAAATGTCGTATTTAAAACAAATTTACACAGTGTAACCAAAAATAAATACATTAATAATGGCAATATAAAATTACATACCTATCTAATGCATCTATTTCTCTGGTACAGTATAGCGAAAGCTTTTCATTTGGCTACTATAAAATTCGTCAATTGAGTAAAACGTACTTTGAACGAGCCAGATTTTTAACTTACTTATAAATATATTATCGCTTGAGACATTAGTAATTTGTTCCGGGAGACTGTTATACACCTTCACGTGCGTAAGGTTCTATCACGTGAGTAAGGTTCTCGGCGCGAGGCGCACGCGCGGCGGCACCAGCACATAATACATTATACATATTATGTTAGGCTTTATAGGACACGTAATCCTAACTAAAGCCAGGCCTGTGTCACTCCGCGTGTAGGTGTTAAAAACATACCTACGGGCGGCGGCCACTGCGCAAAGGGCCAATCTATGTGGCTCTTTCAATACCACAGAATAATAACTAGTACTACGTATAACCATGTACAACGTATTATGAACCGTAGCATAGTGAATTAAGGCCCATATTCCTTTGAAAAGAAATTGGTAGGTAACAAAATCATCACGTGCTCGACTGGACCGCGAGCTAAATTAAATCATATTGTTTATCAGATTGAGTTCATATTTCTTTGAAAACCATTGCGAAGTGAAGCTTCTGTACGAAGTACAAGTTATTATTCTGTGCTAAAGCTACTGCGGCTCCCGGAAAGGATTGTTCAGCCACCAGCTAAATTATCATCATCATCATTCATCTATGGACGCTGCTTAAATCATCTGACTATAATGTATCAAGACCCATGATATACTACTTATATTATAAACGCGAAAGTTTGCGTAGAATTCAAGTTTGTAGTATTCTCGAATTTTCCACGAACACGGCCGTCGTAGAATTCACTTATAACACTTAGCACTTGACGTGTGTAAATGTTTACAAAACAACCTCCGCAGGTTTCCTTCCATGTTTGTGTAATCTGACAGACACAGGAATTATACTGATAATATTCAACAACCATTCATTTGACGGGTTGTATGTTTTGACAACTTTTCTCGTGTACTTTTGCAAGTTTGCATTTTATTTTCAATTGAGGTTTATGTGTCTACATATGTGTAGGGCCCGCGATATCTGCTATCGTCCGAGACGTACCTTCCACCGCGCGCGCAAAAATTATCTTGACCACGTCACAGAATAAAAACTAGTACTTAGTACTACGTGAAATTAAAAGATTAGATTAATGAATATCTTATATTATATATAGAAGTATTGTATTTTATTGTTTTGAATTAATCTACTATTTTTAAGGATTTTTTTATTGTGTGTGTTTTTATTTTTCCTGTAATTTTTAACTTTAGTAAAATAAAACAAAGAATTGTTAATAAAATAATAAATAAATGAGTGTATTCTAGATTTTTATGAAACTGGTTTCCGAACTTGCCTGCACGGTGGAAGGAATTTTCGTTTTTTAGGATGGATTTTAAACGAACCTCCCATTGTCTTATTGCGTTTAAATTCTTTACTATTATGTCAGTGAATATACAATATTCAAAGAAAATACCACGAAACTGTTCTGATAAGAAGCCAGAAGACGGCTATAAGAATTTGTTTTTGCATTTCGAGTTTGGTCTCACTTGTCTTGGTGAGCTCTTGGTGCCTAGTTATATTCAGGGTCCGATGATGGAGTCGAAAGGTGGCCACAGAAACTTCTAAACTAAACAAGATTAGCCCATCGTATTTGGGCTCATCCAAAAGGGTTAGTTAAAACCATGTCAGTGGCCGTATTCATACCAACAAAGTTAAAAAATATTTTATAATGAAAAACGTTTTGCTCGGTTGGTAGTCGGCTGTATAAGTGTATATAAAAAAAAGTTATCGAAGAACCTATTGACTCAGGCGTTACTTTGCGAAAAGATGAAATATTTAGTGTACATTCGCTGTGATCTGAAACCAAGTTCAGATAAGCAAGGGAATAATATATTTTTATATTCATTTTCCTTTTGCTTATCAGAATTTGGTTTCAGTTCACAGTGGAAATACACTAAATGTTTATTTTTTTATTTAATGTAAAAACATATCTTTGCAATCTTCATTTCTATAATGCAATATAAGACTCCGGTTAAATAAACAAAGAGCCAGACTTAACTGAATTAGTTATAAAACAATTACCGTCGTCTTCCCATTGTGCAGACTTAATTCATTTTATTATCAGCTGGAAACAATGGTGTTTGTGACGATAGCGTTATTGTAATGACGGTTTTTATGTAACAAGCCGCAGATAGGTTTAATTAGGCAGTATTCTCAAGGTCACCAGGATGTTACTGACAACTTCCGGTTGAGAATATTTGCATTTTTATCTGAATTTACTTCTTATTCTACAACAATTTAACGATTTTATTTTCAACTAACATTTCAATGATCATTTTTATTTTTGAAAGTTTTTTTTTTTTTTTTTTTTAAAGTTAAATATATAAATAATTATATTTTACAGGACTTAAGAGTATTTACAAACCTTATAAAAGACGAAAATTTAGTAACCTAAAAAAAATAATAAAAACAGAATAAAAATTAAGACACCCGCCCAAACGTGCCCATCAGGCTTGCCGCATTGCCTCTTTGTATTGCAAGTGAAATTTGTTGCACTAGGTATTCCCCGGCCCGCGGGTCCCGCCGCCTATCACGGAGGCGCCGCCCCAATATTTTGTGTGTTTGCACAGAGCGGCTGCCTCTGCACCTCCACCAGCAGCACGCTGGGTAGCTGGCAGATGGCAAGCCGCGAACGTGCTTACACACGTGGCATCCCAAATAAGGCAACGACCTCTCTGCCACGGAATCAGCGTAAGTCCATCGGGTCGTTTGCCGTCAGACCGTGAAAGACCGGGGGGCTCGAGAACGCAAGGCACATCTGCCATGACGAGGGCCCTTCTTATGAGCTCGTTAATGGCATGATGGCGAGGTCTCCGGCCAGCACAAAGAGTGCAGCTGAGAGCATGGAGGCCATCAGATTCCACTCTGGCTCCACATATACACATGTGCTGCTCACAAACAGTGCAGCCGAGACGGTATCCCACTGCCACCCTAAGGGAGTCGTCACCCCTATTTTTATTTTACATTATTTTAAATTGTTAAAGTTGTTCTTAGCATTGCTTTTGTATACATATATGTACATATGTATATGACAAATACAAGTGCATGTAATTAATTTGCCTTTGGCTAATGAATACTTTGATTTTGGCTGGGGTATTGAAACTACTGCAATTTGTCCGCTATTATTTTTACATGAAAAATCTTGATATATACATACTTGTCTATCTACATACACATCGATTCCTTTAAAAAAATACATGTAGTTTTTCTTGCGAAATTATAATGCAAGTAGTATTTAAGCTAATATCAATCTGATCTGGTTGTCCTATAGTAATATGGATGGATATCTAGACGAAGGTTTAGGAATTGTAGCCTATATAAACAACTTATAATTAGAATTATAATTAGCTTCAAATGAATCGTAAAACTAAAAAGTAAAGTTTAGAAAAAAAATAGACCAGCTTTCGATATTTTGTGGCGGCGCCATATTGGATTCGATCGATTTTCATGAAACAATTGAAAAACACCGACATAAAAAAACACCTTTTTCTGAAAGGTGTTTTAGTCGATGGTTTTAATTAAATTACTTATTATTTAATTTTTTTTTTTAATTCCTTATATAACTCATTATTTCAATTAAATCGGTTTAATATCCGCTTGGGAGTCTCGATTTCACAAACAGACACATCAGACTATTAACACTCCATCGTTTGCGCCGAGGTTTAAAATGTACAATGCATCCGTTCCAACGCAGCCGTGAGGTCGAGATCGTGGGCTGATTGCACACACGACTCCACACATACACACACACACACACATATATACACTAGCATAATAAGTAAAACAAATATACATAAGATTCGAATCAGTAATGAGGTACGTAACTATTTTTAATAAAGATAATCTTCTAATATATAAAATGTCCATGTCACAATGCTAGTTACCGTACTCCTCCGAAACGGCTTGACCGATTTTTTCCAAATTTTATATGCGTATTCAGTAGGTCTGAGAATCGGCTACTGTATATTTAGAAATAATTATTATGGTAAAACAAAGTTTGCCGGGTCAGCTAGTATTGGTATAGATTACTCATACATTTTTGTTTATTTGAGCTATATTCATGTATCCATATGTTTTGTCAACAGGGTTCGTGCTGGCATCAGCGGTGGTGCTGCTCCTCGCCGGTATCGTTTGCGCCATATTCTTCGGCTCATGGATACGCATGTTCATTGACCACGTGAGTACACATAGTTTTTTACACGCTTTATATTAGCTTCACCTGTATGTTTGTATGTTTGTTTGTTTGTAAGTGACTTCTTTGGGCGTGATTTTGACCCACTTTAAACGGCCAGATTTCGTTGAAACTTTGTAGATTTATTGAGGACCGATGACAATACACTAAGTAATTTGATAAAATTATTTCTTCTTGTTTGTATGAGCTACGTGGTATCGAGAGCTTTCAAGCCGCCCAAAGGACTCTGACTTGGCTTAACGACTGCTTGTACTAAGACTTACAGCCGGGACCTACAATTTAACGTGTCATCCGACACACGGTAGAAAGCAGAAAAGAAATGAAAATGCCTCTGGAAAAATGACACTCTTATGCATGGTCACCCATCCAAACATCGTCCGCATCGATCATTGCTTAGCGTCGATGATCGCGTCAGATCACCTTAGCTAGCCGAGCAACAGGCGCTACTCTTATACGAATACGTTCATATTTCATTTTCTATTCTTACCCATTTCTTTTTATGGTCTTTAACGTTACTATACTTCGAATCGGCTCTAATAGGCAAGCTTTGAAGCGAGTGTGGCTCGGTGATAATAACGTCTGCTTTTCAATCAGACGGACCCTGGTTCGATCCCAGTCATACACCAATGACTTGTTTTTCAAAATATGTGTGGATTTGCAACCGCTTTACGGTGAAGGAAAAACATCGTGAGGAAACATGCATGTTTGAGGACCACAATATCCGAAGACTTGTGTCATCCTCCAACCCGCACTTGGCCAGCGTGGTGGATTATGGCCTATATCTTTCTCTTCGTGAGAGAAGGCCCCGAGTCCCAGCAGTGGGAACGTAAAGTGGGTTGTTTATGCTAGGCAAGCTTTATTTGAAGCTCTCACTATCAATCTCACCGGCTGGCAATCAAGCCGGCGGCGCGATGGTAAGCGTGTCAAGGTTGCCAGTAATTACGCGGCCCTCTCACGGCGTTGCCTCACCTGGCCTATTGAACAATACGCGATGGGAACACTGTCTAATACTGCTTTTAGAAGGTTCACAGTAAATGTTTACGTTGTTTGTAAATACAACTTTTAATGGTAATAGTCGGGGGTTGTCTTTATCAAATATCATCATCCTTTCCTTGTGAACATCTCGAAAATTCGTTTTAAGCTAACAACCTTACGCTCGACATTTAGCCAGCAGGCCGTATAAGCAAACGAATTCGGGACACTGCCTGAGGCCTGAGGTAGAATTCCTAATCTGGCCGGAACACGCTTTTAGGTGCTTGGCGACAGATTTTTTAACTTAAGGGTGGTTGCTAGATACTATGGTCTTATTATTTATTGGTTATATGTATCAGAGATTTTCCCATAATTATGTCGAGTCTTGTTGCCGCTAAATTCCGCTACGCGCTACAGTCGCATAGATAGAAACTCTTTATTGGGCAAATTAAGGTACAACACTAAATAAAAAGTAACAACACAAATATATGCCACAAACGGCGGCCTTAGCGCTAACAGCGATCTTTTCCAGGCAACCATTGGATAGAAAGAAGTTGAAAAAGACGAGAAAAAGACGCATAGTGATATGACCTACTATCTCTAGGATTTGTTGATCTATAAAGCTTTAAATAATTGACTGTATTGTCTATATGCAGGAGCTGGTGCTACGCCCCGGCTCGCAGACGTTCGAGTGGTGGGCGCGGCCGCCGGTGCGACCCTTCGTCAAGATCTACGTGTACAACGTCACCAATGCTGACGAGTTCCTCAACAACGGCTCCAAGCCCGTGCTGGACGAGCTGGGGCCTTACGTCTACTTGTGAGTTACATCTATCATCTTTATTTAGTTTAAGTATACAGCTAGGCTTGACCATCTGGGAGAGAAGAGCAGTGGCAATGCGCTGTGCGGTCCTGCATCCCTGCCCCCGTCGTGATATGGGACACCGTGAGGTTGTAGTCGGTAGTGACGGCCCCTCTGGCCCTTTCGTGTTTCTAAATGCTCTTTTCTGGAGTCTAAAAATCATTATTGCAATTAAAATCAAAAATATAAACAACTTAATCAATTTGAAGTAATATTTTTAGACAAAAAACCTTAAAATATCCAAAAATCCCCATTACTGTGGATTTTCAATCGTGATTATTGTAATAACCCTGGAAAACATGGACTAGTTTTTTTGTTATTTCATGAAATGTTAAAATATGTAATCAAAGAGAAAACCTCCGGGCAGCGCGCACTAACTATTATAATATACGCACGTAAGTCACGTACTCGCAATATCCTGTATGTGCCTATGTCGTAACGTATATAGTGCCGGCTAAACCGACTCGAACGATACTGCAGTATCTCCTGTCCATATGGACTAGAATATGGAGGAGTATTTAAAACAAAGTGTACAGGTCCTAATAAAATCCAGTCGTAACGTTACTAGCAACGTTGTACCTTGGTACAATTTGCAATTTCTTCTTTGACCTTTTCCTCTTCTTCTTTTGACCCCCTCTTTTTCTGGTCCTTTCAACTCCTTTCCATCCAAAGATTGCTTGGAATACATCGCTGTTAGCGATAAGGCCGCCGTTTGTAGCACGTTGTAAATATTTTTATCTTGTTACTTTTTTATTTTGACCTTTACCTATAATTTGCCCAATAAAGAGTTAATCTATCTTTTCCCACTAGGAACTTTTTTTCTTAAACCACACTATTCTGTTAGCTGTAATCTCGACATTCACTACAATTTCTTTCAAACACTCGTAAGCATATTTTATAATGATTTGATTTTGATTTTTTGATTTTGACCAGTGTCACTGATTCGTGTGGTTACGCGTCCAGCTGGTCCTAGCTCTAAGGAGTAAAAAATGTATAATTCATTATATGTCAAATAAAATATATCAAAAACGAATGATTGGAAATTATAATTTCCATAAAATAATTCTTAGTTTGGTGTTATCTGCTTTGAGTTTAACCTTGTGTTAGTGCACTTTATTTTGCATATAGCCTATTGACTCAGACTTTACGTTGCGGAAATCCATTGTGGGTAGAAGAAGAAATTAAATATTATTTTCAAAATATTTAAATAAAATATTTTTTGGTGGTTAATTCCACCTCAAACATTTTTTTTATATTTCGATATATTTTTTTTATGAATTTCGATATATATTTTTTTATATTTTTATATTCGGCTCTTTGCTTATATTAATTTGGTTTCAGATCACTGCGGAAGTACACTAAATATTTTTTTTATTTTTTCTACTTGACTTTGCACTTATATCTATCTAACCTTGCCTTTTTCTTTTATCAGTTAATCAATGTACTCAGTTTCACAAGGGTAATGTTGTGTCATTTCTGTGCTAATTATACTTACGCATATAGCAATTATAAACTAAATGAATGTTAACTTGCGTCACTAAGGGCATTAACACTACAGTTAAAGACATATTCGTTACGCTTTTTAATTTATTTGCCTGTAAATTTAGAGTTGTTTTGTTTTGTTGTTTCCGTCAACGTATAAAACGAATATTTAATGCTTCCGATTTTGTTAATTTTTACCACTCAACGTTAAAACGGCGGAATGTTATAGGTATGACGCGTCTCTCTGTGTGTGTGTGTGTGTGTGTATGAGTGAGTGTATAAGTCTGAGAAATCGTAGCTTCTGAACGGATAAACCGATATCGATTGAGTTTTTTGGCGGATTACAAATGTATTTTCCACAACACCATGCAGGTTACAAATAAAAAAGTTATTTACCTAATAGTATAAAAAACTGATAAATTGGTGGTATTTTGTTAGGCTGCCAACATAAAATTTTGTCGGGTCTCTCTAATTTTTTACCGACTTCAAAAAAGGAGGGGGTTATATATTCGCCTGTATGTATTTTTTTCCTTTTATATCTAATCTACTATCTCGCTCTCGCATTACAGGGAAGAATGGGAGAAGGTGAACATCACCGACAACGAAAATGGAACCTTCTCGTTTCAATACAAGCGAGTGTATACGTTCCAGCCTGACATGAGTGTGGGACCCGACGATGATGCTGTTGTCGTCCCTAACATACCTATGTTGGTGAGTACCTTTTTTTTTACGTGAGGAAAATGCTTTTACGCATCCCCGCCACAGCTCGGGGGAATTGGGCGGGGTATGTCGTCGAACTCGGTGCGTGAAGGGCGACCCATACCGACTAAAAACTTCAAGACATCCCTCTTCATCAGCAGAGGCAGAGCGGTAGGACCAGGCTTCGCATGGGTTATGTAAGGGCTTTTGTTAAACATTTAAGGATGTCTGATATTTTTGGAAACAATTTTTAAACGGGCATACTGCCTATGTTACGGGGATAATGTAGCTACATTCTGTAGCTACAGAACAGTGAAATAATTTTTCAAATCTGTCCAGTAGTTTCGAAGCATCAATCAAACAAACAAAAAAATAAAAATCCTCTTTATAGTATAAGTATATCTTTAAGGCACTCAAGCAGGGTTACAAACATTCATGTAAACATAACAAATACAAAGAACAAAGACCAAGTCCGATACAGAGTACAAAGCATGATAGTAGCAACTTAATAAGTAGGTTCAGTTCTAATGTACGAGTATATAAAATTAAAATCTTAAGCACTAAACAATTTAACTTATTACTTATTTTATTTCTAAATGGACTAAGGTGGTTAATATAAACACCCAGTAATTTGAGTCTTACATTGTTGTTTAGTGAAGGTAGAGTGACATTCTGCGCACCCAGGTTCGAATCTCGATTGGTTGTAGCTTTTTATCTTTTTGCACGTAATTTTATTTTAATTTTGTTTAACGTCACGCACACGTACGAGTTATAAAATTAAGAAACTTTAACCTGCAAAAACCAGTCATAAACTAGTTTAGGTATTTTTTGTGTAAAAAAATCAAGATTAGCCCCAGTATTATAAATTGTGTACCACTTGTAGCTTGGCTAACTTTGGTGATTTGACGTGATTAACGAGATTAAGCAACGGTCGATGCAAACAGTCTTTTGATGGCTGACCATGCTCAAGGCTGTGATTTAAAAAGTAGCACTGCAAAAACTTCATAACCAAATATGACGTATAAGAAACTCCACAGCACGATCTCAGATTTTGTCATCTTAGTTTAGATTATAATGGTATAATATAATGTTACATCATATCCGAGTTTACGAGAATGGCTCCGCGATGCGGGTCACGAGATGGCAGCTATATTACAGAGGCAATTTGGATTGTTTCTGCTTCGTTCTTCAAATTACGAGTAACTATGGCATTGTAATATTGTTATACTAGCTGACCCGGCAAACGTTGTTTTGCCTTAAAAATATATAGTAGCTGATTCTCAGACCTACTAAATACGCATATGAAATTTGGTAAAAATCGGTCAAGCCGTTTCGGAGGAGTATGGTAACTAACATTGTGTCATGGAAATTTTTTAATTCTTTATTGGACACATAAATAAAAAAGGCACAATAAAAAACAATTACCTTAAAAAAAACCGCCAATTGTGCCACAATTGGCGGCCTTATCGCTTAAAGCGATCTCATCCAGGCAACCTTTGCGCACGGCCGCTGCGATGGGAGCCAACCTCGCGACTGAGCCGCGCGTTTATACCTTACCACAGAATAATAACTTGTACTTCGACCTTACTCATAGATCTAAACACCCCTCCCCCGCACACGCCCTCTTCTCAACGGGCCGTGCAGCAGAAATCGTAATATTTTAATTTCACCATAACTTCAAAACCAAACGTCCAATTTTAATCATTCAAAGACCAAATATTATCAACACAAACTGTACTTATTGATGAAATAATTTATTTTGATAAGGATTCATAGTGTATTGCTTAAAATCGCTTCGTAAATAAGCCATTATTACTCGTACAAAGTAAAGGATAAAAAATGGTTATTGTGGGTTATTCCTAAGAGATAAACATATACCATCACGGACTTTTTTGTAGGCCTTTTTAAGTTGTACAATACTGTAGTAAATTGTTTTGATCTATCTTGTAGGATTCAGTCAGCGTTTGCAATGTAAGCGCAAAAAATGTGTTTTTTTTTACGACCTCACATTAAAAACCTCAAAAATTGTAGCCTATGTGTTATTCTGATGTATAAGCTATAGCCTATGTGTTATTCCGATGTATAAGCTATATTGTGGTAAAGTTTCATTCAAATCCATTCAGTAGTTTTTACGTGAAAGAGTAACAAACATACATCCATACATCCATACTTACAAACTTTCGCCTTTATAATAGTAGTAGGATGTCTGAGGTAGCGCTAAGTTTTTTATCTACTTTTTGACTAGCAGAGCCCGTAACCACACGAGTTAGCGACACTGCAGCCTTAGGTGGAGCATGCCTTGTTTGTAATAACTGGCTTTCAAGAAGGCTGCAGGAACACACTATTAGATGCTTGGCAATAGACTTTTTAGTTTGTAGGTGCTACTAGGCAATTACTAGAAAATGTCTACCATGCTATGGTTTCCTCACGATGTTTTCCTTAACTGAGCTAGTTCGAGCTCATTGGCGAGGATCGAACCGCGCTCGTAGTGCCAGCATAAGCATAAGCAGCCCACTATACGTTCCCACTGCTGAGACTCGGGGCCTTCTCTCACGAGGAGAGAGTAATAGGCCATAATCAATCACGCTGGCCAAGTGCGGGTTGACGGATATGACACACGTCTTAGGATATTGTGGTCCTAAAACATGCCGGTTTCCTCACGATATTTTCCTTCACCGTAAAGCGAGAGCCAGAGTGTCGCTAAATCGTATAGTTACGTGCCAAATGCCTAACTGTTATGAGAAAAAAGAGATTACCTAAGCATTAGAAACGCTAAACTTCATAATATATTAAAAATTAACTACATATTTAATTTGAAATATTAAGTAAATAATGACTCTAAATGAATAATTTTACTCATAATGTATATTATAAATGTTGTCATTCTATTTAATATGTCGGTAAAAAGCCTCTTAGTAAAATTGCGTTTAATAGCCGTGCATTTAAATTATTATTATATTTATTAGTTATTACATAAGAGCTATGAGTATATACTTTGTGCTGTGTCAGAGTAGGTAATTACACTATTTTACTAAATTATATGAAACACAATAAATACAACATAATTCTACATTCATAGTGAGGACTGCGAAGCTTTGAAATTCTCTGCCTGCGGCTCTGTTTCCTAAGAAGTACCATCCTGAGATCTTCAAATCGAGAGTGAATAGGTTCCTTCTAGGTGAGCGTGCTCCAACGTAGGCCGTAGTGTTGCTTAACATCAGGCTAGCTGGGGCAACAAACGCAAACCTATTTAAAAAAAAAACATCTACACAACTAATATTATAAAGCACTAGCATTCCGTCCTGGCTTCGTACGGTCTCTTAAATAATCTTAGTTGCAAAGAGAAACAAACTATAGCCTATGTTACTCGGGGATAATATAGCTTCCCAGTGAAATAACTTTTCAAATCGGTCCAGTAGTTTCAGAGCCTATTCGCGTCAAATAAACAATTAAAAATTTCCTCTACAACATTGGTATGGTATACGATGCATTAAAAAGTAGCGATTAATTAACTGCTGTTGTGTGTGTGTGTGTGTGTGTTTAATGGTTGTTAATTTGTATTTGACAATAAATTAAAAACTAACAAATACAAATTATTTATTGGTAACACCAAAAGTTACACGTCAATTATTATTTTTTTATCAATAAATAAAATTAAATCAAATTATTATAAATAAATAAATTTCAACAATCAGCAGTCAGTTTCAAATAATCATCTATATTATAAAATGTATTACTTAATAGCCACACCCTAAGTTTTGTCTTAAAGCTCGCGGTGGCGCGGCGCGGCGCGGACAGATGCGGGTATGCGGTTGTAGATCGCGGGCCCTGATATATACACGGACCTCTCCGATTTGACGAGTCGATGTGTTGACGTCTTTAATTGAAATAACGCATACACTTTCATAGTTGCAGCAGTCTCGTTTTGCAAAATAAATAATCATATATGAAATCTTTGTACGGGGGGCGAGCATGGGCGAGTTTCTAATTGAGTTTTATTGAATAAATGAATTTTCTCAAAACTTAAATATGCTATTAAATGTTATTAAAAGAACTAACGAAACGAACGAATTGGAATCTTTAATAATCAGCCCCACTACTTGGCTAAGTACTCGTGCATCCGGTGTCGTCCGAGACATTCTGCGTGCGACGCAGTTATCTCACCGCGCCAAGCGGACCGTGGCAGCTCTCTCTGCTTCCGAAACTTACACGCTGTGATGCCATTAGCTAGATTATTTAAACCAAACGGTTGGTAATCACTCGACGGACAGTGGACTATGGACGGACAGATAGGAATAGTATTTGACTTGTAACTTTGCTATCAATAAATGATTTGTATTTGTATTTGAAAGTAAAAGTAACTATAATCAATCTACATAATTTACGATCTTTCATCATCGTTTCTGGCTGGTGAAAAGAAACCAAATATGTTACTCAGGGATAATGTAGCTTCCCAACGGTGAAATATTTTTTCAAATCGGTCCAGTAGTTTCGGAGCCTATTCGCGTCAAACAAGCAATCAAACTTTTCCTCTTTATAATACTGGTATAAATATATATAGATTTACCTAATTAATTAATTGATTAAATTGTTATTTTAAACTTTATTAATTTATTACATGTTAATATTGTAGGTATGTTCAAGAAGAACACCTATTGATACCAATAAACCTATCTAAATATTTGTAACACCATATTCGTACAGTTTGAATGAATCTGAATCTGATTGACTTGTGCTCGCCAGGCTAGCAGCCACTCTCAAGTCGAAAAAATCTGTCGCCAAGCACCTAAAGGTATGTTCTGGTGGGCTCCTTGAGAGATAGATATTCCAGACTAGACTCCAACTTAGGCCAGACAGTCTCGAGTGGTTACGCACCCTGCTGGTCAAATGCCTAGATGTACTGTATAAAATAAATAAATATTGACTAGTTATTTTTTTTTTCAAGGAATGGGGCTTGCGCTAGTAATCTATACTATATGAACAGGGAGGTTGGCATATAATTCCATACCTTCGCGGTTCGACTCGGGGGTTTACAATTTTTTTTATTTATATTTACACTTATTTGTCGAAGGTATATACATTTTACTAAGGTATCAATCGATGACGTCATCGCTACCAACCAATCAATGGTTAGCCCAAGCTAGCTATCATTTCCACACCTGACAAGGTAGAAACCCGCTGGTTAGAGAGTCACGGTACAGATCGCTCGGACCTAGTTAGCTAAAGCCAGCTTTTAGCGGAGCTATAGGTTAGGTTCCGGCTTTCGGCCAAGTGTTGCTAAACTGCTGTTAACACACTTAGTCAGCCGTGGCTGTGAGTTTTCTACAACGTATAGCTAGGTGAGCTAGACATTTGACCAATACGACGCGTAACCACACGGATTAGCGTAGAGTTCCTACGAAATTTGGTATGGATATACATATACATTATACATATTAAGCCTTGGATACATACACTGTCGAGGAATACGTTCCACATTTATTTAATTCTGTATTAAATAAGGATTAGGTACTGTAGAATTTTCGACCTATATTCTGACTATATACAATATTTATTATTATATATTACCTGTGTTAGACGTGTGTCTTTTTAGATATGAAATAAATATTACAATCACATGCTAATTTTTATCCCATAATAACACGACTACCACGGTGCGAAATTACTTAGAAAATAAAATAGTAATATTTGATGATGTCACGGTTATGATAAATATGTAAAAAATACAAACTTAGTTTTTTAGCCATATATGAATGTATGTAACATATTTTTTTGGATATTTATGGAACCTTTCGTGCGCGAGGCCGACTAGAACTTTGGCTGGTTATTTTCAAAGTATTCCGTAGAAATGTAATTTGCATAGGAAGATCATGTTCAACTTAGATTTAATCTTAATTTCATAGTACAGCCTCCTTGAGAGCCTTGAGAGATTCCAGACTACGCAAGCTCCACCTTAGTCGCTTCTTCTTCATATTTTTTTTAAAGAAATAATAAATTTATTCTGTAATACAAATACAAAATAATTTTATCAATATGAGCTAGGTGGCCAAGCTTCTTCAGTTTTGCAGCTGTCCGAACGCCTCTAACTTTGAGTATCGCTATTCGAGATCCAGTTTTATCCAGACTAGGCATGCTTTACCTCAGGCCTGAGTGACCTAGCTTCTGTGGTTACGCACCCTGCCGGTCAAATGCCGGCTGTAAAGAGTAAAATTAGGTACATAAGGAGGGATTTAAACAGACGGCTTGTATACGTCGTGTATTTGTTGGCGTGGTCCCAGGCAATGGTGAGCAGCAGGGTTGCCAACTCAATGGTTCGGTTGAGTGCTAGGTAATATCTCAAATTGTGCTAAATTGCTAGAAATTTCCAAAAATAGTGCCAAATATATGAAATTATTAAAAAAATTACACATAACAGAATATGTTTTAATTTTTTACTGTTTTTTGGTATCTTTTAAAGTTAAATAATGAGTTGTCTTAGAGATAAGGATAAACATTGACTGTCAACATATCCCTACCAAAGTGCCGCGAACTACAGATAATGTTGCTTGCGTTATGTTACAAAATGCAGCTGCATTTTGAGCAAACAGACTACTTCAAAATAGTGCTATATGAAGTGCTGGGTGCTGTTCCTTAAATTTCAGTGCTAGGCACATAAAAATAGTGCTGAATCTAGCACTTAAGTGCTGAGTTGGCAACCCTGGTGGGCAGTGGAGCGTCGAGCACAGATCCATAGAGTATCGGCGCCGTGGCACGGAACATGCACTGCAGCGGAACACCCGCCTAACTGTTCCCACTCGTATGCCTAATGATTGCCTCTATACCTCGACAGTCTTCGATTGCACTGAATGTGTAAGAGATTACACTTGATCGTATTTCTTCTTCTTTTTCTTTGGTCAATTATTCGCCTGGTAAACGATATTGTGATCTAAAGTATTTACAAACCTGTTTACTCAAATCGTGAAAACCGTTAGATTATAGTTTTAAGAGCGTTAGGTAAAGAATTCCACACTTTGGCATATGTGTGTATTTATTATAATAGATATACTTTTTTTAATATAAGGACACATTTCACACACGGCTGGCTAGCCCCATACTGAACCATTTCTAGTTCGTATTATGGTTGCCAACATAACTGCTATACTACATATACATAATATATACATACTTTATATAGACACATAATTAACACCCAGACCGATAGCCAACAAATTTAGTTTAGCACAAAGATGTTGGCCGTGCCGGGAATCGAACCTGGAACCTTCTGATTGGCAAAATATGTCATCTGCCATTATGCGGCGGTGGTAATTTTTAACCGATTTTCATCAAAGATAGCCAAGAACACTCTCGACTAACACACTTTTTAAACAAAACAAGAAACTAAATCGAAATCGGTTCATCCGGGAGCTGCGATACTACAGACAAACATACACACAGACACATCAACTTATATCACCTCGTCGTTTTTTGCGCTAAGTATTAAAAATAGATTAAAAACACTTCTATAAAAAAACGCAGCTCGTTAATAAAGTAAATACAAATATAAAATTTTATTGATAACACGTCTACACTACTATATTGTAAGCAATCTTACTTTTCACACAATTACGTGTCAAACAATGAATTTTATTGTTAATTTTGACATGTGTTAACATGTCGACGACGACCTCGTTAGCGTAAAGGTTACCATGCCGGTCTGCTAATCAGAAGGTCCCGGGTTCGACTCCCGGCCCGGTCAACATCTTTGTGCTTAACTAAATTTGTTGGCTGTGGGTCTGGGTGTTAAATATGTATTTATATAATATGTATGTATGTATATGTAGTATATCAGTTGTGTTAGCTACCATAATACGAGCTAGAAATGGTTCAGTATGGGGCTAACCAGCCGTGTGTGAATGTGTCAAAACAAAAAAAAAATGTCAAAACAATAAAGTGAATTAATATTATTATGTTAAATGTCAAAAATTACATTCTCATTATGTCATCATTATTATCAATATTATATTAATTAAAAATATTATCTAATTCTAGATAATTCTTAAAACTATAAGACAAATGGTCTTGTAACCAGGACCTTAATTTATTCTTATAGCTGGCGGTGGAAGGTAAAGAAACTATGTTTCGAGTACATACCTCGTGCATATAGTTAGTCAACTTGAGTCAAGTGAACACAATCCTTACACATACGTATTACGTGATTTGCTCACACTCGCTTCTCTTTACGTCATTACGGATAAATATAACTATTTACATACTATATCGGTACATTGACGAAGATAATTCTTGGAAAATATTAGTTTGTTACCGTCTGGAAAATATGTCGAAGTTTGTGTCAAAAAGAGCGTTTTCTTTTTGTAATTTAATGTACCTCTATGTTTTGTCGTATCTAAGTGTTTTTACAAACAAATTATCCGTTTGTTTTGTGATGTTGCTTTGATAGTAAATATTCTCAACTGCTATGTAGTACATAGAATATATTATGTACTATGTATTACGCGGTAATTGAGAATGATAATCATTAAAATATCAACTATCAATGCAACATCGCAAAATAGATGAATAATTTGCTACATACATAGACATAAAACTTATTACATATATATATATATAATTTCCATGTCACACAGTTACCGTACTCCTCCGAAACGGCTTGAGCGTTTTGTACCAAATTTTATATGCGTATTCAGTAGGTCTGAGAATCGGTTATTTTTCATACACCTCAGTGAGGCAAAACAATGTTTCCCGGGTCAGCTAGTTTTATAGTAATAATAAGCAATTGTATAAATGTATCTATGTGTGCACAATATATCATTTTCTTTCTTTCTTTAGATACATATAATATAAGCTATGGATGACACACGTCTTCGTTTTGGTCCTCAAACGTGTCGGTTTCTTTACGATGTTTTCCTTCATCGTAAAGCGAGTGCAAAGCCACAAATTTTAAAAACAAATTATTAGTGTTGCGCCTGGATCAAGCCAGGGGCCGTCAGATTAAAAACCGACGTTTTCCCACCGAGCCACACTCGCGTCACAGCATCGTATGAGCTAAGTGACCAACTTAAAGACTGCTTGTACTAAGACCTACCTAGCCGGGACCTACAATTAATCGTGTCATCCGACCCACGGTAGCACCCAGATGAGAATGCCACTTGAAAAACGACAGCGTTGTGTATTATATATAGGTTACCCATCCAAACACACAGTTGCTTAGCTTCGATGATCGCATCAGACCACCTTAGCTAGCCGAGCTACAGGCGCTACTAATATTTAGCTCAGCTGGTTATATTTTCCAACGCGACATTAATCTGGTATCTCGTCGGATCTCATTTCAGTCACGTGCTAGTTTAAACGACGTCTAGTGAAGTACGTCACGATATCTACCTTATATACCTAACTACCTTGTACTTACGTTCACTCAAACACGTACGTTCAAGTAATTTGTGCAGAAAATGTTCCATTTAAGATAATATTTTGCCCTACTCATGTACTTGAAGAGGAAGGTTATTTTAAGCCTACTCTTAGTTTTTATTTAAAAAAAAAAGGTTAGCGCTCGCCTAGTTTTGTATGACGCAAGTAAAGGTCTGCATGTATAAGTTTAAAAATGAAAAAAGTCCCAACTCAACATTCTTCTTTTGAGTATGGCTTTCTGCGGTCGGTTGAGGCCTTAATTTAGCCAAAACAACTCAACATTATGTGATTAAATAAATAAAATATAAATAAATATTAGTACACATTTTGCACACGGCTGGTTAGCCCCATACTAAACCGTTTCTACTTTGTATTATGGACGCTAACACAACTGATATATTACATATCTCTTCTTTGATATGTATATTAATAATTTGTGCTTACAAATTATTTCATAATAATTCATTATAAATCTTACTTTTTTAACACAGGACGCGTCACAACAACAACCATTCAAGTCCGCACAACTCTGATATGGTGTGCCTAGTTCGGAATATCTGGCTCTCAAGGAGGCCGAATACAGAATAGTTTATTCACGATGTTTTTCCTTTATCGAGGTTTCGATGAAGAAAAACATCGATTTACTTCAGGGCTGTTGTTAGTCTGATGAGCATTAGGAAACCACATTTTTCTTATTTAATATATTTTTTAATGTATGTAAAATACTCAGTTATGTACATATACCTAATTTAAAATACCAACGTCTAAAGCGCACATACGAGTATAATATATTGTCTCTTCATATTTTCCCTCATTATACTTCTTATGTAAGAGTAAAAGAGTTAGACTAATTAATTCATAAACATTACGAAATTGCTATAATTAGCAGAACTTTCTCGGAAATTTTTCACTTAATACAATTATTAAGCCATTTTGAGCCACTAGTTTGCTGTAGTTAGTACAGGTGTTACTTACTATTATTCATATGTTTGATTAATATTAAACGATGATATCGGCCAATTTGAATTTACAGTTTTATATCGAAAAATAATATACGGTTGAAGTATTTGAAAATGTAACTTATAGACCGTTTAAATAACCACCCTTAAAATATGTATGCCAGTATCAATCTAATACTCGTAGTATCAATTCGAGAAAAAAATATATTTATTACCAATATAAAAGAACTATGAACAGAATTAATTTATAATAAAAAACCAGACACTTAAAATTAGCATAACACAAAACAATACTAAAAAACTAATTATTTATAAGAATTGCCAACGCTTAACTTGATGTAGAACCTTGAACAGCTTTTTAGAAATTTAAAAAAAATTATATTGTGGTACATTCGAGTCTAACTATTATAAAATAGTTATGGAATTGTAACCGTGTGTTAAATGTAATGCATTGAAAAAGGATTGCAACAAAATTGATGAAAACCGAATAACTAGGTACGTACGATATACATATGTATATGCTTCCGCAAAAAATGATATCATATCAGAACGCCGATTACTTCTAAATGACCATCGTGATAGTTTTAGGTTAAAATCATCAATTTACCATTAAAAAACGATCATTCATTTATACGAGATTTATAATATAATCTTATGAGATGAATTGAGGAAAAACCGTAATTTTATTGATCAAAAGAGCTGCGTTCTTGTCCTTGGAGTTTTTCCAAATAGTTCTAACCTTAGACAAATCTTGATACAAGGTCAAGGACCCCACAATATTAAAGCGAAAATTTGTAAGAATGTTTATTTGTTGGTATATAACACGTTCACGCCTAACAGATAAACCTATTTTATACAATTCATAATTTTACTAAGCATTTGTCCAGCTAAGCGACATTCCGGCTTATGGTAGATCATTGACTAGGATTACTGGCTATCACGAATGAAAGAAAGGTCGGTCCTTAAAATCAGTGCTGCAAAGCAATATGTAGCGTTTATACTGAGAGCTGACCTCTTTCGGACTCTAAGGAACACATACTATGCTGTCTTCTTTCTTTTTGATTTTTGTATGTAGTTTGTTTACAATATATGTATGTGAATGTGTCTGAATATATCGCGTACTTTCATTGTTTCTTTAAATTGGGTATAAAGAAGTTGTTTGAATTTGGATTATCATAGACTATTTTATATTTCGGATAACCGCAGGTAGCACTGCAGGACGCAGCCAGTCTTTCCTAAATGAATATACATGGTATATTTAAAAAACGATCAAACCGAAACCAAATGCAAATCTATTCGCTCGGATGTAGGTCGACCGGTGACTTTATATGGAAGGACACTAACCTACATTAAGTGAGTGGTTTGTGAATGCAAAAATCTCGGTTAAACAAGTTTTCGACGTATTTTTACTGGTACTTACTACTTTGTTCTTTGCAAGGTGGTAGAGGTTTCTAGCAACCACTATCATGTTGAAAAATCTGTCGCCAAGCCTAATAGTATGTTCCGGCAGCCTTCTTGAGAAATTTATACTAGCCATACTCCACCTTTGACCGCTTACCTACTCGTATGAGTACGCGTCCTGATGGACAAAATGAAATGTCTAGCTGAATACCGTAATAAAAAAAAAATAACCTTACGGACATATAAACTTTAACTTAAGGTAGTATGGCCAGCAAAATAGTATATTTTGTCTAAAAATGTTTCTTTTTTACCGTTATTGTCTTTGCTTCATTGTTAATAAATGTTAAAGTTCCAAAACACGATTACGTAAAGTTCGCTCGATTTGATAAATAGTCTTAAAATTTAAAAATGTTAAATGCTTCCGTAAGATTTAAGATGTTTTAACCATTAATGGTAATTGTTGGTTTATATGGATTGAATTCGTAAGATACGTAATACCGCGGTTCAGCCGCGCCGCTCAAATGTATGGCCGGGCAGAATTCTGTTCTGAAAGCGAGATTTCTGAACGCAGAAATCTCGCCTTAAGCACATCGAGATAGCTGATTTAGAGCAAATAGTGTGCATGACTTTTAATCTATACTTTGCCTTGAGTTCGAACAAGCTCAAATTATAGATAAATAGCAAGAATTATAGCGCAGGCAGTAATTATTGGGAAATTAGTGGTTCCAGTAAACAGACAACTTTGTAAAGTCTGTATGGAAATCAGTTACAGTTTCAGAGGTCATACTGTATGTATGTATTACGTTAATTACGCTACTTTGAATTGTTATCAATATTAAGTAAGTATTACGTATTATTGTTACTAAGTATAACCATTAATCATATCGTGTTTGGTTTCTTGTGAATCACTAATCAATGTTGCGGTTTTCAAGGCAAAAGTGAACCAGTTTCTTCTGGGCAAGCGCACCACCTTTGATCATTAAATCGTATACCGTCAGGTGAATTGTGATCAAACGCAAGCTTAGGAGCCGTCCATTAATCACAAGAAGTTCGAAAGGGGGGAGGGGGTATATATGAAATCACGAAATATCACAGGGGGGGGGTTGTAATAATAAAATAAATATTAGGACACATTTCACACACGGCTGGTTAACCCCATACTGAACCATTTCTAGTTCGTATTATGGTTGCTAACACATCTGATATGCTACATACATACATATTTTTATAGATACATATCACATGTATTTATTTTTTCGGAATACTGAACCGAAAAGCGGCGTTCGTCTTTTTGACCTCACGCTTACTTATAGTAGCTACCTTATTTTCTATAATTAAATTAGATTATACCGAAAGCTGTATTTTATAAATATTTAAAAATAGTTACGAAATTGTGTAGTTACTAAAAATACACGTGATATAGAAAGGGGGGGTATATATATATCACTATATTATATCACCAAGGGGTAGGGGGGGCTGAAAAAGGCTAAAAAAACGTCATGTGATAAATGTAGGGCCCCTTATTTATTGTAAGAATAGAAACTTCGTAATGATAATGCGTACAATGCTTAAAAAGAGGAAAAATTTGTATTTTCGTAAGTTTGCAATAAAGTAATTTACATACTTTAAGGCCAGTTTCATAAATGACTTCTACAATATCCTTTGGCGGGACCGGCCTGCTTAGTATACTAAGCTATACTAATCATAGGCATCTAGCTGCGCTCTACTGCGTTATCCGCGTTACTCCGGGATAAAAGTAGCCTACTTGTTGATCCAAGGTCTAAACTGTATGCACACCAAGTTAGTAGCTGTTTTGCCCCGCCCACGCGGTATTTTACGCGTGGACGGTGGAACCATTTTATCGGCCAAGTTACTATTCTATTTATTCTAGTTCGCTGATAATATTAGTAGGATTATTTTCCAATACAACCTCAAAGGTGTTTAGCATGAACGTGTGTCGACCTCGGCACACCAAGTCAAGGTGTCTCAGAGCAGGAAGATACGAGTTGACGACCTTACACGCACTAACTTATCTTGTGCTTAGACGAGATTGTTTTACTTTGTATTTTGATAACACTGTGATAATTATAGGTTATATTGTAATTAGCATAAGCATTAGCAGCCCACTATACGTTCTCACTGCTGGGACTCGGGGCCTTCTCTCACTAGAATATAGATATAGGCCATAATCCACCATGCTGGCCAAGTGCTGGTTGGCGGATGAAATTCTTTAAAGTTGAGACCAAACCCATTGAGCATAACAATGTTTTGAATTTAAATTGTATTCTGTTAAATAGGTCTACCAAATGTCGCTATAAAGATAGAGTAAAACAATTCTTAAAAATTACGTTTGTTGTATGGGAGGCCACCCTTAAATATTATATATTTTATTTAAATTTTATTTGAAAGGCACATATACATTTGACGACCTCGTTGGCGTAAAGGTTATACCAAGCCAGACTGCCTATCAGAAGGTTTTGCGTTGGATTCCCGGCATGGCAAACATATTTGTGCTTAAGAAAATTTGTTGGCTGCGGCTCTAGGTGTTAAATATATCTTTATAAAAATATGTATGTATGTATGTATATGTAGTATATCAGTTGTGTTAGCTACCATAACACAAACTAGAAACGGTTCGGTAAGGAGTTAACCAGCTGTGTGTGAAATGTGTCCTATTATTTATTTATATTTATAAGTATAAGAGTTTTATTTATATATTTTATTTTGCTCGTTACCGCCTTAACTACAATCTGGCGGTTTTCAACGCAAGAGTGAATCGGTTCTTTCTCGGTAAGCGCGCTCCACCTTAGGTCATAATGTCGCTTACCATTAGGTTAATTGTGTTCAAGCGCAAGCCCATTTATTGTACAAAAAAAAAGATGTTATTGCCCCGTGACACCTCGCCTCCAATAAATGTATAAATCACGGACGAAACTGTGATCCTCACCTACGCAAGCGGCCACTAATAACGGTCGTATATATACGTAGCCGTACCGAACCGTTACAATAGCCTCGAGGAATTCATAAAATATACGTTATGCAAAAGGAAACGGATGCTAAACAGGTTTTTTCGGGATTGTTTTAACATAGATTTGCATAAACTCTGACGTGAAGATTCCTTGTATTTTATGACCGATGATTTTATTTAATTAATTATTCGTATATAGATCAGTGTATTGTAATCTTCAGGTCTTGTTCCGTAAGTTGTTTTAAACCTAGCAATTCGAAGAGGTAGTATCGCAATGCCTCTTTGAATTGCAAGCTTAAACTTGCCAAACGTTTGGGTTGGGAACTTCTTTAAAACACATATTGTGTACTTAGTAAAATTAATAATGCTTTTTAAATGATTGTGACTGGAAGAATAAAGGAAAGATGTGTGTAGTTATTGTGACGCTGTACTGTTATGTAAATTAACTTATCTGGTTTAACAAACAAAAATTGTTATGATAACAAACGAAAATGGTTTTTTGTTTCAACAAACAAAAAATCAAACTTATAGGTATAGATCACAAAAAAAAACAAATGTGTTCATACAAAGACAAGGGAAAAATTTTGATTTTACAGTTTTTTTTGCTATAAATATGCTTGTGTGGTTCTTCACACGGTCTTTAAGCTATTTTTCCAATAATTTTACCGTTAACGAAGAAACTGTAAAATAAAGATTTTGCCTTTGTCTTAACACATTTCTTTTTTTATTTTCTTAATCTATACCAATATTATAAAGAGGAAAAGTTTGGTTTTTTGTTTGTTTGACGCGAATAGGCTCCGAAACTACGAGTACTGGACCGTTTTGAAAATATTTTCACCGTTGGGAAGCTACGAGTACGTTATCCCTGAGTAACATGGGCTATATTTTGTTTCTCTTTGCAAATTAGTTACTATTATTTTATAGCACCTGCGAAGCCGGGACGTACTGCTAGTCTGTTATAAGTGATCATTGCTTTTTAAGCGCTATATGAAATTGCTAGAAAATGCTTGTGCTAGGTTTGAAACTTCTAAGCCAACACCTTGCGTACATATAGTAGTCAAAACTGGCGTGGTGTAAACATATCGAATATTCATCATTCTTGGTAATTCCGAACAAATATTGGAACAGATGGAATGACATCACGACTTTCGTGCTAGTATGCTAATGTTGTAGGTTTGGGGATTTTGAACCTGACTAGTACTTACCACCAGTTAAATAACCACCTCACAACTATGTAGGTACCTACCTACTCTTATTATACGTACTCATTTTTTATTTTCTTTATTCCTGTCCCTTTTAAATTGGCGTTTGACAAAAATAATAAGAGTGAGATGTATATTTATAAGTTATTAGTTTAAATTAAGCTGTTAGTTCCTACGCAAACAATAAAGAATAGCAACACTTTTGCTAAGTAAATTTAATCATAAAGTAATAAAATCGCTACTAAAATATAATACATTAATGAATTTGGTTATGAGCTCCAAGCTTCTCACATTGCCTGTTCCATCTTTGAATAGAATAGAATATCCTATTTGCGTCATAATGTACTAATTACAAATTAAAGCTTCTTAAGAAAAGGGTATGTTCTCGTCAAATACAAACATTTACATTCATAATTCATTGTTGTATTAATTAGGCCACAATCTGTATTCAAAGAAAAATTACTACATTAATATTAATCACATTTTAACAAACAAAAGAACTTGAGAGAGGGCATTAAATGTATGATTACACCATAGACTAATAAATATATTAAACGCACAACCTCTTGTTGAAAATCGTATTTTCATATTATAATCTATTCGTATTTTCTTGAAACGACTTCACTTGGTTCAGTGAAGTCGTTTTAGTCGAAATCTTCTATCGTTATAGAACTATGCGACTGCAGCGCGTTGCGGAATTTGGCAGCAGCTACGCTGCACACTCGATTTTCAGCGCCATCTAGGTTTGATCGGTAAAAATGGCAAACTTCCTCGACACACTTCATTGTATGGGAATCAGCAATCCTCTCTAGTATTCTGATCCCTGGATTACACAGACAACTTATAACTTGCTATTGCTTGACGACCTCGTTGGTGTAAAGGTTACCATGCCGGACTGCTAATCAGAAGGTTCCGGGTTCGATTCCCGGCCCGGTCAACATCTTTGTGCTTAACTAAATTTGTTGGCTGTGGGTCTGGGTGTTAAATATGTATTTATTTATAATATGTATGTATGTATATGTAGTATATCAGCTGTGTTAGCAACCATAACACGAACTAGAAATGGTTCAGTATGGGGCTAACCAGCCGTGTGTGAAATGTGTCCTAATATTTATTATTTATTCTCTTTGCCCCGCAGTCGGCTACGTCTCAGTCGAAGCACGCGGCGCGGTTCCTCCGGCTGGCGATGGCTTCCATCATGGACATCCTGAGGATCAAACCCTTCGTGGAGGTGTCCGTCGGCCAGCTGCTGTGGGGCTACGAGGACCCCCTGCTCAAGCTCGCCAAGGACGTCGTGCCCAAGGAGCAGAAGCTGCCGTACGAGGAGTTTGGACTCTTCTATGGGGTAAGCAGTCGCGTGACAATTTACAGGTGTTCAACAATGGTTCCTTTTTAGTTATTTATTTATTTCTGTAAGTTATGGTACTGTAAGTGAAGACAGCTCAGTCGGGAGAGTGGCCACCTCGCGTCTCTAAGGTCATGGCTTCGAACTCCACCATGACTTCGAGCTTCCGGTGAAGTGAAACATCGTGAGTAAACCATAGTATGGTGGTAAGGTATTTCATAATGCTCATTTTTGTAATCCGGGATAAAAAGTAGCCTATGTGTTAATCCAAGGTCTAACTTATCTTCACACCAAATTTCATCACATTCACAAACACACACACACACAAAACTTTCTCATTTATTATTATACATAGTAGGGTAGGTAGTAAATTCACACCCAAAAATAATACAAAATTACTGGTTTTTTATTTTTATTTTACTGTACAGTAGCCAATAATATTTTAGTCATAAGTAGTTTTGTAATAGTCACTAATATTGTAAAGACACTGTCTAGTTTGCCTTGGAGGAAAGCCAGCCTCATGCTACGCCCTATTACAACAGGGTACATGTAACATCGCCTTATGTCATACATGTGTTGCAAGATAATAAATAAACTAACTATAAACTAGACTATAAAGCAGCAGGCAAAGCCTCAAATATATTTTAAGTTTATTTTTGTGTAAAAAAAAATAAAAAAAATATTACAAATAACTTAAATCTAAATAAATAACCCGCCCCTAATAGTTCCCGATGCAAAGGTGCCCATCAGACTTGCAGCGTTCCCGCGCTGAATGGCAATAGCTATCCTTTGTACCAGGAAAGATCCGGAGCGGGAGTCACCGGTCGTTTTGTTAAGCCTTTGCCCAATTTTGTGTAATAATCATTTTGTATTTGCATAATGTTGCAGAAAAACGGCACGTCCCCGGACGTGGTGACGATGTTCAGCGGCGCGTCCACGGTGACCAAGTACGGCATCATCGAGCGCTATAACCACAAGCCGGCGCTCGCGCACTGGACCACGGAGGAGTGCAACCGGATTAACGGCTCCGACGGATCCATCTTCCCGCCGCACATCACCCGGAACGACACCCTCTACGTGTACGACAAGGACCTCTGCCGGCTCATGCCGCTCGTGTGAGTTATTATTATTATTTTTTTTATTGATGAATAGGCTTACGTTTGACCGCAGCTTGCCTGATGTTAAGCTTAACTGTGGTCTAAGATGTAACACGCTTGCCTAGAAGGAACCTATTTACTTGCATAGAAAATAATGGTTCATACTTTGAATAATTAAATATATTATATTAAAAAAGATTTGACTTTTTGTTCCTCTCATACAAAACGCCAATTTCATATGTAAGGACCTAATATGATCGACGATTTAAACTAAATAATGTTTGATTATGTACGGAGTGTTATGGCTACGATCATGAATCTATAAGCTTAACATCCGCTATATTACCTCAGTATCTCGGTATCTGTATCGGCTCCGTATCTGATGTTCCCACGTGCGAGTGGCGTAATGCGCTTGCGCAATGATCGCTCGCCAACCTGTATTGTTTGGGGCGGGCTGCTCTCACACCGACGTGTAACGTAAGATGGCAGACAGATTTTTTTCCCGAGAAGTACAATTTGGGGGACTTCAAATCTAGACTAAATAGGTTTCTTCTAGGCAAGCGTGTTACATCTTAGACCACGGTCAAGCTTAACATCAGGCTAGCTGCGGTCAAACGTGAGCCTATTCATCTATGAAAAAAAAACATAAAGTCAGGGTTTGCTTATAGATATAGGTATACTATACATATATACATACAAAAGGTTGGACAGACGACCTGCGAACGGTGGCGGGCAAGCACTGGATACGCAAAGCAGAAGACCGTGCTCTGTGGAAATACTTATGAGAGGCCTATGTCCAACAGTGGACACGCGTCAAATAGGCTGATGATGATGATGATACAAAAAACAAACTGTTTATTGGGCGGATAAAAAGTATACATCTAATATATAAAATTTCCATGTCACAATGTTAGTTACCGTAAAGGCTTGACCGATTTTCGCCAAATTTTATATGCGTATTCAGCAGATCTGAAAATCGGCTACTATCTACTTTTAAAGGCTAAACAACGTTTGCCGGGTCAGCTAGTATATATTTATAATTATATTATAAATGTAAAAGAAAGATAAAGTCTTTATCAAAACGTTTGCGCTAAAAAGAAACCAGCGCAATTTTAAAAACAAAACATCCTTGTTAAGCAAACATACTTCCAAGAAAACTCTCTATCCTCAGGCATTTAGTTAGGTACCTAAATGTTACGTATCGGTGTAACGCACAGCTTCTGCGAAATGATAGGCGCCAAGGCATTGTCTCAATACCATTGTTCTGCTCTAATGTGATATCAAACATTCACTTTTGTCTGCCTATTTGGCTGCGGTATACAGATAGATAGTATTTTTACTACTTTAGGTAGACAAAGTATATTAAAGTACTTTGTCAATGTCTAGTATCTTAGCAGGTTTTGCAAATAACTAATTGAATGCATACCAATAAGTTCGAATAACTCGGCAAATTATAAGTCTCCTAATAAGCTTAAATTCCGCCCTTGAAGAATAAACTTACATATTTGGCCGTTACTGAACGTCAAAGGTTGAATGTATTTTTTATGCCACATTATAAAAAAAATAAAAACAAAAACATCGTAAAAAAGGGTGAACAACCCTTATCTCTTAGGGGTATGGAAAATAGATAGTAGCCGATTCTCAGACCTGTTGAATACGCATATAAAACTTGGTAAAAATCGGTCAAGCCGTTTCGGAGGAGTACGATAAATAACATTGTGACATGGAAATGTTATATTGTATTAGATTACAAATTACACAAAACAAACATGAACAAAAAAAGAATGAAACAGCATAGTATGTGTCCCCTGGCGTCCGAGAAAGGTCAGCCCTCAGTATGATGCCAGGATATGGAGCACAAAAGTGACGCTGTATTGTTGATATGTTCCCGCAGGTACCTGAAGGACGTGGAGTCCCCGGCAGGCGTGGCGGGGTACCGCTTCACGCCGCCGCAGGACGTGTTTGCCGACAACGAGCACAACCGCTGCTTCTGTCCGGCCGGCGCGCCCTGCTCACCCAGTGGGCTCTTCAACGTCTCGCTCTGCCAATACGGTGAGAATACAAATACAAATACAAATACAGATACAAAACACAAATACAAATACAAATACAAATACAAATACAAATACAAACACAAACCCAAACACAAATGCAAATGCAAATGCAAATGCAAATACAAATACAAATACAAATACAAATACAAATACAAACACAAACACAAACACAAACACAAACACACATTAACACAAACACAAACACAAATACAAAATACAAAATGTATTTATTTGACAAAGTAATTGTTACAAATATATAAAGAAATCAATCCAAAGGCTTCTGAACTAGTTCAATAATAACCCGTTTGACGACCTCGTTGGCATAACGATTACCATGCCGGACTGCCAACCAGAAGGTACCGGGTTGCGACTCCCGGCACGGCCAATATCTTTCTGCTTAACTAAATTTGTTGGCTGTGGGTCTGGGTGTTAAATATGTATCCATATATAATATTTAAGTATGTATATGTAGTATAGTTTCGTTCAGTTGTGTTAGCAACCATAACAGAAACTAGAAATGGTATCATTCAGTCGTGTGTGAAATGTGACCAAATATATTTATTTCTATCACCTCTCTAATACAAGGAAAGGTTCGCATCCTAAACCACATTATCGCGTGTATTAGTGTGGTCAAGCGCAAGGTCACCAACTTACAAAAAAAGAATAGCAGTATTACCAACCTTACGGACGGCTCCAAAAACAAAATTCGGTATTTTTCGGTAAAAAAACGTTTTGTTTTGTTCTTGCATGCACTTTAAGTTAAAGTATGCTCTCGAAGCGTTTCCCACTCGTTAACAAAAAAAAGTCAAAATATTCAATTATATGTAGTGTGATTATAATGAATATAACAAAAATAAATAAATATTATTGCAGACTCCCCGATAATGCTATCGTTCCCGCACTTCTACCTGGCGGACCCGAGTCTCCTGGAGGCGGTGGAGGGGATCAGTGCGCCAGAAGCGGACCAGCATCGGTTCTACCTGGACGTGCAGCCGGTAAGTTGACCTGCCCTTGCATGCTCGTGCTTCGGTGGCCTAGCGGTGTGTTATGCATTTTAGATAGGACCATTCGTACCTCGCGTTGTAAATACCACTTGCGCGATTCAGAAATGTATACAATTTAAATGTATATAAAATATTTTATGTACTACAATCTGTATAGTTTGGCGATAAATCATTCATCTTCAATTTGAATTTTGAATGGTAAATTTGAACATCTATCTCGGGTTTGGGTGTGAGTTTGTGTTGGGTTTGTATTCCATCGCATCCTTGAGGAGCAGAGTGTGAAAGCGTTAGTTTGTTTGTTACTGATGTCGCCCGCAATTGTTTGTCCCCACAGTGGGGAAAGTGTTTTTAATAAGGTTTGTATGAATCTGGGAAGAGGATACATACAAAGTATTAAAACTAAAATTAATTTAAAAATTAAAAACATATTTATTTACAATCTCATCATAGTCGTTTGTGGAAAAGTGCCCAGAACGCTTACAGTACTCGAGTCAATGAAGAAAACATTTGAAAGTTCATGTTCTCTCAATTGCATAACCAAATGACTGTGAGCAAGAGGAAGGCAACTTTCAAAGGTTTTCTTTATTGCCAAACTTAAGATTCATAAATTATATAGATCTACCAACAAAAATAGGACAATATGATGTATGTAATATTGATTATATGTGTGTCCCCCACAGGAGATGGGCACGGCGATGCGCGCGCGCGCCCGCGTGCAGATCAACCTGGCGGTGTCGCAGGTGCTGGACATCAAGCAGGTCGCCAACTTCCCCGACATCGTCTTCCCCATCATGTGGTTTGAGGAGGTACGCCTATTATTTTATTCATTAAAAGAAAGAAAGAAAACAATGTTCATGGCAATCAAAACATAAATGAGGGTATAAGTGTAAAAATCTATTTAAAAAAAATATATCTATCTTTTTCTTCTTCACCTTATCCCACTTCGTGTGGGGTCGGTACAGTACGTACGCTTCTTCCATACATATCTGTCATTCGTCATCTCTGTATTCACACCAGTCCTGGTCATATCGTCATTCACACAATCCATCCATACTTTCTTAAAAAAAAATATATCTATAATATTTATTATTTATAAAGAAACTAGCTGACCCGGCAAACGTTGTTTTGCCTCACTTAGGGGTATGAAAAATAGATAGTGTAGCTTATATGACACGTTCGTAGATTTACCATTGCAGCGCCATCTATTGATTACTTACTCAACCCAGTCGAAAGGTATCGACATCTGTTAGAATCATTTGGAGTTAACAGATAATTGTGACTGTCAAATAATAACAGAAAATAATTAGCAATAAATTAAAATTGCGACTATAATTTGAGATTTAAACTATCCTATCTCTCAAGTTGGATCGAACTGCACATGGTGTGCGAATTTTATTATAATCGGTTAAGTGGTTTAGGAGTCCATTGAGGATAAACATTGTGACACGAGATTTATATATATATAGTAGCTAACCCGGCAAACGTTGTTTTGCCTTAATAATTATTTCTAAATACACAGTAGCCTATTCTCAGACCTACTGAATACGCATATAAAATTTGGAAAAAATCGGTCAAGCCGTTTCGGGGGAGTACGGTAACAAACACTGTGACACGGAAATTTTATATATAAGATTAAGAAAGATAAATATATACAAGAATTGTTCATTTAAAGATATAAGATAAGATAAATGGGTATTTTAACATAATTCGTGTTTTCCGCGGCAGGGTATCGACGAGCTGCCGGAGCAGGTGTCGTCGCTGCTGCTGCTGGGCACCAAGATCCCGCCGATAGCGCAGGCGGTGCTCTCGTGGGGGCTCACCGCGCTCGGCGCTCTGCTCATCCTGCTCGCCGTCACCTGCCTCATCAGGTACACACCATCACTACTGTACAATGACGACCTCGTTGGCGTAAAGGTTACCATGCCGGTCTGCTAATCAGAAGGTTCCGGGTTCGATTCCCGGCCCGGTCAACATCTTTGTGCTTAACTAAATTTGTTGGCTGTGGGTCTGGGTGTTAAATATGTATTTATATATAATATGTATGTATGTATATGTAGTATATCAGTTGTGTTAGCAACCATAATACGAGCTAGAAATGGCTCAGTATGGGGCTAACCAACCGTGTGTGAATTTGTCCTAATATTTAAAAAAAAAAAAAAAAATACCTTCTTCTTCTTCTAAGTCAGTACCAGGGATCAGAATGTTAGAGAAGATTGCTGATTCCCATACAATAAAGCGCGGCGCGGAAGTTTGCCACAATTACTGATGCAACCTAGAGGTCACAGCAAAAGGCGCTGTAGTCGCATAGTTATATGATGTTAGTAGATTGCGTGACGTTTCAAGAAAACACGAATAGATGGCGCTTTGTGTATCGAGTGATACACCTAATAGTATGAATTTCAACAAGGCCCTCATATTTATTAGTAGGTCCATTACAGTTCAGTCAGTACGCTTTTGACAGAGCGGTTCTAGTCGTCCTGTATTCGTGGTGATGACCACAGACAGTACACGCCTCACGATACCATGTTAGAGACCGTTCATATTACCATTACCTATTCCTCTCTGTTAGAGATCATCCTCGCAATCCCTATTAATGGATACCCACGATTGTCCTTATTTGAGCAGTCCATCTAGTGGGTGACTTTGAAGCAGTTTGAGGGTTAGTGAATAAGTTTGTATTGTACATGTGAATACAAAACAAATCATTTTGAATTTTGAAGTTTCCGCGCGGTCTAGTACCTTTCACTTTGCCTGTGAACTCTATGGACAGATATCTTTTACCTAAATACATTATTTTTAGACATGGGCTTCATTAATATAGTTTAAACTCGCGATGGAACGGCATCGGTATATGCGATTGTGGTGCGAGGATGTTTATATGTTTGCGCAAACCGATGTTGCAGTTTATCTCTAAAACTACTAGACCAATTTGGATACGGTATTCAGTGATTGGTTGAAATACTATTGTCGCAGGTTTTTAGACAGTTTAGATAGATAGTAAAAAGCTTTTACAATAAATATATTTCTGATTCAGATTCTCTTATAAGCGTATGTATAAAAATGTATTAACATTTTTTTTTTAATTGCAATGTTTTCAGGTCCTCCCACCGGCAAAGCACGTTGCGGCTGGAAGGACACGTGGTGGCCAAGCCCCCGCCACCCAAGACTCCGAGCAAAGACAACGGCTATGAACTGAATAGCCGGAGATAATACGACTGTTAACCTAACATGATAATCATAGGGTCTTTCTAAATCTGACAATGGTTTGCCTATATTGACTTCATTATTTTTGGCAGGACATAAACTTTTTCTAACAATAACACTAAAATAGGACATAGATGTTTGGCTGTGTTCCTGCCCTAGAGAATGGCACACTGATTGTGCTGAATACCGACAAAATAAACGTAAGTGATAGCCGGTTCTACAAACATTATTATTCATAGATGTTTGCATCAAAACATATAACAAGCGCCAAAAATAGCAACAACACAAAAATATCTCTTCTTAGTCCATTGAAATGTTACATTTTTTAGGCCTAACCTTGCGTTTTTTAGAGGATGCAATTTTATTTTTTTGATGTGTAGGGGGGGTCAGTGTAAAGCTAAAACCAAGTTTGTGGGGTCACCACCCTTGTCCCACGGCCGCCATCTTGAAAATAGGGGTTGAAACGGTTTTTATGATATATCTCTTAAACTATTTATTTGATAAAAAAAAATTGTTGACATTTTTTGTTGCAAATTAAATTCTCTACAACTTTGGTCCCGTAACTTTTTATCGTAAAACTATAAATAAAAAAGTTATAAGCGAAAATCTTCAGAAATTCGAGGAAAAAAAAAATATTTTTCGATATAACTTTTTTTTTAATCATTTTACGAAAAAATAATATTTGACCTTTTTTGTAGATCGTTTTTTGGGGAACAACTTTTATTTACATCATTTTTTCATTTAGTTAATAGCTAAGGTTTTACAGCGCTCCGAAGTGAGTACTATTGTTTAGTATTCTTAACTATACCTATACGAGGGTGAATCAAAAAGTTCTTAGAAGTGCATATATATGAAACTTTTTTGGATCAAGTTCGATATTAAAATTAAAGAGTGTCTATCACACTATATTTATGCAGACTGTCACTTGTTTTTGTCAGTTCGTTCGCATGTAATAATTTTTTTTGTGCAACGAGTTGCTAAAAAGTTAAAATTATGGATAAAAGTGAGTTACGTGCGGTGATAAAGTATCTCAGTTTGAAAAAAATGTCTACGAAGGAAATTTTTTTGGACATTCAGCAGACATTAGGGGGTGATGTTGTACCCTATTCTACGGTTACGTACTGGGTGGCTAAATTTAAAAGAGGTAGATCAAGCTGTAAAGATGACCCGCGTTCTGGGCGGCCTTCAACCTCCGTTACAGAAGAAAATGTCAAAAAGGTTGAGAATCTGGTTTTGGAAGATAGAAGAATGACTATAAGACATATAGCTGAGATCGTAAAGATATCTTTTGGTAGCGTTCCATCCATTTTAATTGATTCACTGGGGTTCAAAAAAGTGTCTGCAAGATGGGTGCCACGAATGTTAACCGACGAAAACAAAAAGCGACGTTTGGAAATTTCCAAGCGTAATCTCGAAATGTTCCAGCGTGATTCGGATAATTTTTGCCGTCGTCTTGTCACTATGGATAAAACGTGGGTCCACCATTTTGATCCTGAAAAAAGACAAAGCATGTCTTGGAAACGACCATCCTCTCCATTCATTAAGAAATTTCGAGTTGCTCCTATCGCTGGCAAAGTTATGGCCTCTGTGTTCTGGGATAGTGAAGGAATCCTTTTTATTGATTACATGCCAAAAGGCCAGACGATTACTGGACCCTATTATGCAAATTTAATCCCGAAAGTGCGTGAAGCGATTAAAGAAAAACGTCGTGGAAAACTGTCGTTGGGCGTGTTGTTCCTCCAAGATAACGCTCATCCATCGGAAGTTGCGCTCAACACAATCCGCTGTGCTGGCTTCAATCTCATTGACCACCCACCATATTCTCCGGATTTAGCCCCAAGTGATTTTCACTTATTTCCAAAATTATAAGAGGAAATTCGTGGAACAAAATTTCACGATAATGACGCGGTTATAGCTGCCGTAGAGGACTTTTTCGAGAGTCAAGAAAATATTTTTTTTTCACAAGCAATAAGGAAGTAAGAAACGCGTATCTAAATGCATTGCATTGGAGGGAGATTATGTAGAAAAATAAAATATTATTATTTAAATCTTTGCATTTTTTAATATTGATTCCAAGAATTTTTTGATTCACCCTCGTATTATATGTGTATACTAATAATATATCATCAGTTATTTTTTTTTATTTTTATTTTTTTTATTTTGTTATTATAACTTTTTTTATTACAAATTTAGCAATTACCTGAACAGTATTCCCTGTAACGGCCATGAGATTTAAAATTATTTTAAAAATCAATAATTGTTAAATCCTGTTATGGAGTGAGGAAGAGTCAATAATTAATTATTTATAATATTGCTAAATTTGTATTTAAAAAAGTTATAATTACAAAATAAAAAAAAAAAACTGATGACATATTATTAGTATACACATATAATATAGGTATAGTTAAGAGTACTAAACAATAGTACTCACTTCGGAGCGCTGTAAAACCTTAGCTATTAATTTAATGAAAAAATGATGTAAATAAAAGTTGTTCCCCAAAAAACGATCTACAAAAAAGGTCTGATATTATTTTTTCGTAAAATGATTAAAAAAAAAGTTATATCGAAAAATATAATTTTTTTCCTCGAATATCTGAAGATTTTCGCTTACAACTTTTTTATTTATAGTTTTACGACAAAAAGTTACGGGACCAAAGTTGTAGAGAATTTAATTTGCAACAAAAAATGTTAACATTTTTTTTTTATCAAATAAATAGTTTAAGAGATATATCATAAAAACCGTTTCAACCCCTATTTTCAAGATGGCGGCCGTGGGACAAGGGTGGTGACCCCACAAACTTGGTTTTAGCTTTACACTGACCCCCCCTACACATCAAAAAAATAAAATTGCGTCCTCTAAAAAACGCAACCCCAAATGTAACTTTTCAATGGACTATCTAGTTCATATGTTAATTAAGGATTGAACCGTTAACTGCCAAAATGATGAAGTTAATTTGGATAGAACGTAGAAATGTAACAGACGAGAAATATATTGTAACATTTAATTGTTGTAAAAACAATTCCTGTACTTAATTGGCCAGATTCTAACTAGCATCACATAAATAATAAATTTGACGTTTCTAAAAATCTTACGTCTTTAAAACAAAGAGATACTGATAATTTTAGAACTGACAAGTTTTAATTTAAATTAGAAAACTCTAATACCAGAATAGACTTTTCTAAATTTCGTATAAATATTCCAACTAGTGGGATCAATGTAGGTGAAGAAACAAACGGAATAAATATTTTTCAAGTATTTTCATTAGAAGAAAAATATGTTAACAAAGAATACACCACCCAAATAATTGTTTAACTTTGTAAAGATTTTTTTATACGACTTTTAATATTTTTTTAAATGACTTAGGAATTGTAATCAATGTCGTGTAATGATATGCGTGAAAATGTTTCATATTTGCTATTATTTTCATTTAAAATGTAAAAAATGATTTATTGTAACTATACATATAGGACTACTAGTAATTATTGCACATCTTTTCAATATCTTAAATATTTATGAGATTACATTTAAAGATTTTGTGAATTTGCTAAAATCTTGTGTATACTGAATATAATTTTATTTGTTTTGTAAAACTCTAATTTGCTTATGAATTTCTTTAGCCATTTAAAATACCTTTGACGTTATTAATTTAATTGGTTAGAAATATTCTTGTGATAAAATACATTCCCATATACTGTTTGACATTATTATATTACAGAACAAATAGTCTCATTAAGATAAAGCTCAATTATTGATTCAATTATTATTTTATTATCACACTGTTAATTTTGTAAATAATAATTTGGGATTAAGGTAGATCTTGAAAGGAGCTGGTTGTTAACTCGAACTACTTGTTTTATACTTTTTATAATCATAATTGATATATCACAATATATATAAGCATAGACAAATTAATAATATAAGTAAGGACACTATCCGAACCAATTCTTAGGATCAAAACGCATCTCAATCTTTTATTATTTCTATTACATACGAGGTGTAATAAAAATAATTATATTACTCGTTAATATGATCTTATCGTTTATTTCAACAAGAGAAAAATAATAAACATATAAATCATAATGCTACTATTAATAACCGAATGTAAAATTGTATACGTCTGATAATTATGACAACAGCGAACTAGAATAAACGGAAGAGTAACTAACTCCATACAATTGCCGCTTAGAATTTGGATCCATCTACGCACACAATTATACTGCTATCCCAACGAAACACATACACACTCACAAAGCTCGCACGCGATTGGTCGCCGCCACACCGTGTGTCGCCACGCGGGCGCGCGGGTAGCTGTTTTTCCCCGCCCACTGCGGTATTTTACGCGTGGACGGCGGAACCATTTTGTCGGCCAAGTTACTATTCTATTTATTCTAGTTCACTGGATGACATTATTAAATTACTTGGAAAATATTATATATTTTGTGATATATCAACTATTCTACTCTAATATAGATACTAGTCTAATATCATGGGTCCGTCCTAAGGTGTAGTAAGTAATTATTATTTTGGTTAAAATATTGAAAATGCGTGTATTTTTATAACCGTTTTACCATATCTCTAGATTAATACTTTTTAGACTTTTCTAAGTGCTCAAGAAATGTGTGCTAAATTGATTTAAAATAAGAGATTTGTGACTTAATACAACAAATTGATAGCATACGGTATAAAATATTAACTACTTGACTGTATTGTCAATATTAAGAAATATTATATGTATTGAATACATCATTTTTTACTATTGACATATATTATGTATGATTTTGACATTTTATTCATAATCCTCACTTTTTTATAGAACTTCTTATCTCAGGATGATTATTAAGAATTTAAAATTTGATGGCGGTGCTTCATGGATTTCTTGAAATGACTCGATAAAAAAAATGAGGATATGACGAAACACCGTGTTCAAAATACATATTTTTTTACTCAATATAATAATGGGTTTAACGTTGTCTAAAATTTTAGCCGCATTTTATTCCTCATTATTACCACCATCTCTTATTGTCGTAAAGTTTTATAAAATTGTGATATGTATAATTCGTGTCATTTGAGTGATTTTGAGAAAATTTCAATTTTATAGACTTAACGCTACTTTAAATGAAACATATTTAAAAATATTTAAGACAGAGGGAGAAATCTCGTTTATGTTACTTGCTCAGAATGTCACATGGTTTCAAAAGGACGTTAGTATTGAATTTTAAGTTTGTAACGTTATCGGCAAATATTATTTATTATAATACATAATAAAATATATAGCCACAATGATTATTGTACCATTAAGCGCTACTATTTGTATGCATTTTATCCCCATCAATTATCTACACGAAATATTTATTGAATTCATATCCCTAAAAACGACTAGTATTATAAAGAAAACTTGCGTCCTTTTATCCGTGTGGAAATTTTAGTTATTATTTAGTTTTAAAAATTAGACATCACCTTGTAATGGAGTGTACTTATTGATCATAAATGTGTAAATAAAGGTGTAAGATTTATTTTATTCCGTTGTTTTTTTTGTTACTTTTCCTTGTCCTCATTATATACATTTAGTATATTATACATACCCAATAATTCCTAAAGATATGGTAGTTATTTTACAGTCCACATCGTTGCTGTTTATTATTTCTTCGTAGTGTATCTAATTATGCATCATGATAACAAATAAATTATATTATTTTCTATTCAGTGGGGACAAATAAGAGATATTGGGAACAGACCAATTTTATACATTGTGTCAAAATATAAAGTACAATTATTTTAAAATACACGCTGAAGGTGTGCTGCTTCGGAGATTGAAGCAACCGTGTTGAGAGCCGACCAAGCTGACCCAGCACCTTACTCACGTGATAGGGCCGAAGGTGTATAACAGTCTCCCGGAAGAAATAACGAATGTCTCTAGTGATAATGGTGGCGATTCAGCGAAACACACGACCAAACTAATTTTAAAGAAGCCCCGTCTCTTTTCATCTTAGGTGGCCAGAAAGAGACGGCACGTTCTGAACCACAGACAAAACAACTAAAATCACGTCAAATATGGAATGTGCAGGCAGTTTTTTAGAGGTGATACAAGGGAGTGCGCTCTAAAGTCGCCTATATTTTCTACATTTGACGTGATTTTAGTTGTTTTGACTATGGTGCAGAACGTGCCGTCTCTTTCTGGCCACCTAAGATGAAAAGAGACAGGGCTTCTTTAAATTTAGTTTAGTCGCGTGTGCCGCTGAATCGCCACCAATATATTTAAAAGTAAGTTAAAAAGCTGGCTCGTTCAGAGTACTTTTTACTCAATTGACGAATTTTTAGTAGCCAAATAAAAAGCTTTCGCTATACGGTACCAGAAAAAGAGATGCAATAGATAGGTATGTAATTATATTGCCATTATGTATGTATTTATATTTTTACTTACACTGTGTACATTTTATTTAATTATGACATTTAATATGTATTTCTGACTTGTAAATGAAATATGTTACCAATCAAATTGTTTATCTGTTTATCAGCACCAGACATAACGTGAATGCGTTACATGGAATTATGACGTTGCATGGAGTTGTACTACATATTGTATACCTCTTGTAGTACATACCGTAGTAACTGCTGAAATTGGGGCTCCCATACAACAAACGTGTCTTCTCGCCATTTTTGGGGTAATGGTACGGAACCCTTCAGACACGAGCTTGACTCGCACTTGGCCAACTATTATCCGTCTGGTCTTGATAGCATACAGTGTAAACTCCATGTAACGTCACTCGATTTAACGACAAACTCTCTAAAGCGTCGAAATCGTCGTCGAATATATTCCAAACAATGATACATTCTCTCTATTTAATTACCACTCTTTATAACGCCATAAAATGTACAGTCTTTTCAGTGTCGTTATATAGAGTTTTAACTGTATATTGTTTCCCTGCGTTATCGCTAATGATTTCTACGTAGCATTTATGTAAACATTAGGTATGAATTAAACAAGAGTAAGTGCATGGAACTAACTTTATTACAAATGTAAACTTATTATAATGAAAATATTTCTGCTACCTAATAACTCTTGCTTCAAGCACAATAATAACTTAAAATTGATTCTTAGTTAAAATAAATTCAACCGTCGAATTTTAATGCCAAAATATACCGAGATTAGTCATTTCTTACAAAAATTTATCATTTTCAATAAAAAAGAATTACAACCCAATAACCTTCATAATTTTACTTGCAAAATATATAGGTTAAATAATAAGTTTAAACTAAAGTACATCATACAATAGATAGTGCTCTACATTTCTTAATATAAATAAATCATAACATTACCAATACATCAATATAGGCGGTACTATTTCATATATTTAATTATATTATTTTAATTCGGTGCGCCGCATTTGGCGTTGTAGTTTTGTTTTTTAATGTAAACCTCTTTCTATTGCGTAAACAAAGAATGTTCTGGCAAACAATAAAAATTCAATATTTCAAAAAAAAATAACAAATAAGATGAAATGTTATTAAATTATAATTCGATAAGTGTGTGTTTTGAATTTAATTGAATAATAAAATGTTTCTAGATTTAAGTCAGAAGTATGTTTCTTTTTGATATCTTTATAAACAAATCAGAAATATCAGGTCACATTTCACACACGGCTGGTTAGCCCCATACTAAACCATTTCTAATTTGTATTATAGTTGCTAGCACAACTGATATACAAGTACTACATATACATACATAAATACTTTATATCGATACATAACTAGTATGAAAAAATAATGTATTCCATTATTGTGTAATTAATGATAACTTCGTTGGCGTAATGGTTACTACGCCGGACTGCCAGTCAGAAGGTTCCGGGTTCGATTCGCGGCACGGCCAACATATTTGTATTGAACTAAATTTGTTGGCTGTCGGTCTGGGTGTTAAATAATTATGTATGTATGTATATGTAGTATATCAGTTGTGTAAGTGACCATAACACAAACTAGAAATGGTTCAGTATGGGTTAACCAGACATGTGTGAAATGTGTCTAACCATTAAAAAATGTTTGGGGAAGACTGAGTGCTACAACACAACTCCCGCTAAAGCAGCAGGCAGAGCATCTAATTATATATTATAAGCATATTTTTGTGTACTAAACTTTTGTATTTTTTTTAAAGAAAACATTGGAAAGTTTGCTGCCTCTTGCTGACCAATTCTGGTTATGCAAGGGAGAGGATGTAAACTTTGAAATGTTTTTGTCTTTTAACTCATGTTATACAGAGCTTAGTAGGGACCAATTTCACCGAAATCACTTGATTTGATTTTGTTTTATGACATACTTAATTTAGTTATGTTTATGGGCAGCAGTCTTCATTTGTTTACTATTTATTTCTTTATTCTTTGGCCAATAAAGAAATAAGTAGTAAGCAAATGAAGACAGCTGCACAAAACTGTTAAAAGCACAGATATCTTGATATTTTTTTAAGCAATTAGATGCATACCGAAACTTGTTTTGACTTGTAATAAGGTTCCATACATTCATATTTAGACGTCAGATTTTTTTGAAATGTATGGTATACTCAACGCAACTACCTTAGGTTAAACATAACTAAATTAGGTATGTCACAAAACCGAGACGTGTATAATATATCTAATAATAATAATAATATATAATAATGAGATGTGTATAATAACCATTTTTTTCTAGGCAAGCGCGCTTCATCTTAGACTGTTTTCTAAACAATACAAAAGTGAATGTATGTGTATTTTTGTAATGTTATACATGTTATATATTATTACAACCCCCCACCCCTCTGTGATATTTCGTGATTTTATATATACCCCCTCCCCCCCTTTCGAAATTCACATAATTAATGAACGGCTTAGGATAATTTGTACTGAACCAAAATTAACTAGGGTGAAAAATGGCTTATTCTACAAACCTTCTTAGATGTTCCCCTGAGAAGGAGATTTTTAGTCATCAACAAACCCATCATATACTGCTCGAAAGTTTTGTGTTCAACACATATATAATTTTAAAATGTAGAAAACCTCCAACTCTTTTTAAATAGCCACTGTGTTAAAAAAATATAATAATGTTCAAAAAATGCTATGCAACATTTTTTGATGTTTAGTTACTAAAAACGTACCGAGTGCATAATGTCGCGAAGCTCCCAGAACAGAATGTTCTAGAAAACACAGGAACACCTTCGGTGTCGCTCTCACACATATTTGTTATCTCACTGCTACAGTTACCTCGAACTTTCTAGTACAGAATATTCGAAAACTTCCCGAACACCGCCTGTTTGTTTACGTGTGTAAACAAACACCTTCTATCTCACTCACACACTGCCTCGAATTCTCCTGAAGAATAGTTCCGAACGTTCGATATATAGAAATTACGAGAGCTCGTATGATCGGGTATAAAAGAGCGGACGGAACGATCGGTGGACAGTTATCTGCGAGATGTCGTAGAGTTGACCGCGAGATTTCGTGTAAAGTTAACTTCGAGCGAAACTACGAGTGAAGAGTGCGATTAGTGTCTACGAGTGTACGACTCCGGCGAGGAATAAGGACTGCGACTGCACATGATTCGGACGTTTCGACGAGTTGGAAGACCAGACACGTATCAGCGTGGGGATTCCATACTTAATAAATCCTAGTTATCCACGAAACCGACTTTTTAGTCATATACCCAAACCTTTATCCTGAGTGCCCCGTCCAGCACGTAACAATAATATAGATTGTGACTTTGATGTATGATTGGCTTAACCAACTTCTACAGAATTGTAGTTAATACCATCCAATTGATATCATATTATTTCATATAACAGTGTAATATTTATGTATAATAATAGTATGTATTTCAAGTTCATGTAACATACAAGTACATTTTGAATCTCCAACAAATTTCTTTGCAATTCACGCCCTTCTGATAGATCAAACTATTTCTAATGCAACCCTTAACCTTAACAATAATACAAAACTAACAGATGTTTAACAGAAGTGAATATTGGACATTAAAAGTCAATAGGTCTAAAATCCCCATTGATGGGGAAAATAATGGGGATTATTGTAATAACCCGAAAAAAGTTAGTCAGATTAATCATAATCCTAAATTTTTGGACTTATCAATATATCTTTGGTTCAGAAATCATGCCGAAACACCAATGGGGATTTTTGGTACAAAAAAAAAATAGAATAACCAGGTCAATTGACTTTTATGAAAATCAATATCAACATTAGCGTATATTAGATCACTGCTGGACATTGGCCTCCCAAACAAGACTTTCGAGGAGTCTTATGTCTATCACTATGCTCTATCTCGTACAGAAAATGGCTAGTGATAAAAATTGCCTATACTGTTTCTCAAAAGGTCTGTTTACCAGTCAAAGGATATATTAGTCCACTGCTATAGCCTATTTTGCACACAATACTAAGGATTTTTACCCAACTAATAAAAAGGGTTGTTTGTGCTTATAACAAAGTTACTAATTATTTCTATGCATACTGTAAATGAAGTTAAAAAAATAGTTTGATCTATCAGTCACATTACAATAAGCTTACCAATTTCCACAAAATCGCCTACGTTCTGCTTTTGTCATACAGTTGTTTCAATCGATCAATTTATTTAATCGATCAAATTCATCGTGTGATCAATAAATCGATCTAACACTAATTCATCTCACACAAATGTTCAACAAAACATTCGTGTCACATTTCACTTGGGACTTACTCGCTCACTTTAGCTTGTTTCATCACATTCGGTCCATCGCTCTGTTTCCTTTTAACACCTTGACCTACCCTTGGCGCCGCATTTTTCAACACAATCACGTTCCTTTGTGTTAATTTAACATTCTTCGGACTAACTTTTGTTTCCACGTTTTTTGTTGTCTCACCACTGACAGCTTTAGGACTATTATTCAAATCAGCGTTGCCTGCTTTCAAAACGGAGTTTTCTAAAATAACCAACTTACTATTTTTCTTCGCCGCTTTGGGTTCCACTTTAATATCCATCACTTTAGGTTCCACATTCAATTTCATCACTTTAGGTACCACTTTCAATTCCATCACTTCAGTTGCCGCTTTCGTATCCACCACTTTTTTATCTGGCACTTTTTTCCCAACTGCCTTTTTCGGTTGCCTTTTACTTTTATTTTCCGGGTTTATGCTTTTGCACTCGAGGTTTCCCTCATCGTCAACCCACAGCATGAGTTTGTAGGATTCCGTGTCGGGGGTCTCCTTGAATTTGATATTTTTCCGTTTGTGTGCGCGCTTCAACTGTCTGTTGGCTATAAACTTGGTGAGTTCTACGGCCCCGAGGTTACTGAACTCCTGCAGCAAGGTGTGTACATTGGCGGGGACGCTCGAGTTGTTCTCGATGCCGGGGTCCGCACCGAACTCCATCAGGACCTCGATGGTTTTACGGAAACGGTCCTCCTCAGGGGGCTTGCCGCCGTTCTCTGGAAATGACGAATAACAAAACAATTACTACAACATCTTTATTTATTTATTCCTTTATTTCAGGCAACTAGGGGCTCATAAAATATAATACACATATGCCGGAATGCCAATAAGAAGGTTTCGAGTTCGATCCCGGCACGGCCTGCATCTTTGTGCTGAACTAAATTTATTGGCTGTCGGTCTGTGTTTAATATGTATTTATACAAAATATGTATGTATGTAGTATATCAGTTGTGTTAGCGACCATAATACGAACTAGAAATGGTTCAGTATGGTGTTAACCAGCCGTGTGTGAAATGTGTCCTAATATAAAATAATAATGACTGACCGACGTAGGAGCTGCAAGCGGCAGCGGCGGCGAGATAGAGCGGCGTGTTGCCGCTCGTCGGCATCTTGTCGTTGACGCTGCTCGGCGAATGTTCGAGCAGCAGGCGAACATTCTCGTGCAAGCCGAGCATAGCCGCGAGCATCACCGGCGAGTAGCCTGACACACATACAAAAACTAAATAACTGTATTAAAACTTTCGTAAGGCATATTTGAATAATGTTTGTATAACCGGCTATCACTTACGTTTAGTTTGTCGGTATTAGCCCGACATGTTTCAGCACAATCAGTGTGCCATTCTCAAGGGCAGGAACACGGGAGGGCCTGCACTAGTCGGTGGTGGCGCCGTCACCGCGGACGTACGATGGCTGTGTTCCTGCCCTTGAGAATGGCACACTGATTGTGCTGAAACATGTTGGGCTAATGCCGACAAAATAAACGTAAGTGATAGCCGGTTATACAAACATTATTCAAAAAGAAATAAGTTTTTTTCATTACTTATACTCTGAAAGTAGGTCTGAAGTTGCCGCAGGAGCGGGATGAAAGTAATATATTTCATCCCTAGGGAGAATCGCTTTGTAACTGTCAGCTGCCAAAGTATTAAAATTTAAAAAAAAGACCAAACAGGTAAATCCGGGATAAAAAATTAGCCTATGTCTATGTGCCTATCTTCATAGTAAATGTCATCAAAATCGGTCCTTCCGTTTGAGCATGAAGAACATACACAGATTTTGAAGTTATTTGCGTACCTACAGGAACCACAATTGTTTTCGGGACAAAAAGTCTTAGTGTCAATCCAATCACCTATCTTCACACCAAATTCCATCAAAATCCGTTCAAACGTTTATGCGTGAAGAAGTAACAAACTAACACACACAAACTTTCGCATTTTTTATATTAGTAGGATATTGGTGGTGATTAAGCGGCACACACGGCTAAACTAAATTTAAAGGAGGCCCGTCTTGTTTCATATTAGGTCGCCAGAAAGAGACGGCATGTTCTGCACCATAGTCAAAACAACTAATATCACGTCAAATGTAGAAAATATAGGCGACTTTAGAACGCACTCACTTGTATCACCTCTAAAACTGCCTGCACATTCCATATTTGACGTGATTTTAGTTGTTTTGTCTGTGGTTCAGACCATGCCGTCTCTTTCTGGCCACCTAAGGTGAAAAGAGACGGGGATTCTTTAAATTTAGTTTAGTCGTGTGTGCCGCTGAATTGCCACCATTGTTAGTCCTTTACACGATGTAAATAAATGAATCCATGCGAGCTAGGCCACTTATGTCATAGGAAGAAGAAGAAGAATGTTCAGACCTTGTCTCTCGTACACGGAGCACATGTGCTGCAAGAGACACTTGCTGAGCTCCTCGTCACTCTGGAACTCCATCTCTGGCTTCCACAACTCCTCATCTTCAAACAGCAGCTCACTGGAAACATAAACATATATCTACTCGTACCAGCTGACCCGACAGACTTTGTCTCGTCTTAACGATGATTATTTAATTCAAATTGGTATTGTAGAATGCTCCCGTGTCTGGGTGCACTTACAACACTTTACACATATATAGATCACACACATATATGTATAGATGTCTGTATATATCCATAGACTTGACTGTCTGCCATTGGTTGTAGACCATCTGCCATAGACCATAGACTATCTGCCATAGACTATCTATCATCCACAGACTATCACACCCAGGCCACAGACTATACATACATAAACTGTATACTACAGGTATCTTTTATTTTTTCTCTCTGGCAATTTTTATTTTATATATTTTTTAAATAAGGACACATTTCACTCACGGTTGGTTAACCACATACTCCACCATTTCTAGTTTGTGTTATGTTAGCTAATACACCTACGTTACATGGAGTTTCCACTTTATATGAATAGCAAGATGTGATGTGTGTATGTAATATAAACTATATGAATAGCAAGATGTGATGTGTGTATGTAATATAAACTATATGAATAGCAAGATGTGATGTGTGTATGTAATATAAACTATATGAATAGCAAGATGTGATGTGTGTATGTAATATAAACTATATGAACAGCAAGATGTGATGACTGACCGGGCGCGCGGCGCGGCGGCTGCCAGCAGTGCACGCAGCACGTCGGGCGCGCGCTCGGCGGCGTGGTGCAGCGGCGTGCGGTGCGCGCTGTCCGCCCGCAGCAGCGCGCCGTGCCGCGCCACCGCGCCCACCAGCGGCGCCAGCTCCAGCTGGATCGCTAGCGACATCGCCGTCTGCACACACACATACACTCACTCACACAGGGATCTAATAACATGCGGGAGGACTGAGGAAACCCTCAAAATCAAAGCAAGTCCTTCCTAGAACCTAACTGAATGTCGTAATTTTGAAAAAAAAAATGAAAAATATTTATTTAATAACTTATTACTAGATTATATATTCTATTGAGACTACTTAACTAGGCAAGGCCTGAATCTAAGTAGTCCAATTCAACCTGTTTGCATTTTAAAAATAAACTTATCTTCTAACAAGACAGTATAACAAATTTTAATAAAACATAATACAAATAGAACAATGAGTACGATAATGTTACAAACTAAGACTTATTTAATCATTTTAAAAAGATTTTCTGTTGCTACGTATGGCAGTGTTATTAACCAAGACTGTATTGATACTTTGGCATCCAGCATTTTTTTATTTCTTAGGTCACAAGCTTTGATAACGTTACTGTATACGAAGGCATTAATAAAGTCACCAAACCGTTGAGCGAAACATGAGTTGACGGACGGTGAGGGTATTCTAAAAGTTCGACGGCAAGCCAACAAATCGTAATCAGGTTTAGATATCACTGCTTTTAAGTAGGAACATAAAATTGTAAGAGCTTCGCCTCAAATAGTCGCCCGTAAAACTCTAAAAAATTAAAAGAAATTCGAAAGGTGTATTAAAATTCTATTGCTCGACAAGACACTGTACACGGTCAAAAGTATTTGGCAAATGACTATAGTCACTTGGCTTTTGGAGATGGTCCTGTGTCTGTACACGCCTAATGATTTCACTTAGCTTGTTTTTTAATCTTATATAATTTTTATCATAATTTTTTGACGCCCCTATACAGCGCCTATGTTTAAGTGTAATATTATTTTTTGACGAATTGTAACAAAGTACACGCTTACGCGCTTACAGTAAGTAAGCGCCACCATGTTGTTATTATTATTTCAATAAATCTATCTAGACTCAAATCTAGAGTCAATAGGTATTTTCTAGGAAACATCGTAGACCATAGTATTGTTTAACACCAGGCAAGCTGTGGCCAAACACAACCCTATAAGTTGTAAAAAAAACATGCACATTTAAACTAATTTTGCTTTCAAAATTTTATTGTGTAACTTCCTTAATTTCATATTTAGTAAATTAATAAATTATGTCGAAGTTTGTAGTATCTGTTATATGTATATGACTAGTTTAATTTTTTTTTGGGAGAAGACATTGGCTTCCTCTAACTAGTTTGGAAGCGTTTGGATTCAAAATCATTTTGTTGTTGTTTACTGTGTCAAATAATGAAATTTTGTATTCGAATTTGTAAATATTTTTATATATACACCAATAAGAGTCAAATAAGTAACAAGTTTTATCCATAAAATTTGTAATTACATAAAAAAAATGGTTGCCTGTAAAGTCGGTTTTACGGGCGAAGATTTTACGTGACAACGTCTGCCGCGTGCTGCGCGCGCGGCAGACCGATCATAGTTGAGTGGGAGAGAGACGCAAGGCATTCGGCGGGCCTCTCTCTCGTTCGGTGACTCATCGTAACGTTACCGGGCGTTACACTTTTTCATAAGTGACTCCCAGCCGCAACCTAATTTAAGACGTTGTCACGTCAAAAGAAATGTGAAACTTTATTGTTCGTCAATCTTCATAAACCTATATAATGGGAAAAACCAATTATGTAATTTCCCAATGTCTAACTATAATAGGTACCGTTATATGTGTAATATTTTATCGTAATATTATACTCGTATTATCAATTCAGGGAAGTTCCCGAGTAGTCAATTAGATATAGAAAATGATGATGTTATGTACACACCTCTTTAGGTATTGTAATTCTCTTACCAGGAATAGGAATTCTTGCTGGATCATTAATATAATTTTAAACAATTCAGGGTAAATTGATTACTAATGTACGAAAAACTACTTATTTTTTAAAACAGATTCGCGAACAATTGTTGTTTTGATTTTTAAGGTTTGATTTTTATCATGGTTACAGGAAAATGGCATTTTTAGAATGGCTGACGTAATAGGTAGGTATGTAAAAAGAGGATAGTTTTTTTCTTGATAATTGTTAGTTTTAGTTTTTAATAATGTTGTGCTTTTGAAAATAATCATACCATTAGAGCAACTATTACTTAATATTGTAGCTTATGATATTATCTAGAATCGTTATACGAGTAGAGCTATAGAGTTATTATTTTAATATTGTTAACTGATGATTATATATGAATTTGCTCAAATATCTATGGCGAGGTTGAACACGGTAAATCGCTACGAACGAGTTCGATAGTCTATTTCACCTGTAGCGGATGACATAAACCTAAACTACACATATGCACAAACACACAAAACAAGACTATGTAAACAAGATACGGCTGCAGTATCATTGCAGTCATCGAGCATTAGTTAAAAAAAATATTTTGACGCATTTTATGACTGAAAATATAGTACTTTGTAAACGGTTATCGTAAGAAGGCATACTTATACATATTAGCACGAAAAAACCAGTCACAAGTACTTAAAAAGAAATAATGACTAAGTGTGACAGTGTTATTCGTGCAAATCTATACTATAAAAGACTCTTTGTCCTGACTCATTCATCTATAGACAACGCAGAGCCCAAACGGCTGGTCCTAGGGTTGTGAAATTTGGAGGGTGTATTTGTTTTAGTATGTAGACGCGTACTAAGAACGGATTTTTGGAAATTCCACCCCTAAGGGGGTGAAAGGGGGTAAAACAGTTTGTATGAAACTTCTTTGTTTTTGAACTCCCAGCAATGAAATTTGGAATATGTATAGTTTATGTAAAATTAAAAATAATGTTATCAATTTTTTTTTGCCAGGGGTGAACTAAGGGTTTGTAATGGGGTATGAAAGTTTGTATAGAAAATTCTTTATTTATCAAGTTAAAGTCTTGAAAGTTGTTATGGTAGTATATTATTAAATGATTCATCATCATCATTATCAGCCCGTAGTCGCCCACTGCTGAGCATAGGCCCCCCGCCATTAACACGCTGGGTCGACGACATCCGCAACACCACAGGCAGGACATGGATGAGAGCAGCACAAAACCGAGATGACTGGCGTACAAGAAGAGAGGCCTATTAAATGATTACATTAAAATTATTATTTTTTTTGCCAGGGGTACATTAAGGGGGATGCCATTGGGGTTGAAAGCTAAAAATGAAAGTTTTGTGTTTTTGAACTTAGAGGTGTAGAATTTAGAGTGTGTATATATTTTAGTACTCAAACATGTACTAAAAATAGATTTTTGGAAATTCTACTCTTAAGGGGGTGAAAGGGGGTAAAACAGTTTGTATGAAACTTCTATGTTGTAGAACTTCTAGCAATGAAATTTGGAATATGTATTGCTTTTGGCACGGGAATAGGATACCATATAATTATTCCACAGGTTACGCGAAAAGCGACCTCACGCGGGCGGAGCCGCAGGCAACCTCTAGTATAGAAATGATCTCGTAAGCACTTTTTATGCAATTACGAGGTCAGATCCGTCAGTCAGGCTGCCAATCAAAAAGTGTACCTTTTTCAAACCTTAAATAAAGCTAAAAGTAATAAAAAGTTAAAAAGGAATCTATATACATATTGGTGTCTGTCAAGAACAGTTTGAAAAGCGAGTGTAAAAAATAACTTACCATTCCATTAGAAGGAACTACAACATCGACACTAGCGCCTCTCATCTTAAGCACGAGACACTGCCGTTTGAGGAGGTCCAGATCATTGTTCAGTACAGCCAGGTGGATTGGTCTGCAAAACAAATATGAACTTGGATATGGATTTTGTCTAATTAAATTATTTATTAGATGCAGGAATTGAAAAACTTATTTCAGAAATTTAGTATCAACATTATGTAAGTAACACTTGGACTTAACCTTAAACTAACCTAGTAAATAAAACAAAATAGATCTTTTAATTCCTGTTTTGGCCCGTGAATGTATTATTATTGAACTTTGTAAACCGTTATGATAAGGCAAATCATATAAAAACCTGTTAGATGTATGTATGTTCAATGCTTTCTAAATAACTGTGACCATTTGTTTGTGCAAATATGCATTAGTATTGTAAAGTTTAGCATGCAACACTATAAAGGTTGCCCTTAACTGATATAAATAGGTGAAAGCAAATTTGATCTATTAATACAGAGATACAATACAATACAATAATTTATTGATAACTCCATGTTACATGTCAAAGTTAAAATTAAATTGATATAAAATTATTACAATACAAAAATAAAATTAGATATTCATCAATAATCTTTAAAATCCAAGAATTCATCTATGTCATAGAATAATTTGTCAAGCAACCAAGCTTTAAGTTTAATTTTGAATCGCGCGATGGAAGCTGCATCTCTGACGGTAGCGGGTATGCGGTTGTATACCGCGGGCCCTACAATATACACCGACCTCTCTGACTTGACGAGACGATGCGACGGTGTTACTAACTGGTCTTTTTTACTATTACTCCGCAATTCGTACGAGGCATGGACGCCTCTACGCTTAAATTTATCCAGGTGCGTATGTGTGAAGAGGGCTATCTGGTATATAAGCTCGCATGGCAACGGCAGTATTCCGAGCTCCCGGAACAACTCTACACACGACTCATCATCCTGCACTCTACAAATAGCACGAATCGCTCGTTTTTGCAAAACGAAGGCTCTATTTCGATCAGCAGCGCGCCCCCATACTTAGCTCACTCAGTTAATTAGTAGCATAGAACTTGTGTCACTGAAGAAAATATTTATTTATTTGATTTATAGGCGAGCAGCATTATACTGACATGCCTATACAGTTCACATAATCTCCACTGGTCAATGTCAATGTTTAAAGTTCACTAGTGCACTGATCACAGGTTAGCAAGAGATTTTTTTATTAAGGACATCAACTATTAAAATTTAAAAGTTTAGCTACATTAATCTGACTTTTTAATGAATAATTGAGTTATATAAGTTACATAAGTTACTTAAATGGAGCTGGGCGGGACACCTGGCTAGGCGAACTGACGGCGGGTGGAGCAATGCTGTGACCGAATGGTGGCCAAGATTAGGAAGACGGAGTGTCGGTCGTCCGTCGGCAAGATGAGTCGACGACATAATATCAGTCGCAGGTCGAATCTGGACACGATTGGCACAGGACCGAGATGAATGGCATATCAAAAGAGAGGCCTATTCCCAGCAGTAGGAGAGAATCGGCTGTGGATGATGATGATGATGATAAGTTACAGGGCCGTGCCATGATATGATGTACATACAAGTTCCCATCCTCGTCCATGGGTGTGAGGCAATGTGTGCGGTCAACGGTGAACTGGTACTGCAGCAGCGTCCTCTTCTGTACTTCATCCAGCATCATCAGGTTCTCCTTGGTGGCTATGTGGAAAATATCCTCAGGTTTGTATGCCACTTTTATATCTGTCCCTGAAATAGGAAGAAAAAATAACTTCAGTACAATCTCAGAGAGATTTATAATGTTTTTTTTTTGTATTCATGCTGCAAGGTTTTTGTTTATATAAGTAATGTGAACATTGTGTTTGAACCTATGAATTAAAAAATTTAATACAATGTTTTGGTATAACCTCAATACAATGTGATGTAAATATTTTGTTCAATAATTCACAGGTTTATATTGTTATCAGTTGTTACCAGCAGATTTTTTTATATTTGTATTTACTCGCTATACAAAAAATGTTATTAACAGGCAATTACTAAGTTAATTGGAAAATGTGTGTGAATTTTACAGTTAATAGGATTAGTTATATTGTTAAAAACAAAGTACACTATAATTAACATACAAAAATTTAAAAGAAAGAAAGTAAATTTATTTCTTCCTGTAAAATAACTCAATACATTAATAAAAAATTTATATGTACCTATACAGCTTAATCTAAACTTATGAAGTTAAATTGACAGGAAACAACCCCAACTCAGCAATAAGCTGGTTGCGAACAACCAGAACGTCTCTACTGGTATTGGCAAAATTAAATAAGAACATGAACAACTGAATTTCATATTTAAACTATCTGACCAAGCTAACGTTGTTTTGCCTTAAAAAATAGATAGTAGCAGATTCTCAGACCTACTGAATATGCATATAAAATTTGCTAAAAATTGGTCAAGCCGTTTCGGAGGAGTACAGTAACTAACATTGTGGTATGGAAATTTTATATATAAGATTACAGGCCTAACTATAATAGAATAAGAAATTTCCTCACCAGGTATTGGAAACTCTCCTTGAACAACACACTTATATGTCTCCTTTGTGTGTTGGTCGACAGTGTTACAGATTGCCAGAGGGTTTGATATCAGCTCTGGATGCGTTGGTGTATCTGACAATACAGAGAGTCTTGTATCACTGTCACTTGAATGTTCTTCGTCATGTAAATAACCTAAGTCAGGCAAACCTACATTATTATGGCCACGTTTCGCACTTACATTGTTTTGAGCACTAACATCTTGACCAATAAGATTCTCTGCTGATGGTGTGCCTGCCAAAGATTCTGTACCACTGTCAGTCGAACGAGTCCTACTAACAGATGGTATAGGAATAACCACTCTCCTAATGGATCTTAGGGAAACTTTCTTTTTTTCTTCACTTGTGTCTTGGACAATGTAGGGACTACAAACTCTTCTGACACGCTTCTTTATCGGTTTAAGCGGTTCTATCCGCATTTCATCAGTCTGACAAGAGTTCTCAATCAAAACTTTCATTGGTCTTTCTTTCTCACTGCCTTGATCCTGTTTTTCCGCTTTGACAGTATCCTTTTCAGTATTTAAAGCTAAAATACTTCGGACTTTAAGTTGCTCATCTAATATAGAGCACAGTGCAGTGAACAGTGTGTTGAACTGATCTTGACCTATAACTTTCGTAACTTTATCGGAATTTTTCTCCAAGAATGTGCCGTCTTTGTTAAAGTATTTAGCTACAGTGCGGCAGTGTTTCGTCACTACGTTGTATCGGTTTACTAAGAGCAACCTCTGGAATTCCCCTTTTAAAAAATACATGTCACTAGTGTCGTACAGGACGTCCTCACGATGGAGGTTTTTGAATAATTTCCCTGCTGGTAGAGATATGCCTTCATTTTGATGGTTAGTGGAGAAGAATGTGAAGTTACTCTTCTTTATTATGAGAGGCTTCACATGCGAGGAGTGCGATCCATCCATTTTGACGTTTCCAAACTTAAAAAGTATTGCACCGTGAAACTTCAAATCTGGTAACAGCAAGGTTAATCACTTCAGAGTTATCACTCCTTATATCACAAAATCACACAGAACTTAGTCATGTTATTCACAGTTATACGTGTAATATGAGTACAATACACTGCGTTGAATATAAACATCGTGCAATATTAATTGAAATTTTCGAAGCGTGGGATTTCCCCTTTCTGTAGTTACAGTTGAACCTCACGTTGACAAAGATTTCGAAATTCTCTTGGCAGACGCAACTTTGACATATAGGCGGATAGTTACTGGCAGTAATAGTGTTGCCGCTTCAAAAAGAAAATAAAAAACACTGAGCCATCATCAAAATAACACTAGTTGTTATTGACCGAGTGAAGTCTCTGGCCAATTTAGCTTACGTTTGTCTGTGTGTTTGTTAGTCTTTTCTCGGGTATAGGTCGTAATTTTGTACCTCGATGAAGTTTATTTATTATACAGGTAGGTACTACTCAATAGAATTTTTAATAGTCGGTGAGTTTTGAAGAAGTAGACAAATGCAACAAGCATTGCTATTTGTTGTTTAATTTTAAAGATATTGGGCAGAACGAATAAATACCATATAACTTTTTATCACTTCCTGAATATGAATAAAATTGGTCAAGTAACTTTTGAGTGAATAAGTGTCGGCGATAACATATTTCACCTATGGCGAACTCGTTGGCGTTATGAAAAGTCTGGACACTGAATAAATTAGTAATGGACTGAAACATCTTTCCGGGGTTTCCCCGTATCTACATATAAGAATTGAAATAAAAGATCTTGATCTACCTAGAGACTGACATAATATTGTGCCCAAAGATCCCAGGTGTAACTTTTTTGGATTCACTTGCGTAAAACCACTAAGTGTGGTAGCACATATGCAATGACTGTAGCAGTGTATGGGACTGCCTAATTTTTCAAGGAACGTGGTCCTTAAAAATACAGTTACTGAGATTTACACCAATTAATAGCATATATTTTTAGAGCTAAATAGTTCTATAGTAAATATTTGCATCGTCGTGTTTAAATAATAATTTTAACACAGCTTAGTAAAAAATATATATTGGTACTGGCAATATTTTGTTAGAGATTAATAAATTCAGTGTTATTATACACTAAAGTATTCAAAATAGTGGCACAATGAAATATTTACACATTGCTTATCTGTCTGCTTATTATTCTGTGACCCCGTAGACAGAGAAGGCAATAGAACCATAATATACCAATAGATACCAATAGAAACATAAAAAAAAATATATTGTGAAACATCGTAAAAACAAAATTTATATGCAAAAAATATTAATTTTACAACATGAAATTATTGAACAATTACAATTTAATCTTGAGGAAGAAACGATACTCCTTCTACTAGGTCGAAACTAGCAGAAGCACTAGTACTGGGGGTCAATAAATCATTAGCATCGTCGCTGCCATCATCTTCATCATCATCTGAGGTATCATCTACTTCCGTGTCATCACTATCTTCATCATTCACGATTATAAATTGGTCAGTGACCAAATCTACGATATGGTCACTCTTGATGTATTCTGCTTCGATATCTTTGACTTTTTGGCTTAATTTATTCCATTCTTGTGCACCCATTAAGGAAACCTTTTCTTTCACTAACTCCATGACTTTTTGAACATTCCAATTCACATTTTTGCTACTGACGTAGACTTTGATAGCGGCCCATGCCATCTCGATGGGATTTAAATCCGGATGGTATGGCGGAAGGAAGCATTACACATCATACACCATTTTTCTAGCTTGTCTCTCCAGAACTGTGTTATGTTTTCGCGGCATAGTCAGAAAAGTTTTATGGTATAGGTATAAACACAATATAACAAAAAACAAAGTAACAATAATATAAATTAATATAAAACTTTAACAACAAAACTTCTTAACTCGAAATAGGCTATTCAAACTGCACGCAAGTGTAATCGATGCCAGTACAGATGCTAGCGGGACGAACGCGCGGCGCGGGGGACAGCGGCAAACTGATCGGCCAATCGCGGGGCCGCGTGCCGACAGAATGCCCCCGCGCACCTCTCCTACCACCAATGATACCTTAAAATCGTCTACTGCGCACTCAAGGTCATTGCTCAAGATGTTTGCCGAATATTATATTTACAAGTTAAGTATTTCTCGTGCCGCTAAAACAACAAACACTATAAATAAAAAATGAAAATATAAACGGGGGTTCCCATACAAAACACGTGTTTTTTTGCTATAAAACGGTAAAAGAAAGGCGCTTAAAATTGCCAAAAAATATACTATAAATGAATGATGAAGATACCTATACGATTTATTTCAATATATTTTGTAGGATTTTTTCAAAATACGAGTATGTTATTTTGCTCCCTTTACTACCTTGCAAAATTAAAGGCGATCAGACGGCAAATTGTGGGAGCTAAGGTTATGTTAGGTACATAGATAACACACATAATAATAAAGTCATTTACATGTACTAACATTACTTTTATTTTTATATACTTATAAATTAAGTACAAAGAGATCAAAAATACAAGAAAAATATGACAGTCTCATAAAAAATACTGTACTTATACACCTAGCATCTGTATATTTACTAGGTAGCTATGTACTTATAAAACAACCCCCCAAGTCTGGTATTTAAGACACTTGCAACTGTCTCCACTACCGATGATAATAGCTTCTGCTATCAGTGGCAATAGATAAAACAGTCTGTTAGAATGGAAGGATGTATGTTTTTTTAGCCAAGATTACAGTGGACGAATAAATTATGTCGTATAAAATAATGTTGCCGGTTTTTTTTTTAATAAAATATGTTTGCGCTCATAAACAATAGACCTACGGAGCCTTTTCTGGAACATGGCAGAGCTATGGTTTACAAACAACGCTATGCGACTCAGGCCTTGACCTCACAAGTGACGTGTGGGATAATTTGCAAAAATATTCATAGCCATATCATAATATATATTAGCCAAGCCTGACTTGCAAGTGCAAGTCAGGCCATTTATATTAATTAACCACTTGTATGTTGAAACACCGGCTCCCGGTATAAACACATTTTCGCCGCAACTGTTGACATACCGGGAGCCGGTGTGGGTAAAACTAAAACTTGGAACTTGACTTTTTTTCAACAGATAATACTAAATGGGCTAATGTCATTCAACATATGAACAGTTATTATTTTTTGACAACAGCCAATGGTTTAATGGCATATAAGCCTGCATTTCTATGCTGCATTTGGAACTTATAAATTCAATTACATTCTCTATTGCAGTTACAAAAGAAAATAAATAGCAACCTCAATAGAAATACGACCAAATTACAATAATACTTTAAAATTATTCAAAAGCAATGAGGTTACATACACTATTATATAAAAAATATATATACAGTGTAAACTCCATGTAACGTTATTCGATTTAACAACAAACTCTCTAAAGCGCCGAAATCAATTGGCTTCAGTTGGTTTAGCTTGTATTCCATACAATGATACATTCTCTTCATTTAACGACCGCTCTCTATAACGCCATAAAATCCAGTCCCTTCAGTGTCATTATATAGCTTACAAACAAATTGATAACCTATGCCTTTGTTAAAGTCGGTTAAACACTTAGCTATTCTATTTCTATTCACACTAAGGCACTATTTGTTCTAAATCTACAGCTATAACTCGATTCCATAAAGAAAACATTAGAAAGTTTTAAATCCCTTTTGCTCGTACCATAGATATATTTAGTTACAGAAGCGAAAAACATGCATTAAGGCTATGACAGGAACAAAATTTTAAACTTACACTTTTTTTTATATTATAAACGAAATGAATAATATTTATATTATTTATAATATTTATTATCGAAAAAAATACTTACAAATCATGTGAAGAACCACCCTGACAATATTTATACTTATTTTGGACATATCAAATATTAAGAAAAACTTGTTTGGGAGAAAATAGATTTTTTAAACCAGTCTCTAATTCATATGTGAGATTGGTACCAAAATAAGTATAGTGTAAACTCCATGTAACGTCACTCGATTTAACGAAAAACTCTCTAAATCGTCGAAATCAATTGGCGTTAGTTGGTTTAGCCTGTATTCCATACAATGATACTTTCTCTCCATGTAACGACCACTCTCTATAACGCCATAAAAGGCACAGTCCCTTCAGTGTCGTTATATAGAGTGTATAAATATTCTAACAAATGTTCTTTAGCCGACCTTTAAGCCATTTATTAATTTTTTTTATTACTGTTTATAATTTATGAAGTACGTTTTGATAAACTTAAATTTTGACTTGGGTTCAACCAATGTATTTAAATTAGTTTAAATCTTTAAATATTTGACATGATTTCAACATAAAAAAAATAAAAATTATAAAGAAAAAACTGTAAATTTAAGATTTTGTCCTTTAAATGGCCTTAAATGTGTTTATTACTAAAAAACCTATATACAATATTTTATTTCCAATTCAGGCTTTGGCTAGGAGGATTTTAACCAATACGTTTCTTTTTCCTTTTAGTACAACACAAATTTACAAAACTGGACATTCATAAGCCACTTAATACATTTTCGACCCTTAAAGGTTTTACATTAATATTATGCTTGTTTAATTGACGAAAAGCAAACCCACGCAAAAACGACTGGGTGTTATTATATTTTCGATACAATATTGTATCGCCCACTAAAAACAGTGGTCTTAATTAACTACTTACATAAAGAAAAAAAAAATCGGTGGAAATACAGTCTTTTTTACATGTTCACAAAAAATCATAAGCTCAATTGAGATATTATTTATAGATTACCTACTTTCTATTTAAAAACTCCGAAACTTTTTTAAAATCAAACCGCCATCTTGTTTATTCACCTATCCCGTTTCAGCACATAATAACAGTGTAATGCGAAAACGAGACGGCAATAACAATATGGCGTCTTTCTTTACCACAATTCTTTGTTTTTGAATCAAAGGTATATTATTCGATCTTTTCTGGATCGAATACATGAGTAATAATATTTTTCACAGTTATTATATACATATGTAATTTTATATACATAAAAAACTACTTTTTATATAAAAGTTGTTATGACAAGTCTTCTTTACATATAGTCTAAATTCTCTAAGTTAAAAGTCTTGTATAATAATACAAACATACAAAAAATATACACTATAATAGTCTTATTATTATGAGCATAAGGTGGGTTACGATTATTATACATAGCGTACGCAAATAATAATAGGAAAATATACTAATACTGTTTCAAATTCTTCACTGGGATGATATTATGTATTTTTTTAAGTAGTAAATAAGTTTTATTATATTTCCATACTATCATTTGGTAAATTGCATTTTAAAACATATTTTATTCTGAAATAGAATTCATTTTGTGTAAGACATGAGATCAGTTCAAATTAAAAAAATAATTCTTTAGAAAATTTAAGAAAAATATATCTACATCTGTAAAGAATTACTTTTATTACTTGGAGTTATAATATAATGCAGTTTGAGATACTAAGTTTGAACGATTTCAGAATAAAATTATTTTAAATAGAAGTCTCTGTTACATATTTTTTAACTATGTTTAAAAGTATAAAAAAACAGTTGATAGTTGTTACTTCAGAAGTAAGAGGGATAAAAAAGCAGTATGTTATTTTATTTCATCACCAGTCAACATCAAAAGAAGTAAATTAAACTAAAAGTTACCCTGAGGAAAACTGAGTAAACATGTATTACAATGGACTGTTTCTTTACTTCATATTATGCATTTTCATCTATCACTAGCTTATTTGAATCTACTGATTCATTTAAATCACTATCACAGTTAGGTTCAGTATTTAAACCTTGAGAATCATCATTATTTGTGATACCATTATCATGGTCTATCATAGGTTGGTCTATCACACTTCTACCATAATTTTCCATCAAATCGCCATTTCTTAAATTTCCGTTGTACATAATATCCTGTCTAATATTTCTAGAGTTATTTAAAATACGTTCTAATAAACTATTTTGGAATACATTGTTATCACATGCTATAGGGTTGGCTCTATTTTGATATTTTATAAGCTCACTATTATTTCTCTCATAGTTTGTGACACCCCTACTACGGTCCAAAGCCAGTTTTAGAGTCGTACTTTGGCAGTCTTTGTTAGAGGAGTGTCTTAAATCAAGACTATGATCATAGTTGCCTCTGTTGGTAAAATCAGTCTTGTCATGATTTGATTTATTTTGTTCATGACTAAAATTTTCTACTTCATGATTGATTATTTCTTCATCATGATCAGACTCGCCCTGAACATGATCAGACTCACCGTGATCATGATCAGACTCATCTTGATCATGATCAGACTCACCATGATCATGATCATTCCCGTTCCGATGCTCACCTTTGATCATGGACGTGAAATTTCTCATATAACCTTCCATATTTGTCGCTAGGGCTGTCATGAGCAAATTCTCCATACTCATAAGGTTATTATCAAATATGTTGGAATTTTCTGGGCTCGTTTTCAGTAGATTCGCTAAAATAGGGTTCGCTTGAAGTGTTAAGTTGAGATTGAAGTTTTCTTTTTCGGTTTTCTCGTGTTTCATATGTGTTCGTTTGTGTAAAATAAAAACATCGGGATCTTTGAAGCATTTGGAGCATTCTGTGCATTTGTATGAGGTGTTTTGCTCAGTGTTTGTTTGTTTGCCTTTAAGTATGTCTGTGTCGGGCGCTGACGACGTTTGAGCGAAGCTTTCTGCGGGAGCCGGGACAGGCAGACCTGGAAGGCACAGTGATTACCGAATGTAGTCTTCTAACAAGTCTAATACAATAAAAATAAAATTGAAATAATAAATGACGATAGGTCGTTTGCAACTCAGTTAAATGGATTTTTGAACTAGGTAACGCATCTTGATCAGCAGTATAACTTTTTGTGAGAAAAGGTTCATACAAAACTAATGGCCACCACTGGCGTAAGCTGAATGCATTGATTTGGCTAAGATTTAAGTACCAAAGAAAGCAAGAAGAAAGAAACATTTTGTAACACAAACAACAAAGAAAAATAAAATCAAACAACACACAAGAAACATAAAAATACATCATTTACGTGCCACATTAGCGCCAGTAGCTCATCTGAATAAGATGATCTGGCGCGATCATCGAAGTTAAGCAATGGTCTAACCAAAGACTGGATAGAGTCTTTGGATGGGCGACTATGCACAAGATTGTATTTTAAAAATTGGTATTTTCATCTGGATTTGAAACATTAAATTTTAGGTCCCGGCTGTTAGTCTTAGTACAAGCAGTTGTTAAGCCAAGTCAGAGATCTTATTCTATGATGGGGGCGATCAGACCTGCACTGACGACCTGCAAGAGGTGTATTGTGCATTTCCCCCTACCAGCCTACCCAAGCCATCCAAGCTAAAATAGCGGAGCATGGTCTTTAAAATAGCGGAGCACGGTCAGAGATCTTCAAGCGGCTAGAAAACTCTCGACACCAGGTCTAGGTTGCTGAGCTTGAACAAAGTAGACGAAAACGGGCCACAGAACCGGCTATAGCACAGTATGCCACTGAGGCTGTTGGGTGTGAAAGATTAATTTCCTTTTTTCATAAACTTTGATTTCACCATTGATTATGATTTTAAAAATTCTTTATTCACATACAAATAATTTACACAAAATACAAAGTTAAGCATAGTCTAAAATTTGTTAAATCATAATTTCTAACATACAGTGTAAACTCTATGTAACGACACTGAAGGGACTGTGCATTTTATGGCGTTATAGAGAGTGGTTGTTAATTGGATAGAATATATAATTGTATGGAATACAAGCTAAACCTGATTGTGAAATTGATTTCGACTCTTTAGAGGGTTTGTCGATAAATCGACGATCGAATTATGTTACACGGAGTTTACACTGTATTTATAAGGCTAAACACCTCTTTAATGGTTTCTTACCATTGCTGTGAGTGAAGTTGTGTATTTCAGGAGCTCCGGCTGCCTGCATCGCCAGTATAGTCTGCATGTAGATGGCACGGGCCATTTGCTGATGGATCTACAAATACAAACAGGCCATGAATAAATTATAAAGCGAGTGTGGCTCGGTGGTAATAGCGTCTGCTTTTTAATCAGGTGGCCCCTGGTTCGATCCCGGCCCTACTCCACCAAGCTCTTTTGTTCTAGTTATTATCTATGTACCTATGTAACGCATCTTTTATTTGTTATATAAAGTAGTGAGAACCTTTTACCTTGGATAAACCCAGGTTTTTTAGGTAAAATTTTGTTATTATAATATGTATTCTGTTTGTGATAATAAATAAATAATAAAAAAAAATAACCAATGACTTGTTTTTTCAAGTTATGGTGAAGGAAAACATCGTGAGGAAACCGGTATGTTTGACGACCACAATATCCAAAGACGTGTATCATCCGCCAACCCGCACTTGGCCAGCGTGGTGGATTATGGCCTATATCTCTCTCCTCGTGAGAGAAGGCCCCGAGTCCCAGTAGTGGGAATATAGTGGGCTGCTTATGCTTATGCATGATTAAATAATTTGACTATGACTTAAGGCAAAGACAAGGGAAAAAAACTCGATTTTACAGTTTTTTCACTATAAATCGTAGATGGTAAAAAATAATGTAATAATTGGCCAAGTGCGAGTTGGGCTCGCTCATAAAGGGTTCCGTACTATTGTTGTATGGGAGCCAAAAATAACCATTTTAGGGTCATTTAAAGAACCACAATAATATAGTATAAATATTCCTAGGTGGGTGGAGTATGTCGGGCTCGATGCCAGAACTACCGACTAAAACGAAAAAGTTGCGAAACCCCCCCAAAACGAGGTTCCGCAACCTACAGGTGCCACTCCATCTAGAACTTCTTCTTCTTATTCGTGACGCTCTTGTCAGAGCGGTCGTGATCGTCATGGAGGGTCACTAGAGGGGGCGGATATGATTTGCCTCACGACATCTCGCCATCTCTGCCTGCTGGATGTCATCCGGCTACAGTCATTCAAGGTGCGCCCAACTGCTGCCTTGATTTGGTCAGTCCACCTCGTGGGTGACCTTCCGCGCGGTCTGGTGCCTTCTACTTTCCCTTGCACGACAAGGCGCTCAATGGACTTGTTATTTTGACGAGAAATGTGTCCAAAAAAGGTAAGGATACGCGACTGCACTGCAGAAAACAGTCGCTGCTTGATACTGAGTTCTTGAAGTATCGAGACGTTCGTGCGAAACTCAGTCCACGAAACTCCAAGCATCCTTCTCCAGCACCACATCTCCAGAGCGTCTATTTTCTGCCTTTCCACTTCTCGTAAAGTCCAAGTTTCGGCCGCATAAAGGAATATGGGGAAGATAAGTGTCCTCACGAGTCTGATTTTCGTGGTCCTAGTTATGTTTCGATTCCTCCATATTCTCTTCATTTTGTCCATCGCCGTTCTCGTTATGCCCATACGTCGCTTGACTTCGTCTATGCACCCACCATTGTTGGATATTAGAGCCCCAAGATAAATGTATGATTGGACTACGTCGCAATTCGCAATCTGATTTGTTTCCGGCGAATTATTTCTGGCACGGTCTACAATCATCACCTTGGTCTTGCTACGGTTAATCTTCAATCCAAACTCATGGCTTACTCGTTCCATCCTCGACAGCAGTTCTTCCAAGCGTTGAGAACTTGTTGCAAACAATGTGGTATCATCAGCGTAACGCAAGTTTGCTATTTTGTATCCACCAATTGTTACACCGTCTGTCCAATCTTCCAGAGTGATCCGCATTATCAGCTCAGTGTACGCATTAAACAAAAGCGGTGATATAATACACCCTTGGCGCACTCCTGCACTTGGATGAAAGTTGTCAGACAAGATGTCATCTGTGCGCACTGAGGCTGTGCCTTCTTCATATAGACATCTCAAAAGGTGTACAAGATGTTTTGGCGTACCCATCTCAAGCAAGGTCTTCCATAGCACCGGCCATTTTACAGAGTCGAATGCTTTTGAGAAATCAACAAAGCAGATGAATGTTGGCTTATTGAATTCCCTTGCTTTCTCAATAATTTGGCGAACAATGAGGATTTGTTCCCTGGTGCCTTTTCCCTTGACAAAACCGGCTTGTTCTGGAGCGATCTCCTTCGATAGATATGTTTTCAGTCGCTCGTTGAGAATGTGTAACATTATTTTGCTTGCGTGTGATATAAGAGCAATTAGGCGATAATTATTACATTTCTTCGTAGAACCTTTTTTGTGTAGGGGAGTGAAAACGGTGTGCGACCACTCAGATGGCCAAGCTCCTGTCTGCCAAACTCTGTTGCAAATTACGTGCAACATTCGTTCACCCTGCTCTCCCAAAGCTCTGATAGTCTCAATTGGAATCGCGTCTCTACCAGTTGCTTTGTTGTTTTTCAGGTGTTTTATAGCAGCTTTCACTTCAGACAGGAGAATGTCTGGTTCTAAATCCTCATTGCTTGTTTCGGTACTTGCGAATTGCCGGGATTGCAGATCTTGAAACAACGATTGGCAGTAAGTTTTCCATGTATCAGAAATTTGCTCCAGTTCTGTTACCAATTCATTTCTGTCATTTTCTATAGCCCAGGTCTTAGTAGGCAGTGATTTGGTAATAAGACGAATTTTGTGATATAGATCTCGAGACTCATGTTTCATAGCATGCTTTTCAACCTCTTCACAAATGCTACGAAGGTGCGAATTCCGGTCTAGATCATCAAATCTAGAACTTGCATACTGGGAATACAAGTGTAGGGAGTGGCCCGCCTCAGAGACCCTCTTCGCTTAACCGTGGGTGACCAGGCCACGGTTACTGACCCCCCCCCCCCCGCCTCGACAATGCAGGGCCCCACGGGGGGGACGAGAGAGTAGCCTAGATCAAACACGTAGTGTGTTTGTTTCTCTCTTTTGGAGCATTCGATCGCGCTTACCTAGAAGGAACCGGTTCACTCTATACTACACATACATATAACACCCAGACAGAAAGCTAACAAATTTAGTTCATCACAAAGATGTTGGCAGTGCGGGAATTGAACTTGGGACCCTCTGATTGGTAGTTCAGCATGGTAACTATTACACCAATGAGGTTATCATATAATATATAACACTCACTGCAGGGTCGATGGTGTTTGAAGGAGGGCTGTGAGCCCATGACCCCCATTGCTTCCTCTGGTAAGGAGTGGGTGACTCTGATGGCAGGTTCTGGGATGGTATAGCATCTTTACGCAGTGTACGCCATTGTCCTAGAAAAATATATAATAGATATTATAAAATAATATATAGAATATGTTTACATTTTATAAGTTTACAATTATAAATCCGATAACACATTAATTTGTAGGTAACACTGTACTTTTACTATTAGTAACAATTGTTAAGTTAGAGACCTTTGGGCAGCTTGAAAACCTCTTGAGACCAGAGCTTGGTCACTTAGCTCATGCAAAGAAGATTTTACAACATAAGATTAATTTCATACTACCATCAAAAAATTATCACCTTTATTAATATTACATTTAAAAAGAAGACATAAGCTATATTAACAATTTGGTGGCTAAGCAGTAACTACCCTACATGATTTTTTTATTTACAAATTATACAGATATTTTGTAAAGTATTGGTTAAGATAATTAGAATGAGAACATTTCTAATGACATTGAGTATAAAAAAGATAGATACAAGAAACTACAAATTCACGTACTAAATTCAAAGAGACCTAACAAAAATACCACATGATAATTTTTCCCAAGACCTAAACTTTAAAGTGGCATTTACCTAAACAAATTGGCGGGAATGTAAACATAACGTAATATTACGACATCAAAACAAAACAGTTCGGCTTACGGTTAAATACGCCGACTCCAATTATCTAACAAGTAGGTAGGAGGTACAGTTAGATGTAGGTATATCTAACAAATACCTACACAAAGTTAAACATGCCTACGAGACTTACCTTTGTTTTTCCCGGCGCTTGTCATGGTGTAATCGTCGGCAGTGAAGTGTAAACTGCATACTTTTGAGTATTTAGTGTACGGCTTGCCTCGTTTCAGTATTTTATTCCACAATTTAGCTAGTTCTTCATCTCTCGGAAACTGATGGAAGGATACATTTTTCGCTTTGCCTGCCATGGAAGTACAACGCGGCACTGTGCAGTAATAAGGCATTTTGATAACACCATCAGCGTCTCAGAAAACAAAATAACATAACATTTAGAATAAAATAGCTGAATTAACTCAGCAGAGGCGGAATTTTATAAAAACAAACAAAACTTGGCGCATAAACACCAAGCGCCGACATTTATCAAAATATAAAAAAGAAGAAAAATTGCCATTGAAAATAATACTTACGCTTGTCTATGGTAATAGTGATGTAGACTAAATTAGTGTTGTGATAAACGAAGGGATACTTAGCCCTCTACGCAAAACCGACTGGTTGTTATAAATTTTACGTGTCTGAGGGTGTGAGGGAAAACCGATTAAATAAGGTTTTTTTCAAGGTGTTTTAGTCAGGATTGTTCTAAGCTGTATTTCATAAAAATCCACTGCTACAAAAAGATTAAATATTTTTTTTATAATATCCTCAACTTGGGTATAAAGTCAGTCTAATGACTATATTCTAGTGATTTTCAAGACGAGAGTGAACTTGTTTCTTTTAGGTAAGCGCACTTCACTGTAGATCACAATCGTTTTCTTTCGTCGAAATCTATAAGAATCCACCATCAAATCGTGGTGCCGTATGAATTGTAATCGTGCCGAGAGAACCATCATCTTCAAGGTGTCGTACCCTAAGGTACCAATAGGAGCCCATTGTTGAGATTTCGCTGTCCATCCGTTTATTTGTCTGTCCGTCTATAACCAGGTTGCATGCCATGAACCGTGGTAGAAAATAAGTTAAAATTATATAAATTATGTATTTTTATTGCTACTTTAACTACAAATACAAAGTTAAATAACCAAAGAAAATATATTGAAAAATATAATAATAAATTATTAATTTGTCATAGGAGTCCGTCCGTCCTTATGGTGCACTCCATACAACAGACGTACTCGTATGTGCATTTGTAGATCTTAGTAACGACATAATATTGACCCTACTAATATAATAAATGCGATATTAACACATAGATTTACCTTTTATCTCGAAAACAATTGTGGTTCCCGTGGGATACGAAAATAACTTCAAAATCTATGTTACGCATTCACGCTCCAAAGGCTGGACCCACGTTGATGAGATTTACTATAAAGATAGATTAGACCTTGATTAATACTTTATATCCCGGATTAACTTCTTTTGTCTCGGATTAACGTGGGTAACACTGCGGGGAGCAGCCAGTTTATATATATGAACTAAATAATATATATTTACATAACACCAATAAATAACGAATAAAATTTATGTTACTTTTTTGACGATAATTAGGAAGTCTCAAACAAATAGTTACTATAAAATTATCACAATTTAAAGGAACATATAGTCTGGCCAACGAAACATGACCCTGGAAAAGAGCGGCAAATTTAAAAAATCTGAGTATAGCAACCCCAAAACTAATATGAAATACCTGGAATAAACTAATTTGATACTTTGAAATTATTTATTTTATTTCGTCTGAATAAAAATGCTTTAAGTACTTTAGGAAGTAATACTTTAGAAATTGTTCAATCAATCTGAATAAAAAAAGCAGTATTTTATAATGTTTTATTCACTGTCATAATTAAAATGTGAATCTTAGACTTAAATTTGAAAAGATTCACCGGTGTCACTAGAATCACAGTTTTATTTATTTATATTTATTAGTTTCCTACTATAATGAAACTTTCCAAATTATTTTCGGTGATCCTGTCCCGATCTTATTTTCATATTCATTTTCAATGTATATAACATTATCAGTCATATTATTCATCCACTTCTCTGGAGTTATGGTTCCAAATGTCTCTTTAATCACTTTTTCTGATTCAACACCGCAAGACAGACAAGGCAATATTTTCACTTAACATTTTGCGTTTACCCAAACTTCATATCAGCTCAATGGCAGAATCCAAATTAAGAAAAACCTGTTAAAGAAAAAATTGTGTTAAAATTACAATGTAACATTTTATGGTATGATAAATAACCAAAATGCATTATTAGGAAGGTGGGAAGGTTTTGACTAATGATAAAAGAATGTGAATCAAAATAGATAATTTTATAATAGATAATTTTGAAATAGATAACTTTATGCAAAAAGATATATAGTAAATACGAATTAAAACAAAGTATCAACTTAGTAGCGTCATACTAACCTACGAAATCAAACACCACATGTAAACAATCTTGTTTTCGTTGAAATTACGCCGAATTTCAATTCTTTTTCTTGTTGTTTTTTATGATACTTTGAGATCATGCGGAACAACAACTCCCGAACTCCACTTTTGATGATATTTTTCATTTTTCGCTGAGTAATTAGTGTTTAACTAAATCATAACAACACGCCATCTTGTTTTGGATATTGACGTTGCCATTATTATAGCATTGCCATATAAAAAGTTTGCAAAAAAATCGAGTCTCATGTTTCGTTTGCCAGACTATATTTCCCAATTCACCCAAAATATAATGTTTACCTAAACAGGAAATATCAACAACAAATTCATAACAGGGAAAATCAATGAGCTTAGTTCCATTTATGTAGTCATAGCGACTAGTCGTAATCTCGTAGTAAAATAATAATAATATTTAAGTTTGATTGTGTTATAAATTACTATTTAAGTACAACTTTAACAACAGCGCGAAGTTAAACTCACTAACTGCGTATTACTCGAATCATCTCGGTCGATTTTATTTTATTCGAATATAATCAAAACAAAAAAAACTTTGTTATCTGTGAAACATAAGTAGCCATTTTACAAAAAAAAAAGTGGGAAGGGAAAAAGGTGATACATGTCAAAATATTTCAAGGCTACTCTGTGATGATTCCATTTTTTTACCAACGTGATAACGATTGCAACAAATAAAAAGTAATCTGCAAAGTTTTTATGTAACGCGGCAGAGAGCAGCAGTTTTAATGTGCGGCGTGTCGTTTGCATTTCGACTTCCGGTGTCGTGAATAGGTACAACAAAAGACAAGGATTCGCGAAGATGGGTTATTATTGCACTGTGCCACAATGTACTTCCCTCGCCGGCAAGACGAAGAACGTGAAGTTCCACAAGTTTCCTCGAGACGTGAATATGGCAAATGAATGGAATAGGATTCTGAAGCGCGGCAAACCATATACGAGATACTCGAAAGTTTGCAGCCTGCATTTTAAAAGTACAGACTATAACGTCACGACAATGGGTAAGAATAAAGGTATTCGGGTTTTTCCATGTTCACTCTCGTATTCGAGTATTGATGACTCATTTGGCTTTACTTTTTATTATGTCGATCGCAGCTCGATTTCGGATGCAATTTGGTCGCTCAAGGCCGTGTTTTGAACGTTCAATTGCGCTGGCTTCATGCTTCCCCATGTGTTAATACTTTACTCACTTATTGGCAACCTTCAATACAGCAGAAACTAACAACAAATGCACTTAAAGTTTCATTACACAGTCTATTTGCTTGTAAAGTAATCCTAATAAGATTCTTAACAGAAATTGATATAAATTGTCATCCACAAATAAGATAGTATAAAGTTTCGACAACAAAATCTAGGTGCCAAAATATTTTTGTGCTAACCCTACTACTAATTATATTTTACATTCATAAAAATATGAACATACAATTTTTTTCAGCATAAGTGTTTCAATTGTTTTCTTGTAGTCTCCAATGTAAACAAACCTATCTTATTTTAATATTATTAAATAATAGACAATGGCTAAGTCTTAGCTTTAATTCATATTGAATTGGCTACAGAAAATGAAAATGTTGTCCATTTATTTTATCTCATAATTTCCTATGACTCCTATAAATACCTTTTAAATTAATAAAATAGCTTAGTTTAAATTATTAAGCATTTCAATATGTACCTATATAATTCAAAATTGAAATATATGTAAAAAATCTTCTTAAATATGTTAATATCATATAATATATTTTTTATAGCCTAGTGCCAAGCACCTAATGGTGTATTCCAATGGATGCTTTAAGACCCAGTTATTCCTGACTAGGCATGATCCACCTCAGTCAGTGTGCAAACTGATATACTACATGTAAACTCTTGTGGTTTCACTTACTAGTCAAATCACCTAGCTGTATACTGTAGAATAAAATAATCTAGTTGCAAATACTTAGTACAAAGCAATTAATGATGTTATTTTATTTAATTAATTAATTTAATGATGGTATTTTATTTAGTTTATTTATGTATGCATAATTTTATCTAGACTTAAATAATCTTAGTGGTTAAAAAGACAAATAAATAATTAATTCAAAATTAGTATGTAACTGGTAAAAATGAGTATCATGTAATTACATTTTTTTTTAATGATAGTATAATTTTAATCTGTTTTTTTAATGTATGAAACATGAACATATAAGTATGTCTCGAATTATGATTCCAGATGTACATAATTAAGTTTTCAACCTATAGTGTATGTTGTGTGCAATTTGTACACTTAATTATCTTAGTAATTAGACGCAGGACCAATGGGAATGACATATCTTTTTGTGGTCTTCAAAAGTAGAGTTAATAGGTATCTTTTAGGTAAGCGTGCCACACTGTAGACTGCAGCGCAGCTTAACATCAGGCTAGCTGTAGTCAAACAAATACCTATCGAGGATAAAAAAAAATAACATATTAAGATAGGCCCCATCCCAGCAGAAACTCAGCTGTATATTATAATAAAATGTATTTAAAAAACCTGTAACCGAAAAAACCTGAAAAAACCCCAAAGGTAAAAACCGAAAAGTCAGATGAAAATAGTCAGTTTAAATGGAATACAAAAAATTACAATGTTATGTAAAATACATCACCAGTTTCAAGCTCTTGAGAAAAAAAGAGATCAAGTTTGTTTTGTGAATAATTCATTTCTTATTGACCTATATTTGTGTCCAATGTGCAAGATTATTTGCAAATTGACAGCCTTTTGCTTAAGGTGCCAATTGTTAAGAAGGTTGCTAACTAGTGTGGTTGTATTTGTTATTATAGGGGCAATGGAAATACTCAATCTGTGAAAATTCCAGCTTTCTACCTATCACAGTTTATGAGATAGACAGCAGAAGCTTAGTAATAGGGTCACCTTTTTAACTAAATAAGATTGGATAAAATCTTGAATGAATAGTTTTATCCATATATATGAATAATTGACAAAGATATTTAGAAAATAATGTCATGATTTCGGAACAGCTCTAAGAATATTTACAAGTATAAATTTGTACTCATTTTGGTATTTGACTTATCAACATGAATAATTGACTAAGTGGGAATTTGGCTTGCACATGAATGGTGCCTTACCATTGTTGTAAGGGGGCTCCCTTAAATATTAATTGCCTAGACATACAGCGGACACAGACAGCGGAGGCCTAGTAACAATAGGGTCCCTTTTTTACCTTTAAGGTATGGAACCCTAAAAATGAGTTTTTTTTTTATAATTTCTATTTCATGTTCATAGGCATGCTTGGTACATAAATTATAAAATATTTTCAGGGTTTTTCTGTAGATAGTCAGATTTTTATTTTTTTAACTGATTAAAGTTCAATAAAAAAATCTGTCCTTATTGATATGATATATTTTGTTTATTATTTATTTAATTATTATTTATTTTTAGCCGGTTCCGTCCCACTGCTGTGCAAAGGCCTCTCTATATTTTGTTTATAATGGTATTCAAAATTTTGCCCACATTGCCTTGAAATAAATAATTTTCTGGGTTTATTTCCAAGAGTTATTTACCAATACATAATAAGACAGTAAAAATCAAATACAAAAAAAAGGGGGTGATTAAAGAAGAGGAACAAAGTTTAGATTTTTTGTCTGTTTGTCTTTCTGTCAGTCTGGTGTGTTATTATTTTTAAACTACTCAATGGATTTGACAGCGGTTTTCACAGGTGGATAATTATGAGTATTGTCATAATCGGTTAAGGGAAAAAGAAGTTATGGTCAGTTGAAAATTTGCTTCAAAACTTCTAAACAGAGGTGAAACGTATTTAAGAATTAACTGATATCATAAATGTGAGAATGTGCGTTTGTTACTTCACGCTCAAATAGTTGAACTGATTTTAATGAAATTTCGTACGGACTTTATAAGCTTTAGTTCAGTGTTAAGAATCGTTAGAGCTCCAAAATACGATTAAAGAAGGAAAGAAAGAAAGAACGCATTTATTTCAGACACAGAAGACACATACATATACATTATTTTAAATTACATAAAACGAACATGAAAAAAAAAAGAAAAAAGACAGCATAGTATGTGTCCCATAGCGTCCGAAAAAAGTCAGCCCTCAGTATAAACGCTACAGATTTCTCTTCAGCACTGATTTTCAGGACCAACCTTTAGAGACGCGTGGGGATACAGATAAAGTAAAAGATTACAAAGTTAAAAGATGACGTAAAATTAGCTTGAAAGTTTTTCGAAAAATATACATTTAAAGTTTTTAAAATGTTGCACTTACTTTTGAATGTCATAAAGATATTACAACAAATCTTACTATTTTTAGTAGCTAGTGATAATACATATTATCTAGAATGATTTGACCTTATTATTCCAATTTTGTTTATTGTTGATTTTATGAATTTATTTCGTGATAAATCTACTGCTGCACGTCAAGGTCAAATATTTATTTGGCAGCCGAATTCGGTATATAATAACAGCACCTTAACATATAGGCTACTTTTGACCTCTGAATAACGCGGGGTGATTGTAAACATAGTAAAGTCTTTTTCCCGATGATTAAAAATAAAGTAACTAATAATCTACTCAAACTAACCTACGTTTGATGGTCGCATGGTCGTAAACACTACGCTACACTTGGACGCCTCCTGCTATAAAAAAAGTACCACAACATCTGACGCAATGACAGTGGAACAGGTATACCAGCGACCCAAGACCGTGCTCCGCTACTTTAAGGAGCTTGGATGGTTTGGGAAGGCTGGTAGGGGGAAATGCACAATACGCCTCCTGCGGGTTGTCAGTGCAGGTCTGATCGCCCCCAGCATAGAATAAGAATAAGAATAATAAGAACGCGGGTGTCACGCAGATAGTAGTAACATAATATGTATTACAATGACTACACACACACATACATAAAGAAATCATATAAATAAAGAGAACAAATACCACAATTGGGTATTCCCAGAACTGCTCACACCCCGTCGTGAATGTGTCAGAGGTTAGGATATGCTCATATATGTTGATAACGATACATACAGAGTATTATAGGTATGTCCATGTACATATGAGTATGTATTGGTACTCAATATTTTTTATTTACATGTTACTTAACGATAATAATACTCAATAAATATGTTCAGAAGTTTAAGTTAATTTAATTTTACGAAAGTAGTTTAAAAGATTAAAAACTAATATAAATTAAAAAAAAACTCATAAAATTAATTTAATAGGCCACTCCGGATAGAACCTGACGGAAAGGTACCCATAACGCTCGTGGCATTGCCGCGTTGTATGGCTATGGATAGCCTTTACGCTAGGTACGATCCGGAGCGGTATTTGCCTGATTTTTCTTTTAACCTACGCCCAATTGTATGTCATAGATTTGGTATTCAGTAAATAATATACACAAGCGTGATTTTAAAACTTCATACAATTTGATTAATTAATTTATTTATTGAATTTAATGAATATGGTACACAAACCAATTACATTAATTAAATATTATTACTCTTAAATTATAAAATTAGTCGAAAGTTACATTACAAAGAAAAAAATAAAATAAAAACATGAACAATAATTAACATTAATTAAATTAGAGTTAAGAATTATCAGAGTGAAGTCTTTTAAAAAAAAAATTAAGGACATGAAAATTCGAATAAAGCATAATTGTGTTACACATTTCTTTACTAATACGATATTTTCCGAATAATAATGTACATACTTTTTTCACTTTAATTAAGATTCAGTTAATAGTACCAAAGAAAATTACAGCAATAAAATTAAACCCCTCGCCCAGACGTGCCAATAAAGCTTGCCGCATTGCCTCTTTGACTTGCTAGAGAAGTCTGATATTTATTTGTCATACAAAGTGACTTTTCTACTTGACCTTGAGCACAAATAACTTGCTACTACAAATCATAATATTTTTTTTTTTTTTTTTTTTTTTCAGCGTCATGTCATCGAATTAAGAAAAAAAAAAAAAAGAAACGAAAATAAATTAAGGGTATCAAACAAATCATAATATACTGCTTTCAATTGATTTTTGAAAGTCGCTAAAAACAAGCGAATTCTGCGTTCACTATAACGATTTTTTTCGGAGAGTTTTCCTGTCTCTTACGTCATTTGTGTCCTTCCATTGACACTAGAGGTAACCCTTTAACCTTACGCAAAAAAACTGAAACAATAAAAAAAACGTCATATTATTCTGCAATTCTGAGTATGTTACATATATAATTTAAACTATCTGTCTGGATCTAGAATGCGAAAGATCATGAAATAGCGTGAAACAAAGTTCAAAGGATTAATATAGTTGTAAATTATACAGAATCTAACCTTTGCATTATAGTTGGATTGTGTTAATTTTATTATGAACATAAAGTCTTTGCTTGATCGTTAATACTAAACATAGATTGCTTCGCCTCGCGGCTGCAAGTTATTGGATCGACAAAAATATAAAATAAACTGTAGATAAAAACACTCACGTACAAACCAACAAAAAATAAAAATATGGCGACAAAATCAACTACAAAATATCGCTGTTTTTTTTTTACACCGAATAAGTCAGCGCATGACCACAATTGGTGGATCGCGCTTACCTAGAAGGAACCGGTTCACTCTCGCCTTAAAATCGCTAGATTGTAGTCATTGGGGAACAGGGAATTCGGCAAGGAATTCCAAAGCTATTTCATTAATCTTCTACTAAAACATTTCTCGTATATAGTTATTTTATAAATCTTATTCATGGTTTTATGTTATGTAACCGAGCTTTGGTGTCGAGAGATTTCAAACCGCCCGAAGGACTCTGACTTGATTTAACTACTGCTCGAACTGAGGCTTACAGTCGGGACCTTCAATTTAAAATGTCAATCGACCCTCGGTACCGCTCTGATGAAAATTCCACATTTTATAATGTGTACACATTTATCCTAAATGATACGTTTTGTTGTTTACATATGAACATCATGAAATTCAATTAGTATTTATCTGCTATTTGTAGAAATCATGTAAATATTCTACATGATAGTGAAAGGATAGTATTAAATTAATCTGTAGTTATCTCAGCGAGTGGTGTTATTATTTTATTTTACAAAACGAACAAACAGCTATAAATAAATTAAAAAAAAAGTATTTTTAGTCTCATCTACTTATGAGACTAAAAACGTACTCAAAAAAACTGACTGATACACAAAACTGTCGTTTCAAAAAGTTTCATTTTCCTGTGAGTGTTATCGTGGGTCGGATGACTCGTTAAATTGTAGGTCCCGACTGTTAGATCTACTACGAGCAGACGTTAAGCCAAATCAGATGCCTTCGGGTGGCTTGAAAACTCTCGACACCAGAGCTTAGTTAGCTCATACGAAGAAGAAGATTGACTCAAATAAGACAACTAGTTACTGTTCTTATTCTTATTTCTTTCATAAGTAATTAAAAAAAGCGCTATTTTATTTAACGTATTAAATTTTATTCATTTTACATACCATGGGAATAAAAACAATAGTATTATTTGGATACAAAAAAAATACACAGATTTGTCTGTATTTTTAACTTTATTGCCACTTATATTTTAATGAAATGCATTTACTTGGATTTCACATAATTTAACTCTTAATGCACATTTATTAATTAGGGGACGACTTAATCATTTTATGCGTTTTCAATATAAGACCTTAATTTGAGTATGAATATGTATCAGTTAAAAGCGAGTGGCTGGGTGGGAAAACGTCTGCTTTCCATTCTAACGTCTCCGGTTCGATTCCAGCCCTACACCGATGACTTGTTTTTCAAGCTATGTGTGGATTTTCACTCGCTTTAAACAAACGACATAACTTTTATTGTGCGAACTGCTAAGGTATGGACATCTTTGCCAAATGCCCTGTTCCCCGAAAACTATAATCTAGCGGCACGAGTGAACCGGTGTCTTCTGGGTAAGCGCGTTCTACCTTAGATGCAATATCGCTTCTACCTACAATAGATTTCCGCAAAGTAACGCCTGAGTCAATAGGTTATATCGCTTACCATCACGTGAATCGTGATCAAGCGCCAAACCCAAGTATTATATAAAAAAATCATGTAGTTTCCGGCTTTAAACATCTCAAATTTGCAGCAACATGACATGATGTATTTAATTCTCAGCATTATATTATATTAAAACCTGATTTCCATTCTGTTTACCCGACCTTACGTCAGAAGCACGAAAATGCAGTTTGCCAAGGTCGCGCCAGGAATTAATAACAATACCATTATAATTATAACAATGGTTCTCACATAATAATTATTATTTATTTAATATTTAATTATTATTTTGGAAAAATCCATTAGTGGCAGAGACGAGGGAAGTAGCCGAAAAATCTTAATATTAAGCGGAAAATTAAGCATAGTATTTATAATAAAAACATATCAAAGAACGTGATTGCGAATATTTTTTATTTATTTGGGTTCCCTACCTAAAAAGTCAAAACGTAAGCCTATTACTAAGCCTCCGCTGACTGTCTCTGTGTCTGTCTCTCTGTTTCCAGGCTGTATCTCAGAAACCGTGATAGCTAGAAAGCTGAAACTTTCACAAGATATGTCTTTCCTTTTTTTTTACAATAAATGGGCTTGCGCTTGATCATAATTTACCTGACAAGCGACATTACGATCTAAGGTGGAACGCGCTTACCCAGAAAAAACCGGTTCACTCTTGCTTTGGAAACCGCCAGATAGTATCTTTCGGGGAACAGGGAGCTTGGCAAAGAATTCCACACCTTCCCGTGCCGCTATAACAACTAATACTGTAAATGGCTGCGGTTATCCCTGCCTGTCGTAAGAGCCTAAGAGGCGACTTGGCAAGGGGCATCAGACTTGAAGGTGTTTGGTGATAGGTCTCCGAATCCTGCTTCATCGAATCCGGGGTCCTGTGACCGTCGCCATCGTTAGCGGTTAGCCAGCAAATGACCGGGAAGTTCTAAACGCAGTGTCAGGAGGTCTCCAGGGTCTTTCCCTGAAGAACCCGAAGCCCGCCTTAAATATCTATTTTATTTTAATTTTATAATTTATTTTTTATTTTAATACATATTTAAATATACAGAGATATAGGATATAGGACATAGGGATAAAAAGTAATCTAAGTGGTTATTCCAATGTCTATTGTATTTTTTTTTCATAGTAAATCTCCTCAAAATCGGTCCAGCCGATGGAGCTTGACGATAGATTTTGACGCTATTTGCATATCCCACGGGAATTATTGTCGGGATGAAAAATAGCCTATGTCTTAATCCAAGGTCTAACCGATCTTCACACCAAAATTCATTAATATAGGTTCAGTCGTTTTAGCGTGAAGAAGTAACAAACATACACACACAAACATTCGCATTTATTATATTAGTAGGACTACACTAAATAATTTACAACTTTAATTTCTAACAATTAAACAGTATTTGATCAACAACGTTTAGAACACAGACTATTATATATAGCTAATTCCTAAAACATAAATCACATCGGACTTTTTATAGAAAAGGTTATTAGACTCATACTCCTTTAAAATTTTTCAATAATAAAGGGTCAATCGCTATATCTACGGCTCGACCTTTTATGATAAGGAAAGTGGGTATTTATTTAGTATTTACCCACATTATTTTTATTTGTTTTGGGTTATTCCGTTCGGAACATTTCTTAGAAATACATATATATAACCGGCCAAGCGAGTGTTGAGAACGCGGGCGAAGGGCTTCGTACATCTATTTAAATGGCAATTTAATTATTATTATATACAATACAATGATACATTTTCTCCATTTAACGACCACTCTCTATAACGCCATAAAAGACACAGTCCCTTCAGTGTCGTTATATAGAGTTTACATTGTTTAGGGAGAGGGTCGTTGTATTTACCGAAAATTCGACCGCTGAAGTACATATTGTACTATTTATTTATTAGGTACCTACTAGCAGATCGTTCCGGCTTCGCGTGGTTTATAAAATAATCCAAGTTGTAAAGTGAAACAAAATAAAGCCTATGTTACTCAGGGATATTGTAGCTTCCCAACGGTGAAAGAGTTTTTCAAATCGGTCCAGTAGTTCGATCGAACAAACAAAAAGTCAAACTTTTCCTCTTTATATATTGGTATAGACTTAGGCTACGACATGGGCAAAATATTGAATTGACAATTTTTTTCGGTATAACTCTTAAGTCATAAACGATAAATAATTTCGAAAAAATAGCTTAAGGACAGTCTAAAGAGCCACTCTCAGGATATTTATGTATTAAATATTATTTAGTCGGGTATTCGACTTTAGGTTTTGTTTGTTTTCTATTCATTTTATATACATATGTTTATTATGTTTTTTTTCGGAACGAAGCATATTATCATCATCTAACTTTGAATTTCCTTATCGCGTGTTGTGAAAGCGGGCTAGACGGAAAAAAACTCTTACGAAAAGTTGTCACGACACTTTCTTCTATAGTAAGCTATTGTAAGCTGTGCGGCGTGCGCATGTTTCTCTCTCTCTCTCTTATAAAGCAAGCCAGATATTATTTATTTAATGATGAGCTGAATTAACTTCGTTCCATCCGGGTGTCCCATGACACCTCTCAAGATTTTTAATTTATTATAATTATGTGCGCATAGTGAATGATCATTTGCATCTACCTTATCTACGGTAGATGCAATTGATCATAGAACAAAATCAATTTCGTCACAACATTTATTGTATGTATGTTTATCCTTATCAGTAATAGTTCGTGATGGGGAAGTCCACAGACTTTTGTTGCAGCAGGAAAGACAGATAAAACGCTATTTCCTTCCATTTTTTGTAATGTTCGCTTTGTACTTGTATAGAAACAAAAAGAATTTGCCTAAAATACGAGTAGTTCCAGTTTTCGATAACATGGGTGAAATATCCGATAGATAGATAGATAGATAAATTCTTTATTGGACACATAAATAAAAAAGACACAGTATAAGACAATTAACTTAAAATTAGTGTGCCACAATTGGCGGCCTTATCGCTTAAAGCGATCTCTTCCAGGCAACCTTTGGATGGAAAGGAATTTATAAACAACTAAAGAAGGACGTATGTATCAATTTTTTTTTGTGATAAATAGGCTTACGGTAGACCGCAGCTTGCCTGATGTTAAGCTTAACTGTAGTCGAAGATGTATCACGCTTGCCTAGAAGAAACCTATTTACTCTAGATTTGAAGACCCCCAAATTGTACTCCTCGGGAAAAATAGATAATACATAATTATCAAACATCATCTAACTTTGGAATTCCTTGCCGAATTCCCTGTTCAATGACTATAATCCAGCGATTTTCAATTCGAGAGTGAACCGGTTCCTTCTAGGTAAGCGCGCTTCACCGTAGACCTCAATTTCACTTATCATCAGGTGAATTGTTGTCAAGCGCTGACTGACCTATGTAGAGTAAAAACTGGAAATTTCCATTTTTGTCGGTATTGTTATAAATTACTAGCTGCGCCATGCTACCCTCGTAAATCCGGGTTAAAAAAAAGTTAATCCGGGATAAAAGTAACCTATGTGTTAATCCAAGGTCTAACCTATCTTCACACTAAATCTTACCAAAATCGGTTCAGGCGTTTGAGCGTGAAGAAGTAACAAACATACACATTTCAACATTCTGAAGAGATGTTTATACGGCTTTTAAGCTTTAATTCTTTATACGGCCTTTAAGCTATTTTTTGTTTACCGTATTCGATTTATAGTGAGAAAACTGTAAAATCATGATTTTGCAAGTTATAATATTTACTCGTAGTAAAAAATTAGCTAATATGAAAGACGATGTATAAAAATGTGAGCCGCCACGGGACGCCTGGTAGATGTGAAACATCGACATTATTTTGTTAAAGTAATATGCAGAAAAGAACATATTGTGATAGGAACTAAATATGTCATTATGATAAAATAAAATATTACGTGTTTTTTTCCAGATAACGATGACTGTTTATTGAATAAACATTTATTTTCATGAAATTTATAATTCATTGCATATATATTTCTTTAATAACTTAATTATAATTTAGTTTCAAATTATGTCGAATATTTAAATATAACTAATTAAAATACATTGGTTGAACCAAAGTCAAATCGTAAGCCTACGCGTTGTCAAAAATGCCACCCCGAAAAGCTCCCTGTCCAAACGTGCCCATTATAGCGGCCGCGTTCCCGCGCTGAATGGCTATCGACACTGGCTGTGTCAATAATAATAATAGTTTAAAAAAACTAAAAAACACGCTTATCTGGCCGTTTTAAGTGGGTCAAAATCGCGCCCCAAGAAGGCGGTTACAAACAAACATACAAACAAAAATACAAAAAAATGAAATAATTTTATCAAATTAGTGTATTGTCATCGGTCCTCAATAAATTTACAAAGTTTCAACGAAATCTGACCGTTTAAAGTGGGTCAAAATCGCGCTAAAGAAGTCGGTTACAAACAAACATACAAACATACAGGTCAAGCTAATATAAAGCGTGTAAAAACCACCCAGCTCGGGAATTACGCCCCCTATCCCTCAATCGCGAACCAACTACAAATTTATCATGGATCATGAAATACAAAAATTTCCGAATTTATTCCAAATCGTGACTACTTAATTCGTCACAGTCGATTGCGCATGGCGCATGCATATAGACTGTATATATGAGGCCTAGAGAACCATTATTCTTATTCTTATTCTATGATGGAGTCGATCAGACCTGCACTGACAACCTGCAAGAGGCGTATTGTGCATTTCCCCCTACCAGCCTACCCAAGCCATCCAAGCTCCTTAAAGTAGCGGAGCACGATCTTGGGTCGCTGGTATACCTGTTCCACTGTCATTGCGTCAGATGTTGTGCTACTTCTATTAAAATGTTGTCTAGAGAACCATACTGGCCTAACAATTTTTTTACAATATTGAGTTTATGATTTTTTCCAGTTCAAATTCATCATTTTCATAGAACCGGAGTGGCCTAAATTGGAACGTTAATAGGTCAAATATAACATAAAAGTAAAAAATAACATAAGCATGTATTATGAAAAGTGATAGTTGATTAAAAAAATGCTGTTTTTATTTTCTATGATACTCAAAAAGCTTGTCCATCGAATTAGGCCACGATGGTTCTCATGGCCTCATATGTATACCATCCGTACCTGGTTGACCGAGCTTTGTTCGTTTTTTTTTAATATGACAGTTTCTAAAAATGATTCCTAGCTAGATCGATTTATCGCCCCCGAAACCCCCTATATACTAAATTTCATGAAAATCGTTGGAGCCGATTCATTTAAATATATAAGATTAAAGGAGACTGGTACAAATGAAAGAAGCTGGTTCATGATGACATTAACAACTGTTTTATTTTTTTCACCACAGACTCACCACACACATCAATAATAATGTGTTTATATTCATGTAGCGTATAAAATTTCAGGTCAATGGAAGACGCTGAGCAAAGACGCGGTGCCATCACAGAACCTGCCCAAGCTGAACCCTGATGGAACCCTCATGGTGATCCGCAAAAGCCGCACGGTCAAATACCGCGAGTGCAAGAAAGAAGATATTAGGTAAGAAGAGGAAGATATAAATAAAAAATAAATAAATATTAAAAGTGAGTGTGCCTCGGTGAAAACGTCTGCTTTTCAATCAGACGACCACTGGTTCGATCCCGGCCCTACACCAACGACTTGTTTTTCAAGTTATGTGTGGATTTGCACTCGCTTTACGGTGAAGGAAAACATCGTGTGGAAATCTACATGTTTGAAGACCGCAATATCCGAAGACGTGTATCATCCGCCTATTTCTTGTTTCAAAGTCTTGGCCTATTTCTCTCACCTCGTGAGAGAGGGCCCCGAGTCCCAGCAGTGGGAACTGCTTATGCTAAATATTAGGACACATTTCACACACTGCTGCTTAGCCCCATACTTAACCATTTCTAGTTCGTATTATAGTTACTAAGACAACTGATATACCACATATACATACATACATACTTAAATAGATCTACATATTTAACACCTACCGACAGCCAACAAATTTAGTTCACCACAAAGATGTTGGCCGTGTCGGGAATCGAACCCGGTTCCATCCGATTGGCAGTCCGGCATGGTAACCATGCCGGACTGCCAACATGGTATATAATAAGACAGTAAAGATCGAGTGTCTGTAAATTAAGTATGTATCCAAAAAAACTGATAAAGAACGGACTAATCTAAAACTAAGTTTTTTGAATCAGTTTTATTTCTAATTCATAAGGCTGATTGGTACCAAAATAAGTGTAAATATTCTTGGAGTGGTTCTTTAGACGGAGTCATTCTTTAGATGACCTTTAAGCTATTTTTTCGTCATTTGAAAAAACTGTAAAATAAAGATTTTGCACTTATCTTCGCCTTAAAGGTTAGTTAGTAACATAGGCAACGACATTATTTGCAAAGCAAAGTTGCAGAGCCTAGAGCATCGCCGCATTGTTGCCAGTCTATCGGTGTTCTATCGATTGCATTTCGGCGAGTGTGCGACAGAATTACATGATGTGATTCCCCCCGCCCCCTTCCACTATCGGACGAGCAGGGAAACGCCAAGGCGGCATCGGTTTACGGTTGAGTTGCCCAAGGCACGCACAAAGCGTTTTGCCTCCACCTTTGTTGTCCGAACCGCCAAACTTTGGAATTCCTTGCCGAATTCCCTGTTCCCCAATGACTACAATCTAGCGATTTTCAAGGCGAGAGTGAACCGGTTCCTTCTAGGTAAGCGCGATCCACCGTAGACCTCCATATCACTTACCATCAGGTGAATTGTGGTCAAGCGCTGAGCTATTCAGAGTAAAAAAAAAAAGTAACAGAAACAAAAATAACTATTTTTGTAATTTTTGTCTGTCTGTCTGTCTATCTGATACGATATAACTTCGAAACATCTCAACGGATTTGAACGCGGTTTTCACACGTGGATTACATACGATTAGAAGCGTTTTTTTTTTTGACCATATATGTACAATCATAAAACATGAAGCGAACCCTAATCAGGGCGTCGCAATGCTGGTTTGAAGCGAGCCGATTTATAATTTTTCCAGTAAATGGTGTACCTACATAAGTGTAATTAAAAACACTTTTATCTTTTAAGAATTCGTCAACTGTATAATAACACTTGTATAATAATATCTCCTTCAGGGTTTTTTCGAATGTGTTATGATTGTTTAAGTTTTTTTAATGTGGCCGGTAGGTTATTATATATTTTTATTGCCATAGCATTTGGCCCGGAACGTTGCATATTTAGTAGATTTTTGGGTGACTAATTTATTAGTATATTTACGGTTTTTATCTTGATCCGCTCTATTAAAAAGTCTGGATATTTATTTATAAATTTACAGTTTATAAATTTTTACTAATATGTATATGCTAATTACTGTTAGAATTTTATATTTTTTGAAATATGTAAAAAAATTGTTTTACTTCTTTAAAATTGGTTACGGGAAAAAGAAGTTATGGTCAGTTGAAAATATACTTCAAGCACTGTTTCGAAAGTACACTAAATTTTTCTGTTTCTTTTTATTATTATTTGTAATAGGTTTGCGTTTGAGCACAGCTTGCCTGATGTTAAGCAACGCTGCGGCCTACGTTGTAGCACGCTCACCTAGAAGGAACCTATTCACTCTCGATTTGAAGATCTCAGGATGGTACTTCTCAGGGAACAGTCTCAGGCAGAGAATTCCTAAGCTTTGCAGTCCTCACTACGAATGTAGAGGCGAAGCGCTTTGTGCGATTTTTCGGAACTTCCACTGTGTAGCGGTGTCTCTTACCCGTTGCACTGCTCGTTCTATAGTGGATTCTCTTCCATCTAAAAAGATTTTCATCCCCATGAAAAAACGTATGAATATGTAATAGGAAATAACTATGATAACTTCAAGTTATCATTACATGTAGCGCCTATGGCTCGGCTAGCTAAGGTGATCTGACGCGTTCATCGAAGCTAAGCAACGGTCGATGCGGATAGTATTTGGATGGGTGACCATGTACAAGACTAGCTGTAGCTCGGCTAGCTAAGGCAATCTGACGCGATCATCGAAGCTAAGCAACGGTCGATGCGGATAGTATTTGGATGGATGACCATGCACAAGACTGTCGTTTTGAAAGTGGCATTTTCACCTGGGTGCTACCGTGGGTCGGATGACACGTTAAATTGTTAGTCCCGGCTGTTAGTCTTCGTACAAGCAGTCGTTGAGCCAAGTCAGAGGCCTTCGGGCGGCTTGAAAACTCTCGACACCAGAGCTTGGCCACTTAGCTCATACGAAGAAGAAGAATAATCCCCATGTAACACCCCTGTTCCAATTTTTCGAGACAAACAACAATACGTTAATGTTTTATTGTGGTCTCATTGTTTCAATATCTCTAATGTCGTCAGCGGTCGGGTTTACCCCGCTGATACCACAGTTCCCGCCGTTAATAATACCCGGGCTTTCTGGGCTATATGTCATTACAATAAAATTACATTGCATGTTTTCTTTTATGTGAAGAAAGAAAGAAAGAAATAAATAATTTATTTTGCACATACATAAAGTTCTTAATTACATACAAAAATCATGGGTTTTTTTTATAAATCTTATGAAATACTACATTAATTATATTTCTTGTGAATTGTTTTTGTTTTTTATACGTTATAAACTTAAGATTATAATATTACTTTCTGACCCGGCAAACGTTGTTTTGACTCAACTAGGAGTATGAAAAATAGATAGTAGCCGATTCTCAGACCTACTGAATACGCATATAAAATTTGAAAAAAATAGGTGAAGCCGTTTCGGAGGAGTACGGTAACTAACACTGTGACATGGAAATTTTATATATAAGATATTTATTTAGTGCTTATTTAAAGAATACTGCAATGGAGGTTAATCCTCTTCGAGGCTTTTTTCATTGTACATTATAAATAATACTTTTGTAAAACAAGTAATAAATAGAATAAAAATAAAAGTTTATTTCTTTCTAAACTAAAAAAAACTAAATTGGCCAAATAAGAGTCAGGTTCGTTCATGAAGGGTCCATTATCTTTGAATGTAGCAAATCTGAACTTACTTCTTTTTCTTCGTATAAGCTAAGTGACCAAGCTCTGGTGTCGAGAGTTTTTCAAGCTGTCCGAAGGTCTCTGACTTGGCTTAACGAACTATAACCTCACTGTTTTCTAGGCGAGAGTGAATCGATTTCTTCTAGGCAAGCGCGTTCCATCCTAGATCGCAACATCACTTAACATCAGGTGAGTTGCGATTAAGCGCAAGCCTATCTACCATTAAAAGAAAACGACTAAGATTATCAGCCAGGACCTAAAATTTACCGTGTCATCCGAGCCACGGTAGAGTCTATATGAAAATGCCACTTCTAAAACGACAGTCTCGTGTATGATCACCCATCTAAACACCGTCCGCATCGAGCGTCGCTTAACTTCGATGATCGCGTCATATCACCTTGGCTAGCCGAGCTATAGGCGCTAAATATTAGCAGTTGTGAAGAAATATGTGATGCGCCCCTATTGGGGCGTCGACCATCATAGATTAATTTTCATCAAACATTGATGCTTACAACTAACACATCTAAGTTCAAACAAAACAAAAACAAAAATATTTCATCCGATTAGGAGCTACGATGTCACAGACAGACATGTCTATCTTGGTTGCCTGGAAGAGATCGCTTTTAGTAAAAAGGTCGCCATTTGTAACTCTTCTTAGCATTTTTTTCTCTGCCCATGTATCCTTTATCTGTGTTGCAATAAAGAGTTTTTTACCTATCCTTTTTTACTACGCCGGGGATTCAAAATAGTCTTTATTGTTTTTTTTTATATTTCAGTTTATATCTTTTTGTTTCCGTATCTATGTATAAAGTTAGCAATTTCTCTAATTAGTGTTAAGAAGGGAAGGGAAGGCCTGCAAGCCAGTGTCGCGAGATACAGGGTGTATCTCGCGACACTGGCTTGCAGGCTTGCAGCGAGGTCCAGCGGCAAACCAACCTACCCCAAGTAGTATTACATTTTTTTTTGGTCCAGTAATGGTTTATATATTTAGCCCTAAGTTTATAGATCAAAACATTTGAATTTGAATCTTATAACATCTCGTCGTATTTACGTCGAGTATAGAAATAAAAATTAAAATAATGAAAACAATATTAAAGACATCATATTTAATATTTTTATTCACAAATAACATTACATTACAAATTTGTTTATTAATTCTGTTGTAGAGTTTTTACGTTTCTACCTTTTAGGTACGGAACCCTAAAAACAACAAAACAATAACATGAAGCCCGTGGACATACCAAAATGAATGCGATTCCCAACCAATGACGTCGTAGACCTATATTCAAATTGAGTCTTTGTTTTACTAAATTGGTTATAATAATGTGTAATTTAATAAATGGCTTTTTTTATTTTATACTAGCTGCACTTTGCGGTGTTACACGCGTTATTCCGGGATATAAAGTAGCCTAATTTGTTAGTCCAAGGTCTAACCTATCTTCATAGTAAATCTCATCAAAATCGGTTCATCCCTTGGAGAGTTAAGGAGTAATAAGTTTTGTAGCTATTTGCGTATCCCACGGTAACCATAATTGTTTTCGGGATAAAAAGTAGCCCATGTGTTAATCCAAGGTCTAACCTATTGCCATACCAAATTTCAATTAAAATCGGTTCAGTCGTTTGAGCGTGAATAAGTAACAAACATACACACACACACAAAAACACACAAACTTTCGCATTTATTATATTAGTAGGATTCTTGACGTAAGTAAAGTTCTATGACAAAACCGATTTTATCCTTTGTATTTGGCGATTCAACATACTCGTACATTTTGTTAGCTTGATAATTTTGACAGGTCACGGTTTCCTCGCGATTCTTTACCGTGACTTAAAAGGAGACCGTGAGCTGTCAAAATGACATGCCAAATTTAGATTAGCCACAGAGCGGTGTCTCCGGTCCATTGCCATATGCTCTATGGTCGAGATTTTTTTGCAAACAAACGCGTGTAACTTTTTTGGCGCACTTTCTTGGAAGATTGACATTTGTTGTTATACAAAAAGTTGCACAGTTTCTTCGTGATAATATACGGGACTCTCTATTCGTGCTCTAGGCATGATGATTTCGTGTCAAATGACATGAAATGTACGGGGGTGACCTTAAAAATAGCCTTTATTGCTGCTTTTTCCTAAAATTATGTTACTTCTTCGTATGAGTAAAGTGGCCAAGCTCTGGTGTCGAGAGTTTTCAAGCACCCAAAAGTCTTCTGGCTTAAAGACTGCTCACAAGTTTTCTGTAGAAACGGATGTAGCAATTTGTATGTCAAAGTTATAATAAATTTTTGCACTCGGATAAATAATAACGAAACTTTAAATTTAAAATTTGCGTTAAATCCGTTTTTTTAAACGAGTTACTTATAATGTTCACAACTAGATGTCGTGTAAGTAGGCATACACATTGACAGATATTTATTCCTGAGATATTAAAGTCGAAATTTGTTTAACACAGCGTTAAGGTTGTTTTTTTTTCAGTTGTACAATGTTTTTTTTTCATGACGTACCTTATGCCTTTTTTTGGTTATCCGTGCTAAAAGTTTTTATTAGTTTTTTTTTTCAAATAACCCTGTTTACTAAACAATGAATCTCCATACATGTGATTAATTTTGTATTTTGTTACTCATAATATAATGTTTCATGTGCGGCATCATATTTAATGAGCTAATGTTGACTCAGAGAATAGAAAATGGGGTTTAATTTTTAATAGGACGAAAGGAGTTAATATCCTAATCGCTCTAGTTAATATTGAGTTTCTTTAGTAGTCGATACATATTATAGTATTTTTTTAGAGTTTCGTACCAAGACGTAAAAACGGGACTCTTTTACTAAGCCTCCGCTGTCTGTCTGTTTGTCAGTCACCAGGCCGTATCTCATAAATCGTGATAACTAGAAATCTGGAACTCCTCCTCCTCGCGTCGTTTTCCTCACTGCTGAGGGTCGTGACCCCCGCCACGGATCATCTTCTCCCGCACGATCTTGCGCCATCGACTCCGGTCACTTGCCGTGTGAATGGCTTCATGAACTTTTGTTCCGAGTGTGGTGCGAATCTGGTCAGTCCAACGCACCGGACTTCGTCCTCGCGGTCCTTTACCCTCGATCTTGCCTGTGATAACTAGCTTCTCAAGGTTGCTCCCATCTTTACGAGCTATGTGACCGAAATACTCAACGACTCTTTGTAGGCAGATGGATGAAAGCCTCGTCTTGATCTTCAGTTCCTTGAGTATTGAGACATTCGTACGCTCTCAGAAATCTGGAACTAGAAAGCTGAAAATTTTACAGATGCATTTCCTTTGCCGCTATATCAACAAATACTATAAATAAAAAATTAAATAAAGGATATAAGACTTAATTTTAATTTTATTTATTTTCATAATTACTTGTAACTGACATTGATATTAAGAGACAATTTTGAATAAAATAAAAAATATTAAGAGGGCTCCCATACAACAAACGAATTTCACTTTTTATTTTAAATAATGGTACGAACCGTTTCTTGCGCGAGCTTGACTCGCAGTTGGACAATTATTTTAATTTAGTCGTATTGTAAGCCCTTAGTGATATGGCATTAGTATAAACCTAGCAGCTGTATCTCACGAACCGTGATAGCTAGGCAATTTAAATTTAATACGTTCCTACAACAAATAACATTCTTTGCCCTTTTTAGGGTACCGTACCTAATAGGTAAAAATGGGACCCTATTACTAAGACTCCGCTGTCTGTGTTTCCAGGCTATATCTCAGAAACCGTAATAGCTAAAAATCTGAAACTTTCACAAGATATGTATTTCCCGTGTCGCTATAACAACAAATACTAAAAATAAAAATAAATATTTAGGGGGCTCCCATACAAAAAACGTGTTTTTTTTAGCATTTTTGTTATATATCAATAACGGTAAGTGCTAGACACTTAAAATTTTCACAAAATACATAAAGTATTATTAGCTATCAAATTAAATTAATATATATATTTAAGGGGGGCTCCCATACAACAATGGTACGGAACCCTTCATGCGCGAGTCCAACTCATACTTGGCCAATTATTTATAGATAATGGTACGGAACCCGGTCATGGGCGAGCTCAACTTGCACTTGGTCAATTAGTGTATGAGGATATTGTTCACCGCGATAATTGTGTATTGTTTTTAATTAAAAATATTATTATTTTATTAACAAATACCTTTAAAACATAACTTTATATTTTAAAAAATAATGCGTATGCGCAAAATAAATACAATCTATTACAACGTTGTTCGAATGCTATATATGCGTTTATATAATTTAACTAGCTGACCTGTCAAACGTTGTTTTGCCTTAATAAAAAAAAAAAAACTAAATATAAAGTAGCCGATTCTCAGACCTACTGAATACGCATATAAAATTTGGAAAAAATCGGTCAAGCCGTTTCGGAGTAGTACGGTAACAAACACTGTGACACGGAAATTTTATATATAAGATTAATAGTAATTAAAAAGTGCTTTTAATATTATTATATTATCTATCTATATCTAATGTTATTAATAGTAATTAAAAAATGGAGGGACGGTGGGGAGGCCTTTCCCCTGCAGTGAGCTGATAGATAGATAGTTATTAGTTGTCATAAAATTGCATGAATTAGAATTTGTATAATTTAGATAATTTCATCGCATCTAGTTAGTGGTAATATTTATTTATTTATTTCGAGAATACAAACTATTACTAAACTACAGGACTTGGTTTCTGTGGTTAAAGCTAAACAACACGGATCAGAGTTGAGGTTAGTTATTTCTGAACGGGGTTTCCCCTAATAGAGATATGTTTTGTTTAACCTTAGTTCTTAGTCCAAGTAATGATAAAGTTCTCAAAGTCAGAATAAAGCAGCATTTGTAAGTATTTGTTTATTTTCGTATACTAAGTAAACAAAGTTTATCAAAATTCTTTACACTATTCCATATACGAATACAATCAGTGCAATTTAATGATGTACATAATCTATTTACAATAATTATGTAATCCAAACTTAAATAAGATTAAAATCAGCGAACTAGAATAAACGAAAGAGTAACTCCATACAATTGCCGCTTAGAATTTGGATCGATCTACGCACACAATTATACTGCTATCCAAACGAAACAAACACACACAAAGCTCGCACGCGATTGGTGCCGTGCCACACCATGTGACGCCACGCGGGCGCGCGGGTGGGTAGCTGTTTACCACGCCCACCTCGGTATTTTACGCGTGGACAGTGGAACCATTTTATCGAGTTACTATTCTATTTATTATTTAACGCTGTTTAAAATACTATGTACAAACTCAAAGATAAAAAGAAAGGCAGTCTGATTGGTACCAAAATAAGTACTTAGTCAGGTCATAAGTTCTGTCACATGTGTAATATGAGATAATTTAGACATGTTTAATATTTATGTAAACATTTATATATCAAAATAAACTTAATAAAACATAGATTCTTATGGTAATAAAATTTATTCAAAATGACCCCCGCGGTTATGAATACAGGCCTTCAATCTGCGTGGCCAGTCATCTATTGCGGCACGAACGAGGTCCATGTCAATATCGGCGGCTGCCTTAATCAAGGATGCCTTGAGTGACTCCAAATCAGGATGAGGCTTTGAGCAGGCCTTTTCCTCCAAGTGTTGCCATATCTTGTAATCTAACGGACTTAAATCTGGACTGGAGGAGGGCCAGTCTTCGTGTCGGATGAAGGCAATTTCACGCGCCGCCAGCCAGTCTTGTGTGCTTTTCGCTCTATGAGCTGGCGCAGAATCTTGTTGGAATACCCAGGGCCTGTTATCAAACATGGTATGAGAAACAGGTTCCACAAGGTTCTTGAGGACTGTATTTTGATACACAACTGCATTCGTTTTTACGCCTTTCTCACAAAAATGTACCTCAGTTAAGCCCCAATAAGAGACTCCCAGCCAAACCATGATCGAGAATGGAAAATTACCTCGATGGACACGCGGAATACGGTTGCTCGCTTCTTCACTGCTGTGTGTGTACACCTTATCATTTCGTTTGTTGTAGCTCTCTTCAATGGTGAAAATTTTTTCATCCGAAAAAAGAATTTCCCGACGCTTTTTTTCTGCGTACCGCTTCAAGAAAGCGCGGCATCTCTTCAGTCTCAGGTCCATTAAACGAGCGTCCAAATGATATTTTGTTTTTCTTCGATATGCCCTAAGTCTTCATTTAACACCCTTTTCACTGTGGTCCTGCTTAACCCCATCTTAAGGGCCAACAGTTTCTGCTTTCGTTTGGGATTTGTTTGAATTCGCGCCTTCACAGCTTTTATCACTGCTGGAGTCCTAACAGAGCGAGGTCGATCACTTTTTGATCTGTCATCTACACTAGAGTCTTCATTGTATCGTTTTATGGTACGATAAACGAATCTTTTGGTAACATTCAAATTTTTCAGTAAGTCGAAAATCTGAATTGGCGCGTAACCGCAACGATGCAATGCAATAACCCCGACACGGTCTTCTTTAAGTGTCCATTCCATATTTAAAAATGAGGAAAATTCTAAAAAGTATATATTTTTATTTTCATGAAAAATTGGCAATTCAAATTCAATAAAAAAATTTGTGGCCAGCTATGAAAATTCTAAAGTTTTTATTGTGTGACAGAACTTATGACCTGACTAAGTATAAATATTCTTAGAGTGGTTCTTTAGCCGGCCTTCAAGCAATTTTTTAGTTTACCTTTTACGATTTATAGTGAAAACTGTAAAATCCAGATGTTTGTCTTATCTTCTATGTTTGTGTTCTAATAATTATTTACTAAAGTGACGTTTGTCGCAGCGACAAGCTGGACAGCAAGGCGTGGCAGTCGTCGCTGGCGCACACGTCGCACGCGCTGCTGCCGCCCGACACCGGCGTGTCGCACGACATGCACGACGGCAGCCTCGTGAGTACACACCTTTATTTTTAAAGTTCCGTACCTAGAAGGTAAAAACGGGACCCTATTACTAAGACTCCGCTGTCTGTCTGTCTGTCTCCAGGCTATATCTCAAAAACCGTTATAGCTAGAAAGCTGAAACTTTCACAAGATATGTATTTCCCGTGCCGCTATAACAACAAGTACTAAAAATAAATAAAATTAAAATATTAAAGGGGGTGGGGGAGTCCCCATACAATAAACGTGTTTTTTTTCGTATTTTTCGTAATTCTATCTATATAATCTGTCAGAACCGGTTTTTTCTGGGTAAGCGCGATCCACCTTAGATCATAATGTCGCTTGCCATCAGGTGAATTGTGATCAAGCGCAAACCCATTTGTTGTTTAAAAAAAAGTACCTTCTCGTGATAAACAAAAAAAAAGTTAAATAAGTCCACTCGTGATTGCGTTACCAAAGGATATAGGGATTCAAATCTAATCAAATAATTTATTAGCCTTACGTAATTATTTTTATTTATTATTTATCTACATAAATATACTAGCTGACCCGTTTTTTTGCCTTAAGTACCGTTAAAAACATTATAATTGACCAGTTATCGAGCGGGATGAAAGATGATTAAATTACTTAAATTAAAAAAAAATGTTTATGGGTGTACAATCCTTATCACTTAGGGGTATAAAAAATAGATAGTAGCCGATTCTCAGACCTATTGAATACACATATGAAATTTCGTAAAAATCGGTCAAGCCGTTTCGGAGGAGTACTGTAACTAACATTGTGACATGGAAATTTTATATATGTACTAGCTGAACCGTTGTTTTGCCTCACTTAGGGGTATGAAAAAAAAGTAGTAGCCGATTCTCAGACCTACTGAATACACATATGAAATTTCGTAAAAATCGGTCAAGCCGTTTCGGAGGAGTACTGTAACTAACATTGTGACATGGACATTTTATTTGTAAGATAGTGTCAATGATTGTGTACTATTGGTAAATGTCCGCGTGCACTGGCCGGCAGCTGGCGTACCGGCTGCAGACGCTGGGTACGCTGGCGTCGACGCTGGCGCCGGTGGGCGCGCACTGTGCGCCCGCGCCGCTCGCCAAGCCGCGCAAGCAGGACGCCTTCATGCAGACGGACCCCGTGCTCAACGAGGAGAACGACGCGCAGCCCAACAACAGCTATAGCGAGGTACACCGATACAGAGTTGAAGTTCCAAGTTCAAGTTCAGGTTCTTCCTCGTCTCGTGTTTCGGGAGGTAGGGAGTCCGTCTCGAGGGGGGTCCTCTTTACAGAGGCTGGACTCCAGAGCTCATCGGCCCTGGGGAATGTGCTGTGCACCCCGGGAGTCTCTCCAGAGCGGGCGAGCGGGATCGCTCGGCGGCCCTCTCCGGGACTCGACCAGGGGTGCCAGGAGAAGTAAGGGGCGCTCCGTAAAGCGCCCGTTGCCGGCTGCCATGGCCAGGCTGCCTCTAGCGTACCAATAGGGACGCGAGGCTAGCCAAGGCGGGCGCTCAGCTCGGCCAATTCTCGCACCGCGGAGCTCTGAAGACTATTCCCGGCTGCGATGGAGGCCAGGAGTCTAACCCAGGACCCCATAAGTTTCCCGACGGCTTCGTCCCGGGAGATCCTGGCCTTTAGGTCCCTTCGAGATGAGAAGTTGAAGTTCCAAACTTTCGTACACAACGCGTTGCGTCGACCTTTATTGTGAGTACTGCGAAGCTTTGGAACTCACTACTCTGTTTCCTGAGTATCATCCGGGGGCCTTCAAAAGTAAAGTTAATAGGTTTCTCCTAGGCAAGCGCGCTCCACTCTAGATCGCAACATCACTTAACATCAGGTGAGTTTCGATCAAGCGCTTGCCTGTCCATCATAAAAAAAAACTTACAGAAGCACGAAATTTATAAATTTGTAAACAATTTCTAAAATAAAGCTATCGCCCATTAATTACTCAAAGCATTTTGCGAATGTTTCGTGCGGATTTTTAGAACTTCAACTGTATAGCAGTACCTCCTAGCCGTCTCCCTGCTCGTCCGATAATGGAATAGTTATAAAGATATTAAAACACATCTTTATCATGATATCTAGAATCATGAGACTTTACTATTCTAATATTATTAGTTTTGTTTTATATGAATGTATCTCTTAAAATAACTATTACCGCGATTCAGGCGCTTTCCTAGAATATGTAAGGCGTAGCTGAACTCTGTACAAAATCGCCTAAAAATAATTGCACTCAAACTAAAACCTTTTGCTAAATTCGTTGATTTAGCATAATATAATAATCTGAGATCTGCAAATATCTGCTTGAACATTTCATCATTACAGATAAGATAAGATTGCGTGTGTTCGACTGAATCAACTGTTTTGATAATACAATCATTGTGTTTATTTACTTCTATTCCTTCCTTGTTGCTAAGCCTGCCTTGGGTGCACTTTACCCGATGTTTATCTAAGTCTAATGCCTATAAATCGGCTAACGTGATTTGACGCGATTGTTGCCGTTAAGCAACGGTCGATGCGGACATTCTTTGGATTGGTGGCCATGCACAAGACTGTCTATTAAAAATTGACGATATGACACGTTAAATTGTAGGTCCCGGCTGCGGTAAAAGCCAAGCCAAACCAGGTTAGAGGCCTTCTGGTGGTTTGAAATCTCTCGACACCAGAGCTTGGCCACTTAGCTCATACGAAGAAGAAAAAATCTGTATTCTAATATTGTAAAACCGTTTGAAACTCTGTCTGTGTACCTTGTTTTTACCCCATCAAGACTTAACGAAAAATCGTATCAGGCTTAAATTTAACAACAGGATACTTTTAGAAACTCGAATATAAACAAAAGCTATCATAAATTGTAAAAATATGTGTAAGAAAAAATTTAGATTATTAATATAAATTTTAATTTTATTTGCATCGGCTAGTCCTTTATTTATTCCAACCATTCATATCTTCAATAATAACCAAAGATAATATATTTTTTCAGGTATCAGATAAGTCATACAGTTCAGAAATGGACCAGTACACCCATTGTTACCCAAAAGACGCGTCACCGTATCCAAAAGACGTTCAATATCCGAAGGAATCTACTCCCTACCCACGGGAAGGGACCCCGTACAAAGATACATCGTATCATAGAGATACAACCTATCCTAAAGATACAAGTTACCCTAAAGATACAACGTATCCTAAAGATACAAGTTACCCTAAAGACACACCTTATTCTAAAGATACAACTTATCCTAAAGATACAAATTATCCTAAAGATACAACTTATCCTAAAGATACAACGTATCCTAAAGATACAAGTTACCCTAAAGATGGCAGTTACTCAAAAGAGACGACTTATGAGTCAAAAAGCTATGAGCCGAAAGATTATAGAAAAACGTCTGAGGATTATATACCACAAACAAACGAGGAATATAATAAGGAGGCAGAAAGATATGCGTTAGAAAGAAAATCTCATATAAACGGGTACGATCTTAAGGATTATACTAAATCGGTAAGTTTTTAAGTTTCGTAATAACTTAAAACAAAAACATATGAAAGATAATAAAAAAGCGAGCGGTTCGGTGATAAAAACGTCGGCTTTTCAATCAGACGGCCCCTGGTTCGATCCCGGCCCTACACCAATGACTTATTTTTCAAGTTATGTGTGAATTTGCACTGAATTTGAATGTACAGTGGGCTGCTTATGCTCATGTTATTTGGAATATCGTTCCCTCTTGCATTTTTCATTCATCTTTACAAGTGAGAGGAGATTCACTTTTAAAAGTGTTTCTTTATTGACGATAACTGTTGGTTTTCCCAACTGTTTTGTTCCGTCTAATTTCATCCCTTATATCAGTTGTGTTAGTAACCATAATACAAACCATAAGGCTTACCAGCCGTGTGTGAAATGAGTCGTCATCATCATCATCCTAATCAGCCTATGCTCGTCCACTGCTGGACATAGGCCTCTCCCAAGGCACGCCACTTGGCCCTATCCTGTGCTTCTCTCCGCCATCCACTACCCGCTACCTTCTTCAGATCATCGCTCCACCTGGTTGTAGCGCGTCCTACACTACGTTTGCCGAGACGCCGGTCTCCACTCTAGAACTCGTCTACCATAACGGTCATCGGTTCTTCGGCAGATATGTCAAAATCAAAATTAAAATTATTTATTAACCTTATGACTACTTTTGTCATACACGGCACGTCACTTACAAATTTAATAAGTATACAATTTTCAAGTCAATCAATTATCTAATCAAAGTAAGTCAGTTATATAATTTTCAAGAACTAAATCACAATAATAAAGATTGATAATAAAAGTTCATAATAAAAATAAAATTGATATGAAAAATCTATTTTGTGTCACTGAATGTAATTTATATAGAATGTCAAGAAGATGTTTTATTATTAATCTTGTCATGTCCGAACTAATTACTACTATTTGCATATATCATGTTAAAGCTTAAATTACTACAATGTCAAATTTTGAATAATATCAGATTTTAAAGATAAGTACAGATAAATGTCCATTTAACACAATTTTAATTGTCCGGCACATTGCCACTTCAGCTTGCTTATGCGTTGAGCTATGTCGGTGACTTTGGTTCTCTGTCGAATAACTTCCGTTCCGGATACGATCCCGTAGAGAAACACCGAGCATAGCTCGCTGTGCGACTTTGAACCTTCGGACCAAATCTGCCGTAAGTGTCACAAAATACGACCTAATTTTTTCTATTTATTTTTTTTAAGATATTGGAGAACGGCTATCAGAAGTTACCAGTGCCAGACCTGTATTCCTTCGACAAGTACGGCAGAGACGCCGCTTACTATCAGAATGGATACGCCGATAGTGCTGAGGTACGTTATTTATACGAGACAGGCTTGCGCATTAAGGGTTCCGTACAATTATATTAAGAAAATGACAAAAAAAATAAGTTCATTGCATGGGTACACCGTTTAATATTTACTTTTATTTCAATTTAATTAGTTACTTTGAAAGATAAATTTTATGTAAGTAGGTTTAATTTAACCTTTTTTTTTCTTTGTTTATCACATAATTTAATTTGATTCTTCTATTCTTATATATATATATATATATATATTTTTTAAGTACACCTCCCTTCTTCTTTTCTTCACTTTTCCATACAAAGGTTGCCTGGAAGAAATCGCTATAGGCGATAAGGCCGCCTATTGTGCAACATTTTGTATGTTTTTTATTTATCTATAAATGTATTATTACTGTGTGTGGTGTGCAATAAAGAGTTTTTGTATTGTATAAGTATACGAAAAAATCTGTGAAAATGTTAAGAGTCTGCGATAACTATAATCTGCGAAAACCGCTAGATTATAGTTATCAGAGAACAGGGAATTTGGCAAAGAATTCCACAACTTGGCGGTTTGCACTATGATGGTGGAGGCAAACCTTCACAGAATTACGATGCCGCCCTGGTGTTGACCTGCTCTTCCGATGGTGGAAATCTCGTGTTATTTTTGTGCCACCCGTTATAACCTGTTATAGTGTTTCCCTACTCTTCCGATGGTGGAAATCTCGTGTTATTTTCGTGCCACCCGTTATAACCTGTTATAGTGTTTCTCTACTCTTCCGATGGTGGAAATCTCGTGTTATTTTCGTGCCACCCGTTATAACCTGTTATAGTGTTTCTCTACTCTTCCGATGGTGGAAATCTCGTGTTATTTTCGTGCCACCCGTTATAACCTGTTATAGTGTTTCCCTACTCTTCCGATGGTGGAAATCTCGTGTTATTTTCGTGCCACCCGTTATAACCTGTTATAGTGTTTCTCTACTCTTCCGATGGTGGAAATCTCGTGTTATTTTCGTGCCACCCGTTATAACCTGTTATAGTGTTTCTCTACTCTTCCGATGGTGGAAATCTCGTGTTATTTTCGTGCCACCCGTTATAACCTGTTATAGTGTTTCTCTACTCTTCCGATGGTGGAAATCTCGTGTTATTTTCGTACCACCCGTTATAATCTGTTATAGTGTTTCTCTACTCTTCCGATGGTGGAAATCTCGTGTTATTTTCGTGCCACCCGTTATAACCTGTTATAGTGTTTCCCTACTCTTCCGATGGTGGAAATCTCGTGTTATTTTCGTGCCACCCGTTATAACCTGTTATAGTGTTTCTCTACTCTTCCGATGGTGGAAATCTCGTGTTATTTTCGTGCCACCCGTTATAACCTGTTATAGTGTTTCTCTACTCTTCCGATGGTGGAAATCTCGTGTTATTTTCGTGCCACCCGTTATAACCTGTTATAGTGTTTCTCTACTCTTCCGATGGTGGAAATCTCGTGTTATTTTCGTGCCACCCGTTATAACCTGTTATAGTGTTTCTCTACTCTTCCGATGGTGGAAATCTCGTGCTATTTTCGTGCCACCCGTTATAACCTGTCATCAACCCATTCATTCTCAGATGCTAAGAAACCAGCAACACAACCTCCAGATGTTGCAGGAGCAGCACAGGTTGAACGAGAACCAGAACTTCTTCAACGAGAATCATATAAAGCAAGAGATTGAAATAAGTGGAGATGGAGATGACAAGTTTCTCTATGAACGGAGTAAGGAGCCTATAGGTAAGGCCAGACACATCCTACTAATATAATAAATGCGAAAGTTTGTGTGTATATGTTGTGTCTGTTACTACTTCACGTTCAAAAGGCTGAACCGATTTTGTTGAAATTTGGTGTGAAAATAGGTTAAGACCTTGGATTAACACATAGGTGGTGATTCAGCGGCATACACGACTAAACTAAATTTAAAGAAGCCCCATCTCTTTTCATCTTAGGTGTCCAGAAAGAGACGGCACGTTCTGCAATCAAAACAACTAAAATTCAGTCAAAACAACTAAAATCACGTCAAATGTAGAAAATATAGGCGACTTTAGAACGCACATATTTGACGGGATTTTAGTTGTTTTGTGTGTGGTTCAGAACGTGCCGTCTCTTTCTGGCCACCTAAGATGAAAAGAGACGGGGCTTTAAATTTAGTCGTGTGTGCCGCTGAATCGCCACCATAGGCTAGTTTTTATCTCGGATTAACTTATTTTTGTCCCGGATTAACGCGGGCAACACCGCGGGGCGCAGCTAGTCTATATATTTGAACCATAGACTAATAAATATAATAGACGCTCAATCTCTTGATGAAAATCGTTCTACGTGTATCATTTGATACACGTCATCCACGCCATCTATTCGTATTTTCGACGACTTTACTAGGGTCACGCAATCTACTATCGTTATATCACTATGCTACTACAGCGCGTCGCGGAGTTTGCCGGCAGCGAGGCTGTACCCTCGATTTGCAGCGCCATCTAGGTTTCATCGGTTATTAGGGCAAACTTTCGCGCCACGCTTTATTGCATGGAAATCAGCAATCCTCCAGTACATCCAGTATTCTGATCCTTAGTTTTACTTGTGTGTTTACAATAAAACTATTTGCATATTTGAATCCAAAGATTGTTCGTATCGACCTGGATGATCGCGTCAGATCATCTAGTAGTAGTCGTATTTAGCCGAGACAAAAAAGCACGCGCATGTGCACGCTACAGTTTTTGTATGAAACAGCTGATTTCTGTTTCGTAAATTTACAAAATTGGTCTAGAACCGCCTTTCAAACCCTCGCCCCTATAATAGATTGTGGACACAAAAATTGTTGATGACTTTTGGCTTATACGAGACGTGTTTCAATTGGTTTTGTATATATGTCCAGAGTCGGCGCAGTACGGCGAGAGGCGGGTGCAGGACCAGCACCAGCGCCTCGTGGAACTCCAGCAGCAAGTGAAACAGGAACCTGATCTCCCCGCGGGTAAGCTGCACACTACTGCTTTGACAACTACTTCAATTTGCCGCACTAATTATAGACAATTTATAGACTCTTATAATATCTGCTTTTCCATCAGACATGGTTCGATCCCGACCCTACATCAATAGTCATTGATGTTGTTTTTCAAGTTATGTGTATTTGCACTCGCTTTACGGTGAAGGAAAACATCGTAAGGAAACCGACACGTTTGAGGATCACAATATCCGAAGACGTGTGTCATCCGCTAACCCGCGCTTGGCCAACGTGGTGGATTATAGCCTATATCTCTCTCCTCGTGAGAGAAGGCCCCGAGTCCCAGCTGTGGGAACGTATAGTGGGTTGCTTATATAAAGATAAATTAAAGATAAATTTATATGTGGTAAACTTAGGTGTACGTACAAGATGAAATAGCGCTAGGTTTAAAAAAAAATATTGCTGTACGTTGTGGTAAAAACTGCGTCCCGTGCTGGGTCTCCTGTTTACCGAGCCGCAGTTGTCCCCGCTCCGTTAGAGTACACACTGAAACACATTTTTTAGAATAGACAACACATACTTACAAGATTCACAACACAATAAATTTAAACATTGTAGTTTTACAGAAGACAAGAAAGAAACAAAACAAACAAAACAAGGTGTAAAATAGAGTAGTTAAAGGTCTCACTGTATATTTTTTTTTTTGACACATTCACACACGGCTGGTTAGCCCCATACTGAACCATTTCTAGCTCGTATTATGGTCGCTAACACAACTGATATACTACATATACATACATATTATATATAAATACATATTTAACACCCAAACCCACAGCCAACAAATTTAGTTAAGCACAAAGATGTTGACCGGGCCGGGAATCGAACCCGGAACCTTCTGATTAGCAGAACGGCATGGTAACCTTTACGCTAACGAGGTCGTCAAACTGTATATGTATCTGTTGACGTAAATCTGCGCCTTGGTGTTTCCCGGCTCGTGCGATGACTCCCTTGTGTTGTCTGCAGTCGGCGAGTGCGCGATGCAGCCGCAGTCGTCTCCGTACTACAGCGCGGGCGGCGCGAGCTATTACGAGGCGTTGCCGCGACCCGGACCTGAGATGCTCATCGCCAAGCAGAACGCACTTGCTGCGCACACGCAACTATGTGAGTATAAAAAAAAAATTAGGACACATTCACACACGGCTGGTTAGCCCCATACTGAACCATTTCTAGCTCGTATTATGGTTGCTAATACAACTGATATACTACATATACATGATGTGGCAATACTACCTAGTCTAATTTATGGTTGCCAAACATGGGCTCTACGAAAGGAAGACGAAAAAAAAAGACTCAAGATATGCCAAACCAAAATGGAAAGAAGTATGTTAGGAATAAAACTTTCAGATACATACATACTATATATAAATACATATATAACACCCAGACCCACAGCCAACAAATTTAGTTTAGCACAAAGATGTTGAACGGGCCGGGAATCGAACCCGGAACCTTCTGATTAGTAGTCGGGCATGGTAACCTTTACGCCAACGAGGTCGTCAATTATACACGAACAGTCAATTATACATATTGTACACAAACAGTAGCGCCTGAAGCTCGCCTGACCAAGGTGATCTGACGCGATCGTCGAGGTTAAGCAACGGTTGGTTCGGAGATTCCTAGGATGAGTGACCTTGACCAAGACTGTCTTTTAAGAATATATAAAACTGTTTCAAAAATATTTGAATTTTAACCTAGTTAAGTTTTTTTAAACAAATTTTTTATCATATTGAAAAGTCTGATTGATAAAATTTTGAGCACATCATTTTCATAAAAATCCCCACGTCTATAAATTAATTTATTAGAACTAATATCTCTTTAACACGTTTGGGGAATTATGCTGGTCCTAGCGTACTCCCCTGGCCAATCCCAACGTCTTATTTTCTTCTGTTTTGTCCACAGGGCAAAATACAATGAAGAGACCTTTCTACTACAGTGAAAGTCCCCATTTCAATGGGCCGCAGCTACTTCATAGATATGATGTAAGTTACTAAAGAAATCTTATCTTTATTATGTACTTTTCTTCAAACTTATGCCTTCACCTTCATTGTGCAAACCGCCAAGATGTGGAATTTTTTACCAAACGTCCTGTTCCCCGACAACTATAATCTAGCGGTTTAAAAAGCAACAGTGAACCGGTTTAGATTTTGATCACAAAATCGCTTACCATCAGGTGAATCGCGATCAAGCGCAAGCCCATCGAATGTAAAAAAATATACAATACAATACAATAATTTATTGATAACTCCATGTTACATGTCAAAGTTAAAATTAAATTGATATAAAATTATTACAATACAAAAATAAAATTAGATATTCATCAATAATCTTTAAAATCCATCCCTCTATTAGGGATGCTAAAGACATACATAACATATCGAACTCTAGTCAGATGTTCAAATTCGCCATTTTCATTTTACAAACTCTGAATGCACATTAAAGGCGCTGTTTTGTAAATTTGAGCAAAGCGAAAGTAGTAGTAGGAACTGCACGAAATAAATTATTATAAAATCAACATATTATTAATATTAGCAATATTTAAAGAATAAGCTCTTACAAGTTTAGATTTTAATTTCTGTATAACTTTCAGTTGACACAACAATTTATAAATTTATGATGTTTTCACAATATGCTATTTTGCACCGGTACCGCCTTAAGCCTCTGAAATGTATCTTCACTATAATATTTAAATCTTCTAAAGTGTGATGTAGTTGTATTCTAAGTATGTTTCTTTTTGTTTTCAGGATATACCAAGGATTTTACAGTAAGACATTCCAAAGTGAATAAAATAAAAATAATAAAAAGAAAAATTCTCTATGACGAAAATCTCTCAGTCGTTATTTTTTTATTTAAAAAGTAAAAACTTTTATTAGACGTACAGACCCTGTTTTTTATAGAGATTTTTCTATATATTATTTTTAAGCTATATTTTGATTTGTTATAAGTTTTTCATTGTTCTATATACATATTATATTCCAAAAATATTTATCTTAAATAGTACAGGGGCTGTACTGGTTTAGAATGTTATTTTTTTTTAATTTTTAAGCGTTTTGACAAATGAAAGAATTGATTGTGAATTCCGTTTTTAGGCCTAAATAAAGAAATTTTAAATAAATAAATAGTACATACAAAATGTTTCGTACAAAACAAATATTTAATGTAAAGCTTTTAAGAGTATCGAGTAATGTATATACAATATTTCGGTTTTGAGTGGTCAAATCTAGTTTATATAAAGTATGGATGGATGAATCGTGGTTTGTAACAAGGTTTTTTTCTTTTGGTTTGGCTCTGTAGCTGTTGAGCTTGATATTTTATTTAAATTAATAAAAAAATATGATTTAAAACCCCGAGATGGCACAAATGCCGTCATCACAACAAAGGTATTTTCCAAAACATAATTTTAATTACAAAATTAAGTACAGTAGGCACGTGATCTGAGTGCAGTTCTGAGGAATAAACCTATTTAACGACAATCAACGGGGTTCCATATTTCACTTTGACACCTTAAAAGTGGATGTTCATACTATGTATGTATATATAATATAGTACAGATACATGTATCTGTTCCTATTTTACGATATTTTATTTACATATTATTTTTGCGCAAGATATTTGTATTACAATTTATAGTTAAAAAAAACATGCGTATATCCCTACTTAAAGAAGTCAAAAGCCGGAAATATTAAGCAAACAAAAGTTATTGTAAAAATAAATAAGAGTTCAATATTTTTCTCTGACACCTTAAAAGTGGACGTCTTCACTACTTGTACCTGTTACTTTTTTAACACATTTTATTTATTATATTTGCCTTATATCATCATGAAAACCAAAAATAACACGCGTTCACAACTTGAGTAAAAAACGCAATGGATAAGCGCACGAGCGAGACACATGAAAGCACGGCACTAAGTTACAGGCGGTCGCGGGAATAGGTCAGGGCGGGAGGGATGCGCCCGCGCCGATTTTCATACGCTAACTGCGCTCAGATCGCGCGCGTTCTGTACCTTCTTTTACAGTTAGCTATTGGTCTAAAAATCATAAGATCTTTGTATTTTAATTTTTAGTATTTTGTACTTTATTTTAATTGTGTATGTGATAATTTCGTCTTTGATGCCAAATTGCAACCATTTATATATTATGTATATGAATAAAAAAGAGTACTTACTATATTTTTTGTACAGTTAAAAATTAATGCCCTGTTTAACTTGCCTGTTTGAAACCGACTTCGGGAAAGGAGGTTTGCTGTGACTTTAGGATTAAGACTCTCAATACAGATTCATATCTTGTATAAACTTATCACGGTACTGGACTTTCGCAGCTTTATATCAAAATATTGACAAATGCTATGTTATAAAAAGGTCTACAATATGAAGGAAAATTGTACCTTTTTGTAAGGGGGGGAAATCTTCATTAAGTTACGTAGCTACAATGGGGTGCATCTGAGTTATGTGGGATCTTTATCCACTAAAACCCCTTCGGTATCCAGCCTCGATGCTGATGGCGGGTTTCAGGTTCTTCGGTGGAAACACACCGCTGCCCTTCTAAATGAAAATAGTACCCAGGCAAAGCTTTATTTTATTCTTGCTATTTTCTTATCATAAATGTCTAGTTACCAAGGAAACTGTTATAGTGTATGTGTGGGGAAAGAGAGGTAAGATTTAGTAGATTAATCTATCCAAAAATAGGAGAGATACATTTTCTTTCCAGCTTATGTTACCCGGGTAGAAAAACCTGAAAATAAATAAGTTGGCGTCAATTTCTTGCCTCTACTTTAATGTACTTATGTTTAGATAGAAACATTAATGTTGTTACCATATTATAATAAACATGTGTAAAGGTTTACCGCACATAAGCGCGAGCCGAAAGCGCCCAAGTCAAAAACGACGGCGGATTCGAACAATATGATGCGTGCAAGTATGCTTTTATATCATAGACTCAGTGAAGAGACACCGATACAGAGTTGAAGTTACCTTTAGAACTTTAGTATACAACGCATTGCGTCAACCTTTATTGTAAGAACAGCGAAGCTTTGGAACTCCCTACCTTATTCTCTGTCTCCTAAGAACTTACCTGAGGATCTAGAAAAGCAGGGTAAATAAGTATCTTCTAGGTAAGCGTCCGACATCCTAGACCACGGTGCAGCTTTCTATTAAGCAAGCTTTAGTCAAAAGCAAAATTATCAGTTGTTAAAAAAAGGTTTTAATGCAAAGGTGCATTTAAAACCTTTTTTTAACAGTTGTTAAAAAAAAGTTACCTAGAAGATAATTGAAAAATAGGTTCGTTAGATGCTTTTGGTGCGTTCGACTCCAGCTAATATGCGATCACCTTTAGTAGATACTTATTAAATAATTAAGTTTTTTTTTCAATGGTTTTATAGGCTTACACTCTGGTTGGTGGGTATTTCGTGCTTTTTCATATTAAATATGAATACGTAAATTACGTATTGCTTTTTTTAGTCCAGTATCGTGATCTGTGCCGGTGTAACACGTTTTGATTTCATTTTTATATTTGGCAATAAGATTGATAAAGTATTTTTTGAAGTGTGATCGAGTAAAATTATTTGTTTCCAAAATTTTGAAGTGTAGTTTGTAAAAAAAAGAAAGTGCTAAAAACGCACCAATTTTTAGCATGTATCTTTTATTTGTGATTTTAACTGAATACTAAATCGAAAGAGTATTTTCATATTTTAAATCATCCGAAAAACTAAATGTTGCCATTTTATTGTCATTTTTTTTAATATATTTTTTTCTTATCATTAAGGTGAAACTCGCAATAAGCTCTGCGTACTTGTTTTTATTTTTTGACATAAAAAAATCTGATATTTTGCCTGTTGTTTAATGTAATTATTTGTCTATTAATGTAATTGTTTGTTTTAAAATTTTATAATATTTATAATTTTACGTGAGTGGTGAATTGGAGCGTACAAAGGAATGTAATGCCTAAGTACGTTAGCATAAAGTCGGATAAAGTGTAAGAATTCTGCGAAATTTTAAATTGTAACTTGTAGTTGATACTCAGGGTTTAGTTCCTAATGTCAAAAATTATGTTTTTACTATTGCACTTAGAACAAAATTAATAAAAAAGTTTTTTTTTACGGAGGTTGTAGACAAGATATTGCACTTGGGAAGACTTTAAAAGTCATTTTATGTAACTTAATTATTATATTAATATCCCGGATTCACCACTAAAGTTGTAAAATAGTAGGTAGTTTCAAATAGTTACCATTTTTTTTTAGTAAATATTTTGTGTATTGCCAATTTTTCGATGAGGAATGTTTAATGTGAATGTCATGTTTACCAACACAGAAGTCTAGTTTCTAGGCCGAAGATTTTTAAAACTTTTTTTTTAGGTAATGTAGGTATAGATTGAAGAAAATCTGATTTACGAGTATTTAGTGTATACTGTATTTCCTGATAAATTTAACGTAGATTTTTTCAAGGCAAGTGTGAGATTTCTTTTAGATCAACGTGCTTCATCTTTGGCCACAGCTTTGCATACCATCAGGCGAGTTGGTGGCCAAGCGTAGATCTATCAAATTAAAAAAAAACTTCCGATACTGATACACACATTATATATTTCAGATTTTCCTTAACGCCTCTGTCAATAGGCTATTTAAAGGTTCTTAACCTGGTGGAAATGGTTTTCTTTTTTTTACTCTAAATAGGACATCTCTTGACCACAATTCATCTGATGGTAAGTGTTATTGTGGTCCAAGGTGGACCGCGCTTACCTAAAGAAATTAAACACTCCTCAAGGCTTCTGTTTTGGTAGATGTTCTAAGTATTGTGTATGGATAAGGTAGTCTTTTCTATCTCAAGATATTGTAGGAGCCTGTGTGATAAATAAATGTGAAAGTGTGAAATATTTTTCAGGTTGCTATTAAATTTTGTCAGGTCAGATTCAGCCTGAAGCTTAAATTCTAATTTAAATTATCATTAAAATAAGATTTTAATTAGACCGCAAAATTTAATATCAGCGTGAAATTTCACTAAGGGACCATCCTAGGTACAATAAAAAGTAATTAAATCGAGGCAGGCAAAGTTAAATCACGCGGGTGAAAGAAAAAGTGATAAAATGATCGAATTTACTTGGCAATTAAAGTAAAATGGAGAATAGTTAAAAAAAAATACTAAGAAAAATGTAAAAAGTTAGCTGTGCTTTTCTTTTCGTTGTTTCGTCACAATTTTTTTCGTTGATTTTTTGAAAAAATCTTGCCAAAGTTCTTAGGAAAAATCAAAGTTGATTTTATTATTGAATCGTTTAAAGAAATTATAGTTTTTAAGGAGTCCTGGGAGAGGGTTGGATATACTTACACATGACTACGTTTTTGGTGCTCGATATTATTATTATTTCCGAATTGTTTTGCATTTTGTTTTCTTTTTTACTCGATTAAGTGTCTTTTGTAAGAGTACAACATTTTTGCGACGTCGGTACGCACATTATGTAGTAACGGAACGCTAGATTTTTTGATTTGATTTTTTTTCTAGTTAACAAAAAATATTTACCATAGACTAAGTGTAAGGAATGAAAGGGGATAGATGTACGTAGAAAAGATAGAGCGTACAATTTTATTCCAAATTAAGACAGTGCAAACTCTATATAACGACACTGAAGGACATGTGCATTGTATGGCGTTATAGAGAGTGGTCGTTAAGTGGAGAGAATGTATAATTGTATGGAATACAAGCTAAACCAACTAAGCCAATTAATTTCGACGCTTGAGAGAGTTTCTCGTTAAATCGAGTGACGTTACATGGAGTTTACACTGTACACATATTTTTAATTCTGGCGATACTTATTGCACTGTTTTTATAGCAACGTTTATTTTGAACCGAAGCTTTTAATGTGTGGACAAATTTAAGCAATAAAAATATTGTGCAATACTATCGATAAAAGAAGTCCAAAAGTATATTTGGCCTGATTTATATCAAAGAGAAAATTATATTATGAGTAAAAATAAATGATATAATTAAGTATATTATTAAAAAAATTAAAGTGCGCTCTAAACAGAACCAAAGCTGTGAATATTTCGATATGTAAAGATTGTTAAGTAAGAAATAAAGAATGCTTTTACATAATGCACGTCTTTGATTTTTGTTCTACCTTTTAACACAACTTCGATTTCTTTCTAGGTATATAAAATAATAATTTAATTAATGATTCTTAGGTGTAGACACACAAAACATAGTTCAATTTATATTTGTCAGTCTGTTTGCATTTGTGACCATAAGTACATTTAATTACAATAAATTAATGAGGTGCACAACTATTAAGAAAATATGAACTTCATAATACAAGTCATGTTTTTTAATAGGCTTCTTTCAAACTTCGGAATTGTCGAGTAGGTTGCTTACTAATTACAAATAATTACTTAAAGTTGCCTTTCCAAAGTTCCCCAAACAGAAGCACATAAAAGAATTACAAGTAATTATAACCGCCGAAATTACGCGGTCACCGGGCGTGGTCTCACAGACCCCTCCCAAAAATGAGTAATTTTCACGCAAAAAATCGTGCATGTGCCCCGCCCGCCATTTTGGTCATACATCCTCATTTGACATTTAATTTGACACTTACATCTGTCAAAATAAGGTGCACTTTCGCGCCATTTTCTTTTTTTTAATCGACCAAGCTATGGTTTGGTTTTAAAAGTCAACAAGTCGGCTTCAGTTGACCGAATAAGGTTGAGTTTGGCATCGGAAATATTTTTTTGAACGCAGCTTTATCGAGATCGCATCGTGGAGTCGTCTGACGATTGTAATAATTAAAGATAATTTTCTTAGTCGCGTCGGTATTTTGGTGTTTTTTGACGAATGTTTTGGCCCAGTTTACTGGGTTTTTGTCGCGGGGAAAATATTCGGGCGGTTGGTTGGGATGTAGGAAGAGAAGACTGCGAATTTAATTGGATATGGTATTTTGTTTTCATGACTGGCGTTCTAGACAGGCATTAGTATAAATATTTAGGTTTGTTATCGTATGCAAGCAAATTTAAATATCTGTCAATATGCCACAATAGCTTTGATATATACCTACCGATAAATAAATTATTTGACTAACTTCTGTTAAGTATTCAAAATCTGTTAAATCTGTTAAATACCAAAATTCAATTAATTATTCTCAGCTAACTTAGGCGATCTGACACAATCATCGAGCTTCGAGAGTCAAAGTAAAACAATTTATTGCATTATTATGTCACTTTACAGTTATATAATTACACTTAAGGCATTTCAATTATTTACTGGAGAAGACCAATCCTGTTTATTAATTTGATTTTTTAGCGTTCCGTCTTAGCTTTAGCAACGGTGGATGCGGACAGTCTTTGAATGGCTGACAACTACAACCTTACTGTCTTCAAGGCGAGAGTGAACCGGTTTCTTCTAGGCAAGCGCGCTTCATCTTAGACTGCAATAACACTTAACATCAGGTGAGTTGTGGTCAAGCACAAGCCTATTAAGCGTAAAAAAAACTTGCACAAAAATTTATATTTAAAAAGTGACATTTGCATTTTTCTGGGTGCGTGAATTGGATAACATGTTAAATTATGGGGTCCTGTCTGTTAGTCTCAGTACAAGCAGTCGTTAAGCCTACACCAGAGCTTGGCCACTTAGCTCATTCGAAGAAAAAGAAGTAAGTACAACCAAAAACTAATCTTGTCGAGCGGATGATCATTATTGCTTATTATTCAGGATAACTGGTAACTTATCAAAACCGTGCAAAGTTTAATACTACGAGGGTGAATCAAAAAGTTCTTAGAAGTGCATATATATGAAACCTTTTAGGATCAAGTTCGATATTCAAATTAAAGAGTGACTATCACACTATATTTATGCAGACTGTCACTTGTTTTTGTCAGTTCGTTCGCATGTAATAATTTTTTTGTGCAACGAGTTGCTAAAAAGTTAAAATTATGGATAAAAGTGAGTTACGTGCGGTGATAAAATATCTCAGTTTGAAAAAAATATCTACGAAGGAAATTTTTTTTGACATTCAGCAGACATTAGGGGGTGATGCTGTACCCTATTCTACGGTTGAGTACTGGATGGCTGAATTTAAAAGAGGTAGATCAAGCTGTAAAGATGACTTGCGTTCTGGGCGGCCTTCAACCTCCGTTACAGAAGAAAATGTCAAAAAAGTTGAGAATCTGGTTTTGGAAGACAGAAGAATGACTATAAAACATATAGCTGAGATCCTAAATATATCTTCTCGTAGCGTTCAATCCATTTTAATTGATTCACTGGGGTTCAAAAAAGTGTCTGCAAGATGGGTGCCACGAATGTTAACCGACGAAAACAAAAAGCGACGTTTGGAAATTTCCAAGCGTAATCTCGAAATGTTCCAGCGTGATTCGGATAATTTTTGCCGTCGTCTTGTCACCATGGATGAAACGTGGGTCCACCATTTTGATCCTGAAACTAAAAGACAAAGCATGTCTTGGAAACGACCATCCTCTTCGTCCATTAAGAAATTTCGAGTTGCTCCTACCGCTGGCAAAGTTATGGCCTCTGCGTTCTGGGATAGTGAAGGAATCCTTTTTATTGATTACATTCCAAAAGGCCAGACGATTACTGGACCCTATTATGCAAATTTAATCCCGAAAGTGCGTGAAGCGATTAAAGGAAAACGACGTGGAAAACTGTCGTTGCGCGTGGTGTTCCTTCAAGATAACGCTCCTGCTCATCGATCGGAAGTTGCGCTCAACGCAATCCGCTGTGCTGGCTTCAATCTCCTTGACCCCCCTCCATATTCTCCGGACTTAGCCCCAAGCTCAGAATACAGAAAGAACTTCTGTATTCTGAGGCCCCAAGTGATTTTCACTTATTTCCAAAATTAAAAGAGGAAATTCGTGGAACAACATTTCACGATAATGACGCAGTTATAGCTGCCGTAGAGGACTTTTTCGAGAGTCAAGAAAATATTTTTTTCACAAGGAATAAGGAAGTTAGAAACGCGTTATTCTAAATGCATTGCATTGCATTTTTTAATATTGATTCCAAGAATTTTTTGATTCACCCTCGTAATAGCTAGAACTGAACTTACACTTATGAAAAATAAGAATAGTTTCGGATATCTTTGCTCAAAAATGGGGAGTATAAGTCTTGAAAATAAGCTTTTTTTTAATTCAATTCATTTTATTTCAATTCATCTATTTTTTTTTTCACATAGAAATATATATCAACAGTTATAAGACACTTGTAAAAAGTCAACATCTAAATTACATGAGAAAAAATATGTATAAGAATATTTGTTAATATATGAATATTTTACTCTGAATAGCCCACAATTCACCTGATGGTTAGTGATATTGAAGTATACAGTGGATCGCGCTTACCTAGAAAAAACTGGTTCACTCTCGCCTTGAAAATCGCTAGATTGTAGTCATTGGGAAACAGATTGTAGTCATTGGCTTTAACAAAATGTACCACATCCGTTTTTTTCCGATCGATGTTGCCGAAACTTACAGTGTATTTAACGGTTCGGGAGATTTTTGTCCGTTTTTAACCGTGCAAGAAGCGGCGTGTTTTTGCACGAACCCCGGCTCGGCAAGTACATTCCTTTGGCCTTTAAACGATCCACGGATATTTATATGGACCCACATGTTTCGGGAGAAATCGGCTAACAAATTATACTTATTATCTAACTTAGGAGAGTGAAGAGCCTGTAGCTCGGCTAGCTAAGGTGATCTGACGCGATCATCGAAGCTAAGCTACGGCCGATGCGGACGGTGTTTGAATGGGTGACCATGTACAATACTGTCGTTTTAAAAGTGGCATTTTCATCTAAGCACTACCATGGGTTGGATGACACGTTAAATTGTAGGCCACAGCTGTTAGTCTAAGCACAGAATAATAACTTGTACTTGTCTAAGTACAAAATATAAAAATACAAAAATCTTTATTTGACATGGTAAGTAAATATAAAACAACAAAATTTTATGGAATCCATAGGCTTCCAAACTAGTTGTAAGAACTGTATATTGGAAGCCAATGTCTTCTCCCAAAAAAAATAATCTATCCATATACATATGATGTAATTAAAAACTAAAATATAATTAATAAATTTACGTTGTTTCGAAATTAAACAATAAAATTTTTGAAAATTGGAAATACAAAGTTAGTTTATATAAATCTATTCATCAAAGTACTAGTAAGTTATATTTAGATTTGAGTACAAGTAGTCGTTAAGCTAATAGTCTAAGAGCCCGTGAAGATCGTCCTTCACCGATCTGATAACCAGATGAGACGTATTTTTTATGAAGTATTTTTTATAAACAAATATGCCTAAAATTGCTTGCCTATCGAAAAGTGCTCCTGGCTTTTTTTTTGCGCATGCTCGTGTATAGTCAAATGATAATTTAGCTACAATTATCAAAAATAAAAATAACATTCTAACTGTTTAGAATCGTTGTTACTCCTATGAAGTGCATCAAAATCGAATGAGTCACCTATTTTGACTTACCTGTTTACACCTGCTTGCCAGGTAGTTATACACTGAAATGTGTAGGCAAGCATACCGAGGCATATTCTGTGTATTAAAAACTATCAGTGAAATAAATTTCATTTGGTTATCAAAATTACGAAGGTGATGAAAAAAAAATCAATAAAAGTTTATTTAATTAAAAATAGCCATGAGTACTTTTCGATGGGCAAGCAATTTTAGGCACATTTGTTTATAAAAAATATTTATTAAAAAATACGTCTCATCTGGTTATCAGATCGGTGAAGGACGATCTTCACGGGCTCTTCTACTATAAGGGATCTTTGGGCGGCTAGAAAACTCTTGACACTATGGCATTATAAAATAAAAAATCTTTTATTTGGGTATATTGACTTATATGCTAGATATTTACATGTTCTGGCCGTGCACAAGGTACCCTATAGGTCCTGACTTTAGGTTTGTATTTGTACATTCCCTATGCTTGATTGTTCATGTTGATTACCATTTGTCAGAATATAGTGTCCATCAGTCCTCGGTTGTGTTTCGTCTGTAATATATGTGTTATTGATGAAAATTCGCGCTCCCCTGACAAGCGGTTATAAATGACGCCATTTTGACTTTAATTATATTCGGTTAAGGCGATGGCATGAGCGAAATCTTGAATTTATAATTTTATCGTTATAAATCATAAACAGTTAATAACACTGGTTTACAGAGGTTTTGTTGCCTTAGATATGATAATAATTTAGGTTCTATTTATGCACACTACTTTTGAAATTATCAATGTTTTAGTAAGATATGCTCACATTTTTATGTCAAAAAAGGATGCAGAGGTCAATCTTACTTTTAACAAGGCTATAATTGTTCAAGTATAAGATATGCAAAAATCATGAAAATATGAGCATTTTGAGAACTTTCATGAGTATATTCGTAATCCTAGCACCTGAGATCGTAAAAAAATACGATGATATCCAGGGCAACAAGAAAAAGTGTTTTTTTGTAGAGCAGTGTAATTTTGAAAAAATAACTTAAAGACCGACTAAAGAGAATCTATACCAATATTGGTACCACTCAGACTTATGTACTTATTAGAAAAATAAACTTGATCAAAAAAAACTGAGGTGAACTGTTTATTGTAAGTGATAATTATGTTCTCTTAATCGCGAACCAAATTCGGTTTTTTTTTTTTTTTTTAGAAAATATTTCACACACGGCTGGTTAACCCCATACTGAACCATTTCTAGTTTGTGTTATGGTAGCTAACACAACTGATATACTACATATACATACACATATAGATACACATTTAACACCCAGATCCACAGCTATCAAATTTGTTAAGCACAAAGACGTGCCGGGAATAGAACCTGGAACTTTCAGCTTGGCAGTCCAGCATAGTAACCTTTACACCAACGAGGTCGACAAAAGTATTTATTGACGTGACAACGTCTTAAATTAGGTTGCGGCTGGGAGTCACTTATGAAAAAGTGTAACGCCCGGTAACGTTACGATGAGTCACCGAACGAGAGAGAGGCCCGCCGAATGCCTTGCGTCTCTCTCCCACTCAACTATGATCGGTCTGCCGCGCGCGCAGCACGCGGCAGACGCTGTCACGTAAGATCTTCGCCCGTAAAACCGACTTTACAGGCAACCATTTTTTATTAGATATTTTTTATAAATAACTAGCTGACCCGGCAAACGTTGTTTTGCCTTAAATGATAGATAGAAGCTGATTCTCAGACCTACTGAATATGCATATAAAATTTGGTAAAAATCGGTCAAGCCGTTTCGGAGGAGTACGGTAACTTCCATTGTGACATGGAAATTTCATATATAAGATAAGATTATTTGTAAATTATATAATTATTGCGGCAGCCTCGCCTTAACTCAGCCGGCGCAGGAAACCAGTCGTCGTCCATTTTATCTCATTGCCTAATTGAGAGTTCATTTTGTTTTGATCCACGCTTTGTGCAATATTTATTAATGTTATTATTATTATCGTTTCATTTGACAGACGCGATTGATGCTGCATCGATTGGCGTGGATGAAAAATGACATTTTTAACCGAAGACTTTTGGTAGGTTTCGTTAGGGTTTTGTCTTTTTTTGTTGACTACGAGACTTAGCTCTAGTGTTTAGAGGTTTAAGTCGCTAAAAAGCCTTATGAAATGACATTTCCTTGCATTGAATATATTTAGTAATGTAATATTTATTATCGTTTCATTTGACAGGATCGATTGATGTTGCATCGATTGGCGTGGATGAAATAGACATTTTTAACCGAAGACTTTTGGGTTTTGTCTTTTCATGTTAGCTATGAGGCTTACCTTTAGTGTTTTGAGGTTCAAGTCGCAGTTAAGGTGACATATCCATATATCTAAAATTTATTAATGTTATATTTATTAACATTTAATTTGACAGACCAGAATCTTGCTTCATCGATTGGCGTGGATGAAAAATGACATTTTAACCGAAGACTTTTGGTAGGTTTCTTTAGGGTTTTGTCTTTTTTTGTTGACTACGAGACTTAGCTCTAGTGTTTAGAGGTTTAAGTCGCTAAAAAGCCTTATGAAGTGACATTTCCCTGCATTTAATATATTTATTAATGTAATATTTATTATCGTTTCATTTGACAGACCAGATTGATGCAGCATCGATTGGCGTGGATGAAAAACGCCATTTTTACCGAAGACTTGGTAGGTTTCTTTAAGGTTTTGTCTTTTCTTGCTGACTATGAGGCTTAGCTTTAGTGCTTTGAGGTTTTAGTCGCCATAATAAGGTGACATATCCATGTATTTACAATTTATTAATGATATTTATTATCATTTAATTTGACAGACCATATTGCAGGAACGATTGGCGTGGATGAAAAATGACATTTTTTCCGATGACTTGGTAGGTTTCTTTAATAGGGTTTTGTCTTTTCATGTTAGCTCTAATGTTTAGAGATTTAAGGCAAAAAAGCCTAAAATGCCGACATTTCCCTTTATTAATGTTGTATTTCACTGACACGAACTTTTCCGATTCGATTGGAGTGGATGAGGAAATTTATTTTTAATCGAAGGCTTTTGGTTGGTGTATCTATATCATATTGCCGACTAAGCATGCTGCACCTTCAGTCAGTGTGGTTACGCGCCTTGGTGGTCTATTAAAAAATGCCTGTATACCGAAAAGAATAACATTGTACATTTAATTTTAATGTAAAAAAATACATTAAATCTTCTGCAGATAGAATGTAGTGAAACTTTCCAATAGAAGTTAATATCGTAGCAGTTAGAGTACTTACAGTACCTTTAACTTGAATAATAATTGATTATCCTGAAAGTCCCCAAACAAAGCTCAAACAAAAACCTTCAAACGGGAACTATAACATTTTCGAGACCGAATACCTAATTCAATTAAGTACCTACCCTATTACACCCTCTACATAAATAACAACATTAAAAACATCCCGACTGAATGGCCCAAACGGCATCTGCCATTCCTCATTTAAACGACGATATCATATTTTTTTTTAAAGATAACCATCACCGGCAAAAGGACACCCGGACGTCTTAAAATTAAAAAAAAAAGATCTAACCCGAGCTTTCTATGGGAATAATAAAATTTGAAAAAAGAAGAGGTAGGTATTAAAGTAAATATTCGAAGTATCTGGGACGCCTTGTAATATCATTTTTAAATATTTTATGATGCTCGCTGCCAGACTCATAACTGGTTGGAAAAAATAACTTGCATCCCTTTCTAATGTCGAGCGGAAGGTAGCGTGTTACTGGTCAGTGATAGACAAGTTACTTTAAAATACGTCTAGGGGCTTTTTATTTATGGAATATCGTCTTCTGAAAGAATAAACGCGCAGTGCATGGACAAATACAAATTTTTGTTAATTTTTGGTAATACAATTTAACAGTAAAGTTACAAATCAAACTACTCATACTAGCTCAGAAGCCAAGGCTACCTTTTAAAATGTTACTGTAAATTTATCTACTTCAATAAATATATATTTGATTTGAAATGATATAATATTATTACAATAGTATAGGGTACTAGTTAATTATCGTGGGAGAAACGGTACCAATATTATAAAGATTTTTTGTTTGTTTGACGCGAATAGGCTCCGAAACTACTGGACCGATTTGAAAAATTCTTTTACCGATATCTAAGCTACATTATCTCCGAGTAACATAGGCCATATTTTGTTTCTCTTTGCTACTTAGATTATTTTATAGGCCGTGAGAAGCCGGGACGGGATGCTAGTTAATATTTGTAAAGAAAAAGCTTTTCCAGTAGGTTCAAAAGTATCGAATAGATACATAGACAAACATTTGATTAAAACACTCACATAAAATAAAATTACAGAGAACACAACATAAAGAACTTAAAAACTAGTGCCTTAACTGGCGACTTTATCGCTTAAAGCGATCTCTTCCAGGCAACCAATTCTAAGAAATTACTCAAGAAAGAACTTAAAGACGAGGTGTAATATAATAACATAAAGTGCCTATGAGAAATCGAATAAATACATAATATTTAGGCAAAATAAAACTGATATATGATTTTTAAATCTTTTAAAATATATCGTCTTAGTTCTAGATATTGTTCATTGTCACTAAGTTAAAAATACAAACGTTTTTAATTCGAATTATAATTCGAAATTTCTAATATTCCAGCAACATATCGATGGTCTTTATCTCCAAGCGCGGCCAAGCGCAACAGAAACAAAACGTAGCATTCTTTTTTCAAATAAAAAAAAGAAAAACGCTTGTTCCTTTTTTAAATACAACCGCGGCGTCGCGCAGGGAGACAAATGTGCGCCATTCGTTCTGTGCATGTATTTAGATGTTCGAAATTCGAAATCCTTTAACTTTTTTTTGGGTAGATTTCGAATTGGAGTATGTGAAGATTTTCAAGCGGGATAATTTTAGTGGAGCTATGCCAAGAGGGTGGTCTTTTGAATGTGTCCTATATGACCAGTAAATAAATGTTGTGTAAAGGATAACCGGTCAAATAAAAAAATTAAAACTACTATTACTTTTCTAACTGAAGCGAGTGTGGCTCGGTGGGAAAAACGTCTACTTCAGACAACACCTGGTTCAATCTCAAACAACCAAAGACTTATTTTTCAAGTGAGGTGTGGATTTGCACTCACTTTACGGTGAAGGAAAACATCGTGGAAACAAACATTGTTTGAGGGCCACAATATCCCTAAACGTGTGACATACGCCAACCCGCACTTGGCTAGCATTGATTAATATATGGCCTATATATCTCTCCTCGTGAGAGAAGGCCGCTAAAAAACTACGCCTGCAGCTCGGTCCTAAGCAGTAAGACTGATACATAACATTTGATTTTTCATCTGGACGCTACCGTGGGTTGTATGAAGGGTTAAATTGTATGGACGGACTGGTATCTTAGTATAGCAGTTGTTTAGCCAAATCAGAAGTCTTTGGGCAATAGACAATTTTTTACGCCAGTGCTAAGGAACTTATTAACGTAGCTGATACGAAGAAGAAAAAATATGAAGTGACTATTTTATTCTTAATATTTTGCAGGAAATGTTGTCCATATTTTATTGCCCAAAAACCTAACTTAAAAAACTTTTAAGAGCATTGTGTTTTTTACTAAGTGCTACGACTCTACCATTTATAACTTGCGAAGAAGAAAGACAGAAATCTACCCTTCCTACAGTTCCTACGTATTGACCACCGAGTACATTTTTATTTTTCTACGTTTCCCTTTTGCTCCTTTTGTGACCTACATAAGCGGCATTTTAAACCCCAGCATATTGTGATGTCGATATGTCAAAGATAACTACTTATATTTTTTAATAATTTTATTATGTTTTTACCATTGCAAATGAAATGTCAAAAAACATTTTTGTGATAAATCTTTTGTGTCAAAATACAATTACAAATATTCACTTTATCGTATGAGCTATGCTCTGGTGTCGAGAATTTTTCAAAGCCACCGCTTGTACAACAGCCTCAGGGTCCTACAATTTAACGAGTCATCCGACCCACGGCTCCGGTAGCGTCCAGATGAAAATGCCGTTTTTGTGCGTTGTCACCCACCCAAAGACCGTTACTTAACCTCGATGATCAGATCACCTTAGTTAGGCAAACTACAGACGCTTCGCATTATTTATTAACATGATCTCATACATACATAATAAATAAATAATAATAATTCTTTTTCGCGCTTCTCTGGCGTTTCAGTTCTCAATCTTCAAGATATTTCTGAATTGCTTAGCTAAAATTAGTCTACAGTTATAAAAAATATACATAATTTGCTTCCATCAAATAATATTTGAACGAAAATAATTTGTCTGCAAGCACCCATTCAAAATGTTCTTTTGAAATTCGAATTTCGAAATAAAACTTTTTACAACCTATTGCAACTCAAAAGAGTTTTGATATGTCACCTTTTTGGTTCATTCACAAAAGGATACACACTAACAGAAAGGGTCAAGTTTTATTAAAAATACCTTTGAAAATCCCTTTGTGGGGACAGTTTTATTTTTTATTTAGTTTTATTTATTTGTTACCGTCAACAATAAGGTTTGGTCTAATCTCGGACGGTGCATGACGCTCACACCTCACTTATAAAAATATTCTCATAAAATATTAAGTGCAACCTCTTTGCACAAAAACTCGTTTGCCTTGCGTCGGGGGTCAGTGCGCACTACGATAGTTTTTTTAGCAGAAAATAATTATTTTAAACGACGAATAACAAGATCATTTTACCTAAGCTGTCATAATAATATGACGTGTAAATTTAAAATTTATCAATAAAGAACTTTGACTTTTACTTGAATAATATTTTGTCTAATAAATTAGCCAATGAATGGTCATAGGGAAAGGAAATAAAATTAGCTCAAGGAGGTTAGGTTTAGGTTAGTAAGGGAAAGCCCTGAGATTTCGGTGAAAGTAAACATAGTATGGAAACCATACCACAGTGGGTAGTGCATTTTCTATTGCTCGTCTGGGTAGCAACCATTCTCAAGTTGAAAAATCATTTGTCAAGCACCTGACAGTATGTTTTCTATAAAGCCAGTTATTTCAGACTAAGCATGCTCCAAACTTCTGTGGTTACGCGCCCTGCTGTTCAAATAACATACATACTGTTCAGTACTACCTCAGTACTACCTCTTTTTCTCGTCCTTTCAACTCCTTTCCATCCAAAGGTAGCCTGGAAGAGATCGCTGTTAGTGATAAGGCCGCCGTTTGTGGCATGTTGTAAATATTTTTATGTTGTTACTTTTTAATTTGTTGTACCTTTAATTTGCCCAATAAAGAGTTAATCTATTTTTCTATCTATCTACTACTGTCTTACTCGCGTATGCTAACTTTATTGTCCAGGATAATAAAGTAGCCTATGTGTGAATCCAGGATCTCACCTATCTCCATACCAAATTTCATCAAAACCGGTTGTGCCGTTTGAGCGTGAAGAAGTAACAAACACACAAGCTTTCACATTCAAATAGTAGGATGTACCTAATAGGCACGTATATTTTCTAAGTTACGGTACCATATCCCGGCAAGTAAAGACCCTAACACGAATAAAAAATGTAATTTTCTTATCGAGTTAACGCATCTGCGCGAGTATCAATGGAGGTTTGTTTCCTGCTCCAGATTATTTACAAAATCACCAATAAACGTTCCAGACACACCGAGGTTTTAAATTATACACTATTACCGACGCTTGCTTCGATCTGAATCGACATGTTTTGCCTCGTATGAGGAAATCAAAAATATTTTTTGCCACCTTTTTACCTTTTTTTTTTGCATTGGTAGAGCTTTGAACGAAAAAGGATTTAATCTTCTCTTGAGTTAGGATTATTTTGTTAGAATAAAAGATAGGGAATATGAATAAATTTTTTTATATTTTTATTGAATAAATAACATCATTTAATAATAGTAAAAAACACAACGCTCAAAAGTTATTTAAAATATATTTAAATTAAAATTTGTTGGCCAAAATGGGCAAATTAACATAAATAATGTTAACTATTACTATAATAAAACCTTCTTCTTCATGTTTGCAACCAAAGAGTGAGGAAAACCACAGATATTGTGACGAGAAATTCGATTCGACCAATGGTGTCGCGTTTGAGTATTTGAATTTCCCACACTTTATTTGCACAATTAAAAAAAAACTCGCTGTATAGTAATTTATATTTAAAAATATTAATAGAGGCATAACATTGAGGTAGTACGGTTTCTTAGCATTAGGCCCGAAACTTTGTATTATTAGTTTTTTTAAAGTTCCGTACCTAAAAGGTAAAACGGGACCCTATTACTAAGGCTCCGCTGTCTGTCTGTCTCCAGGCTATTTTTTAGAAACTGTAATAGCTAGAAAGCTGAAACATTCACAAAAGATATCAAATATATTTCCCGTGTGGCTATAACAAACAACATATAAAAATAATTAAGGGGGGGTCCTCATACAATAAACGTGTTTTTTTCTTATTTTTACCTAGACACTTAGAATTTGCACCTAATATATAAATGTACATTTACTATCAAATTAAATTATGAAATAAAATAAATATTTGAGGGGACTCCCATACAACAATGGTACGGAACCGTTTATGCGCGAGCCCAACTCTCACTTGGCCAATTTTTAGTATGGATCTTAGTTGGTATTTTATTTAGATCGAGCAAGACATAGTTCTAGGTCAGACTACAGGAAAAATCCTGTAGTTTGAGAATCCTGTAGTTCCAGGTGGCCTACGTCTAATCTTCAAGCCAGCAGTAAATGTTTTTGGACAAGGCAAGGATATCGGAATAACTCCATGTCTGGGAATCCTTTTTGAATGCCCTTTGAGATATTCCACCGGAGCGCGCCGCGGTCATCAATAATATCAACTATTTGTTCATTCACACCTCACGATCACGACACGACTTCAAGCTTGAGGTTCCGGTAAAGGAAATTAATTTTGCCTTCTATTTACAATGTATTTCCGCAAAGTAGGTAAAAAATATAAAACTCAAATATATTTTTAAAACGACTATTTATCTAAAATAGAACTATCGAGCGAATTTCAAGTAATCGTATTTAGAAACTTGAACGATTCTTAACATTGGATCAAACATAAAAAAACTGAAAATATTGTAGATCTTTAATTAATGTAATATTTCATAAGATTTATAAAAAAAACCCATGATTTTTGTATGTTATTAAGAACTTTATGTATGTGCAAAATAAACTATTTCTTTCTTTCAGGATAAGGTTTATTTATTTATTTATTTTCATAACCTTAAAATAAGCATTACAGATTTACTCCAATTCGCTTATCCAAGTCAATTAAATACACTACCAATATACTCCTTAAATTTTTTCATTTCCTTGGTTTTAAATTAGGTTAGGTTAGTTTAGGTTTTTTCCGGTTTTTTCTTTTACTTTTCCTAACACCTGATTCAATACGTTAAATTAAGTGTATTTTTTTTCTTTATGTTACAAACCTGGGAGAATTATTCGCGTCATTTAAATTTCTAAAGTATTTGTTTATTTTGTATATTGTTTTTCATAATACGACGTAAATAAATAAATAAAAAAATATAAAAGATTCAGTAAGGACAATATACAGTAAATACAGACATTATTAGTGAGAATCGGCTACTATCTATTTTTAAGGCAAAACAATGTTAGCCGGGTCAGCTAGTACATCTATAATATTTAAATAACTGTAAATTGATTTGTTTGATAAATCTAAAGAATTTGTTTGTGACATTGTAAATAGCATAATAATTATTTTTGTCAATAAGCTATTTATTTATTTAGTTTGTAGCTTGTAAAGTCGCAGGTTGTAAATAGCCACATCCTTAAAACGTCAAATTCAGTTAAATATTCGAGTGACTTATGGTGGCTGTATGTCGAAGCCGGCCTTTGTCATTTTTTATCACGTCCCAGAAAAAGGGTAGTCGTGATTCATACTACGCTGTGACCACATTAACCTTCCATTTAACTGGTGGCGCCACTGTAGCATATTTTGGAGCAAAACTTGTTATTTTGTAAAATAAGTTCTTAGTTCGGACTTTCGCCGCGTGCGTAATAAATGTTTGTTACAGTGTAAAGCGTACTTTTGAAGGTTTTTTCGTTGTTTTTCAATGACCTAGAGATATTGGTATTTTACTGGGTTAAGATGTTATCTTTGTTGTTCTGTTTTGTCTGTAGGATCATGTAGGAACACGCTCGGTTGGATTTTAAAGGATTTTTGGAAGTTTTGTTTAAATTAAGCTATTTTTAAGATTCCGTAGCTCTGTCCGAATATGTATAAGGTAAAGGCACCTATTTCCGCGGTATTTTCACCAAAACTTGAAAGAATATTGAATATTAGGCATTAACAGAACCTTTCTAACAGTTTGGCTATTTATATTAGAAGTTTTATTGTTTTTACTTTCTAAATAGCCTATATATTTCATTATTGGGTTAAACTTTGTATTTAAAATTAAATTAAATCTGAAAAAAGCCCTAAGCACCTTATTCCGATGTAAAAATCCTTATTCCGATGTATTTGGTCCTTAATTCCGAGTGTACAAAATAGAACCAGTATGAATTATACATGTTGTTAAAAAAATTACTTCTTATTTATTCACATTAATTATTTATTAACCACATTATTATTATCAATATGGCTCCTAAAGAGTCGTTGAACTGTCCGAAGATACACCGAACAATTTGTTATAACAAAAAAAAAAAATAATTAAAAATTTGAATAACCTCACCTATTTAATCTTTAAAACAAATTAAACAAAGAAGTGAGCTATATACAACGTGTTGCTTTGCATTCTCGCCAAATTTGTAGAGGTAAGTATACTCCAATAGCAGACCATGAATAAACGATGGCGCAACCTTGAGATGGAGAAAAAAACATCTGTTCCATACAAAAAAATTCGTTGATCGTCGACAAAATATATGAAACAGCAAATGTTTTTTTTTCGATTTCAAGGTTGCCCTTAGTTTCTTCGTGCTCTGCTTGTGGAGTAAAACTACCTCTTCACATTTGCAAAGCAACATGTTGTATACTAAGTTAAATCAAATCCATGCAGTAATACAAACGTCTTAATATAGGGCTCTCTGCCAAGCAAGGCATTATGTAAAATAATAGTAATAAGTACATACATTATTTGTATTTGAAAATTATTCATAAATGTTTACCGCTATCTTTCTTAGTTTGTGATAGTTATTAATGATTATGATAGGAAAATAGTAATTTTATAAATTTTTATTTTGTTTTTGCATTTACTAAAACTAAATAAAACTACATTGTTACCTGTACAAGTTGTGAACACTCTGTATTTTACTTGAGTCTGTGCCGCGGAATTACGTGCGTATAGAACCTTATCCCGACCTACTGTACATCGGAATAGCGTTTCGTATAAAAATATCATGTTTCCTAATTCCGAGTACTAAAAACTGTATTAATTTGTCATATTTTTTATACAGAAAAAATCTTATTTGCAATATCGTCGTAATTATATATATTACTTGCTAACACTTATATTAGATTAAATATGAACTTTAATTTTCTTTCTTATCTTCTCCATACAACGAATTAATAAAATAGGTAAATAGATCATCTATAACATGCTATCATTAGTGAATGTGATGCAAAACCTTACCTCGGAAATAGATTTTAATATTCATTTCATATTTAATTTGTCAAATCCAAACCGAGATATCCTTAATCATAAAAACAACCCAGAAAATCAAAATATATATCAATACTATGAAATCGCTATTCCGCGGTATAGATCGTAATTAGGAACTGACTAAAATATTTAGCACCTAATGCCGAGGTATATTCGAAATACATTTGGGGCTTAATTTACTCAGAAAAATGCACAAAAGTTAAGTGTTTTAGATTAAAAACATATTTTTTAAATAATTTAACACAAAGAAGTAAACACAGAGTACAAAACTAACGAGAAAAACACTATTTAAAAAAACATGGTATTCACGTGCACAGAGTCCAAAATGTATGAAGCGTGCGTTTGAGCCAGCTGCTGTCGCTATTCTAACCGATTATTTCAAACTGTTTACACATGACACCACTTTTTTGATGATATAACTACGCAAAGATATATTTTCTATTGAATGGAAAATCTTGCATTAATTTTCATGAATTAAATCTCTTGTAAGCGCTATTTATCTAAATACCTCGGAATATGGTGCCAATTCCAGAACCCCTCGGAATAAGGTGCCTTTACCTTAATTAGTGTCAAGAAAAAAAGATTTGAAAGTTCTTTCTTCCTGCTCACACTCATTTATTTACGGAAACCATGGGACATAACACTCAGATGATTTTTTTATTTACTTCGAAAATTAATATAAAATTAATAATAATTACGTAAAAAACTAGTGTGGCTAAAAACGCCTGCTTTTCAATTATACGGATTATGTGTGGATTTGCACTCGCTTTACGGCGAAGAAGAACATCGTGAGGAAACCGACATGTGAGGACCACAATATCCGAAGATGTGTGTCATCCACCAACTCGCACTTGGCCAGGGTAGTGGATTATGGGGTTTAACTATCTCCAAGTGAGAGAAGGCCCCGAGTACCAGCAGTGGGAACGTATAGTGAGGCTATGTTGTTATTCGAATAAAAATCGAAAAGTAACACAAACAACCAATAAAACACTACATGCTGGTACAATAAAGAAAATAAGGCTCCTAAAAGAAAAATAAACATATCCGTTTCCCTCCAATACAATAATTTTGCCAACATGACGGCAAAAACGCATGCATTCGAACAAAACCTCATATTTTCGTGTCATTAAAACACTAGCGAGGAAAATACGATTATTCTCATGAAATAAAATAAACAAAGGACAAGACTGAATGCAAATGAGGTAACGAATAAAAAGGATTATTTAAATAATATTTGATTATGTTTAGTTGTTCACTGAGATCCGAGTAGGGGGCCATTTTCATGTGATAGAAACTTATGAGACACGGCATTAGGGCTGGGACACAGTGGGGGATTCAATTTATATTAAATGGATTTATTTATAAACAAAAAATTTATATACAAATTTACAACAAAAACCAAATGAAAAAAAGAAATTTATATATAGCTTAAGAATAATAAAGTGAAAATTACGTTAAAACTATTTACAATGGAGCAAGCCAAGAGGGGCACGATTGGGCGGGTGTCTTAATTTTTATTTTGTTTTTATTAATTTTTTAGTTTACTAAATTTTCGTCTTTTCTAAGCTTTGTAAATATTCTTAAGTGCTGTAAAATATAATTATTTGTACATGTTTCAAATTATAGGCAATGATAATGGTATAACGAATTATTTATAGTATAAAAATATTTTTACAATGGATAGTAAATACGATTGAATTTTTAACTTAAAAAATATATACAAAAAAGACAAAATTAAGCCACCCGCCCAAACGTGCCCATCAAGCTTGCCGCATTGACTCTTTGGATTGCAAGGAATAATATTGATATTACATTAAATATAAGCCCTTAGTTAGAAACTGCCTTCAACAAACCCCATCTTTAGATATTTAATAGACTGGATTGGCAAAGTTTGTATTTTTAGCGAGGTAATGCCACCAGCATATTAGGCACATTGCCAGTGGACTCAGACTTAGGTATAGTTTATTATTTGTAATTTAGGTTTTTAATTTTTAAGTATTGAGTAGTTGTTATTATAAATTTAAATAAAATAATATTTTTTTAATACATTCTTTGTATTGAATTCTGTATTTTGACACATTATTTATTGTACGTAGACGATTATAGATTGTGCAATACCAGTAATCCTACAATAAATCTTCGAAATTTCCACCGCTATACAGTAGAATTTTCAAAGATTTGCATAAAGCATTTTGCGGCAATATTTATAGTGAAGATTGCGAAGCTTTTTTAATTCTCTGCCCGGGGCTCTATTCCCACAGAAGTACCACATCCATCAGGAGTGAATATGTTCCTTCTAGGTAAGGTAAGCTTTATTCAACGAAGGCCACAGCGCTGCTTAACATCAGGCAAGCTGTGGTCAGACATATGCACATAAATACACAAAAATTATACACTACTGGAAAACTAAATGGTAGTGTAGTAAAACAACACTACTGGTAGTGTCAAATAAACACCATTGTGTCTCGGACCTAAGTAGAGAATGCAAAACGAGGCACACGATGTAGGTGACTTCCACTGCAGAATTTTGTATTTTTTAGTGCCGCGGACATAACAATGATTGTAACTGTGCTGGAAATGGCTTTGCAGATTACCCACTGCGGGCTTAGCATAATACCGTTTAGACAATTTTAATCCCGCGCGCAAACAGCTTATGGCTCGGTAGAAAAACGTTTGATTTCAATCTGACAGTCCTGGATCGCTCCCGGCCCTACACCATGACTGTCTTGTTTTTAAAGTTATGTGTGGATATGTACTCGATTTGTCGTGAAGGAAAACTTCGTGCGAAAACCGACATGTCTAAAAACAACAATATTCGATGATGTGTGTCATGCGCAAACCTGCACTTAGCGAGCGTGGTGAATTACTAAGAGACTGATATAGGTCACCATATCTCTCTCCTAGTAAGAGATGGCCCCGAGTCTCAGCAGTGGGAATATACATTGCAATGTGTAAGATTTAATCCATTTAACTTTTTGGGAGGCTGTTTTGTATTTGATTGAAACTGTTAGGCAGTAGGTACATTTTATATGTCTTGTTTTACAAATATTAAAAAAAAGTTATATTGCAATTAGTGTGAATCTCTTCCAGCGTAAAGTTTAGATCTGTGTAATATCGGAAACATGACTTATGGCCCACCGAACGCTATTTATGTTTTTATTCAATTAATTATTTATCATTTGACATTTTACAGAGGGCAATTGAAAAAACTAAATTCGGTTCGCTCATTATTTGCTTGGAATTTTATGCTTTTAGTTTTTTATATTTGCATAGTAGGCTAATAAATAATACTTATAAGTGTATTTGACGACCTCGTTGGCGTAAAGGTTACCATGCCGGACTTCTAATCAGAAGGATCCGGGTTCGATTCCTGGCACGGCCCACTTCTTTGTGCTTAATAAAACTTGTTGGCTGTGGGTCTGGTGTAAAATATGTATCTATATAACATATATATAGGTAGTGTATCAGTTGTGTAAGCTTCCATAATACAAACTAGAAATGGTTCAGTATGGAGTTAACCAGCCGTGTGAAAACACAACAGACATAATATAATAAAATAAATTACAGAAAAAAAAATTAAAATACTATGTACAAACTCAAAGATAAAAAGAAAAAAAAAACAAGAAAAATCAAAACACTCTCCAATTTATATTAAAGTAAGCTCACCATCCAAGCTATCACTGCGGGGCAGAGTTCCCAAGATGCTGGCAGCATTGCCCCGTTGAATAGCTAAACTTAGTCTTTGTGAGAAAACCTGCCTGCTCTACCTTTCGATACTTCTTTCAGCGTTTTTTTAATTAACACTAAAAATAACCCCTCTACTTGGAGAGATCAAACAAAACGTATAAAAATCTACCACAAACTACATAAACCAGCGACACTGTTTAAAATAATACAAAGACGAGTATTTGTATAACTCCCACTCGTATTATTCTTAATAATTGTTATTATTTTGCAATTTATTACACAATTTGTACAACATTGTGTGCATTATGCATGACAATTTATGATTTCTGCGCGTAATTTAAAAGTGTCTGACTGAGTGGTATAAGGAGAACAGAATACTAAGTTGCAATGTAAGATAACTTTTTATTTACTCGCGCGGCGCGTAACCAAAGGCAAAATGTGGAGCATGCCTAGTTTGAAATAACAAGCGCTCAAGGAGGCTGCCGGTACATACTGCTAAGTGCTTGGAGACAGACAAGAGATGTTAATGTTTTGTGTGAATAGGGTTGTTCTAACTCGTTCGGTCGTATAAAAAAAAAACTTCAAGAAGTTCAGTAAACATATTTTGTTTCCGATTACGGAGTAATGTACCAATTTTTTAATTTCTTTTTTATTTGATCAATACACTTTTTTATTTAAATTCTTTAACTTCAGAGACATGTTTATTCTATGTTTTGCTTAGCTTTATTCCAAAAGCAATATATGGGGCTCTTCTAAATCAAGATGTAGTCTAACTTATTTACTTAAAGGTTTAGATGAACCAATAAGAAGTACTTTTTATATAGCTTGTTGAATACTTAAAAAAAAACAATTGAAAGTTTAATTGAAATTTTATTACGTAACGACATATTGTGTGAGTATTTATGGGTTAATTTAGCCTGAAATAAAAAACTTTTAAATAGATAGATAGATAGAAAATTCTTTATTGGACACGTTAAATTAAAAAAAATAAATAAAAGAAAGAGCTTACAAATTAGTGTGCCGCAATTGGCGGCCTTATCGCTTAAAGCGATCTCTTCCAGGCAACCTTTGGATGGAGAGGAGTTTATAAACAACTGAACAATACTTATTTATAACCTACTGCAACATGTGCACTATGCACCTGATTTGTTAAACAAAACGCATTTCGCTGGGAGGTTGTTAGGCTGAAAAAATTCTTTAAATAAATATTAGTGTCGTAAATTTTAGGGCGGCCTTTTGCAATGCGTTCGCTTTAACATGGTGCAATGTTTTTAATGTTTGGTGATGTTTTTTTACGATTAAAACTATTAAATTAATTTTTACTAATTTTTTTTTATATTAGGACACATTTTACACACGGCCGGTTAACCCCATATTGAACCATTTCTAGTTCGTATTATGGTTGCTAACACAACTGATATACTACATATACATACATATATATTTTATATAGATACATATTTAACACCCAGACCGACCCAGATGCAGAAGTATAGAATGATGATAGTTTTGAAAAAAAAAATATGACATATACATATTTTTTACATATACGTACAATTTATATGGATATCAAGAATTACCAGTCTGCTACAAATGAATACTAAAGCTTTTTAGTACATCTTGATAAACTATATATTGATAAATACGTTATAAGTTTGACGTGACTGTCAATATGTCTGTGGTAACATACGAGTAACTCCCGAATCGCAGATCTAGCAATCCTTAAAATGCCATCAAAATTGTTCATAATAAAAATATCAGTTTAAAACTAAGTTTTATTCATTTTTAAAAACTTTATAAGAATAAGAATACATTTATTTTTTATCTGTATTTCTAGGTATTAAATGTAAACATATGTAAATAGTATCAAAAATCGTGTCCATTGCAAACATACTAGAATAATATTACAATGATGCTGAATAATATGATTAAATACTTACCTAAATAAAACTAAACTAATCACTAAGCATATTATCTTAAACACTTACTTACTATATTACTTTATCTTTGAAAAAAAAGCACACTCATTTAAGTCGTATGGGTTGAATTGCATTATTTACCCGAGGAAACTGATTACAATAAAATAAAATGATATCATTCCTTATCGACTCTTTATTTTGAGTGTTAATGTTTATACTTATTGATAGTAAAACAAGAGATTAACAAGCTTGGATATTTAAGTAAAGGCTAATATTGATTTTTTAATTTCTCTTAAATTTTTTGCTAATTACAGTTTGGCATTAGTAGCGCCTATAGCTCAGCTAGCTAAGGTGATCTGACGCGATCATCGAAGCTAAGTAACGGTCGATGCGGACAGTGTTTGGATGGGTGACCATGCACAAGACTGTCGTTTTGAAAGTGGCATTTTCATCTGGGCGCTACCGTGGGTCGGATGACACGTTAAGTTGTAGGTCCCGGCTGTCTTAGTACAAGCAGTCGTTGCCTTGGCTACTAAGAGCTTGGCTACTTAGCTCATACAAAAAAGAAGAAGTTTGGCATTTGAACAAAAGGCACGTAAAAACTCGAGCAAGTGTCACTCTGGCCTAATGTGCATACCTAGTTTGGTATAATATGGCTCTTAAGAAGTGCTTGGGACAGATTTTTCGACTTGAGCATGGTTGCTAGACATGCGAGCACTGGAAAATGCTCTAGTCTATTGCATATGCAAATATGTATATTAAATTGTATATGCAAGTATATTTAATAATAAACTGAATTTCACTCGTTACTTTAATTTATTTCACTTATTTATAATATTGCATTGAACAGAACTAGTGTTTATCCTAGTAGTTATACAATTATACATTAATGGTTTTTATAATTAATGTAATATATGTCCTGATTATTATTTAAAAAACATACTTCAATATTTATTTTTATTTTTTGACATATACATACATATAATCTAAATAGTATTGTTTTGTAATTTTGATTTGTTATTTGATTTTTAATAATAATAATGGTTATTTCACTGCACGTCCTTAATAGATTATTAGATAATTTTTTTAAATAAATATCTTCAAACAATTTTTTAATACATGCATGATAATTAATTAAGAATAGAATAACATTTACGTCTAAGGTTAAAACTCACTAGGATCCTCACGATTCGCGCGAGAATTTTGTAAAAACTAGTGCCAGCCTTATAAGTCAGTTTCTAACCACCGTTATTGATATACAGGGCTACCGAGTACTTTATACGTAACACAAGTGTCAAAAAAGAAAAGACCACACACAAAACACGTCATGTTAGCAACAAACTGAAACTGACAATGACATTGACATTTCTATATCTTTAGCAGTGACAATGACGTGGTATGTTTATTTATAACCAACATAAAGAAAATTAGCTTCCTTTGGATCACAATTAACTCACAATCAAAATCAGTTCATTTGATCAGGAGCTAAGTGAGAGCGCGTTCCTCCTTAGATCGCAATGTCGCTTACCATCAGGTGAATTGTCATCAAGCGCAAAACCATCAAGTACTTAAGTATAAAAAAAGTTGCCACAGACAGCACACACATACACGTCAAACTTGCTACAGAAGGTTAAGGAAATAAATTGTGAAGGAAATTAATAAATGATCCAAGAGCTGGCGCTTACCTCGGCCAACGTTTATGTTTGGTGATTCAGCGAGGTAATGCCACCAGCATAGCATTAGTAGACTAGACTAGCTATAGTTTTATAACCTCGCGCATTCTTAGTATCATTTCATTATTATATAAGTACCTGTTGCCCGCGGCTCCACCCACGTGTAGGCCGATTTTTTGCAAATCGAATTTTCTCTGAATTTTGTTTGCTATAAACTTCACGGAGCCCGAGACCTTTCAACAAATGCCGTGGAAATCGGTTCGTGCGTGGAGTTATGGCGCCAAGAAGGAAAACCTGACTTATTTTTATATGATAGACATGTATATAGTACATTATAATAAAAATAGTAGATAATGTAAAATTGAAATAGAAAGGTTCTAACATTAAATTGATAAGTTTTAGGTTACCCTGTATCCAAAGAATGCAGTGAAGAAAGATATCGTAGAATACCGACAAAGTAGGAAAAACTTTACCTCCTCATTAGCTATGCTAAGCGTTATTTACCTAGTTTAGATTTTCCTGGCCATTCTAGAAAACCTATTTGCTAGAACCTGTTCCTTTAATAGTTTTTTTTATTACAACTTAAAAAAAAACCATATGTTTGGATTTGACAAAGTTTTCCTGGTGTTAAACAATACTGGCCTACGATGTTATACGCTTACCTAGAAAATACCTATTAACTCTAGATTTGAAGACCCCCAAGGGTACTTCTCAGAAAACAGACTCGGGAATAGAATTCCAAAGTTTTACAGTCCTCACATAAAAGGTCTAAGCGAATCGGCCTGTGCGAAACCTATGTCTCTTCGCTGAGTTTCTACTCGTTCTGTAATGTTATCAATCTTGGCCACTTACTCCATACGAAGAAGAAGCTATCACAGGTTTACGAGACCTAGTGAGACACTAACAAACGGATAAACAGTCTTTGCGATTTAGTCTTTTGGGTCTAAAATGACTAAATTCATCACCATCATCCACAACCCTTTTACAAATACAAATACAAATGCAAACCGGACATCAAGAACTTTCGTTCGTCGACGGATATCAGTGTTGCGAACTCGGTCTTAAAGTTTGATGCCGAGCATAGATCTCTCTATGGCCCTCTGTGCAACTCTAATTTTGTGCACAAATACAAATAAAAAATACACAATTATTTATCGGTGCATAAATATTTACATGGTGCATATTGAAGCCTCTGGTCTCGTACTAGTTAGCAAACCGTGTTTCGAGGCCAGGCTCCTCTTCCAGTTTTACTATTTAAAAATAATGTGTAAGATTAGCTAATATAAATGACAAATTGTTTGGTTAATATTTAGCCTGTGTTAATATTTTGTTGGTGAATTGTCATAAAAAACGTTAGTGTCGCGTCAAAATGCAGGATTACAATGTTCAAGAGGTTTTTGAGACACTTTTTTATTGGCAGTAAAAATGGTAAGTTGTATACGGGCTTCAGTTATGATGGCTGGGAAGTCGACGTGCGGTTGGCAAGGGACGGGTTCGAATCCCAGCGAGACAGTCCATTGTGGAGCTCACTACCTGAGTCTCTTTCCTGAGAGGTATCATCCGGAGGTCTTCAAAAGTAGAGTTAATAGGTATCTTCTAGGTAAGCGTGCCACACCGTATACTGCAGCGCAGCTTAACATCAGGCTAGTTGTAGTCAAACGCAAACCTTACAAAAAAAGTCTTAGACAAAAAAAGACAAAGATTAGATTTGCATTATTATGACACAAATGGTTTAAAGTGGTAATTTTAATAGTTAAATGCTATATGTAATGTAATGTATGTAATGTAATACTTAATGGACATCGAGATGGAGCATAAAACAAGCCATGCCGGGTTATTTCAGTAATACGCAGTCTAACACATTGTTACATACATATCTATATATATACCGATTCTTACAAACATACACACAGTTGTATTATATGAGTAAGATTAATAACTCAAATTTCATAGCAATAACTTATATTTACGACATATACGAGTATAACCTATTCTTCATAATATTTTATAATTAAATTCATTTGAAATTGAATACTAAATCTTTTGTAAATTTTTATGGTCAAATCAGTACATTAAACTCGGTTGTCAATAAAATTACGTCAGTTTATAATGTTACTAGCTGCGCCCTCCGGCGTTACCCGCGTTAATACGAGACAAAAATGAGTTAATCAGGGAGCAAAAAACCTATTTGTTAATCCAAGATCAAACCTATCTTCATAGTGAATCTCATCAAAATCGGTCTTGCCATTGGAGCGTGAAGGAGTTACAAAGATTTTGAAAATATTTGTGTATCCCACGGGAAGCACGATTGTTTTCGGGATTAAAGATAGCGTATGCTTCAATCCAAGGTCTAACCTGTCTTTACCCTAAATTACATAAAAATCGGTTCAGCCGTTTGAGCGTAAAGAAGTTACAAACATTGTTAACAACTTATAAATATTGTAAATTCTTTGTTTAAATAAAGTTATTCTTATTCTTAATTACACACAAACTTTCGCATTTTTAATATTAGCAGAATTTGTCGTTGTAAGTGAGGCCACACCTTGTCTACAGTTACTCGATGACCGCATACGGGAGGGTCAATACAGAAGCAACGCGTTGTTCTACTAGTATTCTACCGTGGGTCGGATGACACGTTAAATTGTAGGGCCCGGCTGTGAGTCTTAGTACAAGCAGTCGTCAAGCCAAGTCCGTCCGTCCGTTCTCCGAACAGTATAAAAAATATTTTCAGTAATATAAATTTTTATATAATATTCATAGTTAAATAGTAATTTTAGTAATAAATTAAATAAATATTAAATAGTAATATAATATAAATATTTAGTAGACCTCCAGAACTCATTTTCTTGGACCATTTTTGAGACTGAAACTTTTGACATCATATTTATACATAAATAATAAATAAATATAGGACACATTTCACACACGGCTCGTTAACCCCATACTGAACCATTTCTAGTTCGTGTTGTGTTATGGTTGCTAACACAACTGATATACTACATCTTCTTCTTATCTTATCTTATATATAAAATTTCCGTGTCACAGTGTTTGTTACCGTACTCCTCCGAAACGGCTTGACTGATTTTTTCCAAATTTTATAAGCGTATTCAGTAGGTCTGAGAATCGGCTACTGCATATTTAGTTTTTTTTTTTTTTTATTAAGGCAAAACAACGTTTGCCGGGTCAGCTAGTATACATATATATATACGTATTTTTATACATACTTTATAAAGATACATATTTAACACCTAGACCCACAGCCAACAAATTTAGTTAAGCACAAAGATGTTGGCCGGGCCGGGAATCGAACCCGGAACCTTCTGGATGGCAATCCGGCATGGTAACCCTTACGCCAACGAGGTCGTCAATTTCACAATTGCTTTATTTTTATTTATACACACACGGCTGGTTAGCCCCATACTAAACCATTTCTAATTTGTATGTATTATGGTTGCTAACGCCACTGATATACTACATATATGCATACGAGTAAATACTTTATATCGGTACATAGTTATCACCCAGACCGACAGTCAACAAATTTAGTTCTTCACAAAGATGTTGGCCGTGCCGGCAATCGAACCCGGGAACTTCTAGTTGGCAGCTCGGCATTGTAACCACTACAGCCTTACAGAAAGACCAAACTTTTAAGCAGTAAGTGTGCATGTAGGGTGCATGAGACATCAACCAACAATGTTCCCGCACTCGATATCTGAAGTCAGAATATCTGATAGTCATTAACTAATACAATGGCTGCACAATTTAATGACACTTTATTATAATGTCAGCATAAATAAATATTTTTTTAAGTAATAATAAAGAATAAAAATAATTAAAGTATTTCTTATTATAACACCATTTTACGCGTGAATACAACTACGAAACATGTAATTTTGTGATGTCTAATGCATTTTTGCATGGTAAAATAAGGAATTAGAAAAAAAAAATCTATTTTATTCAACTTCAAATTAATTTTATTGGTATTAAAATAAAGTACAATAAAATATAGTAATCAATTTGAATAGCTCAGTTTTTACAACGATTATTAACATTAAATAGTTTTTATTAATTGTTATGGTAAATAGCACTTTCACTGAGATTTAAGTAGCCTTGTGAAAAAAATATTATAAGCCGAACACAATATGATAAAATAAAATAAAGATGTTCCTAAATAACTCGATTTTTTTATTGTGGTTCATTAATGGTCAATAATAAAATTTATATCGTAACGCTTTGCCTAAATTGGTGTTTTAAGGCTTGTCAAAATTATCCGTGCTGGCTTTTATTTCGGTCAGAAACTAAGCATTGCCAAAAACGAGGCAATGCTTACCTGGTCTTTTTTTAAAAGTTTAGTCTAGTTAAGTAATATATTGTATGCTTTCCAAATTGTGTGGCACATATAAACGTATTTCACCTATTTACCCTTATTTCAAATGTGATTACATGATGTGTGAAGAAGCAGGTTGAAAACCAGCGCTGGAGTACCTCGTGTACTCACAGCATTATGCTGAACCTGCTTCTTTTGTGCACAGACTTATTACTTATTATTTGGTAGGTGTATATTAAATAAGAAATGTATTTTGTATTGTGTTTGTATACTCGTATGTATGTATTCATTTATTTTGTGCACATTAAACATTTTTTCTTTCTTTCTTCCTAATTATTATATCCATATTATTTGACTTGTAACTTTGGTGTTATCAATAAATGATTTGTATTTGTAATTTATTATATAAAATAATATGTTTATGATTTAATTTTATCATCCATTCACTCCACTTGGATCCAAAGTTCGACTCCACCGGTTCCCTTTGTTGATGATTACTTTTATTATTTTTTATTGCAATAATAGCTTGGTAGCGAGGTGTCATAAACTTTGTAGAGCAGTGTACTCGCATATTTCGGCAGCGGTCATCAGCGGAACAAGCGTGTCTGTTGTGATGGATTTTACACCTGGGAAGGTAAGGAAGCGGTCATAACGTATACCTGATACATCAATATAATATTTATTCACGTAAATCGTGATGAAAATGTGTTACTTCATGAGAAAGTGACAGCTAGGTAATAGTTTAATTGCAATAGTTAAATTAAGGCAAAGATAAAAATCTTGAATTTATATATTTTTCGCTAAAAAAGGCGTAAACGGAAAAAAAATGAAAAAATAGCTTAATGGCCATACCTATAAAGAATCAATGTAAGAATATTTGTTTGTTGAACCATTTCATATTGACAAATCAAACATATAAAAATAGTTTTTAGAATAATTACAATCATTTCAAAATATAAAATCAAGAATTAACTATTTCAAAATATATTTTATAGGATTTTTCAAAATATGCTCATTAGCTTCCATATCGTCGTAAGTGTTTTTCCAAAGTTAGTATTAGTGAGGAGTGAGAACGTTTTGTATCTTGCTTATTACGTCTTGTTAGCTGAATCTGTTCTGCGACTTTCCTTCGTACAGTACGTAAGTATATATATATATATCTGCTCAATTATACAGTAAGCTGATAGTTCTCTGATCATAAATGAACTTACAGATATTTCAGTAATTTGATTTATACCTATCGATAAAACTGGTTAATTAAATGTGTTGTAATGTATATCAATGTTTGTATAGCATGTTTGTTAGCGCAATAAAAAGATGAATTTAGTATGATATTAGTAGGATAGGAAGTAGGATTAGTAGGATAGAAGCTCCATATTGTTTTGTTTTGTGTAGATTGGTTTAAATAAAACAAGTAACGAAATCATAGCAATAAGATCAATAATCGAGATATTGAACATAGGGTTTTTTCTTGACAAGTCCATACTGTATCTTGTTATTAATAATAATTGTATTTGTAATAGGATACCTTATGATAAATTAATTCTGTATGTATCTAAATTTATCTGTAGATCCAAATATTATATTCCACTGTGAACAGCCCCTTCTTCATCAATCACTATCGCGAATTCCCGATTCATTGTTATAATTAGATTACAAAATAAATAAAATAAAAACCCAAATTTCGAGCCAAAATGGCGACCGCATTAAGCCGCCATCTTGAAAATTAATGATCGTGAGTTCATTTTATAATGAAACTCACGTAATAAAGCGCTTTAATAAAAGATTTTTAAATAAATTATATTGCATTGAACTTCTGTCGGGTGAGACAGTTAATTATGTTTAAAGGGTAATTTAAAAACTTATTAACGCAAATGATGTGATGATGAGAAACACGTAATACTAATTTGTGCATGTTGGTTTGTACATACACTATTGTAGAGTGCTTTAAAGTAGCAGAAGCAGCCTACTATACGTTCCCACTGCTGGGACTCGGGGCCTTCTCTCACGAGGAGAGAGATATATGCCATTATCCACCACGCTGGCCAAGTGCGGGTTGGCGAATGACACACGTCTTCGGATATTGTTGTCCTCAAACGTGCTGGTTTCCTCACGATGTTTTCCTTCACCGTAAAGCTAGTGCAAATCCACACATAACTTGAAAAACAAGTCATTGGTGTAGGGCCAGGATCGAACCAGGGGTCGTCTGATTGAAAAGCAGACGTTATTACCACCGAGCCACACTCGCTTCTTTAACTTACTTAGTAATATTTTTATTAGTCAAGCACCAAACAATGTGTGCCGCTAGCCTCCATAAAAGCCAGGCATTCAAGACTAAGCATACTCTACCTTAGTCAGAGTGTCACTGTTTTATATAAGTTATACGCCCAACTGGTCAAATGCCTATTTGTAAATCAAAGTCAAATGAAAAATAGTTTATTTATGGACATTTAACAGGACTTACGTACTACATACTACTCGTATAATTACCATACAATTAATCGTCCTATGGCATATATTATATATTGTGCCTTATTGTATAATTTGCTTTTCTGTTTAAAAGTACAGTGAAACTTGGTTATGTGGGACCTGGATAAGTGAGAAACCTCCATAATTGGAACTCATGCTGAGGTCCCAACACTTTGACACTGAATTACCTCTGTTAGTGGGACGAGGTAAACCTCTATATCTGGGATTTGTTCTTTCGATTTATCATCATAGTTACCTCTATAACTGAGACAGCGAGTAAATTTTATATGCATAAACCTCTGTAACTGAGATTATTCTACCCACAAATTCCACACGTAATTCCAAGTACGTAAGTACAAATTTTGAGCTTCAATTACCTTCAGTTTTAGTTTGTACCCTCTGTAAATGAGACAGATATTTATTTATACCTGTATATCTGAGACATTGGGTAAGTGGATTACCTCTATAATTGAAACGACATTGCAGGTCCCTTGATGTCTCATTTAACCAGGTTTCACTATATAGCTGATTAGTTTTGAGCAAGGCCGCTAAAAAAAGTTAAGTTTGTAGCTTGCCATTTTAAGGTAAAGCTGTTGAGGTAGATAACAAGCGTTCGGTCAAAATTGGGCACAAACGGTACAAAAGAAACAAAAACATTATCTATGACATTTTAAACCTTTTTTCTTCATTAGTCGGTTCACAGAAGAGCGAGGTGACTCATAGCAACCTTCACTTCAAATGTCGAACTAATTCTCGGAAATGCAACATTTTTGGTAAGTTATTTGACGAAATAAAAAAACGTGTTGTTTTATTGTGCTTTTGATGTATTATTCGTACATGAACAAAGAAAACATAAAATTATTTTAAATATTTGTGAAAAAGTAAAACTAACAACCGGACCTACAATTTAACATGTCATCCGGCCCACGGTAGAGGAATATGCCACTTGAAAAACGTCGGTCTTGTGCATGGTCACCCATCCAATCACCATCCGCTTCGACCGTTGCTTAGTTTCGACGATCGCGTCAGATCACCTTAGCTCGCCGAGCTACAGGCGCTACATACCATGCTGATAAAAATTGTGTACGTCAGCTGATACAAGAGATTTAAACGCGCTGGGCCTCTCAAGTCAATTCTATTGAAAAATAAGTACAGATAGCATAGGAATATGATTAAATATTCAGTGTACACTCTATATAACGACACTGAAGGGACTGTGGCATTTTATGGCGTTATAGAGAGTGGTCGTTAAATTGAGCGAATGTGGTATAGTACATTGGATGGAATACAAGCTAAACCAACTACGACGATTTCGACGCTTTAGAGAATTTGTCGTTAAATCGAGTGACGTTACATGGAGTTAACACTGTATATCGATTGCATTACAAGCCATTTATTTATGTAAAGTTTCTGTAAATATATGTTCGCATTATAAAGTCATTTTAGTCTGTGCCGACCCCACGTAGTGGGAAATGGTAAAGGAGAAGAAGAAGAAGATTATAATTAAGTCATTTTAGTTACAGAATTTTAATAAAACATATTATAAATACATGTTCCTTTCGCCCGTACACAAATTACGATATATTTCCAAAACTTTCCCAATTCCGTTTCCATGCCTGCTGCATATGTATTTATTTGTATTTACGATTATAATTACAGTATTTTAAACAATTTCGAAGCAAACCAGTAGCTTAGTACCACCTACAAAGCCACAAACTAAAACTAATCTATACCATAAAATTTAATTCCCTGCTTACATACAACCAAACCTTTATTTAGTACAACATCTACACCGTAATTTGTTGAACCTAATAAAATTTTAGAACCTCCAAAACCTAACATATTAATAAATAAACGTTACAAATAAAAAAAAACCACTAACGTAGTTAAAAGGCTGGAATAGTCAAATACTATAATTTTATAACCGTGCTAGTCAATGAGAGAGGCATAATTCACGCTTCCACTATAAAGATCTATAGATCATTGCGTATAGATCCTCTGGATCGTTCAACGAATTCACAAAAAAACACTCGAACCGAGTGCCATAATGCATACCAATATACCCATCTCTTTTTGTCCTACTGAATTAATAATGCGAGAAAGGGATGAACTAAACATCATATTCAAGTGTGTATCCCGGTCTAAAATTCAGTTTCGCTCCGGCTCTCCGATCGCGTGCACGTGTTTTCCGTGTTTTTTTATAGTTATTGACAATTTTTTCACAAACATTGTAATTTTCACTCGAATTTGACTGGCAGTGTTGAATGAATGGGTTGAAATAGATTGTACAGTGCTCTGTGAAGTGATCTCACGAGATTTGGATCGAGAGACGTTATTTTTCATAAATATTTCTTATTTATGATTGGGATTTTTTCGAAAAAAGGTTTGTTGTGACTTTTATTATGTTTATGATGTATATTTTACTTGTATTACATGGATTCTGGGTGTGACAGATGCAGTATTGGAGAGAATAACTTTACAAAATGGTTTTTTTTACAAGAACACAAATTGTTGTATTTTTATCGTTTACTATAGTGTCTTGGAATATTTTAATATTTAAATTTTCTTGTTCAAATTTTAACATTCATTTTTTTAGCTTACAAAATTTTCGTTTTTACTATGCTTTGTTAATATTTTCATTTCATGTTTAAATTTATTTTTATCATTACTTCAAATTTTTTCATAAAGTTATTAAAAGAAAATTACATTTAAAATATTTACTTTTTTTAAGATTTTCGTATGTTCTTATATAAATAGTTCATTACATTACGATAATAAATAATATTGGGTCCGATTTTGAATATTTAGTTGATATTAAGAATATTTTGTTGAAATTCTTTATTAGTTGCAATAGTTAATACCTATTCAGTTACAATTCTCGTGGGTCAAATGACACGTTAGTTCCCAGATATTTATCCTAGTCCATGACATTGTTAAGCCATTGGGCGGCTTAAAAACTGTTAACACCAGGGCTAAGTGGCCACACTTAGCTCATATGAAAATATTGTTACATTTGTAAATAAATACAAAAGATTTCAAGGCGTTGTATTGAATAATGAGATGGCATTTGTTTTTAACGAAAAAAAAACATTAGAAGGACTCTATGTTAACGAATTGTGTTTTTTTCTGTAAATAATATATTTCAATTATAACACTTTTATTTATTTTGTTTACATCTATACCAATACTATAAAGAGGAAAAGTTTAATTTTTGGTTTGTTTATCTGACGCAAATAGGCTCCGAAACTGCAAGACCGATTGGAGAAATTCTTTCACCGTTGTAAAGCTACATTATTCCTGAGAAACATAGACTATATTTTGTTTCACATTGCAACTTAGATTATTTTATAGCCCGTGCGAAGCCGGGACGATCAACTAGTTAGTAATTATATTAATTAATTAGTAATAATTAATTTATTTTTTATTTCCACAAGCAACCAAGTAATGTTTTAAGGTCGCGTTAGAATTGTCGCTTCTAGGGCTAGCTATGAATAACTATCATAACATTGAAAAAAAACATAGCGTAACATAAGCTTGAAAACAATTCAAAATGTTTTTTTTTCAAAAAGTGTTTGTAGGATTAAACCCAACAAGTTGCTTCGTTAGCAGCATAAAGTTATAAAATCGCAAAGTAACATAAAATGGGATACAAAAACCAGCACATCATATGATAATGTACAACCTTGCTGGTAAAAAACCGGCCTTTGATATCTATATTCCTTCAGTCAGCTCAATTACATGTTGACACTGTTAAAAAAACAGCGATTATAGCTCAACTATTAGCTCAGCTGATAATCAGCTGATATAGCTTTCATGCATAAGCACAATGCTTGAGGTCATATTTGGATGGGTGACCAATTTCAAATTCATTTATTCCTTAAGAATATAGCATAACAGAGACATAGTCTCTAAAGCGCTGCATTTCTTAAAAATAACATATAAACAGTAAAGTAAACATTTGTACAATACTGAATTAAATAAAAAAAAAACAATTAATACGTAACTTAATAAACATATAATTTCTCTACGCATGCCCACACCACAGAAAAGAGAGTGTGATTGAAAAGCGAGTTTGTCTCTGTGGGAAAATAACCGAAGACTTGTGTCATCCGAGAGCATTAGCAAGCGTGGTGAATTATGGCCTATATCTCTTTTCTCATTAGAGTAAGCCCCGAGTCCCAGTAGTGGGAACGTAGTAACCTGCTTATGCTACAGCCCCATACCATGCTAACCTTCTACTATTGAAATATTCACTCCACGGGGCTACTTTGTAACTTAATGGCGTGTTTGAGAGGAGGCCTATATCCAGCTGTGTTGTACAGGCTGATTATGGTGATGACAAAAATCTCCTCGATGACGATCCTTTGTTTTTCAAAAGGAGGTTTTGCGACGAAGCTGTTAATGACTTCAGATTTTCTCAGCAACCACGAAGCACAGCCTTTGAATCAGTAAGAAAACAAGTAGGCTAGTTTGCGGTTTTTTTAAAGATACATTTCGTGAGTGTGCTCTGGAACATCATAATTTGATTCCATCATCTGCGTTCTACTACAGAACAAGCAAAGAGTCAGTGAAGAGACACCGATACGGAGTTGAAGTTCCAAACTTTCGTACAAAACGCTTTGCGTCAACCTTTATTGTGAGGACTGCGAAACTTTGGGATTCTCTACCTGAGTCTCTGTTTCCTGAGAGGTATCATTCGGAGGTCTTCAAAAGTAGAGTAAATAGGTATCTTCTAGGTAAGCGTGCCACATTATAGACTACAGCGTAGTTTTACATCAGGAAAGCTGTAGTCAAGCGCAAGCCTGTAAAGGGTAAAAAAGAAAACTGTCGACACCAGAGCTTACACTTAGCCCGAACAAAAAAAGAAACTAGAGGCTCTTTTTATCCAAATATTCCAAAACAAAGATGCATAGTCATCGTAAATATCCAACATTTTATTGGTGTGTAAACAATAATTTACATTTTTATGAGTGCAGTCATTCTGTACAGCTATATGTATAAAGTAACGTGGAATAACTGTGTCCTTTCTTTTTGTTCCGTTTTGTTTATTGTTTGTTTTCCAATGAACTTCTTGTTTAGGAATAACTGAGACCCTTTTTATTTTAAACAAGTTTTTTGTCAGTTTTGATTTTATTACGGGGTGACGTTGTAACTTTGTCGTGAGAAAAACGTCGGTAAAAGTTAAAATAAAATTATGAAATGGTTGTGAAATTGCTCTTTGGTGTAAATACAAAGTGTAAGCCAAATTCAATATAAAGTTTATCGATATCGACTTAGACATTCACCCGTAAAGAAGTTTTTTTTAATGAAATTAAAAAAATGAAAAATATTTATTGACCAAAAAACTTATTATAACCTATAGTACTCGTATATCTAGTTGTTGCTTCACTAGGCGGGGTTGGTCTGTATCAAAGCAACCTTCTCCAGTTACCAATAAAACTTATCCTCTAAACAAGACAACACAAATTATTACACTAACTTTACTATATATCTAATATCTTACATTTATTTAACAATTTTAATAATATTAGGACATTTCGCACACGGCTGGAGAGCTCCGTACTAAACCATTTCTAGTTTATATTATGGTTGCTAACACAACTGATATAATACACATACATACATACATACTTTATACCGATACATATTTAACACTCCGACCGACAACTAACAAATTTAGTTCATCACAATGTTAGTCGTGCCGGGAATCGAACTTAGGACCGTCTGGTTGGTAGTCCGACATGGTAACCATTACGCCAACGAGGTCGTCAAACAAACAAGCACACATATAGTTTTTAAAAATTTCGTTTGTTGTTTATACATATGTGATAGCTATAGTTAGAAGTTGATACTTTTTGTGTATTAATAAAAACGTAACAACATAATTAAACAAGTCAATTATAAAAACAAAACGAGTGTAGTTCCGGTTGTGTTATCTACCGATGGTGATGCAATGTATATGTTTTACTAATTAATTCATGTATGTAATTTGTGGGAGAAACTGGTTGATTTTGCTTGTCTTCTTTCATTGATGTTGGTAGCTTCTTTAGGTAAAAAGGTGCTTTAAAAACTTAAAAACATTAACGCGCAACTTACATGAAGTGCCGGTATCTTATCAAACTAAGGTGATCTGACTCAATCACCGAAGTGAGGGCTGTATGGGAACAAAATAGCAGTTTTTTGACAATTCTGTGCAAATGATAGGGCTACGGATTTTCCACTTTTATTATATTTAATTTAGTGTAAAGAATGGTTACAAAAACACGATTACGTAAAATTCGCTCGATAGTTTATGTTTTGAAAAATTGTCGTTGAAGTATTTGAAAATATCGTGCTTCTTAAAGTAATAAATAAAATTAACAAATCTGTTTTTTTTTTGTACACAAACCTTAACTTTTTTGTAAAGAATAAATTAAATAACATTTAACAAATCTTACTTTTTTTGTAGATAATGATATCATTGAAAATCGTTAAAGCTAATTGTAATATTGCTAATTGTTAATGAAATCATTTTGTGAAAAATCTATTTGTAATCCCGGGTTACCGCGAGCAACTTCACGGGGCACAGCCAGCTATGTCTCAGTTAGATACAAACATATTTGAACCTGCGTATCAAAGAACTAAATCAAGGATTTTCAACAGCCAATCACAAATAGAACTAAACAAAGCAAAATTCTTCGAAACCGGAATCCGATATCTCAAGAAATGATTTAAGTCTATCTACAATGCCTAAGCGAAAGCTGGTTAGGTAACCTAACCCAGATACCTATTGTCTAACTCATGATAAACAATGATTAATACAGCGGTTATAAGATAAGCAATTAATAATAAATGAGCTTACAAAATGTTAACAGACCTGATTGTTAAACAATAGGAATGATCAAAATCTTTTTTGTCTAAATATTTGTGAATGTATGAATACTCTTTAGACTTCTAAGAAAAGTATTTCTTTATTATTTACTAGCAGATCGTCCCGGCTTCGCACGGGATTTAAAATAATCTAAGTTTGTAAAGAGAAACAAAATATAGCCTATGTTACTCAGGGATAATGTAGTTTCCCATCAGTGAAATAATTTTTCAATCATCTTTCATCGGTCCAGTAGTTTCGGAGCCTATTTGCGTCAAACAAACAAACAAAAAATCAAACATTACCTCTTGATATGTTGGTAAAGATATATGTGGATAGATTGAAAAGTAAGTCAATTTGGTTCAACCATTTTATTGGATAGTCAATCAATTTGGTCCATATCTTTTCTTGACTTGTTTGTCAGTTTCGTCCATAGAATACTTCATCTATGATTTGGTAACGACTTTTGACAAAGTGGTTGTCTAAGATTTTGTACAACTATTTAATTAATAGTTTGGTCTTTTAGTTATGCAAGAACTGACTTAACCTTCAGTGGTATTGCAAAAAAAAACTATTAATCATTGTCTATACCCATATTAAACTGTGTGAAATAGTTTTATGCATAGACAATTTCTACTACATATTTCGCCACAGAATATATTAACTTATTATTTTGAGGTAAAACAAACGATAGATATTTCTACAATAGGTCAAATAATTACCATTAAGTAAAATGATTCAAAATAAAATAAAAAAACATTTTTAAATTATTATTCTTAGATTAAAACTAACCTTATACTAAACTAAACCAAAATTTAGCTAAACCTAATTGTAACCAACCAGTTTTATATTTATTTTTTCTAATACTTTTATTTGATCATGTTGTCTACACATAGTTAGGAAAATGATCTAGTTTTGATCGTGGTAAGTTAATTAATTTAACTTATAGTTTTGAGTATTTTCTGTTTTGTGAACCAATAAAATAAAATAAAAAAGTCCCTTATTTTTTAGCATTTTATGTCACATTTCATTTAAAATCAGGCAATTCTATCACAAAATTTAAATAGTCTCCAAAAATACTTACTAAACACATGACATACATCTTGCAAGATTTTTTGTCAAAATAAAACTTTTGTCTTCTTCACAGTTTATTTTGGAATAGTAAAAAGAAAACCTATACCTCGAAAAAATAAACAAAACATCTGAAAGAAAATGAATTTTGAATTTTAATTTTTTTTTTTGATAGAATTTTACTGTCATGAAATAATTATACTCGTATATACAGCGTTATTATTCTGTACAACATAAACTTAAATATAATAGGTTTTTTTAGGCTAACAGCGCCTTTTAAAAACTTACGTCTAGGTACTCTGTAGGTTACTAACTAATTCTAATTATAATATAACAACAAGATACTAGTATTCTAAATCTATTGATTATAATTACGTACTACAATGCTAAATCGTACCTTTATGGCAGATTCACAAGATATGTAAATTTTAACCTATTACTTTATTTATTATATCGAGTTACAAGAGTATCTATAGTTACGTCAGCAAGTACATTACTAATCCTAAAAAGAGAATAAATAAAGGCAAGGGCACGCTCCTCAATCGTGAATGGATCCTCTTTTATTCCCTCTGCCCTCACGACCCGAACCTCTAAGGGCAGGCACAAAGGAAAAGTAGTCCACGAAAAAAAGAAATCTTGTCTATGATTCCAAGATGGCGGCGCGTTTGTCATTGTGTCAAAAATGGCGCGTGACCTCCTTAATTTCATACAATTTCAAGCTCAGGTCAAAAGTCACGATTGTAGCACTTTTTTGTTGTATTATGACAGATTTTCTCACGAAGTTGGCTTTTCTTTTTAACTGAACGTCAGAGTGGGAGGCTTAAGGCTTTTTTTTCTTTTAATTATTTTCATAAAAGTTAATTTAAAAATAAACGGACAAAATAATTAATTAAAAACTATAAATCCAAAACTAAATTTCGCTGTTTTCAAGGCACGAGTGAACCGGTTTCTTCTGGGTAAGCGCGTTCCACCTTAGATCGCAATGTCGCTTACCATCAGATAAATTGTGATCATGCGCAAACGAATCAAGTATCAAAAAATCTTTAAATCCATTTAATTCCTAAAATATTAATTATTATACTTCGGAATTCCTTGCCGAATTCCCTGTTCCACTATGACTATAATAATCTAGCTATTTTCTAGGCGAGAGTGAACCGGTTCCTTCTAGGTAAGCGCGCTTCACCGTAGACCTCATTGTGACTTAACATCAGGTGAATTGTGCTCAAGCGCTAACCTATTTAGAGTAAAAAAATAAAGTAGGCAGTACGTAATGACGAAAGAATATTCATGCAAACAAGTGGGTTTAGTACACCTTTCAAAGTCTCAAACATTAAGCAAGCTTTAAAAAAACAATAAATCATCAAATAAAACAATCGTCAGCTAAAAATCAAGATAAATGACTTCAATATGTCACTGTTGGTCGAACGAAAACTATCACTAGTTAATACTGAAGTAATACATCTTATATGACATTAACTGGGTTTTTGTTTTAGTATTATCAGATGAAGCATAGAGTACAGTACGTTTATAGCAAAAAGTTTGCGTCAGATTTTTGTTGCCAGTTTTTTTTAGAGTAATTTAATGAGGCATGGGTATTAGGTATTCGCTAATGTACTCGTAATAGCTTAAAGCGACTGAAATGCCTTTAACATGGTGATATTAGGTGTTTTTTTTAAATAAACATGTCAGTTGTCACTATTTTAGTTTACTTATTTTATTTGTTTATTAGTAAATATAATAAAAGATTTTTTTTCGTTTTATTTCTGACACTAAGTAAGTAAGTAACCAATTAAGTTTAGATTTGAAAGGTAAAGTTTTATATTTTTTCTTAATGTAACCTTGGATATTATAAAAGTTTGAAGATTTATCCAAAATTAAGTATTAAAGCTAAGCTTTATGTTTTGTGCTCAATTATTTTATATAAATCACGTTTTCATAAGACTATAATTCATATCAACTTTTGACCTTCTAATACCTAGATCCTAGTAATCTAATACTTATTCTTAGAAGGCACTCTCATCAATAAATTATTCAAATTCGAAATCAATGCCATTTAGAATTTTATTAAACGAGTAATATATTGTTAATCCTATTATATTGACGTTTTTAATAATATATTTTCGATAACAAATACATTTATATTTTTGCATTAAACATTTTTCATGTGGATGCAAACACTTAAAACTGGTTATTTATAGCTGTGCTCATAAATTTTGCATAGATATCGACCGCAAATTTGTCTAGTTTTATCTTTCAAATTGTTGTAGTGGGAAAAACTTTAATGGAGTCCGTTGAATAGGTTGCATGTTTTTTAAACATCATACTTGAAATATTTTAGTTATTAAAAATGTTTTTTTTTAATACTTCACGGACTTTTAAATAAATAAATATTAGGACATTTCACACACGGCTAGTTAGCCCCATACTGAACCATTTCTAGTTTGTATCATGGTTGCTAACATAACTGATAAACTACATACATACATACATACTATTATATAGATACATATTTAACACCCAGACCGACAGCCAAACAATTTAGTTTATCACATTGATGTTGGTCGAACCGGGACTTGAACCCGGAACCTTCTGGTTGGCAGTCCGGCATGGTAACCATTACGCCAACGAGGTCGTCATATATCCTTATACTTTATACTTTTGTTCATATCTCCCGTAAACATTAAGCATTCCAATCAAATCCATACAAAGTTTAAGCAAGCACGTTCCCTCAAAATCAGAAACGCCAAAGCGATCAATTAAAAACAACAATAAAATCGATAATTGTTGCCATCTTCTCAGAACGAGAGTGGACAAAGAGATTCCATCGTCATTAGGGGCCGATGTGAGGGCTTGGCGAGCTTTTTATCCAAGAAAGAATGTTGGTTTCAAATACGCCGGCCTAGGGTGACATTTTCGAGCGATGGCAACTTCGCCGGCTCGAAATTTGAACTAATGTCAGATCGATTTGGGTGCGCCTTATAAATAATAAATAAATAAATAAATAAAACGTTTATTTGTCCAAATAAAATGATGTACAATAATGAAAAAGAATATTTTTACATAAGTATCTTACATTATCTTACACTATTGTACTTTGAAAGAAAGAGAAACAATATTTTTGAAACATAGATTGATCTTCTCTTTTTACCATATTATACTAAGCGCAAATACAAATGCAAATCATTTATTTATAACACCAAAGTTACAAGTCAAATAACAGTACAAAAGTATATGAGATGTATCAATGTCAATTTTCAATTATATTCTAATAATATAATTTCATTACAATAGTATATGATATGAATCAAATGCCAATTTTCAATTCTAGATAATCATTTATATTATAAAAAGTTTTATTATTATAGCCAAACCCTGAGTCTAGTCTTAAAGCTGGCGGTGGAAGGTGCATCCCGGACAGTCGCAGGTTATTCCAGTCATATTTGTTAATGCTTTATATAATTCAGATAATTTTGATAATAAGACAATATAAAACCAGATCGTAGAAGCCTTTTCAAAAGGTCTAGCTCGCTATCATAGGGCAGCATGCCCAAAAATTCAAAATAAAGTTTAAAAAAATGGAAAACTAAACGATAGTAACTTTATTTGGAAGGTCACACTTACTAAAGAAACGTTGGGTATATTATGTTTTTGATAAATACAGCGTTAACTCTGTATAATGACACTGAAGGGTTTGCATTTTATGGCGTTTTAGAGGGTGGTCGTTAAATGAAGAGAATGTATAATTGTATGGGATACAAGCTAAATCAACTAAAGCCTGATGATTTCGATGCTTTAGAGAGTTTGTCGTTAAATCAAGTGAAGTTACACTGAGTTTACACTGTATATTAATATTTCTACGCCTACTCTCAAAAATAACTCATTAATTATGTCTCAATAGTAAAACAAGAGAGATCCACTTTACAAAATTAAATAATAAAGCGATAGAAAAGTGAAACTAGCAGAAACAAACATATTATAACTAATATGAATTGGCCGTCTCACACCACGTTCGGCAACGGTACGGGATTCCATTAATTATTCATCGGAATTTAATTCAAATCGAGCCGAGAAAGATATGAGTATGTTTTTAGATAATATCTTGAAGTCGTCTCGTAAAGAAATTGCTTTATTTTTTTAGAGAAAGACGTAACATTCTACATCCGATTTGTAAGTTATAGATTCAAGCTTTTATCACGGATATGTTGGTTGTTCCATTTACATTTTAAAGGCCTACTAGTCGCGTCCCACGGGTTTACAAATAATTGGCCAAGTGCGAGTTGAGCTCGCGCATATAGGGTTCCGTACCATTGTTGTATGGGAGCCCCCTTAAATATCTATTTTTTTATAATTTCATTTGATAGCTAATATACATTTATATATTTTGTGCAAATTTCAAGTAGTTATCTAGCAGCTACCGTTATTGATATATACCAATAAAATACGAAAAAACACGTTAATTGTATGGAAGATCCTTAATATTATGTATTTTTTTATGATAAAGACAAAGAATTAGAATACTCGTTGTGTTAGTAGTCTTTGTCTACGCTATTTTTGCATAAAATTTCATACTAATCAGGTCAGTTGATGATGTTTGTTATTCTTTCACGTTCTAGCGTGAAAGAATAACAAACATCTTTTGTAAGAGACGTTGCAAATACATACAAGCTGACCCGGCAAGCGTTGTTTTGCCTTATCATTTAGGGGTATGGAAAATAGATAGTACTTAGCCGATTCTCAGACCTACTGAATACGCGTATAAAATTTGGTAAATCGGTCAAGCCGTTTCGGAGGAGTTCGGTTACTAACATTGTAACTTGGAAATTTTATTTATTAGATTAGATATTTGATAGATACCCACTGGCCGGCAAATGATATAAACAATTTAATTTAGTATTACTCTAATATTTATTGAAGTCTAATCTGAAATTTTTCAGTTTAAATTCAAGACGAATTAAACAACGTTTAAAACATTTAAGTAAATAATTAATATATTTAGCTTATAAGTGTTGGATCATGGAAAGATAACAGACATTTTATATACATAGAAATATATTTTTTATTTATCAAAACTACAAAACAACATTCCATAAAGCAGTTAGAAATCAAAATAATATTTCTGAAATAAATTATGTTCCTCTTACCCCACAAGACCTTATGCAGTATTATTAGACGACCTCGTTGGCGTAAAGGTTACCATGCCGGCCTGTCAATCAAAAGGTTCCGGGTTCGATTCCCGGACCGGCCAACATCTTTGTGCTTAACTAAATTTGTTGGCTGTGGGTCTGGGTGTTAAATATGTATCTATATAAAATATGTATGTATGTATATGTAGTATATCAGCTGTGTTAGCTACCATAACACGAATTAGAAATGGTTCAGTATGGGGTTAGCCAGCCGTATGTGGAATGTGTCCTAATATTTATAAAAAAAAAAATATAAAAATTAGATACAAAAATAATGACTCAATTTCGAACCTGGGTACCGTAGCTCTAGCGTCCAAATTTTACGTGTTTAAAACCTTTGCTATAGATCTGTGGCTGGTTGTTCTACTTTTGATATATTCATAAGTTACATTTGTCATGTAAGCGTATAAAGAATTTAAAGAAGAATTATTTTTCAGCTTTATATCACGTACAGACGCCGCATAAGCACCGATCATTGAACTGACCACTTATTTTAATAAAATCTATGTTGAGAAACAGATAATAATCATTTCCCCGAAATTCGTCATCGCAAGTTGCACTAAAAAAAGAATTTTTAATATTGGCAACGTTCAATCGATAAAATACTGGCCGCTTTTAAAAATATAAAATACATATTCACATTAGCGTGTTCCGATGCCTGGCGGCGGAAAAAAAAAGAAAAAAAAATGGAGGGAACACAGGTATATACATGTAAGCATGAATGATAGGGCCTGATGGTTGCTGTACCGTTCGCAAACAAATCTGGGAGAAATATATTTTTTTATTAAAAAACTGTCATATTGGTGGCGATTCAGCGGCACACACGACTAAACTAAATTTAAAGAAACCCCGTCTCTTTTCATCTTAGGTGGCCAGAAAGAGACGACACCATAGTCAAACCAACTAAAATCACGTCAAATGTAGAAAATATAGGCGACTTTAGTCCGCACTCACTAGTATCACATCTAAAACTACCTACATTTTCCATATTTGACGTGATTTTAGTTGTTTTGTCTGTGGTTTAGAACGTGCCGTCTCTTTCTGGCCACCTAAGATGAAAAGAGACGGGGCTTCTTTATATTTAGTTTAGACGTGTGTGCCACTCAAGCGCCACCAATATATCAAATTAAGTATGTTACAAAATAAAATAATATCGTTTGCTATTCGCATAACTATTTGATTTATATTTTTATCAAAACATTTATTTTTTAGTTTTTACGTTCTTGAAAATAAAGTTATTATATGCTAAAAAGGCTTAATTAATTAAGATTAAATATATACATCTCTGAAGTTTTGTAATTAAGAATAAGTTTTTTAAATATAGGTTGTTTTATCATGGAATCAATAATAAAATTTAGTTAAAACAATAATTGATGAAATCTTAAAATAATATTATAGTACATTGTTTTTTACACCATTTAAAATAACTAATGATTATTTGTACGTGGCAAAATTAGCCAAGAGACCAAACTTAATGTGAAAGCCACAAAAAATAGACATTTAAAATAATGTTTTACAATGCACAAAAAACAGGAAATTCTAATTCTCCAATGCAACATTTGAGAATTAAAAACATACAACAAAAAAACAACATATTTGGTTTTCTTCGTAATTTAGACAGGTTTCAACTGCAGCACTTTATAAAAAACACAATTTATAAACAAATCATCAATTTTCTATCATTGAACGGGATCAGTGAAAATAATTATGTAAATTTCGAAACTGCTTTTTTTGCGCTCGGTCCGCGCTATCAGGGTTCAGTCGAAAATTTTTGGAATACCACCGACGGGCGATCATATCGCGGGTTCGAATCCCGACCGGTTGTAGACGACTCTATCGTGACGTCATGCGGAGACGGGGGCTTTTTTTTTTTTACTTTTGTCTACTAGTTAAGGATTAATGTTTGTTTGAGGTCGGTTACTTTTATTATGTTAGTAGACATATAAGCTTCACAAATGGAGTCGTGGTGCTCTACCTGTGTAGGAATTGTTATAATTTATTTGTTTAAGGATTTTAAGAACTTCTTCAGGAATAAGTGGTTGCAAGTCCGTTGGTAAGCTTTAGAATATATTCTTTTGTATCTTCTACATAGGTACAGGAATATTATTAGGTATTTATATCCTACAAATATTAAATATACGAGTATGTGTAAATGTGTGTGTTATCCGATTTGAATGAAAATTTGTATGAAGGTAGCTTAAAACTTGAATTAACACATAAATACGCTATTCTTTGCAAAATAACGGTAGTTTTTACTAACATTTTAATGGCTAAAGTTTTGTTTTTTTGTTTGTATATGTGTCAGTGTATTTTTTATTACTTCTTACTCAAATAACTTTAGCGTCTTTAACTCGGCTAACTAAGGCGATCTGACACGATCATCAAGGTCAATCAACCTTCGATGCGGACAGTCTTTGGATTGATGACCATGCACTATTATCACGATTGTCGTTTTAAAAGTAGCATTTTCATCTGACTGCTATCATGGGTCGGATGACACGTTAAATCGTAGGTCCCGACTTAGTCCAAGCAGTCGTTAAGCCTAGTCAGAGGCCTTCGGGCGGCTCTTCACACAACACTTTCTATACCAAAGTTTGACCACTAACATACAATTTAAACTCTATCGACACCGTAGGGACTGTGCATTTTATGGCATTATAGAGAATGGTCGTTAAATTGAGAGAATTTCTCATTGTATTGGAATACTAGCAAAACCAACTAAAGCCAATTGATTTCGATGCTTTAGAGAGTTTCGGTAAAGTTAAGCCGTTAAATCAGGCGATGTTACATGGAGTTCACACTGTATTGTTCCCCATCATACCAGTGTTACGTAACTAAGATGTAGGTAACTGGACACCACTCAGCCCCTCAATATTTGCAAACATTTCACACTGGTGGGCCGCCGACAAAACGCGCGGCGACCGCACCGAGCCGCGCGGCGACCGCACGGCGACCGCACGGCTCGCCGACACCCGACACCACCCAGCCTAGCTAGCTATCAGGTTACTTCGTATTGTTACTAGCCTGTTAGCTCATTTTGTAACACCCGTCCGGCTTTTTAACAGTACTATGTATAGTATAGTCCGGTCAATCTAGACCTAAAAATTATTCAAATTCAAATTCATTTATTTTTGTGACAGGAAAAACATAGGTACACAAATAACAATACACATAAAAAACATTTCCGATCACAAGCCGGCCTCAACTCAGCATGTGCTGGCTGCAGGCAACCAGCGCTGATCTTCCGTTGAGACCGACGGGTTACGACACGAACGTCGAGAAAACAGAGAAAAGAAACTATAAAATAGGAATATAAAAATATAAAATAGGTTGAAAACAGGTGAACAATAACAAATCAACAAGAACAGCACTAAAAACATTATACAAGAAAATTAAAAAAACACAGGTCATATACACATATTGCAGGGTAACAATATATTTAGAGCGAAGGTACATGAATTCCCATATGCTATATCTCAAAAAACGGTGGCTCATAGGTAAATAAAGTATAGAGAATTTTTTTGTAGATTATTTTATGATCTACAATTTTTGTTTAGATATTTTTATGACAAGACTTACCGTTTCGCTGAAAATCACGATAAACTCATTTTTTGACCTTTGACCATGATTTTTTTTTCCCTACAAAGGAAAGATGCGGGACTTTCAAATTTTATTATTAATCATATTTTTAACAACCTTACTGATTTGCAGCTTGATGGGAATGTATGTAACTTCGAATGTTTAAATTGCCCGTTTATCCTACAGCTTATATAGCATAAGCTTAAATCTCGGCTAGCTAAGGTGATCTGATGCGATCATTGAAACTAAGCAACGCAACGGTCGATGTCTGAATTGGCTTAACGTCTGCTTGTATACTAAGATTAACAGACGGGATATACTTGTACTGTGTTGGTAGGATGCCTAATATATTGGCGGCATTACCTCGCTGGATCGCCAAACTTAATCTTTGGCTGAGGTAAGCGCCAACTCGAATAGAAAAATAATAATAACCCAAGCAAAGCTGTGGGAATAAGTTAGTAAGCATTAAACCATGACTTCCGCATACCAAAACCCTCGTTCGTCATTCTGTCATTTCAAAAAGTACAATAAGGATATCATAATCTGTCATCTTTTGACTCTTTGATGAATCCCACTCTGTCAACTTTTAGAGATTCCGATAAATATAATACACATTAAAACTTATGTGCTTTTAGCTGCCTTAACATATAAGAAGGACATATTTAATTTCAAAAATTCGTACATATGTAGTTTGTATTCTGTATTCTGTATTATTGAACTTAAGTGACACGTAGCAATGAATACATCAATGATGATTATATAAACCTATTCATAATAAATTACAGTGTAAACTCCATGGAACGTCACTCGATTTAACGACAAACTCTCTAAAGCGTCGAAATCAATTGACTTTAGCTTGTATTCCATACAATGATACATTCTCTCCATTTAACGACCACTCTCTTTAACGCCATGCACAAAATGCATAGCCCCTTCAGTGACGTTATATAGAGTTTACACTGTACTTGGTTTTTAGATTATTATTAGTTATTGTTCATAAATATGTTTATAAATAAATAAATACTAGGACACATTTCACACACGGCTAGTTAACCCCATACTGAACCGTTTCCAGTTCGTATTATGGTTGCTAACACAACTGATATACTACATATACACACATACATACTTATTTTATATAGATACATATTTAACAACCAAATCGACAGCCAACAACTTTAGTTCAGCACAAAGATGTTGGCCGTGCCGGGAATCGAACCCGGAACCTTCTGATTGGCAGTCCGGCATGGTAACCATAACGCCAACGAGGTCGTCAATATGTACCTATATATTTTATGTTTAGGAATTAAGGATACTAACTCTAAAAATAGCCTTAATACAGCCATCATAACATAAACTCATTAAAAGAAGGATGCATTTATATTTTATGATTTTTATGACATTAGCTCATATAAATATTACTACGCAATATATTTATGGTCACGCGAAAGACACCACCATTTTCTTTTATGAGTGTACGGTCGTAAATTAATTACGGAATTAGTTTAAGACTTAAACACAATAATAATTATTCTTTGACACGCTGAAAAGTGATAGTTTTTCGCAATTTTCAAATATAGTGTAAACTCCATGTAACGTCACTCGATTTAACGTCAAACTCTCGAAAGCATCGAAATCAATAGGCTTTACTTGGTTTAGCTTGTATTCCATACAATGATATATTATCTCCATTTAAGACTACTCTCTATAACACCATAAAATGCACAGTCCCTTCAGTGTCGTTATATAAAGTTTACACTGTATCTTAGATACAAAATAAAAAATAAATAAAGACAGTTTTTCTCACCCATCATATTGAATAGACTGCTGTCTTATAGCATATAAAAAAGCTAGAAAATTGTAAAATCAAGCTTTTTTCACCGTTGAAGTCAGTCAGAATATTCCAGATGATATTATCACTGACCTTACCGATACGCCATAATAACGATGACCATAACGCCCAAGCCATATCAGACCCATTTTTTTATAATTTTGCTAAAGGTATATTAGTATAGTGCTATTTTTGTTTTGTAATAAAATTATTTTCAAGTTTTTCTTAGAAAAATATTACGTACTGTACTTTCCTATAAGTACCTACTCGATTCCTAGTCTACACCAATGACTTGTTTTTCAAGTTATGTGTGGATTTGTACTCGCTTTACGGTGAAGGAAAAACATCGTGAAGAAACCGGCATGTTTGAGGACCACAATATCCGAAGACGTGTGTCATGCGCCAACCCGCACTTGGCCAGCGTGGTGGATTATGGCCTATATCTCTCTCTATGATTATGCTTATGCTACCTACTCGATTCCTAGCCGAGAAAGCTGAGTGGACAGGCGGCAGTAAGCCGGGCACTCGGTGTGTCCGCAGCCTAACTAAACCAGTATTTTTACGAGCACCATAAAGTCTCAGGTCTTGTTGCATGCACTAATTAGAAATAGGTAATAATTGGACGGACAAGTGGCCGGAGAAATTAGCTAGATTTGGCCGGAAAATCACATTATCTAATATTTACTTTTTAATAATCATAATTTTAAGTATTATTTTTTCTGCTTGCCCTGATTTTCTCGTCTTTTTAACTACTTTCCATCCAAAGGTTGCCTGGAAGAGATCGCTTTTAGTGATAAGGCCGCCGCTAGTGGCACGATGTAAATGATTAAGGATATTACTTTTTTATATTGATTTGTACCTATTATCTACCTAATAAAGAGTTAATCTTTTTATCTATGTAATGGATACAAACTACATAACAATTTAAACTATGATATTAAAATAATTTCATAAACTAATAATTAGCAATATAAACTTCACAAAAGGTCAACAATAAACTATGCAAAAAAAAAAATTATGCCCTAAGATTTTATAATAATAGACTTGACTTTGACAAGCAGCTTGCTTAATGTTTCACTGTGGTCCACAAGTAGCACGCTTGCCTAGAAGTAATTTCACTCTAGATATGAAGACTTCCATGTCTATTTCTATTTGTATTTTTCCACCATTTTAAATGGAGATTATAACCTTCGAAGTCCTCACAAGAATACTTTTAATTGATCTTAACGCTATATTGGAAATCCTAGATATCGATGACTTCTGTAGTGCCATCAATAACTTTGTGTGCGTATTTTTAGTTTTTAGATCTAAAATAGTAGATTTTTTTTAAATAAATGAATTATGAATGAAGATTGAAACAAAAAGGATTTTAGAATTATTAAAGAACAAAACGAAATTTATGAAAAATAAAACGAATGCTGAGATGAATGTGTGTAGTGATAAGAATGGACAAGGTAAGAAATTATGAGTATATCAGAGGAAGTTTGAAAGTGGCACCTATGCCAGAGAAAGTTGGTAGTTATGTGACTAAGAAAAGTATGAATATGATTGTACAAGGTAGTGGAAGTAGAGGACGACCTTAGAAGGTGTGGATGAATTGTGTGAAAGAGGATATGAAAGAGAAAGGAGTGACTGTAGATATGACGGCTGACAGAAGACTGTGGAAGCAAAAAACGGGCTTTGCTGACCCTACATAGTGGGAAAAGGGGAAGGCAAAGAAGAAAATTGAAACAAAAAGGTTTATGCGACTCTTGAAATAGTGAAAGCGGATATTTCCGATAATTGTCCGGCTTAAACAGTATCCGGCTAGTCTCGTCTCTAGACTAATGATTAATGACCCGTTCTCCAGAACGCCTAGTTATGCTCAGCTTATATTTAATGACTTATTCGAGGGAGTGTTACTGCTTTAACCATCATGGTACTAATATTACTTTACACTGGATCAAATTACAAAACAAGGATCAAAATGAAAGCTTAATTTTACGTATTTAAAATACAGTGTAAACTCTATATAACGACACTGAAGGGACTGTGCATTTTATGGCGTTATAGAGTGTCCTATAATGTACGAGTAATATGTCCTATAATAATAAAAAAAGCCAATTGATTTTGACGCTTTAGAGAGTTCGTTGTTAATCTACCCTCCTAACACGACGCTTTTGCTTATCTTAATTTGGTTTCAGATCACAGCGAAATTACGGGTACACTTAATAATTAATTTTGTCTTGTATTAAATTGTACTATTGTTACGCTACAACTCGAGTTCACATCAGTAAAGTGTGTTTGAACCATGATAGTATTAGACTCGTGGTAGACCCCCTGAATTGGCTAAATCTAGTTATTTCAAAGACGTCGTTTTGCACTCTTTATGCTGGTTTGTTGAGAAATATTTGTAATGTTATTTTTTCCCCATATTTAGTGGGAAAAAGGTTCTTGTCAAAAGCAAATTAACACAGTTAAGTTTATTATTTTTGGATCGAGTGAGCGAAGTTTTCGCGTTGTTTGACCGAGATAGCGAAGGGAACGCAGTCTTTGCATTATATTAGGCAATTTTACTTTTCTCTGTCTGTCTGTATGTATAAATCCTAATTTCACGTGCGGTAGAGGCGGTAAATTTGATCGAATCTTAACGAAATTTGACAAACAGTATGACCACACAAACTGTATGACAACTCATTATAGTTTTCAAGTCGTCGGCGATTTTAGATTCGATTACCATAAAAATGGAGCAACTTTGCTGCAGCGATATTTTCTGATAATAAATATATAAAAATAAATATTAGGACACATTTCACACACGGCTGCTTAGCCCCATATTAAACCATTTCTAGTTTGACATATGGTTGCTAACACAACTGATACATTACATATACATACATATTTTATACAGATACATACTTAACACCCAGACCGACAACCAAAAACTTTGGTTAAGCACAAAGATGTTGGCCGTGCCGGGAATCAAATCCGGAACCTTCTGATTGGCATCCGGTATGGTAACCAACGAGGTCGTCAATTATATTTGATAGAGCGATTATATACCCTATCCTCAAAATGTTTTGTCAATATAAATAAAAGATGGTCAAGAGATTGTAGTCAAATTAATTTTATTATGAAAAAACCGAGTTCACGTGTTCTGCTGCTCAGAAAACTTCTAACACAATATTTTAGTCGGAAATGATTTTGAAATATTTTATTACAAAATCTAGTTCAATCTCAATAAATCCGTATCGATCTGAGTTTCTAGGTAAGTAATATGAAATCGGAAGCTCGACACATTTCCTATTTATTTACGAGTTAACGCCGGTCGAAACGCGCGTAGGCACTACAGGGTTATAGGAGATCACTTACAATATAATATATATAAATCTCGTGTCACAATGTTTGTCCTCAATGGACTCCTAAACCACTAACTAACCGATTATAATAAAATTCGCATACCATGTGCAGTTCGATCCAACTTGAGAGATAGGATAGTTTTAATCTCAAATTATAGTCGCAATTTTAATTAATTGCTAATTATTGTCTGTTATTATTTGACAGTCACAATTATCTGTTAACGCCAAATGATTCTAATAGATGTCGATACCTTTCGACTGGGTTGAGTAAGTAATCAATAGATGGTGCTGCTATGGTAAATCTACGAACGTGTCATATAAGCTACACTATCTATTTTTCATACCGCTAAGTGAGGCAAAACAACGTTTGCCGGGTCAGCTAGTAATAATATATTTATTTGCAATTATCATGATCATTAGCGCACAAACAAGTTTGTTTATAATTAATGACCTTATTGTTGTGGTTGCGCATTGTAGGAGCACTGTGCCCTGCTGTAGAACTCTTACTAGCCTGTGCCGCATCAGAAACTTCCACTCCGCTTATACATATAACACTGTGCTAAATAATAACAACTACAGTAAATAAAACAGTAAAAATATTACGTTTGTACATATTTAACTGTCAACAATGCATGTATTTTAAGTTTTCTGTCTCTCTTCCTTTCTTGAAAATAATATCGATGGTTCTGTCTCTCTTCCTTTCTTAATAATAATCTCGATAGCAAAGCTCAGTCAGTAAACTCATACATTCATTTGAAGTACCTACTCATAATGTAAAAACGAAATTAAACGTCTGTCCATAAAATTAGGTGTTGAACTATCATTTATATTAAAAATAAAGTCTACTAAGTACTACTACTAAGTCACAAAAAAAAACAAAAATACAATACATAAGTGTTAAGAAAGAAGCCATGTAAAAGTTCATGTCTTTTTACTGGCATAGCCTAATGTTATTATTAAAAAACTTGGACCAAGAGCAAGGATATTTTAGTAATAATAAGAATTCTTAGCAGGACAGCTGCTTGAAAGATTGTCATGATAAAAGTTATAGAATATATAAATGGTATAGCAATTTTATATTCCAATTAAAGAGCTTAATCCAGAAAGCATTATAAAAGTATATGTAATGAATTTCACTGGTTTTTCATGAAAATAATGAATAATTAAAAAAAAAAACAAAGTAAAGCTAAACATTTTTACTAAGTAATGTAAATAATAAACTAATAATTTTTTATTTTCGGTGTAACCTTGTAGAGTCAGGGCAGCAGGATTCTATGTCATTTGAATATAATATTGGTCGGATAAAATACAGCGAGGAAATTCACAAACTATAGTAACACAGTAAGATGTATTCTACCGTTTACTTTCTGTTTCCAAAAATTGTAATTTGTATTACCAGTGATATATACTCAATGAACAGGAACTTTTCAAGAAGGTTTAGTAAGGGAGCGAGTGTGGCAAGTTGGTAATAGCGTCTGCTTTTCAATCAGATGGCCCTTGGTTTGATCCCGGCCCTACACCAATGACTTGTTTTTCAAGTTATTTGTGGATTTGCACTCGCTTTACGGTGCAGGAAAACATGCAAGCAAACCGGCATGTTTGAGGACCACAAAATCTGAAGACGTGTGTCATCCGCCAACCCGCACTTGGCCAGCGTGGTGAATTATGGCCTATATCTCTCTCCTAGTGTGAGAAGGCCCCGAGTCCCAGCATTGGGAACGTATACACACTACAAGCATTACTCAAATACTTAAAAGACGAGTTAGATAAATTATAATAAATAAATAAAGAACAAATAGTCGTTTATTAAAAGAAAAAAGTCAGATTCACCCATACTGCTTTTGAGCAACTATTGTGCAATAATATCCTTACAATACGATGTTTCACAATAGTTCTGTATTTGGTAGGATATCTGTTAGTATTAAGTTTCGGATCGGAGACGGAGTGGGCGGCTGCGAATCGCGGGTCACTGGGTTCGGTTCCTGTAAAAGATAAATTATTTATTATAATATAAGACAAGATATTTATTCAATTGAATTTAATATACTAATTTCCATGTTTTCCGCGTTAATGCAGGATAGACATAAGCTTTTGTGTTAATAGAGGGTCTAAGCATAACATATTTTTACATACCAAATGTATGAAAATATGTTTTCTAAATGTATAGTGAAATAATTGTGTATTTAATAAAGAACTTTTTTATCTCTCTTTTTTTTAATTTTATTATATACTAGAGGTTGCCCGCGGCTCCGCCCGCGTGTAGGTCGCGTTTCGGGTAACCTGTGGAAAAATTCTGTTGTATCCTATTCCCGTGATTCCTGAGATCTAGTTAACCTCTGTTTTTAGCTACTTTGGTGATGATGCGACAGATTAGATCGTTTTCTCCAAGCCATTATTTTAATTTAAAAATGTAATTTGAATACGTGAACCATACGACTAAGTGAACCACTTTCTTAAATTCTAAATCAGAAGCATTTAATTTCAAAAACACAAAACTTTCCTTTTGAACTATAAACCCCATTGGCATACCTAAATGCACTCCTGGCAAATATTTAAAAAAAAAATATTTTAACCATCAAAGAAACTACAAACATAACAACTATCAAGACTTTAACTTGATAAATAAAGAATTTTACATACAAACTTTCACCCCCCATTACAAATCCTTAGTTCATCCCTGGCAAGAAAACTTGATACCATTATTTTTAATTTTATATAAACTATACTTGTTCCAAATTTCATTGCTAGTAGTTCAAAAACATAGAAGTTTCATACAAACTGTTTTACCCCCTTTCACCCCCTTAAGGGTAGAATTTCCAAAAATCTATTCTTAGTACACGTATAAGCACTAAAATATATATACACTCCAAATTTTACAGCTCTAAGTTCAAAAACACAAAACTTTCATTTTTAACTTTCAACCCCAATGGCATCCCCCTTAATGCACCCGTGTCAAAAAAAAATATAATTTTAATTTAACCATTTAATAATATACTACCATAACAACTTTCAAGACTTTAACTTGATAAATAAAGAATTTTCCATACAAACTTTCACCCCCCCATAACAAACCCTTAGTTCACCCCTGGCAAAAAAACTTGATACCATTATTTTTAATTTTACTTAAACTATACATATTCCAAATTTCATTGCTATAAGTTCAAAAACAAAGAAGTTTCATACAAACTGTTTTACCCCCTTTCACCCCCTTAGGGGTGGAATTTCCAAAAATCCGTTCTTAGTACGCGTCTACATACTAAAACAAATACACCCTCCAAATTTCATAGCCCTAGGACCAGCCGTTTGGGCTCTGCGTTGTCTATAGATGAGTCAGGACAAAGAGTCTTATAGTATAGATATACACACACGGCTGGTTAGCTCCATACTAACTCATTTCTAGTTTATATTATAGTTGCTAACACAACTGATATACTACATAATTATACATACATAAATAATTTATATTGATACATATTTAACACCCAGACCGACAGCCTACAAATTTATTTCATCACAAAGATATTGCCGGAAATCGAACCCGAGACTCTCTGATTGGCAGTCTGGCATGGTAACCATTACACCAACGAGATCTTCAAGTAAACCAACATGTACTTACTTAATAAACAACAATATTCACAATGTTTTCCTCCTACCACGTAATCTAGTTCAAAAATCGATCGAAAGAAACTCCGTCTCGATTGTAGATCCACTCGATCAATCGGTTACTATCATCGAATCATCGCAGCACAAAGGTTAGTGGAGCGATACCCATCGGCCGTGATTCCTTTGTTTACTTACCGACGTACCACAGACGTAACAAGGAAAATGTACGGGCTAAATGTTTGGATTTTGTTAAGCTAGAAAAAATATAGTCTTCTGCATATATGTAGAGCAAATTCGTTAAGCTTTAGTACTGAATTTACTATAATAAAATAAAAATTAAATATAATAAATATAAAAAAGCTTATATTTACCTTAACCGAAAATAAAACAGAGTTAATGGTTGGTTAGAGTTTTAAGTAAGTACAAGTAAGTAAAATGTTTTAGGTGGTTATTAAATTACAGTCGGTGTAAGGTCCGCCTGTGGCGGTAAAAGCCTCCTCCGATTGTTTCCACATAAATAAATAAATAATAAATAAATAAATATTAGGACACATTTCACACACACGGCTGGTTAGCCCCACACTGAACCATTTCTAGTTTGTATTATGGTTGCTAACACAACTGATATACTACATATACTCGTACATACATTTTATATATAAATACATAAATATTTAACACCCAGACCCACAGCCAACAAATTTAGTTAAGCACAAAGATGTTGACCGGGCCGGGAATCGAACCCGGAACCTTCTGATTAGCAGTCCGGCATGGTAACCTTTACGCTAACGAGGTCGTCACACATTTCTCGGCTTTTGCCTGTTCTCGACCAGAGAGCCCCGGCTACCTTCACTATGACTGTTGACCACTTTTGTAGAGGCCTGCCTCTCCTTCGCGCACTATCTCTAGGTCTCCAGTTTGTGATAGTGTGGGCCCTCCTTTCGGGGTCTAACCTTTGCAGGTGGCCCGCCCATTTCCATTTCAATTTCAAAATTTCCTTTATTACGAGTACGTCTCTTGCACCAGTCTTTCTGATTGTTTCATTTCTTGTTTTGTCTTTTAATTTTAGATTCATGTAACTTCTTCTCTAAGTGATACGTTTGGTTTCAGTTTATTTTATTCAATATAGGTACAAAAGTACACTTATGAATGAATTTAGCTGTAAGTGTCATTTATATAAATAAACAGAATTTGAATTCTTTCTGTTGAATTAACTAAGTCGTCATAAAGTCATGCTTGATTGAAACAAAAAAGCTTGTAGTAAAAAAATGGTTTGTTTATTACATTGATTGTATTGTATTTTAGTCAATTATCGCTTTTCATATATTTTTAAGACAATAAGAAGCGAGCGTTGATATCTTTTAAAGAGCACTTTGAATATTTGTATCAAAATTATTTGGTATTGTAACGCTTTAAACCTTAAAGAATTAACATTTTAACAAAAAAGCGTCAATAAATAAATAAAAACATAAGTTCTAACATATCCCTTTAAATCATAACTACTGAAAAGAACCAACCACAACCAAATATACAGAACCGTATCATCAAAATGGTCGAAACAAAAAAGGTAATACCATAGAGTTGTTACAACCCTCAATTATCTGCCCACTAATATATCTATTAGGGCTCGTTTGAAACGGTTGATTGTTTTAAAATGGGCGGTCACGGCCGGCCCACAGATTACCTGGCAGTTTGTAGCTGCTGTTTCACGTTATACGTGTTAAACAAATAAACAGATACAGGTAGAATTTCGGGGCGTGATCTAATTCTTCTTCTTCTTCGTATAAGCTAAGTGGCCAAGTTTTCAAGCCGCCCGAAGGCCTCTGACGTGGCTCAAAGACTGCTTGTACTAAGACTTACAGCCGGAACCTACTATTTAACGTGTCATCCAACCCACGGTAGCGCCCAGATGAAACTGCTATTTAAAAACGATAGTCTTGTGCGTGGTCACCCATCCAAACACAGTCCGCATCAACCGTTGCTTATAGCTTCAATGATCGTGTTAGATCACTTTTGCTATGATCTACTTATGTAATTTGTTTCATGTTCATTTAATTTTACGAATATTTTATTAGGCATCTATTATATTTTAGTTTGGCATGGACATTTTTATTGCGACCGAATCTATTGGTGGTAACGGTGAAAAGTAAACATTTCCCATATAAGACACAGATGTAAATTTCGACATAATAAATCAAACTAGTGAACCTCCTCAAGAGATTAAGTTAGCGACACAAAAGTAGATCCAATTTTCTAATAAAACCAGTTACACACATTCTAACACCGAAATAATTGATGAGCTGTGATGTAAACCTGTAATCATTATAATTTATTGAAAAAATATTATTGCCGTCACTTTAAAGCTGTTAATCAATAAAAAAGCAGCAGCCATCATTAACTAATAAAAAACAAGCCAAAGGGGTATCATTAGCTCTATAAACATACTTATGACGAGCCTTTTTTGTGCTAACCTTTTTTCATTTTAGTTTTTTATCGTTTTGGACCTCCTTCTACGGCGTTTTGTTGGACATTCTTGTTATTGTTTTAATTTTATATAGTGTGAAAATACTATCAAAATTATACTGTCTTTTCACCTATGGAAATATTTGCAAGGAAGATTACACATTGCATACTCATTTAATATGTGATTATGTATTTATGATTTTTCATAAATGTATTAAAAAGCAAGTCCACTAATCTGTCATCTGTCAAAATATAATAAATAAGTATTTTAAACTGGAACATAACCAAACCTTTTCAAACTAAAATAAAAGAGACAAACAAGATTTAAATAATTATAACCTGCTATGGTTTAGTTAAATAACGTGATCATAAAACTAGCCACCTCGGTCGCACCACACTCGGACTTTCCACACCAACTTGAAAAAACTGATTTGTCATCTCGCTTAATCACATCAATGCAACTGTCAAAATACTTCGAGATCTTTCGAAAACATTGTGTTTTTTTTTTCAAGATGGCCGCCCATCAATACTCTTTAGAACGCTTATAAAAATAACTGGAGATTTTACAGTTATGTTAGGGGAATACTTATCGGTATACTTGAAATCGGTACTTGAATTATTCTTGTTCCACTCATACACATATTTATTTGATATTTTATTTGTAGTATTGAAATTTTTAAAGTATATTTTTTATATATTGTTTCTTTTTGTTACAGAAATCCAATATGGCGGCTGCTGAATAGAAGATTCAAAATTACATCATGGAGACTTTAGAAGAAAGACTTCACGCGAACACGAGAATACCAACTATACAAGAAATCAACACAAGCAAGAGTAAAGACAACATGTCTCCGATAAACGTGAAAAGATTCTCCAAAAAATCTAACTACGTCATATACGACAATTTCTATAGAGAAGAAATAAAGAAAAACCTTAGAAGGGATAGCAACCTGTACACGTATTGCTTCCTGAGTGTCCTACTTAGCTTTATTCTAGGTTTATCTATTGGTGTAATATTAGTAGGATCAAATCCTAAACCTATTGATGACAGACACACAAATACTTCGCATGAAGTAATTATGAGAACTTTAAATTCTGTTAACCCTAACTCTATCAAGACTGATCATAAAATAAATGAAGAAGACGATAAAGACTACTCAGCCGTGTCATTCACTTCTGAACACAAAAAGTATGTAAAAGAAGTTTATCCCAAAGGATTAACGGAAGACATGAAGGAGATATTAAAAGATAACAAAGAAACTCATCATAGACACAAAATTAATAACGTTAATATAACATTTGTTCCTAATTCCAATACCGTGTTGTATGAAGATATTTACTGGGGCCCGGAAGTAGAAAATGCAATGCCTCAAGGTTACGGAGAAAGTACGGCTGAAATTTGGGAGAGCTACGTCGGTCAGAGCGAGATCGTCAAAATGGAAGCCGGCTGCGGACGGATGCAGAACAGATTAGTCACTTTCCAAGACGGCATGCAAGCTTGCGTTAGATACAGACAAAACACCGATCAAATTCAAGGAGAAATTTTCAGTTTCTACGTTGGTAGATTACTAAACTTAACCAATCTGGCCCCATCAGTAGTAAAAGTCGTCGATTTAAAAGACAAACTCTGGAAAAATGTTGCAAATGACGTGGCTTCTGCTCAGTGGAATACCAATAGAGCCGTGGTTCTAACTCAATACATACCTAGCTTAGAATCAGCCACCATTCCTGACATATTCAAACCTGCGACGAGGCATCTCAACAAGATGGATGTTTACAAAATGGCAGCAAAAGAAAATGTAACTGCAGAAGAATCGAAAGAGCTTCTTCTAAATAAACTTAGAACTAAAAACGTTAAGAGGACTGAAGATGATATCGAAAATTTCAACCACATAGACATGAAATTGAATAAGAAAACGGTTAAAGAATTTTTAGAGCTTGCTCAGTGGTCGGATTTGATTATATTCGATTATTTGACGGCGAATCTGGATCGAATTGTCAACAACCTATTCAACTATCAATGGAACATCAACATTATGGATGGACCTGCTCACAATTTAGCGCGTAAGATGGACAGTGGCTTGCTTCTGTTCCTGGATAATGAATCAGGCCTTTTACATGGATATAGACTATTAAAGAAATATAACGTGTATCATAGCTTGATGTTAGATAATTTGTGCGTGTTCAGAAAAAGGACAATTGACAGCTTGAAATCTTTGCACGAAAACCAGTCGGTCGGAGCGAAACTTAGTGAGACGTTCCATAAGAAGAATAATGCAATCATTAGAGACATTCTGCCGCCTTTGCCTGAGAAAAACGCAAAAATTTTACATGAGAGGATTGGAAACGTTTTGAGTCAGGTCGAAAAATGTTCTACTACTTTTAGATAAACTTATTTGACAAAAGAGGTTAAACATTTACCGAAATCAAAACTGTTTTAAATTAACTTAAGAGACCAATGTTATTCATTTATTTGCCTCTACTTTTGTAAATGAGCCATACTTTGTTATTGTACCTATAAAAGAACTTTTCCTTTGCGTTATATTCCCAATATTGCAACTTTTAAAATAGGTATAATTGTCTAGCTTTCACCAGATCAAATTAGTATGGGAAGTGGTTTTGTTCGCTTTCTTCGAAAATTGATAATAATCTAAAAATCCTACAACAATATTACTCATTTAGAATGTATTGATAAAATGTGCCTTCTCTTATTCCGAAAAAAAAAATACCATAAAAATACCAGAAATACCAAAGTAAATTCAAGTAAACTGAAATTTACTTTGTTTATAACAATCTTTTCTTATAGAAAAAGTAAAATCGGTAGATTTTAACCTCAAAAGTACTAAAGTGAGATGTTATGTATTAGCATTTTTGATACCAAATAATTTATTTTATTTATTGTGAAAAATAATAAATGTGCCAGTTCGTCAGAGGTTTCAAACGATTTGCATATTTTTTTGTCAAAATATGTTTTGATTGTTTTGTGATCTGTTATAAAAGTGATATTAATATATCATTATGAAAAATAATTAAACAGACCCCGTTTCATGGAAACTGGTTTAAAGATTAAATCTCGATCTGTGAAACAGAGAAACCTTCAACGAAAATATTATTATAGTTCTGTCTTTTTCACAGTCGGGATTTCAAATATTTAAAACATCAACATGGAATAAGGCTTAGTTTATGTATTTAATTGTAATTTCTTTGTAAATACGCTATTCTGCGTCCAAAAAGTTTGTATCCACTCCCTTTTTTAATAAAAAAGTCTATGTTAATTTATTATACTTTAATTATTGTATTCTTCCTAATTTAAACTACCTATATTGTTTACTGGAATCGTATATGAACTATGTAATTGAAAATGTTTATGTGCCTGTGTTTTATGTATATCAATATTAATATATTAAATTACAATGTTTTTTTTAATGGACGACACAGCTTTAAATATGTGTAAATAAATGTAAAATGTACATAGTAATATTAAATGAAATAAATATTTTTTTAAATTAATCTTGGTTTCCTTTTAATACCCAGGCAAAGTGAGGATTTATTTAAGACTAGATGTTGCCCGCGGCTCCGCCCGCGTGTAGGTCGCTTTTTTGCGTAACCTCAAAAACACAAGTTTCAGTTTGAACTCCTATTTTACCCATTTAATTAACTACTATCACAGTAACTTTCAAGACTTTAACTTGATAAATACAGAAATTGCCATAGAAATGTTCAACCCCTAGTACAAATCCTTAGTTCACCCCTGGCAAAATAAATTGATATAATTATTTTTAAGTTTTTATAAACTATACATATTCCAAATTTCATCGCTAGAAGTTCAAAAACAGAGAAGTTTCATACAAACTATTTTACTCCCCTTCACCCCCTTAGGAGTGGAATATTAAAAAATCCGTTCTTAGTATACGTCTTCTTACTTTTCATAAGTACCCCTAGGTCCAGCCGTTTGGGCTCTGCTTTGCCTATAGATAAATGAATGAATGAGTCAGGACAAAGAGTCTTGTTGCAATTCATCTTTCAAACAAACTTTTGCCGAACAGGCTTGAATTTGAGCTCTGCATTCCTAATGTAAAGCTTACTGTGGTCTACTATGTAGCTTACCTAAGGAAACCTAGTCTCTCTTAATTAAGTCCCCCAGATATATCTTATAGTATAATTGTATTCGACTGTGCGATATAACTTACAGAATAATCTGATGGCACCTGGTTCGATTCCAGCCTTACTCCAATTACTTATTTTTTCAAGTTATGTGTGGATTTATTAATAACATGTGTTTAGAAATATTTAGATTTGATTATTAAGTACGTGTTAATTTTTCTACCATAAATTTGTTAATTTTGCACCTGGCAACACCTATTGGTTATGTCAGGTTTCTTTACTGTCACTATTGTTATATGTATTATGTTTTAGTTTTAATTACTGATATCATGTTATTATTTAGCACAGTGTTGTATGTATAAGCGGAGCGGGAGTTTCTGATGCCCTGCGACACAGGCTCATAAGAGTTCTACAGCAGGGCACAGCGCTCCTACAATGCGCGAACACAACAATGTCATTAATTATAAGCAAATTTGTCTTGTCTAAAAAAAAAAAAATCACTTGCTTTACGGTGAAGGAAAGCGTCGTGAGGAAACCCATGTCTGAGGACCACAATGTCCGAAAACGTGTATCATCGGTCAACCCGCACTTGGCCAGCGTGTTGAATTATGGCCTATATCTCTCTCCTAGAGAGAGAGAACCGAGAGAAGACCCCGAGTTCCAGTAGTGGGACCGTCAACTGTAATTAATATAATCAAAGCAAATAATTTGAAATCAAATAATTTATTTCAGACTTAGGTACATATGTCCATACAATGTTAACTAAATTAGATAAGACTGTAGTATAAGTTAAAACAAAATAATTTAAATTAAACTAGGAATAAAAATGTTGATGCACAAAAGAAATATTAAACACATTCTTATTAATATAAAACAATAAAATTACCACTTTTTAAAACTTATTTTGTGATTGTTTATCTGTCATATTCGATAAATTCGACGAAACGATATTCCTTCGGGCCAAATTTTACTGTTCATAAAAATAATTTGAAATATTTTTTTTTTCATAATAATATATCAGTATACCGAGGAGTAGTATGTGTATACCAATATGCATATATGGAGTAGTATATTTATGCTCGTGTTTGAGACTACTGTAAAATATAAATCTGAAAAAAAAAGGTAAGAAACGTTTAGCGTAACTGCAATACTCCATACAATGATCAGAAATGGTAGTCCTAGAGTACAAAGCAATAAAAATCCTATAGAGTATAGCCATTGAGAGAATTAAATGTATGAGCAAGTTTAGCGATCAAGCAAAACACATATTTGACGTCTCGTTGGCGTAATGGTTACCATGCCGAACTGCCAACTAGAGGGTCCCGGGTTCGACTCCCGACACGAACGTCTTTGTGATGAACTAAATTTGTAAGCAGTTGACCTGAGTGTTAATATGTATCAATTCAAAGTATTTATGTATGTATATGTAATTTTACAATTGTGTTAGCAACCATAATAGTAACTAGAAATGGTTTAGTATGAGACTAACTAGCCGTGTGTGAAATTTATGTATTAATTCAGGATTTAGAAAAATATACTTTACACATTTATATTATGTTATATGTTTATACTTTTCTTCCTCTATGGTCGTGGAAAATAGGTCGGAATTATATGACTAAACCAGTCTTATCCCATGGGATATATATTTTTAAGTACAGCGTAAACTCTATATAACGACACTGAAGGAATTGTACATTTTATGGTGTTATGGAGAGTGGTCGTTAAATGGAGAGAATGTATCATTGTATGAAATACAATCTAAACTAACTAAAGCCAATTGATTTCGACGCTATAGAGAATTTGTCGTTAAATCGAGTGAGTTTGATTAAGATATGAGTATCAAATGAAAGGGCCTGTAAGTATATTAATAAAACAAATTGCATATATAAAATTTCCATGTCACAATGTTTGTTACCGTACTCATCCGAAACGGCTTGACCGATTTTTACCACATTTTATATGCGTGTCCAGTATGTGAGAATCGGCTACTATTTTTCATATTCTTAAATGATAAGGGCTGTTCACCCTTAAATATTTTTTTAATTTTTTAACAAAATAATTTGTTTTTTTTTTTATAATGCCCGGTTGCCTAGTAGAGATCACTATAGGTGATAAGGCCGCCTTTGTGCTCCGTTTAATTATTGTATTTACTCAATATAAGCTGTTTTTTTATGTGGTTGTACAATAAAGTTATATTCTATTCTATTCTATAATGAGGTAGAAATGCATACAACCCTAAATTTCTACTTTAATATGACCAATCCCAATTTTTTATGGTTATTTTCATAATTTTTCATCCCAATAGGTTTTAACTGTACTTACGGCTAAAAAACGTTTGGCGGGTCAGCTAGTATATGTAAAGTGCAACTAATATACACAAGGATACATTTGGCACAAGGGCTCACCGCATTTTTATTTGTGCTTGTGGAATTACAATTCTATGCTCACATACCTAAGCACTTCAAAGTATTTATTTCCTTACATAGTAAAGTAAGGAAATGAAGTACGTACTGAGTATGTATGTGGGAAATGTTTTTGCCCCCATTGTATGGCGGGGAGCGGGTAACAGTTTGTGCGTAGATTAGGTATAACCGTGAGCTTGAGATGTTTTTGCAACATCTTGTGTGTGTGAGGTGTACAGGGCTAGGCGATAATGGCAGCAACCGTTATCAATCTTATCTTAATACTAGCTGACCCGGCAAACGTTGTTATGCCTTAAAAAAAATGGTTGCCTGTAAAGTCGGTTTTACGGGCGAAGATTTTACGTGACAACGTCTGCCGCGTGCTGCGCGCGCGGCAGACCGGAAACTTTTTTTAGGAAAGCCAGTACTACAGTTGTCTTATCCTACTATTATAATAAATGCGAAAGTTGAGGTCATACGGCTGAACTGATTTTAATGAAATTTGGTGTGAAGATAGGTTAGACCTTAGATTAACACATGGGCTACTTTTTATCCCGAAAACAATGGTGGTTCCCGTGGGTTACGCAAATAACTTCAAATCTATGTTACTCCTTCATGCTCAAGCGGATGTACCGATTTTGGTGATTTAGGTTAGACCTTTGATTGACACATACGCTACTTTTTATCCCGGACTAACTTTTTTGGTCCCGGATTAACGCAGATAACACCGCGGGCGCAACAAGTTAAGAATATATAAAACTATGGAAATAAAGATTCAGTATACCTATTGTTATTTGAACGGTGTTTAATAAAAAAATCTCTTTTATAACATTTTAACAAATTTTCACATAAAACAGAAGTCAGCCTAGAAACATTGTGGGCAATTTATATTTAAATTCTATATTTCCTGTCAAAATAAACAAATATTTTATACTTAGTTTTGCCTAACTAGTTCACCAATAAAATATGATTTAATTCTTAGGTAACGTTTCCACGCGCGTGATTTCTATACCAATATTATAAAGAGGAAAAGTTTGATTTTTGTTTGTTTGTTTGATGCAAAAGGCTCCAAAACTATTGGACCGATTTGAAAAATTCTTTTACCGTTGGGAAGCGACATTATCCCTGAGTAACATAGGCTATATTTTGTTTCTCTTTGCAATTTAGATTATTTTATAGCTCGTGCGAAGCCGGGATGATCTGCTCGTGTCTAATAATTAAGGCTTAACCTGCGGTTTTTCGCGCGTCATACTGAAAATAAAACCTTTTTTGTAATATTATCATCTTTGTGCTGAACTAAATTTGTTGGCTGTGAGTCTGGGTGTAAAATATGTATTTATTTAAAAAATGTATGTATGTATAATATGTAGTATATCAGTTTTGTTAGCAACCATAATATGAACTAGAAATGGTTCAGTATGTGGTTGAAACGTGAAACGAGTAAAAAAAAATACCGAGCTAAACAGTATGTGATGAAGAAACGGAGACTGTAACTTAGAGTAAACTAGTCACCAAAAACTATGATTTAATCCCCATTTTACATATTAAATTACGCATAAATAATGCGCTTATTAAATAATCATAATCGTATGATTTTATGGCTAAGATAAATATTTTGGTAATAGCAAACTAGTTTTTGACTTAGAAAGAAGAATAAAAATTTGATTTTCTTTTGTGACTGTTTTTTGAGAAAGTATCTTAATTGACCTTTTTCTAAATTCTTCTTTTTTGGATTCCGTACCTAAATGATACGGGACCCTAAAAAACGGGACACGTTAGAGCGTAAAAGTGACAAACATACACACTCCATTTTTTTTTACTTTCTTTTAATATTAACATTCCTTTGTATGTATATCGTATATACTATTTTAAAACATAAAAATAAAGAAATAAGAAAAAAAAATACCACGCAGTACGTCAACACACTTCGCTCGTTCGGTCAAATAGTGAGATTATTAAATTATTCACTTATAACAAGCATTTATAGCGAGGACATCCTGACTGTATAACGGTCTGTATGTATAACGCTATGGGTCGTAAAAACGAATGTGTTGGGGACCTAATAAAATATTATGGAAAGCCATTATTATCATAACTAAGGAATTTCGTTTTGGTGTGAATCTATCATGTTATATGAGCTAGCTGCGACCCGCGATCTTACTCGCGTTCATTTGGAATTAAAAAATTAATAAAGAATAAAAATCTTAAGATCTTAATCTGCCGCGTGCTGCGCGCGCGGCAGACCGATCATAGTTGAGTGGGAGAGAGACGCAAGGCATTCGGCGGGCCTCTCTCTCGTTCGGTGACTCATCGTAACGTTACCGGGCGTTACACTTTTTCATAAGTGACTCCCAGCCGCAACCTAATTTAAGACGTTGTCACGTCAATAAAAAAAATCTAAATATACAGTAGCCGATTCTCACACCTACTGAATACGCATATAAAATTTGGTAAAAATCGGTCAAGCCGTTTCGGAGGAGTACGGTAACAAACACTGTGACACGGAAATTTTATATATAAGAAGAAGATAAGATATATAAATCTCGTTTCACAATGATTGTTCTCAACGGACTCCTAAACCACTTAACCGATTATAATAAAATTCGCACTCTCACAGTTCGATCCAACTTGAGAGATAAGATAGTTTAAATCTCAAATTATAGTCGCAATTTTAATTTACTGTTAATTATTGTCTGATATTATTTGACAGTCACAATTATCTGTTAACTCCAAATGATTCTAACAGATGTCGATACCTTTCGACTGGGTTGAGTAAGTAATCAATAGATGGCGCTGCTATGGTAAATCTACGAACGTGTCATATAAGCTACACTATCTATTTTTCATACCCCTAAGTGAGGCGAAACAACGTTTGCCGGGCCAGCTAGTAAATTGATAAATTTCAATAAATTGAAAACTAGCATCCGGTCCCAGCTTAGCAAAGCTTTTGACGACCTCGTTGGCGTAAAGGTTACCATGCCGGACTGCTAATCAGAAGGTTCCGGGTACGATTCCCGGCTCGGTCAACAACTTCGTGCTTAACTAAATTTGTTGGTTGTGGGTCGATGTCTGAGAATGCAGTAGGTAAGTTTTAAATAAGCAAGCTTGCGAAAGATTTTTAATTTATATAGTTTAATATGTTATGTTTATAAGTAAGACTAAATAAAGAAATAAAGAATTTTTGAAACTGAAAAAAAATATGGCGGCAGCACGACTAACGATTAAATCTTAAACTTGTAGATTTTGACGACTTCGTTGGCGTAATGGATACCATGCCGGACTGCCAACCAGAAGGGCCCAACCTCGATTCCCGGCACGGCCAACATCTTTGCTAAACTACATTGTTTAGTTGTCGCCTAGGTGTTAAATATGTATTGATATAAAGTATTTATGTATGTACGAGTATATGTAGTATGTCAGTTGTGTTAGCAACCATAATACAAAGTTAAAATGGTTTAGCTAAACAGCCGTGTTAGAAAGGGACACGAAAGAAGTATCTTTGAAGAATAAGAAACTAAGTGACACTAGGTCCAGCCACTCGGCAAGCAGCGTGTAGTAGCGAGGTGTAGGTATGTGGTCGGGCGGCACTTAAGTGAGCTATCGAGTCTCGGACGTGTCAAACCAGGACCTCCCGGCGACGCCGCGCGCACAGATTAGGTAAACTAGTGCAGATGTGACACATCTGTAGAAAATATTACCTAAATGGCACTCAAATATTTAACAAATTACCAGACGACCTAAAGTGTATCGGTAATATTAAAACTTTCCTGACAAACTTAAAAAACTTACTCATAACAAAAAGTTATTATAAAATAGAAGACTTTTTAAATAACAGAACATCAAATGAATTAACAGGGTTGCTCATCTCCAGTAAATAATTGCGATGCCTTATGGGTAATTATGTAACTGTAATGTGACATAGTATTGCAATAAATTGTTCGTAGACGGAGAAAACAAAATTGTTTGACTTTGACTTTGACGAATCTGGGTTCGTGTTTTTACACAGATAATTAAATTTATTGGAAAAATGTATAAAACAAGTCAGTTATTGCATGACATTATTATGTCATGTTATTATAATTATAAAAAAAACTAGCTGACTCGGCAAACGTTGTTTTGCCTTAATAATTATTTCTAAATATACAGTAGCCGATTCTCAGACCTACTGAATCTATACTATAAGACTCTTTGTCCTGACCTATTCATTCATTCATTCATTCATCTATAGACAACGCAGAGCCCAAACGGCTGGTCCTAGGGTTGTGAAATTTGGAGGGTGTATTTGTTTTGGTATGTAGACGCGTACTAAGAACGGATTTTTGAAAATTCCACCCCTAAGGGGGTGAAAGGGGGTAAAACAGTTTGTATGAAACTTCTTTGTTTTTGAACTTATAGCAATGAAATTTGGAATATGTATAGTTTATGTAAAATTAAAAATAATGTTATCAATTTTTTTTACCAGGGGTGAACTAAGGGTTTGTTATGGGGGGTGAAAGTTTGTATGGAAAAATCTTTATTTATCAAGTTAAAGTCTTGAAAGTTGTTGTGGTAGTAGTTTATTGAATGGTTAAATTAAAATTTTAAAAACTTTTGCCAGGGGCGCATTAAGGGGGATGCCAATGGGGTTGAAAGTTAAAAATGAAAGTTTTGTGTTTTTGAACTTAAATGTGTAAAATTTGGAGTGTGTATATATTTTAGTACTTAGACGTGTACTAAGAATAGATTTTTTGAAGTTCTACCCTTAAGGGGGGTGAAAGGGGGTAAAACAGTTTGTATGAAACTTCTTTGTTTTTAAACTTCCAGCAATGAAATTTGGAATATGTATAGTTTATGTAAAATTAAAAATAATGGTATCAAGTATTTTTGCCAGGGGTGAACTAAGGGTTTGTAATGGGGGGTGAAAGTTTGTATGGAAAATTCTTTATTTATCACATTAAAGTCTTGAAAGTTGTCATGGTAATAGATTATTTAATGGTTAAATTAAAGTTTTTTTTTTGCCAGGGGTGCATTAAGGGGGATGCCATTGGGGTTGAAAGTTAAAAATGAAAGTTTTGTGTTTTTGAACTTAGAGGTGTAAAATTTGGAGTTTGTATATATTTTAGTATTTAAACGTGTACTAAGAACGGATTTTTGGAAATTCCACCCCTGAGGGGGTGAAAGGGGACAAAACAGTTTGTATGAAACTTCTATGTTTTTGAACTTCTAGCAATGAAATTTGAAATATGTATAGTTTATGTAAAATCAAGTTTTTTTGCCAGGGGTTAAATAAGGGTTTATAGGGGGGGATCAATTTAACAGTCTTGAACGTTGTTTTGGTTGTAGTTGGTAGATGGTGGTTAAAATAAATTTGTAATGATATTTGCTAGGAGTGAATAAAGGTATGCCATTGGGGTTTAAAGTTCAAAGGGAAAGTTTTGTGTGTTTGAAATTAAATACTTATGAATTGGAATTTAAGTATGTGGTTTACTTAGTGGTATGATTCACGTATTCTTATTATTTATATTAAAATAATGACACGGAAAAAACGATCTAATCTGTAGCATCACCACCAAAATAGCTAAAACAGAGGTTAACTAGATCTCAGGAATCGAATGAGGAAAGACAGATGCGGCTTATTTTGATATCGTAGCAATGTAGTGTTTATATAAAATTGGCACGGGAATAGGATACAATAGATTTTTTCCACAGGTTACGCAAAAAGCGACCTACACGCGGGCGGAGCCGCGGACAACCTCTAGTACGCATATAAAATTTGGAAAAAATCGGTCAAGCCGTTTCGGAGGAGTACGGTAACAAACACTGTGACACGAAAATTTTATATATAAGAATATATCAACTTATATTAATAAAGGTTTTATTAATTTATTACAGAAAACACAGCACACATTTCACAAACGGCTGGTTAGCCGCATACTTAACCATATCTAGTTTGTATTAAAGTTGCTAACACAACTGAAATACTACATATTCATACATAAATACTTTATGTTGCATAGATATGCTTTTTGTTTTTTTTTTATATTGTTGTATGTTACATATTTAACACCCAGACCGACAGCCAACAAATTTAGTTCATCACTTAGATGTTGGCCGTGCCGGGAATCGATCACTGGTTGGCAGTCCGGCGTGGTAACCATTACGCCAACGACGTCAATTACAATAAATAACACAAATCAATTTTAAATTAAACTGCATGAATAAGCTAGCTAATTGCTTAGTAATCATTCTTAATATTGATTGGGTCTAAAAACAGCAATACATAAAATTTTAGCCACGAAGCATACTAGACTAATCTATTTTTTTAAATTGGGGCAGAAACTTAATAATGCCGCCCTCACCTTATCTTCTCCGACTTTCAACCCTCATGCCCGTTTCGCCTCGATTTTATACAATTTAACCCGATGGCGAAAGAGGGGTTATTTTTTATAAAAGAGGGGAAATTTGTGAATTTTCCCCCCCGAACTTGCCGCCCGCACTGACACCATTTTCTATATTTTTTTACGTATTAAAACTTTTATTTTTATTATTTCTAATGATATTCATATTTTAACACAATTTTTCTAGTAAACAAAATTTACGTAGTTTTAGTTTATTAGATTAGAACCATTTATTAGATTCAAGTATTTACATGTATGTATACTTTATTATCCTGAAATATAATATATTCTATTCTAATAATAGTCTATTCTAAACTCGTTAGAGGAATTGCACTACTGTTTTCAATATAGTCTGTGCGTCATACTCCGTTTATCTAAAAGGCTTAAGGCGAGATAGTGGGTATGATTCATTCCATTTATTTTTTATCCTCTAATGTGCTCGCCCTTAAGTAGTGTCCTAGCTGTCACTGGACAGATTTGGGGTTCCTTGGACAGCGGAAGAAAACCTTTATTCTAACAGGATTCCTGGAATGAAGTGCCGAGGACAACATTTTTTGTTTAAATTAGAAAAAAAATGTATCGTTGACCACAGTAAAGCTTAACATCAGTCAAGCTGCAGTTAAAAGTGAGCATATTTATCATTAAAAACATTTTGGAGTGACTCAATATAAATTTATTACGTTCTTTTTTCTATTGTATTCTATTCTTAATACATTTGTATGTAAAACGATTTGGTGTGTTGCATTCGTAACTTTTTTACTTCAAGTTTCAGTTCTTCTATTTGGGATAGTCTCAAATATTTTGTTGTTGACTTATCACTTATTTAATAATTTTAAGCTTAATAAACATTTTTTCACAAACAATTTATTATATTTTTGTCATTCTGAAATTTAAATCCACAATTTTTTTAAAGATTATAATGTAACTTAAATTATATTAAAACTAATAATATAAATAAAAACACACACACATTTTTAAATTGCATGTCCTCTCACTTGACTCTTGAGTTAGACTAGAGAAAGTGGACTTACAAAGGTTTTTTTTATTGACGCGAGTTATATATGCTTCTATACTACGATAATGTGAAGAGCCCGCGCCCCCTGGTGGCAAGTGTGGGAACGAATGTAAACTAATGACATTTGGCTACTGAATAAAGGTTGTTGTATAAAACGTTACTCAGCGGTTTTAACGGTACCTGAGAGGACTTCAATGAAATATGTTTTTTCTTGTAAATAGTTGTGATTCTTTAGTTTACACCAAACTTAAAGATCAACTTATTTGTGACGGTATTCAAGTGTTTTAATTAATTATTCTAGATTAAGCATTTGCTAAGGACGCGTTTTAATGCTGTAGCTTAAAAATATTCAGTTATACGTGGGGAGGTGGTGTAGGTATAATATATTGGTATAATATTTGCTTTAGTATCATGCCTGATGGCGATATCTGGCCATTAGGTGAATTCTGATCAAGCGCAAACCCATCATAGTATAAAAAAAACTGCCCTGCTTCATCTAGAGGCTTAAAGTTAGAAGTAATTAACTAATCCCTTATTAAATATTTTGACTGTCATTGTGTTAGGGTCAGAACTATGTATTTTTATCCCACATTAGCGCAAGAAAAACTACGGGACGCAGCCGCAGTATACAAGTTAAATATATGTATATATTTTAATCGTACATTTAAATAAGAGTATCGAAGCTCCCAGCGTGAGGCAAACCGATGCCACGGCGAGTTAGAAACGGACTGGATACGCCTGGTTACTTCATTTTAACTATTTAGTTACACATTCGGTTAACTATTTTTTGTTTACAATAAAGTTTTTAAATTAAGTTGGGATGACGGAGTTTGGTTAACCGAACGGATCTTTTTTTCTATCTTATGTGCTAAGTGGCTAAGCACTGGCGTCTATCTGGCACCAAGGTCGTTTTATGACAATGGTCGATTCAAAGAAGTTTTTAATAGAAATCTTTAATTTTCAATAACTTATTAAAAAAATATCATAAAAAACTACAACTTTAAAAAAACAGAATTTGCTTTCTCTTTTTATATAATTGCATTAAATAGACATTAAATATAGTATTAAGCAAGTAAATTATAAAAAAAATATTGTACTTCTTAATATTATTCCTCTGTATTTTTTTACACAGTACAGCTTAGCATTTGACCAGCAGGGCAGGACACTCTGGCCTAAGGTGGAGCCTAGTCTGGAATGACTAGCTCCCAAAAAGACCGCCTGAACAAACCGCTAAGTGCTTGCGACAGATTTTTCAATTTGAGACTAACCAGGCGAGCAATTTAAAATACTCTACCACTTTACCAATCATCGCATATACAATAGAATATAGTATAAGCAGCCCACTAATTTCCCTCTGCTGGGGCTCTGGGCTTTCTTTCACGAGGAGAGAGATAAAAGCCACAATGCTGCACAATAGTAATAATATATTTCAGTAAAATGAATCTCATTTAGACGGAACCCTCGGCGCATATTTCTGTCTCCCCTTGGCCAGACATCGATATAATCGGTCACAACCCCGCACTTTGCTTTAAGTGCGTCCGCTGAGAATGTCACAACATACATACAGTCTAACATACGTAGCGTTTACTTTATATAGCTATACATTTTATGTCTTTTATCCCAAAGTTGACGTTTCTTTTTCGCACTTTTATGCAAGGTTGAAAACTATGCCGGTGTTTGTTTTTTGTTTCACACCATTTTAAGGCCTTGTTTGTTGTACCAAATTCGTATAAATATTAATGAAGAGCTCTTCGTTCAAATAATGTACTGCTAAATTTGGTACGCGGAAGAAGGTAATTCACGAAAAAAAAAACATAATAAATCTTATTTTTGTTTATGGTATTTTTGAAATTTGTAAAAAAATAAGCTTTTTCACATAACTTTTATTTCATACAAAAATATCATAGACGCACGGCAAAATATATGAGAGTGAAAAGAAGATATAAAATAATATTCTTTTTGAGTACTTTCGTATTAAATCGTTGATCAATAGTAGTTCTTAAATATAAGTTGATAGTTTTTTTGGTTAGTAAGTATACTTGAAGAAATAATATTTATACCAAGTGCACTGTAGAAACAAATATTAAAACCCTTCTCACCACATTTTAAACATTTAGAAAAATGGTTAGGAAGGTGGCAGCATTACCGCGTTGAATAGCAACGCCAAAACCCAATGAGCCTAAATGAGTCTCCTTGACGTATGTAGCTATCTGTAGCGCCTGTAGCTCGGCTAGCTAAGGTGATCTGACGCGATCATTGAAGCTAAGCAACGGTCGATACGGACGGTGTTTGGATGGATTGTTTTTAAACTGGCATTTTCATTTGGGCACTACCGTGGGTCGGATGTCACGTTAAATTGTAGGTCCCGGCTGTAAGTCTTAGTACAAGCGGTCGTTAAGCCAAGTCAGAGGCCTTCGGGTGGCTTGAAAACTCACGACACCAGAGCTTGGCCACTTAGCTCATACAAATAAGAAGAATAGCTAAATGTATATTTACGACCAGTATTTATATAAAACTACTTCGTCGCGGTAATATAACACCTTTACATTCCCATTATCATTCCAATTTAGATATCAAAACATTATTCAGAATAAAATAATACAATCCTGGGTGGTTGGTTGGCAAAATAAGATAATCGAAGGTACGGATTAAATCAAACATAGAAACACAACTTCATGACGACCTCGTTGGCGTAATGGTTACCATGCCGGACTGCCAATCAAAAGGTTCCGGGATCGATTCCCGGCACGGCCAACATCATTGTGCTTAACTAAATTTGTTGGCTGTGTGTCTGGGTGTTAAATATGTATCTATATAAAACATTTATGTATGTATATGTAGTATATCAGTTGTGTTAGCTATACCATAACGCGAACTAGAAATGGTTCAGTATGGGGTTAACCAGCCGTGTGTGAAATGAGTCCTTATATTAAAAAAATATATATGTAACTATTTTATTGAACTTAATATTACATATAAAAATGCCAAGAAATATAGAAAATTGATAATTGTACACAATTGTACATGAATGGTATGTACTCAGTCTTTATTTACCGTAAAGCAAGTGCAAATCCACACATAACTTGAAAAGCAAGTCATTGGTGTAGGGCCGGGATCGAATCAGTGGCCGTATGAGAGGAAACAACTTTGTAAAATCACTTTTGCATATTAAAATGACTAAATTTGAAATATTTATATAACTCTAATCATCCAAAGGCAAGATTGATAATGTGTATTGTGACTCGTTCAATGCATCTACAGGAGTTTTCAAAATAAAAGTACTTAAAGTAAGAGAGAGGAAACAGAAGTTTCCCTCGAGACACACTCGCTTTGCTGTATTTAGCTTTATTGAATCTAAACTGAAATAAAAACTTTTATTAAAAACGACGTAGTTTAATGAAAGCGAATATAACCTATTTTCGTATTATATAACACTGAAGGAGACGCAGAGTAAACGCTACTAGTGACATGGCCCAGGTCATCCGTTGCCAGCATAGCCGAGCCGCACGCCGGCGGTACCGTCGGGTCCAGCGGGCAGCACCACAACACTCACAGGTCGAGCGAGAAGACGAGCAGCAGCGCGGCGTCGAGGCACATCCAGCGCAGCGAGGCGGAGCGCGGCTTGTGCGCGTACTGCTCGTCCACGGCGCGCCGCACGCGCCCGCCCGCAGCCATCGCCAGAGCCATCGCTCGCTCCTCTCTCATGCGCCGCTTCACCGCTGTCCGCTATACTAGGCCCATCTATCGATGAACCGCTCGCCTCCTCACTCCACAAACACACACAAAATAAAAACTATCTACTTCAATTCGATTTCTTTTTATTTCCGAAATTCTGACAACAATGGCGTCGCGTCATTAAATTTTTGAGGTTACATTTTTTTTTTTTTTTTTTTTTTTTACGTAGGCGCATCGAACATTCCACCCATCAAGAACATTATAGAAGATAATGTTCTTTGCCATTTAATGTACAAGAAATAGTAATTTTGTAACAATGTAACTGAACGTAAATAAACTTGAATATAAACCAAAAGAGAGAGTAACGATATTCCAAAACTAGAATTCACTCAATCAAAAACAGAAAGTAAGAATATAATCCAAAAAATGGAACTAATTTCCACTCATCATTAACATGAAAAAATGTAAAGAAACAAACAATGTATGCCACCCATCATGAGCGAAACTAACAATATTGTGTAATAAGAAGTGGCATTGACTTATTTTATGATTAACATGATTCTACATTAACTGGCAGTAAGCACAGTTTGGTAATAGGTCGCTTGATGACGGTGTTCTTACTTTTCAATGAAACAACTCTAATCAGTCCGTCATCACCGGGATGTGTATCTACGATTCTGGCCAATGGCCATTTACCAGGAGGCAAGTTATTGTCCTTCACCAGCACTAAAGCACCAATTCGTATATCGTCCCTTTCTTTCATCCACTTAGGTCGCTGTTGAAGTCTGCCTAAATATTCAGCCACCCATCGTTTCCAAAAATGTTGAAATAATCTTTGTGTGAGTTGCCACCGGTTGAGACTGTGAACATTAGAATTTAGATACGAAGGTTCTGGAATTACAACCGGTGGTTCTCCTATCAGGAAGTGACCTGGGGTTAAAGGTAACAGGTCGTTCGGGTCATGACTCGCTGCTGAAATTGGGCGTGAATTTAGGCAAGCTTCAACTTGACATGTCACTGTTGCCATTTCTTCATAGGTAAGTGTGGAATTCCCTAATATACGTCGTAGATGATGCTTAATGGAACGGACGCCGGCCTCCCAAAGTCCACCGAAGTGGGGCGCTCCCGCCGGAATATAATGCCATGTCGTTCCGTCCTTTTCTAGTGACTCTCGCAGTGGGCCTTGGAATTCTTCCAATTGAGTACTTTGCATTTCAGTTAACAACTTGTTGCCAGCCGTGAAATTTGTAGCGTTATCACTCCACATGTCACTGCAGTGACCTCGTCTCGCAGTGAAACGTTTGAAGGCGGCAACAAAGCTCTCGCTGTCTAGGCTGCTAACTATTTCAATGTGTATGGCTTTCGTGGCCATGCAAAGGAATATGGCTAGGTATCCTTTGTAGGTCTTGCACCCACGGCCCTTTGACATTCTCAAGTCGATCGGTCCAGCGAAGTCTACTCCAGAGTGCAGGAAAGGTCTTGTGGGTGTAACTCGCTGAGGTGGAAGATCTCCCATAAGTTGTGTCTGAGTTGCAGCTTTGTAACGCGCACACGTTACACATTTGTGTACTTCTTGGTTGATCATTCCCTTGCCACTCAGTATCCAATATTTCTGTCGTATAACGTTTAACATGAGGCTTGGTCCTCCATGGAGAGTTTTCATATGGGCATGTGCAATGATTAATTTTGACAATGCATGGCTATGTGGTAGAATAATCTGATGCTTGGCTTCCTCCGGTATGTTAGCGTGACGCAACCTTCCTCCAACTCTTAAAACACCCATTTCATCTAGGAATGGGTTAAGAGATCGTAGCTTACTCTTTTTCTTAAGAGGTTGCTTGGCCTTTAAACAGTTCAGGTCTTCCGTGAATTCTTCCCTTTGACAGAGAAGAATACAAACTGTCAGTGCATCAGATATTTCTGTAGAGGTAAGGTACATGGGACATTGTTTCTTGCCAAATCGCTTGCACCATGCAACAACTCTTATTAGTTTCGTTAAAGTTGAGAATCTCTCCAGCAACGGGACTTCATCTTTGATTTCTATCGTTTCTGTAAAGTGAGCTGCTCTTTCTTCCAGGTGGAGATCTTCAGGTAAAGTATCAGCAGGTAAGTTATGTTTGTATTGTCCATCTGTTAGCCACGACGGACCGTTCCACCAAAGTTTCTCGTGTGGTAATCTCGCGCCTGAAACGCCTCGTGATGCCAAGTCGCTGGGATTTTCTTTAGAAGCCACATGACTCCAGTGTCGAACAGGTAAGGTAGTAAGTATCTCTGCAGTTCGGTTTGCAACGAATGTCTTCCATTTGCTTGGGTGGTTTTGTAGCCAAGCTAAGACAACTTGCGAGTCTGTGTATGCGTAAATATTGTCCTTTAGTACTTTCAGGTGTCCAGCCACTTCAATCAGCAGTTTAGCAAGCAGAACCGCTCCACATAGCTCCAACCGGGGTATGGAAATCGTTTTTACTGGTGCAACCTTGGTTTTAGCTGAGATGAGCTGCACGCGGACCTCCCCATTGACATCAGTTACACGTGAGTATACAACTGCTGCATATGCCATAGTGCTAGCATCTGAGAAACCATGTAATTCTAATTTTGTGTCCTTTGTATTTGTGTATAACCATCTTTTTATTTTGATTTCAGATAGCAGAGGCAGCTCGGACCGGTATTGGAGCCAGTCGTTCTTCAACGTCTCAGGTATTTCTTGATCCCAGGTGACTCCTAATAGCCACATTTTCTGTAAGAACACCTTGCCGATGATGATGGTAGGAGCCAGCCATCCCATGGGATCGAAAAGTTTGGAGACTTCACTCGCAACAGTTCTCTTCGTCACATCAGCCGTTTCGGTAAGTTGTATGCTGTATTGAAATTCGTCTCTCATGTTGTTCCAGGCTATGCCGAGCGTTTTTGTCGTCGTGTCCAAATTCAACTCTTTGTAGGTATTGTCTGTTCCTTGTATTACTTTCAGAAGATCTGCATCATTGCTGTTCCATTTTTGCAGCTCAAACCCTCCAGATTTGAGAAGTGCAGTCATGTCCGTGTAGATTTGAACTCCTTCTTCGTAGCTGTCGGCTCCGGTTAGCAAATCATCCATATAGAAGTCAGTTATAGCAATCGGTGCTGCTATTGGATGTTCCTTTATCTCGTCGGTGGCCAACTGTTGTAAGACCTTGGTAGCCAGGTAGGGTGCACTGGCCGTACCAAAAGTCACTCGATTCATTTGGTAGTCTTTCAGTTCATGATTCGGGTTTTCACGCCAGAGTACTCGTTGAAAGTCTGGCTGAATAACAACGATTTGCCGATACATTTTAACTATATCAGCCACTAGAGCCACTTTGTGTAGTCGCCATCTCAATATTATGTGTCTCAAGTCTTGTTGCAGTCGCGGTCCAACCATGAGATCGTCGTTGAGCGAAACCTGATTTTTGTATTTACAGCTTGCGTCAAATACCACTCGGACTTTGGTTGTAGATTTATCAGTCCGGACCACCGCGTGATGAGGTAAGTACACGGCAGTTGACTTAGACCTTTCCTCTTCGTCTTTAATTTCTCTCATGTGCTGTAAATCTAGGTATTCTTTCATTACTTGCATGTATTCTTTCTTCAACCACGCATCTTTGTTCAATCGTTTTTCCGTCTGCAACCATCTTGCTTTTGCAACTTCTCTTGAGTTGCCATATTGACAAGGTGGATTCTCTTGTTTGAATGGTAAAGAAACTACATATCTTCCATCTTTTTGTCGTTTATGTGTATCTTTAAAATGTTTTTCACAAAGTTCTTCTTCTTCTGTTATGTGTCTTTTAGATGCACCTTCTTCTATCTCCCAGAATTTTTGAAGCTCGTCTTCAATGCAACTGTGCATACTAAAAGTGGTGGTGTAGCCGTTCAACGCCCAAGTGTTGTTTGTCTTGCCTAATACTATCCACCCGAGGTGAGTGTTGAGTGCTATTGGGGATCCTCGGGTGCCCTTCTTCAATCCATCAATAATGATTTCATCGAAGACTTCTGCGCCTAACAGTATATCGATCTTAGCAGGTATGTTGAACTCTGGATCGGCTAAGTCAAGTTGACGCAGATGAGGCCAGTCTTTGTTGTACACTTCTTCGGTCGGTAGTTTTTTCGTGAGTGACTTGAGTACGCAAGCGGCGACAGGGAAGTCGACGCTTGAGTCAAGTTTCGATAGTATCTTGAATACTACTGCATGTTTTGAGCGCAGGCGTTGTCCATTCTCGTCCAGTCGGTTTATTAAGCAATTGATCGGTGACTTTTGTAACCCAAGGAGCTGAGTAGCGGACTCCGTGATAAATGAACCTTGGGAACCTATGTCTATCAATGCTCTCAATGTAAAAGTAGTGCCATGTGAAAATATCTTCAGTAAGGCTGTGGCCAACAGCACCTTCTTAGGAAGATCTATGTCCGCATAATGGCTGGCTACGTGATGATCGACTGGTGTTTTGGCTACTTGTGTATCGTCTCGAAGTTGAATAGAAGTTTCAGCTCGCTCTGAAACTCTCTCGATGTCTCTGTTTTCGGGGTGAATCAGTGAGTGATGTCGTTTGCCACATCGTTTGCAAGATGTTTTATGCTTGCAGTTATATACAGTGTGATTAGGAGTGAAGCAATTAAAACATAAGGCGTTCTTTTCAATAAACTTCTTTCGTTGGGCAACTGGTAGGCTTATGAAATCCTTGCAGTAATATATGAAGTGATTTCCTTTGCATAAATGACAATATGTATTGCCCGTGGTCGTTTGGTAAAAGGCCATCTGTCTGACAACATTTTTCGATCTTTGCCCTGACTTGGTTGATTCCAGCACTTCCAGCGAACGAAACCGGGACTCAAGGAAGATACACAGCTGTTTGTATGTAGGTAACTCGCTGCTATCATCACCGAGTCCAATGTGTTGCTCCCATAAACGCACCGTTTCTTGATCTAGTTTGCAAACTGTAATGTAAACAAGCATCGGATCCCAGGCATGTGCTGCAATCCCTAGATTTTTCAAGCCATTCAGACACTCATTCGTAATGTCTAAAATGCATTTAATTGCTTGGGAGGACTCGACGCTAATGTTTTTCTGCGACATCAATTTCTTAAAAAGGGCGTTGACTATAAAGCGCTTGTTACTAAATCTTTTCCTCAGGGTAGACCACGCCTCGTCATAATTAGCTTCTGTGATAGCGATGTGTCTAAGAAGCGCTTCCGCTTCTCCACTTAAAGTTGACTTAAGGTAGTGCAATTTCTGGACATTAGATAGTGAAGTATTTGTATGAATTAGTGAAATAAAGAGATCATTGAATGAAGTCCACTCTTCGTATTTTCCGGAAAAAGTAGGTATATTTATTCGTGGCAACTTAATCTCGGCTTGGGAATGAGCTACAACTGCTTGCCCTGAAGTGGAAGGTACAGGTGACGACTTGGGTGGGGCAAGCTGTTCTATGACGTTTAGCATTTCGCATTTGCCTAGAGTGTATGCTTCTTCGCAGTTTTCATAGAAGTCTCCATTTAAATATGTGGGTAGTTTAATAAGAGTCATGTGATTTTTCATAAAACTTTCCCATAATCCTTCCAATAATTTTAATTTCACTTCAACATAAGTCTTATTTAAACGAGCTTTGGGTGTCTTTTTAAAGTTGGAGAAAGCCGCTTTTACATGTCTAAGCAACTCTTCTTGTTGATTTAATAACTCCTCCATGATTAAATTATAAAAGTCTAAAGTTTTTTAAACACTTCACAATAGTTCAAGTTCAGTTAATTTAATAAGTCTATGTCCATATTCACAACAAAATTTCAATTTCAAATATTGTAAATTTTCAAAGTCCATGAGAAATAATAAATAGCAAATATTTCAAAGTCTATGTGAAATAACAAATTATTCTAAGTCCAAATTAAGCACTGTTCACTATCACTGAATCCATTGTCACTCACTGTTCTCATAGGGACTCACACGCGCGAACTTTGTATTTCGGAACACTCGCGCACTTGGGTTTCCGGCTCGTAAGGACCAATGAAGGAGACGCAGAGTAAACGCTACTAGTGACATGGCCCAGGTCATCCGTTGCCAGCATAGCCGAGCCGCACGCCGGCGGTACCGTCGGGTCCAGCGGGCAGCACCACAACACTCACAGGTCGAGCGAGAAGACGAGCAGCAGCGCGGCGTCGAGGCACATCCAGCGCAGCGAGGCGGAGCGCGGCTTGTGCGCGTACTGCTCGTCCACGGCGCGCCGCACGCGCCCGCCCGCAGCCATCGCCAGAGCCATCGCTCGCTCCTCTCTCATGCGCCGCTTCACCGCTGTCCGCTATACTAGGCCCATCTATCGATGAACCGCTCGCCTCCTCACTCCACAAACACACACAAAATAAAAACTATCTACTTCAATTCGATTTCTTTTTATTTCCGAAATTCTGACAACAATGGCGTCGCGTCATTAAATTTTTGAGGTTACATTTTTTTTTTTTTTTTTTTTTACGTAGGCGCATCGAACAAACACAATGTCTTATAACAAAGAAAAAAGTCATTTACGTGTATAGCCGTTATCAATATAATGTGGTTAAGCAAAATATAAAAAAAAAACTTTTACATCTGCACATTCATAATCTGAAAGCAAACATTTCGAATTATCATAAACATTGCATAATTCCATTTGAATTTAGATAATCTCTTGAAAGTATCAACTTTACGAATATTTCGGACACTTATTAAATCAAGTTTAGTATTCTAGACTAAAATATTTAGCTTATATTTACACGAAACAAAACGGTCACACTTACTTAAAAACGTTGGATATACGTCCAACGGGTTTCAACGCATTAAGAGCGTCATCATCGGGGACGAGCTGCACACGGACTGTCACCGACGAGATCCGCGCACAGACTGGCGCGGCGCATGTTGCGCGGGAGCGTCAGCGACCCGCGCGTCCCGCACCCCGCGACGCTCTGCGCGCGCCGCAGCCCTCCGTTCCCGCGCAGATAACGCCGGCTGGATGGAGATTGTTTCTTCCTCATCACTGGATGGTATTGGAGAGAGTATACTCGGGTCCGCACACACTACACTGATTGTGTCTTGAGTAGGTTCCGTCATATCGGATCGCACAATATTTAAAACGGGCTTCCATGATGGCGCCAACGTCCAACCGCGATCCCGATTGAAATTAGGGTGACGATGAATCTCGATTGCCTCGCGCACTTTTCGTGGTACCACAATCTCCATCCAGCCGGCGTTATCTGCGCGGGAACGGAGGGCTGCGGCGCGCGCAGAGCGTCGCGGGGTGCGGGACGCGCGGGTCGCTAACGCTCCCGCGCAACATGCGCCGCGCCAGTCTGTGCGCGGATCTCGTCGGTGACAGTCCGTGTGCAGCTCGTCCCCGATGATGACGCTCTTAATGCGTTGAAACCCGTTGGACGTATATCCAACGTTTTTAAGTAAGTGTGACCGTTTTGTTTCGTGTAAATATATAATATGCCTTACGATAACAGTTTACAAAGTACAATATTTAGCTTTTTTGGCGTTTGTCATTCTAGTAAATTAAGTTATTAGAAAGTATGATCATTCATCAACAAAATCAAGAAGCGTTTTAAAAATATCATTAAAAAATCTCATAAAGAAACATATTGAGTATATAACTTATTGACTCAGGCGTTACTTTGCGGAAATCCATTGTAAATAGATGACAAAATTAAATATTTAGTGTACTTCCGCTGTGATCTGAAATCCGAATTAAGACAAGTAAAGTAAGTTAATTAACTAAGACTAATTAACTAAGATCAATTAACTAAGATTAATTAAGATTAACGTTACCTATCACAATTAGGAAGTTCTTAACTCTACACGTGTTTCGCCTAATCACAAGACATCATCAGGAGACGCTGACTCTTCGAACGACAAGTCGAGAGTGAGGCGCCGCGCTCACCGCACCTGCTTATAAAGGGGCGCATCTACCCCCACCACACGACCGTTAAACCGTTATGACTCAGCTCTCGTGCTACCGGCTTGTCGACTAATGACTCGTAAAAGCGGTGACGTCACTAGGTTTGTTTGATCATTCAGCAATGTAAATACTTGATTTTGATGTTTGAGTATCTCTAGTTGTTCTAAGACACATAACCGAAAGCCTTTTTCACAGATGTGCTTGATTTTGTATGTGTGGTTGTCTAGTAGCTCGTGACCGGTATCCAAAAGGTGTTTCGCAAAATGTGACTGTTCTGGATGATCATTAATGATCTTACTTGTCTTAATTCGGATTTCGGATCACAGCGGAAGTACACTAAATATTTAATTTTGTCATCTATTTACAATGGATTTCCGCAAAGTAACGCCTGAGTCAATAAGTTATATACTCAATATGTTTCTTTATGAGATTTTTTAATGATATTTTTAAAACGCTTCTTGATTTTGTTGATGAATGATCATACTTTCTAATAACTTAATTTACTAGAATGACAAACGCCAAAAAAGCTAAATATTTTAGTCTAGAATACTAAACTTGATTTAATAAGTGTCCGAAATATTCGTAAAGTTGATACTTTCAAGAGATTATCTAAATTCAAATGGAATTATGCAATGTTTATGATAATTCGAAATGTTTGCTTTCAGATTATGAATGTGCAGATGTAAAAGTTTTTTTTTTATATTTTGCTTAACCACATTATATTGATAACGGCTATACACGTAAATGACTTTTTTCTTTGTTATAAGACATTGTGTTATATAATACGAAAATAGGTTATATTCGCTTTCATTAAACTACGTCGTTTTTAATAAAAGTTTTTATTTCAGTTTAGATTCAATAAAGCTAAATACAGCAAAGCGAGTGTGTCTCGAGGGAAACTTCTGTTTCCTCTCTCTTACTTTAAGTACTTTTATTTTGAAAACTCCTGTAGATGCATTGAACGAGTCACAATACACATTATCAATCTTGCCTTTGGATGATTAGAGTTATATAAATATTTCAAATTTAGTCATTTTAATATGCAAAAGTGATTTTACAAAGTTGTTTCCTCTCATACGGCCACTGATTCGATCCCGGCCCTACACCAATGACTTGCTTTTCAAGTTATGTGTGGATTTGCACTTGCTTTACGGTAAATAAAGACTGAGTACATACCATTCATGTACAATTGTGTACAATTATCAATTTTCTATATTTCTTGGCATTTTTATATGTAATATTAAGTTCAATAAAATAGTTACATATATATTTTTTTAATATAAGGACTCATTTCACACACGGCTGGTTAACCCCATACTGAACCATTTCTAGTTCGCGTTATGGTATAGCTAACACAACTGATATACTACATATACATATCTGGATGATCATTAATGATCATCCAGAACAGTCACATTTTGCGAAACACCTTTTGGATACCGGTCACGAGCTACTAGACAACCACACATACAAAATCAAGCACATCTGTGAAAAAGGCTTTCGGTTATGTGTCTTAGAACAACTAGAGATACTCAAACATCAAAATCAAGTATTTACATTGCTGAATGATCAAACAAACCTAGTGACGTCACCGCTTTTACGAGTCATTAGTCGACAAGCCGGTAGCACGAGAGCTGAGTCATAACGGTTTAACGGTCGTGTGGTGGGGGTAGATGCGCCCCTTTATAAGCAGGTGCGGTGAGCGCGGCGCCTCACTCTCGACTTGTCGTTCGAAGAGTCAGCGTCTCCTGATGATGCCTTGTGATTAGGCGAAACACGTGTAGAGTTAAGAACTTCCTAATTGTGATAGGTAACGTTAATCTTAATTAATCTTAGTTAATTGATCTTAGTTAATTAGTCTTAGTTAATTAAGCTTGGTTAATTGATCTTAGTTGATTTTTCCTTTACTTGTCTTAATTCGGATTTCGGATCACAGCGGAAGTACACTAAATATTTAATTTTGTCATCTATTTATATTGAGTATGTTTAAACATTTATTTAAAAAAGATTATCACAATTACAATAAACAGGGTTACATGTAACTAATGAGTCAGTCTACACACAACAAACTTACTACTTTACTAATAGTAAAAGAAAATAATTAACAGCTTTATTACGCCGACAACAGCCGAAAATATGGAAGGATTGGATCATACTGAAGAAGACCAAAATGTACATGGTTGAGACCCTTTTTTTAACGTGAGGAAATGCATTTACGCATGCCCACCACACCCGGGGAAGTGGGTGGGGTATGTCGGGCTCGATGCCAGAATTCATGGACATCACTACCGACTAAAACCTCACGATGGCCTCCTCACCGGAAAGGGCGGGGTAAGGTTAGGCTCCTCGCATTAACCCACCACCCCGCCCACGTGGTAAAGTCCCCCTGGTCTTTCCGATTTTTTTATACGGTTCAGAATCCTAGGCTTTGAAAGAGACTGACCGACGACGTGTGGACGCCTTTGAAATGTGGTGCTGGCGGCGTATGTTGCGCATCCCGTGGACAGCATTTCGAACGAACGAGTCCATCCTCAATGAGCTCCATGTCAAACAACGCATGTCCTCGGTATGCCTGAAGCGAGTGCTGCAATACTTCGGGCATATCGCACGGAAACCAGCGGACAATCTGGAGAAGCTCATTGTCACTGGCAAAATGGTGGGAACAAGATCCGGAGGTGGAAGCCCAACAAGATGCTCCGATCAGGTGGCTGAACACACTGGCTCGAAAGCAAGTGTGTTCAGCCATGTGTAGCCATGTAGTCGCGGTAAAACATTGTCAACAAGGTGGCGGGTCAGGGGCATCACGATGCTCAGCACTGAGCTACCGACTAGCGAAAGAGGGGATTATACCTCGGTATTTGACCAGTAGGCGCGGCGCGTAACTACGCAAGAGGATGGCACAAGAGGCAAATTATAAAAAAAAATCTTTATGAGATCGAGGCATAATATGTCTGTATGTGTATGAAAAATCTAACTTTTCAATAATCACACCGTAATTATAACCGCTAATTTAGCATTTTCTTTTGGGCGCTAACGTGGATCAACATATTAAATTGTTGGTTCCGTCTGTTAGTCTTAGTACAAGCATTCGAAAAGCCAACTCAGAAAGGCCTTCGGGCGGCTTGAAAACTCTCGACAGAAGAGCTTAGCCACTTAGCTCATACGAAGAAGTAGAAGGTAAAGCGCTAACTGGATTTTATGTACTTATATAAAATGACGAAAAACAAACTTGTATTTGCACTTTACCTCCTTGTCGAACAACAACCCACCAACCACGTCCATAGAAATTCATACAAAAACCAGTTCTTATCTCGGAATAGATTTATCAGAACTTTACGAATAAGTTGAGAAGTGATCAAAAAGAATTAGACAAAAATATCAAAATATGTAAATTAGCTTAACTTCTTTGCACATGGCTGCCATATCAAATATAGGCTTTATGTCAATGCAAATAAAGTTTAAATTCGTATAAAACACGACAATTTGATTTAAACGTGAATAATAATCAATATAAATAGTCAAAACCGAAGAGATTTTGCATTTTTCATACAAATGTTTGGTTGGCGTTTGGTTTGACAAATGGTTTGGCCGGGATGTGGGTAAGCGACATCGTAGTAAATCGGATGTGGTAATCCAAGTTATTCCTATATTTCATGTAATATTAGTAACTACAACTACTCTGGTTGGGTGTTAGGCTATTTAATAAATACGTTTTATATATGTCAAGCTGTTTTATAACCTGCTTTCATAACTTTTTAATACAATTTATAAAATCGTTCTCGAAACAATTTAAATTACTTACTAATGTTTCGAGAGAACGATATGATAGTGATAGTTATTAATAGTATAACAAATAAACTTTATTTAATTTATTTTACTTTACTGTACTGCTAGGATAAATGTACAGTGCGGTTATTTTTATTAATTTTTTTTTTAATTAAGTATTTACAAATGTTTACCTATAGTGTTTAATTGTGTTATTTTTAAGAAATATAGCGCTTTAGACTATGTCTCTGTTATGCTATATTTGAAGGAATAAATGAATTTGAATTTGAATGTTTTTTTGTACTTCTCAATAAAGATATTATGTAATTCAATTGGAGCTCAAACTGCCACCTCCAAAGCGTGACGTTTTCGTAGCTCTTTATCATTTATTAGTGAAGTGACCGTGTAAGCGAAGAATTATTCAAATGACTCGTAATTTATAGAACCGAGACGATGCTGTGTGTTTTAGGTGAACGGTGGCGTGCGAGAATGAACCAGTTTAAATTTAAAGGCATTTTTTATAACGAAAAAAAATCTTTGTACTTATTTACCAACACACTTAACATTTACCTGCACAATCCATCATTTTGATTTTTACCAAATTTTATATGCGTATTAAGTAGATCTGAGAATCGGCTTCTATTTAATTTCTATATCCCCAAGTGATAAGGATTGTTCACCTTTAACATCTTTTTTTTGATATGTTTTTGTTATTATTTTTTATAATGTGGCATTAAAAAATACATAATAACCTAAATTTTTATTTTTTTTATCACCAACCCCTATTTTTATGGCCAAATTGCTAAAGTAATTTAATAATTTTTCATTCCGCTCGATGACTGATCAATAATTATAGTGTTTTTAACTGTATTTAAGGCAAAATAACGTTTGCCGGATCAGTTAGTACCTATATAGAATCCTATCTATTTTCTTCTTCTTTAATAAAAAATTATATAAATCTCGTGTCACAATGTTTGTCCTCAATGGACTCCTAAACCACTTAACCGATTATACTTAGTCGCAATTTTAATTTATTGCTAATTATTGTCTGTTATTATTTGACTGTCACAATTATCTGTTAACTCCAAATGATTCTAACAGATGTCGATACCTTTCGACTGGGTTGAGTAAGTAATCAATAGATGGCGCTGCTATGGTAAATCTACGAACGTGTCACATAAGCTACACTATCTATTTCTCATACCCCTAAGTGAGGCAAAACAACGTTTGCCGGGTAAACTAGTACCTATATATTTCTGTGTATTTTTTGGGCAGTCTTGCATAAGCCGGGCCCCGAAACATTATAAAGTTTTTGCGACATCCATGGAGCGCGGAGTAACGCCACGAGGCGGCGGTAATTTATTACGTTATATCAATACAGAGGTGTGTTAAAATGTTCAAATTAGTCTCACCTGTGTAGTCTGACACTAACTAGCCTGGAGAACGAATTAACTGTGATTTTTCTGTTCTGGGTCAAACTAAACACACCTCAAATTCAATTATTGCGTCATTTAAATGTCATACAATATTAAATTATCTAAAAAACATGAAAATGTACCCTAATCAGGGTGTGGCAATGTTGGTTTGAAGCGAGCCGATTTATTTATTTTCCAGTAAATGGTGTACATATGTGTATGGCGTTACTTTGCGGAAATCCATTGTAAATAGAAGACAAAATTAAATATTTATTGTACCTTCGCTGTGGTCTGAAACCCAAATTAAGATAAGCAAAGGAAAAATTAAAATGTTTAACAAAATGTAGGTGTGTTCCTCCGACCGACCACCACACCTCCACTACAACTCACACCAGTAAACTAATCCCTAATCTACCCTCCTAACACAACGAAGTTTCACTCCGCGTGGCTGGACTCCTCACACGCCGGAACAACCTGAAACATATAATTCTAATATTAACGTTACCTATCTCAATTCGGAAATTCTTACTCAAGAGAGAAGTAAGAATTTCCGATTTTTTACTTTGTTTTTCTTAAGATTTTTTCATCTTTATTTCTTTTTTAAGTCCAAATTAACGCGAGTAAGATCGCGGGTCGCAGCTAGCTCATATTTAACATGATAGATTCACACCAAAACGAAATTCCTTAGGTATGATAAATATGGCTTTCCATAATATTTTATTAGGTCCCCAACACATTCGTTTTTACGACCCATAGCGTTATACATACAGACCGTTATACAATCAGGATGTCCTCGCTATAAATGCTTGTTATAAGTGAATAATTTAATAATCTCACTATTTGACCGAACGAGCGAAGTGTGTACTGCGTGGTATTTTTTTTCTTTTCTCTCTCTCTTTATGTTTTTTTTTAAATAGAATATACGACTATACATACAAAGGAATGCTAATATTAAAAGAAAGCAAAAAAAAAATTGATTGTGTATGTTTGTCACTTTTACGCTCTAACGTGTCCCGTTTTTAGGGTCCCGTATCTTTTAAATACGGAATCCAAAAAAAAAGAATTAAAAAAAAGGACAATTAAGATACTTTCTCAAAAAAACAGTTACTTAGTCACAAAAAAAACATTTTTTTTATTCTTCTTTCTAAGTCAAAAAACTAGTTTGCTATTACCAAAATATTTATCTTAGCCATAAAATCATACGATTATGATTATTTAATAAGCGCATTATTTATGCGTAATTTAATATGTAAAATGAGGATTAAATCATAGTTTTTGGTGACTAGTTTACTCTAAGTTACTGTCTCCGTTTCTTATCCGGTTGGCTCCAGCGGAAGACCAGCGCTGATTGCTTGCAGTCAGCACACGCTGAGCTGGGGCCGGTTTTATGGCTTGTCAATGTTTTCTTTTATGTTTCTTGTGTATTGTTTTTTCTTTATTGTTCGTGTCACAAAATAAATGATTCTTTCTTTCTTTCTATATTTCTGTTCAGCGAGGCATTTTTTATTCCATTTCACACACGGCTGGTTAACCCTATACTGAACCATTTCTAGTTTGTATTATGGTTGCTAACAAAACTGATATACTACATATACATACATGCATATTTTATATAGATACATATTTAACATCCAGATCGGCAGCCAACAAATTTAGTTCAGCACAAAGATGATAATATTACAAAAAAGGTTTTATTTTCAATATGACGCGCGAAAAACCGCAGCTTAAGCCTTAATTATTAGACACGAGCAGAACGTCCTGGCTTCACAAGAGCTATAAAATGATAAAAGAGAAACAAAATATAGCCTATGTTACTCAGGGATAATGTAGCTTCCCAACGGTGAAAGAAATTTCCAAATCGGTCCAGTAGTTTTGGAACCTATTTGCGTCAAACAAAAAAATCTAACTTTTCCTCTTTATAATATTGGTATAGAAAAATCTCGCGCGTGGAAACGTTACCTAAAAATTAAATCATATTTTTATTGGTGAACTAGTTAGGCAGAACTAAGTATAAAATATTTGTTTATTTTGACAGGAAATATAGAATTTAAATATAAATTGCCCACAATGTTTCTAGGCTGACTTCTGTTTTATGTGAAAATTTGTTAAAATGTTATAAAAGAGTTTTTTTATTAAACACCGTTTGAATAACAATAGGTATACTGAATGTTTAATTCCATAGTTTTATATATTCTTAAGTAGTTGAGCCCGCGGTGTTATGTGCGTTAATCCGGGACCAAAAAGGTTAATTCGGGATAAAAAGTAGCCCAAGGTCTAACCTAAATCATCAAATCAAATCATCGGTACATACGCTTGAGCATGAAGGAGTAACATAGATTTGAAGTTATTTGCGTAACCCACTGGAGCCATAATTGTTTTCGAGATAAAAAGTAGCCTATGTGTTAATCTAAGGTCTAACCTATATTGACACCAAATTTTATTAAAATCAGTTCAGCCGTTTGACCGTGAAGAAGTAAAACATACACACACACACAAACTTTCGCATTTATTATAATAGTAGGATAAGACAATTGTAGTAAGTACTGGCTTTTCTAAAAACAAGAAAAAAAAATTTATTAAAGCCGCTGCTGTTTTGTTATCATATTTAATGTATTTTATTACACCCTGCCATAATGAGGAAGTAATAAAATAATATGCTATTCACCCTTTTATATGATACCTATTATGTAAATATGTACCGAAGAATCCACCATTTTGAAATCTTGAACCGATGTTCATAAAAACATAGCGACGAAAACTCTCGACTTATATCATCAGTACATCTTTTAACAAATAATTATTCAATTTACCCGGGGCTTAAAAATACGATAAATGTAAACTTTTATTTTATAAATTAAAATAATTTCATAAAATTTTCAAATGTAAATTCAGTTAAAATCTTATATTAACGCACTAAACTTATATTAACTTACGAACAATATACTAAACCTAAGTCGTTGTCCGCGGGTAAAGTACCTATTCGTATATTGAAATGTTTGAATATACATATAGGTAGGATCAAGACATGTATGTAGGTATGTACGCACTATATCTCGACTTGATCTCATAAACGTTTATGATTAGTACGCCTCAATAACTTGACGCGGACGAGTGTCGACCCACATGTCTTGATACTTTTATTTTTATATACGAGTATTATGTTGTGTTGTTTTATATTTACGTTGTTTTATTTTGTCAACAGGTGGGAATGAAGTTGTTATGATTATTTTATCTTGTTTTTAATATGAAATCGAATATTGTAGGATTCATATTCTTGAAGAAGGATGTTTCGACATTTAAGCGTTAAAATACATTTATAACATGCCTTTGTTTGCTCATTCTTGTGTCTTTTGTAAAACTAAAATGTATATAAAATTAATAGAAAAATTAAATAGTAAAGTCTTGTAAGTAATTGTGTTGTCTATCACGTACGTACACCTAAGGTTTAACACAAATAAAATTTATCTTTATCTTCAAATACATGCTTTGATAATTTGACTTGAGTTGATTGTTTAAATTATCGTCGTTCTTAAATGTATTTTGACTGAATTAACGAAAATACTTGGACAAAATGAATACACTGAAAAACAAAAATACGTGAAAAAAATATTTTTAATGTTTGTTAAATATATAATTTTTGTTTATTTGTCACATATCTTTATTTATTCTTTTATTATTTATGAAAAAAAAATTAAGTACATACGACCGACGCGGTGACGTCTGAAGTTAGATCACAATTTGCTACGAGGTTACAGGCCATGTTTGTCGGCAGCTTGAAAACTCTCGGCACTATAGCTAGACAGACATTTGACTACACGAGTTATAGGAACAATAACCAAAGGTGGAACATGCCTTGTCTGGAATAACTGGTATCTAAGAAAAAGAATATAATGAGCCTTATGTGTATTAGTAAATGTATCAAGACTGCTTAGTTTTGGTATGTATCGATTATTTATATTGATGAATAACATTGTATTAGTGGAATAACGCGCATCGGACCGCGTCGCAGCGGGCATACGTTTGTTTAGAAATTAGGGATCTTTGGGTGGATAGATCTAAGAGATTATTCTTTCAAGTATTGCCACAGAATAATAACTAGTATGGTATTGCCTAAGTTGAAGATTTTTAAATCGTTTTCAAGACTAGTAAGGATAGTTATTGACTCAGGCGTTACTTTGTGGAAATTCAAGAAATATTTAGTGAACTTCCGCTGTGATTTCAAACCAAATTAAAGCCCAACGCACACGACGCTTGTTTTGCTGCTAGATAGCTTGCTAGAATTTGCCGCTGGGTTCGAAGTTGGCTGTGGCGCTGGGTGCGCTGATGGCTCCCTTGGTAGGTTGGCTTCACACGGTGCTTGTCGCTAGGCGTGCATCGAAGTGACGCACCCATCAGGGTTGCCAACTCAGCACTTTGAGTGCTAGATTTAGCACTATTTTCAAGTGTTTAGTACTGAAATTTAAGGAACAGCACCTAGCACTTCATCTAGCACTATTTTGAAGTAGTCTGTTTGCTCAAAATGCAGCTGCATTTTGTAACATAATGCAAGCAACATTATCTGTTGTTCGCGGCACTTTGGTAGGGATATGTTAGCAGTCAATGTTTATCATTTTCTCGAGACAACTCATTATTTCTCAAACCTTGTTTGTTGTCCTCCGATTTCATTGCTCCGTCTCCTTATCTTAGAATTCTCGAATTTTGGAATTCTCGATATTAAATTGATTTCTCAAATTGTGAAACTTGGTTGAGCACTCTTTTGCCGTCACGGTTGGCTTTAACCCCAAAACTGCGTTCCTCACTCTATCAAGAGCCTCAGCTCGAAGACGCTTGCTGTGGTAATTCGGAGTATTTGTTGCATACAAACACGGTTCTTCTTTGTATGCGTCAATTAAAGCATTAATTTGCTCCGGAGACCACCTTTGCGACATATTTTTTCAACAACAGAGCACGAAAAAACAGGGTTGCCAACTCAATGGTTCGGTTGAGTGCTAGGTAATATCTCAAATAGTGCTAAATTGCTAGAAATTTCCAAAAATAGCACCAAATATATGAAATTAATAAAAAAATTACACATAACAGAATATGTTTTAATTTTTTACTGTTTTTTGGTATCTTTTAAAGTTAGGATAGCATTCTCAAAACTGTCTCCAAGACAAGGAGACGGATCAAGAAAATTGAGGACAACAAACAAGGTTTGACAAATAATTAGTTATCTTAAAAGGACAAACATATGACTGTCCGCACCGTCCACCCTACTAGCCTTTTATTTATCTTCCACGAGAATCCCTACCAAAGTATCGCGGACTAATACACTTTACTTGTGTTTGTTACAAAATGCAGACACGTGGCTGACCATGGGCTGCATTTTGTAGTTGCGTTTTGTTTCTTCAGCCACGAGACTGCGTTTTTTGAGCGAACAGACTAGTACAAAAATAGTGGAAATTTATCTAGCACTCAAAGTGCTGAGTTGGCAACCCTGCGAAAAAAAGAGAACACGCAAGCAAGCCGTCACGAAAAATAGCACACGTTCTATCATCGACAGCCAGCACGCAACCACGCTGCAGAGCCAGCAGTGACGTCACTTTCTCGCAGCGATGCCAGCAGAGTAGCCAGCAGAGGGCCCCGCAAGCAATCCAGCAGCAAAACAAGCGTCGTGTGCAGCAAAACAAGCGTCGTGTGCGTTGGGCTTAAGATACAAGTAAGCAAAAAAAAACATCAATTTATATATTTTTTTAAATAAATATTTTTGAGATTTCTTTGCTATCGTCTACCATCAGATGAATTGTGATCAAACGCAAACACATATAATGTAAAAAAAGTATAAGAAAAATGTGGGGTAAATATTATTATTATGAGACTTTTAAAAGCTATTTAGATAAAAGCATTAAATATAATAACACAAAATTACTATTATACTATAATTTCCGTTGGTACAGTTTCTGGCTCCAATTAAATATCACTTCAACAATAAAAAAAAATCTAAAACAATAAAATAAAATTAAAGTCAACGGAACCCTTCTCATACTAATTAAACTCTCTCCTATCCACTCAGTTTTAAAACTATGGATTTACTCTTACGGATTATACAGTCCCACTTAAGTACAGACAGACGGAAGAAATATCTTTTGTGTTATGCATTTGGATTGAAATCTTTACAAATATTAGTTACTTAAGTACTTACTCTTACAGGCGCCCACGGGTGTTTGAACTAGTTTAGTTTACATACAATTTACTAATTAATTATGAATTTTAGATAATCTAAATTATTTTGATTTATTAATACATGTGGGACTGTGGGTACATAATGGTTAATAGCAATTTATATTATTTTAGACAATAGCTAGACAATCATTCCAAAATATGTTTTGTTTTTTGGTTTCTTTTAATCGTCCTGGTTAATCTTTAATACGTGTGTATTGATTATTAATTTTACTATTATCAAGACAATTTAATACGAACAAATATGTATTTTTGTGTATAATTTAGCAAATTTTACCACAAGTCACAAGTGACCAGATTCAGATCCAGATATTTTATTAGCCATAATAACATTCGCTATTTTTGGTACGTTATTTACTTATTAAATTGCTGTAAACACAGCAATTTAAGTTTAAAGCTAAAAATTTAAAGCTAAGAGACTGGAGCTGTGAGATCTTCAGTATTCAGGTATCCAGTACTTAAATTGCTGTGTTTAGCTTTAAATTTTTAACATCATCGGATATTCCCTTGTTTCAATTTTGTTTATATGGGCGCCAAATCAAGCCACTTAGCACAGAATTGTCACCAAACATACTCGTAAAATAGTATATTTGTACGAAAAAAAGTCATACTACATATCCATACAAACAAAGTCACTTGCATTCTTTAAATAGACAAATGACTCCCGATTTCCGTTCCCATTGTCCCATTTTATGAATCACACCCCAGTTTAAAAGAAATGGCGCACTTTTGTCAAAGGAAATAAGTAAAAACTGCATCCCTACCAGTATTGTGTCGATATGGCTTTTGTTGTAAAATATTTGTAGTTAATACAAGGTGTTTTATGATTTGTTCACTGCAGCGTTTAAAGTCATTATTAAGTCCATTTATTGTAAAAAAAATTTTGATCGCGACTAATCATCAGAGTTAAGAAATACTTTAAAGTTGACGATTTGGTTTTTGCATCTTATAGGTCACATTTCTTATATCAAATGTATATAAAAAAAATATTAAAAGTAGTTACCATATTGGTCTGTCATTTAAAAAAAAATGGAATATGATTTTGTACGTACTATGTTTATTTAAGAAAATATATTATAGCGTAATGCCTCAACTTTTATAACTCAAGCGGGCGTGAGGCTGGCTTATATCCCAAAGGACATGGGTTCAATCCCCACCAATGAGCTCGAACTTTCGGTGAAAGAAAACAGTTTAGTGGAAATCTTAACATGATGGTAGAACATTTTCAAGTTGAAAAATTTGTCACCAAGCACCTGTGTGTTTTGGCATCCTCCTCGAAAGCCATTAATTCCAGACTAGGCATGCTCCACTTTCAGCCAAAGAGTCGCTATCTTGTGTAGTTAATCACTATGCTGGTCAAATGTCTAGCTGTGAATTTTACATTTTTTTTACAGTGAATCGGTGCTAATCACTTGATAAGAACTTTATAAGCGTTGGCAACACTTCTGTCGAAGGTGGACATGCGTAGTCTGAAATTACTTGCTCTCATTAAGAAAGTTAGTGGAATACAACGTTAAAAGCAATGCTCTATGTAATTTGAATAATAAATAAATAATAGAACGCATTTCACACACGGCTAGTTATCCCCATACTGAACCATTTCTAGATTGTATTATGGTTGCTAATACAACTGATATACTACAGATAAATACATACTTTATATTGATACAAAATCTACAATATCTGTAGAAATAAAAACTCCTCAATGTTTTCTTTTCAAAACACCTTGTATAGGGTTTTGGTATAGGTAGCTTTGACAAAAACACTGCTATTTCCTGTGTGACAAAGAGACACCCTCTAGCGACACGTTGAGGATGACTAATGACGTAATTTATGACTAGCGTAATGCACCCGGATGCGCTCGACTGTTTGTAATCAAAGTGTTGAAATAATCAGTATTGAGGAGATTCTGAATTTGATAGAAACAAAGAAAACTTAATTTTGGTTTCTGGTTATATAGCTGGTCAAGTGCGAGTAAGAATCTCAGCGTTACAGTGGGCTGAATAACACTTTAAATTGTAGGTCTCGGCTGTCATTATGCTATGGCAGAGGCCTTCGGTCGGTTTGAAATCTCTTGATAAAAAAGCTTGGCCACTTATCCCATACGAAAAAAATAAGATTAGGGCCCCGTTGGTATTCTTTTGGTACGAATATACCTTATATAAAATAAAGGAAAATACTAACGCATCAATCCATGAAAACTGCAAATTTCGTAGTTTGTGTTATGTTCATCATAATTTGCAGTCCGTTTTATTTCTGCCTGCCAAGCATAGGCCTCTCTTCGTGTATGTAATTGATCCCGGTCGTGTGTTTTTTTTTTAAATGACTAATTTTTCAAGTATCGATTTCTGTATGCACTTTGATCTCGTACAAAGAATTCGGTCTTGAATCGATGTCTTCTGTAGTGCCGTCACTTGCATTGTGTGTGCATTCATGAGTGTAGTTTAGTTTTAAGTCTAAAATAGTTAGCACTTTGGTGTAAAAACTGTATATTAGCTATTTAGTTGAATAAATAAATGAATTCTTGTTTTAATACATTTCGCAAAATTGAGTTTTATTTAATGTATTTACAGAATGTCTTTTTTATGGTATACTTAGGTATTAAAATTAACATTTTATGACAAACATTTAATGTTACAAGGGTGTAAATGAAGAGGTTTTCTTTTATATGGTAATAAAAATTTCAAGGCTTAATAAGTTAATTAGAAAAGCTTATCGGTATTAAAATAAAAAATAATTAAATAAAATTTCACCTATTCGTTACTGTGCAAATATCTTATATTATTATTATTAACATGTTTGTTAAATAAAAAATGCAGAGGCATTATGACTATAAAAAGACTTTTAACTAACTTTCATGCCCAAATGGCTACTGACTAAAGATTCAAAGAAATCTTCGCACAACAAAATAAGAAATAATAAATCAATATTCGGTTGCATTCTTGCCAAAATCGATTTATGCCTATTCAAATTAAAAGTATTGAGTTACTCTATGGTTATGCGAAATCTTCAGCCGTACAAAACCGACAAATTTGAAAAAAAAAATGTATTGTCTGTGGATTAGCAATGACAAAAGAAATACGCGCCGAAATTCTATACCCAAACAGAATTTCAAATTACCTTTTTAAATTCTTCCTAATTCAATTTTGAGTTTTATTACCTTGAAAATAAAGAACACGTCCATTTTAACTAATGCCTAAGGCTTGTGGTCGGCAATTTTGAATTTTGAACGCAATAAAAGGTTTTGAAGCAAAGAGTTTCACACGAAATACGAAACTAATCGCGAAAAGGTCGGATTTGTGCCAGTTATTAAAAATGGTGCCAAAATTCTTGAATAAATGTAGCAGATGTAAACAGGAATCGGGTTGCTTTGTAAGAGGTTTAGATAAAATTGATAGATTTTAAAGCAGATGTCAACGTGACACCCTAAGATTACGTACCTACGTAATCTTAGGATAGGCCCTTTCTTGTTTAGTCTATTTCACTCTGCACTATTAATTAGCCTTTGTGTTAATCCGCGGTACAATACATTTCTAATGCTATGCGACTTGGGCCGTGAAAGAAATATTTTCAGAGTTAATTGCTAGTAATATAATAAATGCCAAAGTTTGTGTGTGTGTATGTTTGTTTCTTCTCCACGCTCAAATGGCTAAACCGATTTTGATGAAACTTGGTATGGCTATATTATAGTTTGATAGGTTAGACCTTGGATTAAGATATAGAGTACTTTTTATCCCGAAAATATAACTAGTTCCCGTGGGTTGCGCAAATAATTTCAAATTTCTTAATTCATCTGTCCACGAGATGTGTAACCATGTTAGGATCAAAGCCACGCTATACCACGCCACGCTTCCCATCGGTGAAAGAATTTTTCAAATCGGTCTAGTAGTTTCGGAGCCTATTTGCATCAAACAAAAAACCAAATTTTTCTTCCTTATAATATTGGTATAGATTTTATGTATCTATAATAAATTTGGAATGTATTAAATTATTCATTTGTTTATTGGACTTGTCATGTTATGAAGAGGTTTTTAGCCATAAACGCTCAAAGATCCATGGAGCGTGCTAATGCTCGGCATCAAACTGCAAGATCGCGTGAGGAACGTCGAGATCCGGCGCCGCACCAAGGTGCGTGACATCTGCAAGACAATCACCAAACTCAAAAGGTGCTGGGCAGGACATGTTGCGAGGCAGAGCGATGGTAAGTGGGCCAAAACATTGACGGACTGGAGGCCTATGACAGGCAAAAGAAGCGTCGGTCGACCATTAACACGCTGGGTCGACGACATCCGCAACACCACAGGCAGGACATGGATGAGAGCAGCGCAAAACCGAGATGACTGGCGTACAAGAAGAGAGGCCTATGCTCAGCAGTGGGTGACTACGGGCTGATAATGATGATGATTATCGAACTCAAAAGGAACAAAATTCAAAAATAGAACTCCCTAATTTTCCCAGAGCGTAGTAAATAATTCAGTGCGATCACGACCGCCGGCGAGCAAACACGCCAGTGGTGGGAGTTGGTTAGCGGCCGCCAGTTCTGGGAGCAACGTGTTTGATCACAAATGTCGCACATCCACTGTCAACACAGTTCACAGGGGGCTGCGATTATAGAGAGAAGAAAAAATTTAAATACTAGTGTACTTACGCTTATTAAGATAAGCTAAGGAAATCTAAAGATAAAAAGAAAAATCTAAATATTAAATAAAACGTGAGATGTCACGGGACGCCTGGCAGATGTGAAACATCGACATTATTTTGTAAAAGTACCTAATATGCAGAAAAGAACATTTTGTGATAGGAACTAAATATGTCATAATGATAAAATAAAATATAAGGTTTTTTTTTGATAACGATGACTATTTATTGAATAAACATTTATTTTCATGAACTACAAAATTTTTCGAAATTATTCCAGAAATCGGGTTTACGTGCGGCTATAGATGTTTCACATAAAAAATTAGGATAAAATTATTACTATCATTAATTATTCTTTTTGTTTCACACTTACATTTTAAATGTAGGTGTGTTCCTCCGACCGACCACCACACCTCCACTACAAGTAACGTAAGTAAAGTATCTATGCCTAATCTAACTTCCTATACACAACAAAGTTTCTTTCCCTTCGGCTAGAATCCTCACTCGCCCCTTAAAACATATAATTTTATCATCATCATCATCATCCACAGCCCTCTTTATCCCACTGCTGGGTATAGGCCTCCCTCTGCATGTGCCACCTGCGTCGATCTTGTGCAGTCCTCGTCCAGGTATGCGACTTCAGTGATTTCGTCAATTTTAACATTAGCGTTGCTTATTTCAATTCGGTAACTCTTAACTCAACGTGGGTTTCCCCTTTCCACAAGGCATCTTCAGGAGGTGTTGGTTCATCGGTAATTATGGCAAACTTCCGCGCCATGCTTTATTGTATGGGAATCAGGCTTATTGAAACCCCCTGTATAAGTTGTCACATATGTGTAGGGTGGTCCGTTTTTTGTTTTACCTCAACCATAATCTTATCTAAGCGCTAAGCCGCACCAACTCGACAAATTATAATAATAATAGGCCAAGTGCGGGTCGCACTCACGCACTAAGGGCTCCGTATATAGGAGTATAAGAAGCGAAAAAAAAAACACGTTAGTTGTATAAATGCCCTGGCCCCTCTTTAAATATTTATTTTGTTTTAATATTTAATTTTTTACACACAAGCAAAGTTTTACCATCAATTTGTGATCAGAAGGAAAATAAACATGTAATTTCCAAAATCATAACATTACATACCTAGCATAAGATTACTGACTGTTTTTTCTGATCCGTGATTACTAAGACCTTAACTAAATTAACTACACATGCAAAAAACTAAACCATTATTTTTAATTTTAACTGTAACTTTATTTTTTTTGACGACCTCGTTAGCGTAAAGGTTACCATGCCGGTCTGCTAATCAGAAGGTTTCGGGTTCGATTCCCGGCCCGGTCAACATCTTTGTGCTTAACTAAATTTGTTGGCTGTGGGTCTGGGTGTTAAATATGTATTTATATATAATATGTATGTATATGTAGTATATCAGTTGTGTTAGCGACCATAATACGAGCTAGAAATGGTTCAGTATGGGGCTAACCAGCTGTGTGTGAATGTGTCCTAATATTTATTTATTTATTTATTTACCTGCAAATATTTCAACAAATTATGAGATCGAAAAAAATATTGCAAATTAATTTCGCTACGTTATAATGTACAAATCTTTTTTGCCCACTTTTCATTTCAATAGCGTCGCGATGGGTACGGAACCCTAAAAATGAACACAAGTACCTCATATTTGTTTAGGTTGTTTGTCTTTCCTTGTTATTAATATGTAGAATTTGTTTTTATGTCGATGGAAAATATAATTTGTGTTTGATTAGGCTTTTATAATGTTTAATAATTGCTTGTTAACCTTTTATATTTAGCGTTTTTTCCTTTGTGATGTAATAATAGTCAAAATAGAAACTGAAACCAGACTAAGGCTTTTTTTTTATTCTATAGGCTTGCGCTTGATCACAATTCACCTAAAAATTGTTAAAAAAACCTGATAGTTGTTAGCGATTTTGTGTTGTAAAGGGAATTATTTGCCAAGTGCGAGTCGATCTCGCACATAAAGGGTTCTGTACTTACATTAGCTTAAAAAAATGCCGCAAAAACACGTTTGTTGTATGGAAGCCTCCATAAATTTGAATTTTATTTGAATTTATAATTTATTTATGAAGTAAGTACATAATTATATTTTTTGTAAATGTTTAAAGGGTCTTACTAAAATGTCATCCTTAATATCAAGTAAAAAAAATATTAAAAGTTGTATTTTTATATATTTCAAAAAGTAATATCCATTTATATATTCTGTGAAAACTTTAAGCTTCTACTTGTCACCGTTATTGATATATAGCATAAAAATACAAAAATAATACGTCTATTGTATCCCTTTTATTTTAATTTTTTTGTTTTTCTATCGGCACGGGAAATACATATCTCGTGAAAGTCTCAGCTTTCTACCTATCGTGGTTTCAGAGATACAGCCTGGAGACAGACGGACAGACAGCGGAGGCTTAGTAATAGGGTCCTTTTTTGCATTTTAAGTACGGAAACCTAAGTGATCTTTCTAGCTATCACGGTTTCAGAGATACAGCCTGGAGACAGACGGACAGACAGCGGAGGCTTAGTAATAGGGTCCTTTTTTGCATTTTAAGTACGGAAACCTAAGTGATCTTTCTAGCTATCACGGTTTCAGAGATACAGCCTGGAGACAGACGGACAGACAGCGGAGGCTTAGTAATAGGGTCCTTTTTTGCATTTTAAGTACGGAAACCTAAGTGATCTTTCTAGCTATCACGGTTTTTGAGATACAGCCTGGTGTCAGACTGACAGCGGAGGCTTAGTAAAAGGGTTCCGTTTTTACCCACTTTTTTAGGGTTTCGTACGTAACCCTAAAAAGTGTGGTATTGTTTTAGTCACAGTGAGCTCTGGCTGAACGCATTGGTTTGGTTTAAGCTTTAATTTGAAAGGAGTTTAAATAATTTGTCGGCAAGATTGAAAGCCTGCTCAAACACACTGTTTGTATTCGAAGATTGCCAGGTATCCCATTTAATGTCCTTTCTTTGAAAGGATGCTTTTTCGGTAGATTTTAATTGTAGGCGTTTAGACTGAGTTTGGTATTTGGGTGAGCTATGGCAACATTCATATTAAAATATTATTCTAATTGTATGAGGCATGAAAAAAATAAATAGACATTTTAGTAACTTTAGCAAATTTCAACGAATTATAACATATTGGTAAAGATAATTAAGAATTTAATAATTATTTCATTAAAATAACATGTAAGTAGTTAATTTTCTTATCTAAAATATAGTTACAGAAAAATCAAAACACTACAATTTAAAATAGAGTAAGCTTACCATCCAGGCTGTCGCTGCGGGGCAGAGTTCCCAAGATGCTGGCAGCATTACCCCGTTGAACAGCTAAACTTAGTCTTTGTAAGAAATAGCTGCCAGCTCTTGGATCTCCAGAAGCGAAGACCAACCGCTTCCCAATGTCTTCTTAATCATTAAACAAATATATACCTCAAGTTCAAAAATCTGTCGCCAATCATCTAACGGTGTGTTTCGGCAGCCTCTTTGTGAGCCAATTATTTCAAACTAGACATGCTCAACTCTCGGGGGACCTTTTTTTTGTTGACGAGTGGTAAATCTTCAACAAGTTACCTGGCTACGATAGGGCGCAGCCTCTGTGCTTAACGGAGGTCTCCGGGTTCTTCCGGGAAACACTCCGGAGACCTCTTTGCACTGCGCTGGGGCCCTTCCCGGATTGTTTCCGCATACGAGGCGACGGCGACGGTCACGCGACGCCGTCGTTCACCTCGGACTCGATGAAGCGGGTGTCGGAACCCCATCTCCGAACACCCTCGAGTCTGATGCCCTTTTAATTCCGCAGCCTTATTCTTTCACCCAGGCTGCAGGGTTATCTCTCGGGGAACCTAGGACGTCGCCCCGGGGTTGTTCGGTGTCCATTGCACTCATGGTCTTTGAGGTGGTTGCGGTGCACCACGTGCACTGCAAGGGGAGTCATCTCCTGAGGAGGAGTCTCGCAGGCTAGCCGAGGTGGGCGAGGTGGTGGGTTAATGCGAGGAGCGGAACCTTACCCCGCCCTTTCCGGTGAGGAGGCCATCGTGAGGTTTTAGTCGGTAGTGATGTCCTTTTGGCATCGAGTCCGACATATACCACCCACCTCTATTTCGGGTTCAATTCCCGGCACAGCCAACATCTTTGTGCTTAACTAAATTTGTTGGCTGTGGATCTAGGTGTTAAATATGGAAAATATGTATGTATGTATGTATATGTAGTACTTATGTCAGTTGTGTTAGCTGCCTTAACACAAACTAGGAATGGGTATGCGGTTAAACGGCCGGGTGTGAAAAGTGTCCTAATATTAAAAAGTTTTTTTTGTAAATAATGATATAATCGTCAGACCTATAATTTCAATATTGTCAAGTGTTCATTTAATATACATTTATTTTGTGATAAATCCCCAGCCGCACAATGTATATGGCACTGCTGTAGTGGGTACAATAGGGGCTTAAGGCAAGGAAGAAGAAGTTTTCTCTATTATTGCTGAAACATTTTAAAATAATATTAAAAACTCCGTATAAAGGCAAGGGTATGATATTATTCCGTCACCCAAACAAGCCAGCTTGCCGAGGTAGCTCTCTTGACAATCTCATAATCATACGTGTGTCTGTTTGTTTGTGCAACACACGAGCGGAACGGACGTTTCTCGCGATCTTTTATGATTGTTTTGATTTTCATTAGTTAACTTTGACACAGGAGAAGAATAGCTCTATCCCAAAAGGATCCTAATGAAATATATCTATTCTATTCGTTTTTAGGTTTCGTGCAGGGGCACAGCGAAGAGACATCGATTCACTCTCGAAGTTCCGAGGATTCGCACTAAGCGTTTTGCTTCGACCTTAATTGTGAGAACTGCGAAGCTTTGGAACTCTCTTCCTGAGTCTCTTTTTCCCGCGAAGTACGATTTGGGGGTCTTCAAATCTAGAGTAAATAGGTTCCTTCTAGGCAAGCGTGTTACATCTTAGACCACAGTCAAGCTTAACATCGGGCAATCTGCGGTCAAACGTAAGCCTAGAATTTTACAAAATGTAGCGACTGAGTCTGAAATAGAAGCTTTAAAAATACAATATATTTAAAAATTTGTTCATAAGCACGTGTAGTCATATCATTAAGCTTAAGTACAGTTTAAAAAAATCTGATTAACTCCTTTAGAAGTAATACATTTCAAACAACGCTCGAAGTTTTGCAAGGTCTATACTTTCTGTAAATTTATTTTTTAAATGCGCCATATGAATAATGGTTTCCCACTTATTTTAGTGATAGAAATGTCCGTTCTGCTCGTGAGGCAGCTATCCAAACAAACGTCGGGTACAATACGGCGCAAATGAGGCGCGGCCATGTTGGAAGAAAATAAATAAAAAGATGAAAAGTAAGCAAAGAAACAGACGGATACAACCCGGCCCGCATCTACACTGATACAATAATAATCCACATCATAATGTAGCGCCTCTAGCTTGGCTAAATAAGCTGATCAAACGTGATCACCGAAGTCGAGCAACGCCCAATACAGGCAGTATTGGGCGGATTTTGGACTTATATTTTATCTTGTCAAGATACAACTAGATCTGTGTCCGAAAATAAATATAATATTATTATAATAATATTCATCATCATCAGCCTATTTCGACCCACTGCTGGGTATAGGCCTCCTCTCTCTTATGCCAGTAAATTATAATATTAATATTATTATTATAATATTATATCCAAGCGGCTGTTGGAGATTTCGGGTATCCAAAATGATAACTTTAATTTCGGCCAGAAACTAAACATTGCCATCCAATATAATAGATAGAAAAAAAGTTGCAATATTTAGTGTACTTCCGCTGGGATCTGAAATCAAATTAAGATAAACATGAAAAATCTTAATCTAATCTTCTAAAATATAAAATTTCCATGACACATGTTAGTTACCGCGGCTCCGAAACGGTTTGACCGATTTTTACCAAATCTTATATGCGTATTCAGTAGGTCTGGGAATTGGCTACTATCTATTTTTCATGCCCCTAAGTGATAATGGTTATTCACCCAAAAAATTTATTTTAAGTTTTTTTGACGAAATTTTTGTTCTTTTTTTATTATGTGGCAATGAAAAATACATAAGCACAACCCTAAATTATTACTTTTTATAGTTTACTTTTTTAATATAAGTACATGATTCAATGGGATGGAATTTATTTCATTGAAAATAGATTTCATAGCCTACGCTACGAAGTACAAGTTATTATTTATTCTGTGCCTACGCTAGCAAACAATCCCGAGTAAATAGGTAATTAAACACATATAATAAGTAATTTAGCTGACTCGTTAACCAGTTCACTCAAATGTCAATAATAATAAAGCTCCAAGTAAACCGTTTTCTTGGAACAACCTCTTGGAAAGGAATAGTGCTGGGAATTTATCGATGAAATCTGACAGGTCGAATGGTCAATGTTTTTACTTGTTCTGTCATAACTGATAAATATAAATCATTTTTTATTTAAACAAACCTGTTATATATGTGTATGTTGTTAAAAAAATATCAGTTTATCGATAGCTTTATTTTATGTTTTAAAGAAGCGCTTGGTCGACGCTACTCGTGACCAAATTGCCGGCCTCTACTTTGCACAGCGAATTATCGTTGCTATACAAAGAGGCATTTCGGCTGGCATTTTAGGTACTCTTGCCACTGGCACTGGTTTTTTAGATTAGATATATCTACTTTTAATTTAATATTAATCAAAACATTCTACAACATTCATAGATACAAATTAGTTAATATCAATTACATGTCAAAAATAATAAAATCATAGACAAGGTATATTAAAGTAGACAGACAGTTCCAGTACAAAGCAGCATACAACCCGATTTGGTTCCCGTTCAAGCACACTAGTTTTAATATGATTTGTAATAAAATTAAGTCTACGTCTACAAACTACGTCAAAGAACTTTTAATTTAAGATTAGATTTAAATTGACGACCTCGTTGGCGTAAAGGTTACCATGCCGGACTGCTAATCAGAAGGTTCCGGGTTCGATTCCCGGCCCGGCCAACATCTTTGTGCTTAACTAAATTTGTTGGCTGTGTGTCAGGGTGTTAAATATGTATCTATATTAAATGTGTATGTATGTATATGTAGTATATCAGTTGTGTTAGCCATTATAACACGAACTAGAAACGGTTATGGGGCTAACCAGCCGTGTGTGAAATGTGTCCTAATATTTAAAAAAAAATAAGTAATATTGAATTCGTTTATCGATATCGATACGTAGGTGTCATATAATATTCGTGTCCCATGTCTACAAGTCGCATGAGCATGACTAACTTACCATGCAGAGTTTAGAACAAGCTGCATTGTGTCGAGGCTCCGCTCACACGGCCAAACTAAATACTGCGCCCGCGCCCGCGCCCGCCCACTGCTCATGCGGTTAAGAAAATAATAAAAAAAATCGTCATTATCATACTTTTAACAAAATATAGTTTGAAATTATTTATCACCGATAAAATTGAAAATTTATAGTAGTATGTTCTGTATTTAATATCGTGACATTTAATTCGCTGCCTATTTATGTTATATTTTTTGACGTGACAACGTCTTAAATTAGGTTGCGGCTGGGAGTCACTTATGAAAAAGTGTAACGCCCGGTAACGTTACGATGAGTCACCGAACGAGAGAGAGGCCCGCCGAATGCCTTGCGTCTCTCTCCCACTCAACTATGATCGGTCTGCCGCGCGCGCAGCACGCGGCATACGTTGTCACGTAAAATCTTCGCCCGTAAAACCGACTTTACAGGCAACCATTTTTTTTATCATGTAAATTAAATAGATAATAATATAATTAATTTAATATTGTATGTTCGTAAGGATGAAACTGTTGGTACTAAATTTACCATATTGTAACACCATAATAATTATGCACAGTTTGACAATAAATGTATCTAAATCTGAAATAATAAAGAAAATAACGCCTTATTTTCTTCTTGATTGAAAAAAAAACTCACAACTCAAATAAAACCTCGCATTTAAAAAAGCGAGTGAGGTTAGGTGGTAAAAACGTCTGCTTTTCCAACAGACGGCCCCTGGTTCGATCCCGGCCCTACACCAATGTTTTTTTTCAAGTTATGTGTGGATTTGCACTCGCTTTACGATGAAAGAAATCAACAAGTTTGAGGACTGCAATGTCCGAAGACGTGTGTCATGCGCCAACCTGCACTAGGCCAGCGTGGTGGATATAGCTTATCTCTCTCCTCGTGAGAGAAAGCTCCGAGTCCCAGCAGTGGGAACGCATAGAAGGTTGGTTATGCTATTTAAAAGAGAAGTTTTGCGTAACATGACGCAATTACGTTCTATTGATGCTATCAAAAAGATAATAAAAAGCTGGACAGACTATAGGCATTATAACAGCAAGTTGTGTCGCGAATATAAAAAATAAAAATTATTATTATATAATATTTTTTTTTTTATGTGTTTTCATCACTGAGCGCTACCGTGCGGTGACATACAAGCAGTCGTTTGGTCGACTTGAAAATTCGAGCTCAGCCACTAAGCCCATTCAAAGCAAAAGAAGAAGAATAAGCTAAGAATTGTCTGATAACAAACATACAGGTAATATTTAACTGAAGCGTTTCTTTGCGGAAATCCACTGTGGATGGAATATAATCAGAAATATTGAGTGTACTTCCGCTGTGATCTGAAAGCAAATTTAATAAAATCGGTCCTGCCGTCTGAGCGTGAAGACGTTACACACATACACACACACAAATTTTCGCACTTAACATATTACTGGAATATTTTTTATAACAAAAAAAAATATTACACAGTGTAAACTCCAAGTAACGTCACTCGAATCAGAGACAAACTCTTTAAAGCGTCGAAATCTATTGGCTTTAGTTGGTTTAGCTTGCATTCTTAGAAATGGTTCTATAGAACTATAGAAATGGTTCAGCATTGGATTAACCAGCCGTGTGTGTTTGTGTGTGTGACTAATGGAATTTGCCATCATCATCTAAAGTAGATAAAACTCGCGCGAGTGCACCAACGGGGCAGAGCTAGCGAATCACATTTAGTTAATTCGTTTCGAGGAAAACTGTTTGTTAGTAAAAACTGAAAAGGTAACATGTGGTTTGGCCAATGGCGGCGGGAGACAACAAAAACTGTAATTAAACATTCGGGAGCTTGAAACGGCGGGCAACTACACACGCGAGCGGAGCGGACGTTTTGAAATCAATGTTATACTTCCTTTTCCGTGACGTAGCGAACCGAATAAACGCTGGATGGATGAAATGGCGACAGGTCTCAGGAACAACATGCGATCGAAAAATGCCTCTTAATCTTAAGGGGAAAATCTACAAGACGATCATTAGGCCTGTCGTACTGTATGGATCAGAGAGTTGGGCAACCAAGGTAGGATATGAAAGAGGAGTGCATGCGGTAGAGATGCGAATGTTGAGATGGATGTGTGGAGTGACAAGAATGGACAAAATAAGGAATGAGTACATCAGAGGAAGTGTGAAAGTAGCCCCAGTGAGGGAGAAAATAAGGAGTAGAAGGTTAGCGTGGTATGGACATGTGATGCGTAGAGAGGAGAAGCATGTCACTAGAAGATGTATGGAAATGGTAGTGCAAGGAAGAAGAGCAAGAGGCCGCCCGAAAAAGACATGGATGGAGTGTGTGAATGAAGACATGAGAGAGAAAGGATTGAGTGTGGAGATGACGTCTGATAGAGGAGAGTGGAAGAAGAAGATTTGCTGTGCCGACCCCACCTAAATGGGATAAGGTGAAGAAGAAGAAGAAGTTATACTTCCTTTTAATCAGTTTCAAATACTATGAGACCGGGTCGTTACGTTACTAGTGTTATTTGGCAAATAAACAAGTTTATAATATATTTTAGTTTTTACATTCTAAATTATTCATTAAGTACAACACCACGCTGCGTCCCATGTTAGCGACGTAGCAAAAAAGGCTGCCAGGCTCAAATGAGAGTGGGCGGGCCACGTGTGCAGGATGCACCCTGACCGTTGGGCAAAGGTTTCCATGGAGTGAGACTTTTAAGATGGCAGAAGACGACGAGGCAGGCTGCCAACTCGATGGCGCAAAGAGTTGGTGGACTTCCACACCAACTGGATGGAGCTGGCCCAGGACAGAAAAGCGTGGGGATCATTGGGGGAGACCTTTGCCCAACAGTGGGACAATATAGGTTAGATAATAAAATGTTATAGTAAAAACTCTATTAGCCGGACTAATTTGTTGTTGTTAGGCATTCGGATAGTCGAAAGTATGAAGAAAATCGGATTTCTAACTCTCCGATGAGAAACCGGCGCGGGGTTATGCCAGTTCCACCCGACACATTCATAATCCCTACCTGCAAAAATACGACTTTGGACAATTGGTCTGTAGCCCGGATAATCGCGAATCCGTATAACTGAGGTTCGGATAATCGAGTTTCTACAGTATTATCATTACGATTCATATTTCTTCTAATTAAAATACATCTTTACAAATTATAACAACGTATCAACGTATTAGATCATTTAAAACGTATCCTTTCTTAATGGTTATCTTGTTTTATTAATTTAAGGGTAAATTATGTGTACTTTAAAATTAATAAGATTTTTCGAAAAAATAATAAAACAATAAATTTATTTGACTTTGACTTTTCATGACTTTGTCTTCCCTCTATTAAACGTCCTCTCCACTCGTGTGGTTCGCTAAACGTTCCCTAATTATAATGTATGGCCCCCACCTAAATGGGATAAGGTGAAGAAGAAGAAGAAGTTATACTTCCTTTTAATCAGTTTCAAATACTATGAGACCGGGTCGTTACGTTACTAGTGTTATTTGGCAAATAAACAAGTTTATAATATATTTTAGTTTTTACATTCTAAATTATTCATTAAGTACAACACCACGCTGCGTCCCATGTTAGCGACGTAGCAAAAAAGGCTGCCAGGCTCAAATGAGAGTGGGCGGGCCACGTGTGCAGGATGCACCCTGACCGTTGGGCAAAGGTTTCCATGGAGTGAGACTTTTAAGATGGCAGAAGACGACGAGGCAGGCTGCCAACTCGATGGCGCAAAGAGTTGGTGGACTTCCACACCAACTGGATGGAGCTGGCCCAGGACAGAAAAGCGTGGGGATCATTGGGGGAGACCTTTGCCCAACAGTGGGACAATATAGGTTAGATAATAAAATGTTATAGTAAAAACTCTATTAGCCGGACTAATTTGTTGTTGTTAGGCATTCGGATAGTCGAAAGTATGAAGAAAATCGGATTTCTAACTCTCCGATGAGAAACCGGCGCGGGGTTATGCCAGTTCCACCCGACACATTCATAATCCCTACCTGCAAAAATACGACTTTGGACAATTGGTCTGTAGCCCGGATAATCGCGAATCCGTATAACTGAGGTTCGGATAATCGAGTTTCTACAGTATTATCATTACGATTCATATTTCTTCTAATTAAAATACATCTTTACAAATTATAACAACGTATCAACGTATTAGATCATTTAAAACGTATCCTTTCTTAATGGTTATCTTGTTTTATTAATTTAAGGGTAAATTATGTGTACTTTAAAATTAATAAGATTTTTCGAAAAAATAATAAAACAATAAATTTATTTGACTTTGACTTTTCATGACTTTGTCTTCCCTCTATTAAACGTCCTCTCCACTCGTGTGGTTCGCTAAACGTTCCCTAATTATAATGTATGGCGCGCTGCCGTTTTTGCCCGGCTGGCCGGTGCCGGCCGGTTCATGGCGCATACGGCACTCTCTGCTCATTTCCTTGCCGAATAGACTGAGTGGCTAGCTCTAGAGTCCGTTACTTATACTAAGAAGTATAGTAATAATGAATTGAAAAAGGTTTTACTTACCTGGTTGAAGAAATTTGATTATTTAGGTTTGGAAAAATGCTAGAAGAGTTATTTGGACCATCTTAAAGTATAGTAACTCACACTGACATACATACACACACTACCACTCACAGACACACACTCACACTATATAAGTATTGTGGCTTTAGTCTGTTTTAGTATAAACAGTGCAAAATATAATAAATTATGTTATATAGTCTTATAGTACTTTAGCACAAGTTTAATGTTACCGTAGAATAAACTTGGGAGATGCCATTGGCTCCCATAATACAGTTTTTAAAACTACTTTGGGAGCCTTTGGATTCCTATTACTTTTATTCATATTATGTAACCTTTGCCCAAATAAACATATTTAATTTGATTTGACTATCGTTACAAACTATATTTTAAAGCGATCAAAGCTCAATCGTGCGAGTGGCCACCTAACGTCCCGTTTGTCGCGGGTTCAATTAACCTTGCAGTCTGGGTGAAAGATTAAGGCTGCGGAATTGCCCCTGCATGTCGTAAGAGGCGACTAAAAAAGGCACCAGACTCGAGAGTGTTCGGAGATGGGGTTCCGACACCCGCTTCATCGCGTCCGGGGTGGACGACGGCGCGTGTGACCGTCGCCGTTGTTGGCGGATTGGACAGCAATCCGGCGGTTTTAGTGGGTACAAATCCCTCATTATTTGGCTGCGACCAATCGTAGCACCTTCGGAATCGAATTCATCGGTATCTTGTAGAAGATTTCCCCCATATAAAAGAAAATATAGTTGAAACGGCGTGGATTCGATCCCCGCCAATAGGCTTGAGCTTTTGTTGAAGGTTAACATCGTGAGGAAACCATAGCATGGTGGTAGAGCATTTTCCAATGCTCGTCTGGCTAGCAACCAACTTCATGTTGTAAAATCTGTCGCCACGCAACTAACAGTGTGTTACGGCAGCCTCTTTGAGAGCCAGATATTCCAGACTAGGCATGCTCCATCTTTGGCGAGAGTGACGCTAACTCATGTGCTTACGCACCCTTGTAACTACATAAGTTAGCGTAACTGTGGCTCTGTATGGCAACAGAATTTAGCGACGAATTTTTGAACTTGAGAGTGGTTATTAGCCAGGCAAGCATTAGAAAATACTCTACAACGTTGCTATGGTTTGCTCACTATGTTAAATTTCAAATATTTTCTTTTAAAATACTATTTTTATAGTTTAGATATCGATATAGAAGATCGACAAAGTCGTTACGAGAAGCTTAAAACTCGGCGTAAACTTTACTCGTGCGAAGTAAAACCATTCCTTTGTCAAGATCTTTATAAACTTTCTTCAAAAGAGATATACCGAACGTTAGTCATCCCCCGTGGGGTGTCGGGTGACCACCGTGTGGAATGACATTCGCTACTCGATTCCTTGATGGATCGTTACCCACTTACCGGCGAGTTTGATGGGGTTCCGCTGAATAGAAACCCATTACATAGAAACCCTAAAAAAAAGTTGAAAATTCCATAAATGTTATCTTCTATGTAATAATAAATAAATAAAATTTCCATGTCACAATGTTAGTTACCGTACGCCTCCGAAACGGCTTGACCAACGTTTACCAAATTTTATATGCGTATTCAGTAGGTCTGAGAATCGGCTACTGTTTATTTTTAAGTGTTGCGGGTTCATTCTTAAATTTTTACCTAAGGCAACCTTTACGTTTACCGGGACAGCTAGTAATAATATTTATTATATAATATATTTTTAATGTTGAATAGACTTACGTTTGACCGCAGATTGCCTATTAACTCTTGAGCTCTATTCTATGATGGTAAGCTTTACTAAATGGTCTAAGATGTATCACGCTTGTCTATTCGGATTTTAATCGATTTTCTAAGCCTTATTTAATGTGCTCTTTGTTAAGCGAAATTTGTCGCACTATTTCTACGATAGAGCTGAACCACACATAGTACAACAGTATAACTACTAAAAAAAATAGAAATACTTTGTGACTCTCAACACCAGAGCTTGGCCACTAAGCTCATACGAAGAAGAAGAAGAACAACGATAAAAACACCGTGTGGCTAATCCACATCAGACTAGTTATCTCTGTAGGGAATGTTACTGAAATACTTACGAATTATTGTGTAAATTATAACGACCGATAATGGAAAGACCATTCTCCGTCGTTATAGAGAGTGGGTGATACTTTATTAAAAAGGAAATTAAATTATTAATTGGCAACTGTATTTTTCCAGCTAAGCAAAGGACATTTCAGAAAGAATTGCCAGGGTTGGCCATTCTATATACAGTGTAAACTCCATGTAACGTCACTCGATTTAACGACAAACTCTCTAAAGCGTCGAAATCAATTGGCTTAGCTTGTATTCCACACAATGATACATTCTTTCCATTTAACGACCACTCTCTTTAACGCCATAAAATGCATAGTCTCTTCAGTGTCGTTATGTAAGTGTTTACACTGTATTATTTGAAACTTGTCAAGAATTTTAGCGCGCAGTAATTTCCTACGCTGTTCTTTTTCCATTCTTATATCTTTCCTTAGTTCTCTAGTACACTGATCTACATTGGTGTTGTTTCTATTTATGCACACAATTTTAGAAACTATCAATGATTTTGTAAGATATGCTCTATTTATTTTCTTAAAATCATTTGAATAAATATTATTATTTATTTCTTTAATTACTATTAGCACGGATTAAACCAATTACATTAACTATCTAAAATTCAATTTAAAATATATTCGAAACATAATTAATAATTAGTAATATAAATTTCACAAAATGTCAAGAATAATGTCAGGAACAAGTCAAGTATGAGATATGTAAAAATTGTATGTATGAGATATTAAAAATGAAAATATGACTACATTGAGAACTTACATGAATATATTCGTAATCAGGGCATTAAAAACGTAAAAATTTGCGATGATATCTAGGGCAATAAAAAAGGTGTTTTTGTAGAGCAGTGATATTTTTTACCACCAACATACAATAATCACTCAATTTAGTTTAACTGTTTGAGATTTATAGTTTATCAAATCGAACTACAAACCCACAAACTTTTGCCTACCAAATATATACTCGTAGTATTATAATATGTACAGAACCACTATCCAACTAACAAAATTCACTCAAACAAATTCAGGAATCGTAAAGAACGACAAACGGTCACACTTTGATTAATCACCACCTATTTTGATGTATTGAGTAAATTAGATCTGCGAAGGAATTTACCCTAAACTAACATTCATTCAGCCATTGCTGGGTAAAAATGAACTTTATGATAAAGCAATAAGAATCACCAATCACATGTGAAGATAGTGAAAAGGCTCTGATTAGAACTGTTGAGCATTCTGTGGCTTTACCTGGCTGATTTTTTTTTCTACAGGGCTACTGTTAAAAAGCGAGTGTGGCTCGGTGGAAATAACGTCTGCTTTTCAATCAGACGGCCCCTGGTTCGATCCCGGCCCTACACCAATGACTTGTTTTTCAAGTTATGTGTGGATTTGCACTCGCTTTACGGTAAAAGAAAACATCGTGAGGAAACCGCATGTTTGAGGACCACAATATCCGAAGACGAGTGTCAGCCGCCAACCCGCACTTGGCCTGCGTGGTGGATTATGGCCTATATCTCTCTCCTAGTGAGAGAAGGCTCCGAGTCCCAGCAGTGGGAACGTATAGTGGGCTACTTATGCTATGCTGTTAACTAAAGTTTAATGGCTCACGAGTTTAATGAACATACTCGAGCCGGTTTAATGTAATGCTGTGATTTAATGATTTAAGTAAACTGGATTTCGTTGACGACTCCGTTAGCGTAATAGTTACCACGCCGGACAGCCAACCAGCCAGGCCTGGTGTTCAATATATGTACATCAAAATAGGTACTATAAACTGTGAAAATCATTTTTTTTTTCAATGATGAATAGGCTTACGTTTGACCGCAGCTTGCCTGATGTTAAGCTTGACTGTGGTCTAACATGTATCACGCTTGCCTAGAAGGAACCTATTTACTCTAGATTTGAAGACCCCCAAATTGTAACAGGACATTTTAAAGTAATACTCTCCGAACAGTGAATAATAATATCGTAGTTAATTTCATAGGGTTTTCCCTTTGTTTAATTTTATTCCAGTCCTTTCCTGCCATGCATTTTAATTCTTTGACATTAATGTTAGTAACCGGCTATCACTTACGTAAATTTTGTCGGTATGACCCCGACATTTTTCAGCAAAATCAGTGTTATTCTTAAGGGCATGAACTATTTGATTTTGTATTACCGCGCCGTATCGGTTTATTATCACTGTATTAAAACTTTCGTAAGGCATATTTGAATAATGTTTGTATAACCGGCTATCACTTACGTTTAGTTTGTCGGTATTAGCCCGACACTTTTCTTTGACATTGCATGTAGTGAATCCGTTTTGGACACATGAACGGCGTCTTTTCGCCAAATATAGAGAAACATTACGCTCATGATTAAGAGCTAAAATGTACCAATATTTATGCAAATATATATTTTTGTTTAGTCATGACTTACGGAGACGAAACGTGGACACTTACGGCAGGTTTGGTCCGAAGGTTCAAAGGCGCTCAGCGAGCTATGGAAAGAGCTATGCTCGGTGTTTCTCTACGGGATCGTATCCGGAACGAAGTTATTCGACAGAGAACCAAAGTCACCGACATAGCTCAACGCATAAGCAAGCTGAAGTGGCAATGGGCCGGGCATATCTGCCGAAGAACCGATGACCGTTATGGTAGACAAGTTCTAGAGTAGAGACCGCGTCTCGGCAAACGTAGTGTAGGACGCGCTACAACCAGGTTGAGCGATGATCTGAAGAAGGTAGCGGGTAGTGGATGGCGGAGAGAAGCACAGGATAGGGCCAAGCGGCGTGCTTTGGGAGAGGCCTATGTCCAGTAGTGGACGAACATAGGCTGATGATGATGATATATTTTGAATAAATGAAGGTTGAGCATTAGTTACCACTAACCCTGTACGTGTCTAACTCTGCTCCTCACGAGTTGAATGAAGTAAGCAGCAGCTGCCAAACGTACAATTGAACCCGTTTTTTTTAGTTTTATATATTTCAACGCTTGTTTAGAATGTGTTTAGAATAACGTTTTTGCTGTACGGATTAGTAAAATTGTGTCTCGAAAAGGACATACATAAGTACAGTGTAAACTCCATGTAACGTCACTCGATTTAACGATAAACTCTCCAAAGCGTCAAAATCAATTGGCTTTAGATTGTTTAGCTAGTATTAAGTACAGTGATAAATGGATTTAACGACCATTCTCTATAACGCTATAAAATGCACAGTCCCTTCAGTGTTAACGACACTGTAAGTTTAAGTTTCCTTCGGTATAGTTAGTTTTAGATATATATTTTTTTTGAAATGTTTTTTTTAAGTAAAATTGCTTTGAAATAAATGTTATCGCACTGAAAAACTCAACACTAAAAATAAAACCAAATAGTTATAATAAATTTATACAATTTATTTTTATACCTTTATAAATAAAACAATGAAACTAGACAACTAATAAATAATTAATTAAGTTATACACAATTATAAGTTAGCAACAAAAATATAAATTGGTGTTCATTGTAACACATAGTTCTTTCTACATACAATACAGTATGAACCCTTTTATTATTATAGAGTATATAAACCTTACCACCTTTATATGTCAAATGATGTCAAAACTACCTTTTCCAAAAAAACAACACGAAAAATCTAACTTAGTACAAACTACATTTAAAAATTGTGCAAAAAGCTCTAAATTTTTTGTCATTACTTTGAATTTCTACGTCTAAATTAAATATACAATCACCTATAAAACAAAGCAAAAATCAAAATTATAGCTGCACCCCGCGGTTTTACCCGATTAAATCCGGAATAAAAAGTAGACTATGTGTTAATCAAGTCTTAACTCTCTATAGCAAACTTCATTGAAATCAGTTAAGCTTTTTGAGTGTGAAAAAGTAATAAACATACAAACATAAACAAACTTTCGCATTTATAATATAAGTAGAATAAATGCTATATTTCGCTCATAAATAAAAGGCACATTTAATTTATATAATATTGCTTTTAAGAAGATATTTTACTTAATAGGATTATTTCTAATCCAAAGTAATTAAAAAATTAGTAGACAAAGTAAGATAAATGCTAGTTCACATAGTTTTTTATTTCATTCCGATGTTATGAAATTACGTCTCTATATTTTTAGTAGTAATGAAAAAAAAAATATTTTTTAAAAATCATCTTACAGAATCAATGCAGTCCGTTTTCATGCAAAATTAAACCAATACTACCCCGTTAATATTAATTATTAATAATATGATATATATTTTTTTATTTTAAACCCAATCTATTAACAACTTTAGTTAAAAAAACGTTCAGTATCCGTTTCTAACGCTATGCGACCTGGGCAGTGACATTTTATACAATTTGCCAAGAAATCCGTTCAAATATATTATTTTTACAACATAAATTAATAATTGAATTATTATAATTACAAATTAATACGAAACTTGTAATATTTCAGCGTATATTTTTGCAAATTGTATCACACGTCACTCAAGCGCCCAAGTCGCAAAGAGTTTGAACAGCGTTGTAAATTAAAATGTAACTTTTCTAAGGTCAACTGAAACATATATTTATTTTTACTGAAATTGTACAAGAAGATAAAGGCAATTTTATTTGCTAAGAAACTAATACACCAGGCTTAGCTTTCCAAAGTACCCAATCGATTTTTCCATGTTTTATCTGAAATACATATCATTTATATAAAGGGAAAAAAATGTTGCATCGCGGAATCTTACTTTCGATATATTAATGTTTGAAAATTGTTCCATCTTTGAGACTGATAGGCCATAGGCCAAAGAGTAAGTAAACTTATTTGTTTATTTTCTTCAATTGGCTTCACACTCTTGTATATTTGCCATTGTCATGTTCAAATACAAATTCTGTATCTATAACACAGTGCTTAACCTCAAAACACAATATTGTTCATATATCGAAAACTATTGGTCTCCGCGCCCCCTCCCTTTAAGGGGAGGGATTACCTTTCACTATCCAATTGGGTACTTTCGAAAGTCAAACCAACACACCATGATACAGTCATTCATTCCAATTTACAACCATTTCATTATTAAGAGTTTTATTTATTTGTGACCTCATCATGATTATCAACATGGGCCTCGGACCGATAATAAATTTTATAGTCATTAGTCTGATAAGTAGTATAATAAGCTTGAAAATAAAATCTATTTTTGTGTAGTCAAGGTTCTATTTTTATTTATACTTCGTCTTGTCATATTGCTGACCAGATTTTTTATATTTTTTTTTATATCGCATTAAACATACTATATGATAACAATACATCACATTTCATTCGTTTCTAAGGTTTTGGTTACAAAAAGATAACAGTTATCATCTTTTTCATATTTCGGTCTAATCAAAAAAATAAAATTTCAAATTTTTTCAAAAAATATTTCAAATTCACAAATCAAGATTATCATCCATTATAATTATATTATTTGCCAGACACATTCTCAGCTTTTTTTTTAATGACTGATAGGTTTCCTATTGTCTGTGATGTAAATACTTATGAAAGTATCTGTTAACTCTAAAATTAGAAGATATAATTATTATTATTATGAGCCTGTTTTGTCCCATTGAAGAGCAAAGGCCTATCTACCCTCTTTCCATTTATCTCGATCTATTGCTATTTCTTGCCAGTTTTTGCAGTGTTTATCCAGTTCGTTCGAAGATATAATGGGTACTATAAAATGTAGAGGGTACCGTTTAACTCTAAATGTAAAAGGTACCTCTTAACTATAAATTTAGAGGGTACCCTTTAACTCTAAATGAAAAAGGTACCTATTACCTCTAAATTTAGAAAGTACCAATTAAGTCTAAATTTAGAAAAGAACTATAAACCTTTTTTACGTCATGACGTTGGTATTTCTCAGGAAACAGAGAATTAGGATAAGAGTTCCAAAGTTTTGAAGTCCTCAAAGGAAGATCGCATCAATTAGTGCAAAACTTTGGGGTTTCAACTGTGAGTACAATCCGAATTCAAATACTATGTGACCTGGGCAGTGGTTCTACTAGTGGCATTTGTTATAGTTTGCAAACAAAATATACACTAAAATACAATATTTTTTACAATGTAAATGATTCATTGTATTGTTATCAAAACAAATAATACGAAATATTTTATATTTCAGGGTATATTTTTGCAAATTGTATAACACGTTACTAGTGACCCAAGTCGCATAGCATTTGAACAGCGCTGTATTACTATGATAGGGATAGCCGGCATTAGTAAGACTATTAGCTGGTTTAATTTGAGACTATCAGTTTATCATCATTATCTACCGCCGAGTCTCTCAGACAACTTCATCACAATGGTGGCGACTCAGCGGCACACACGAATAAACTAAATTTAAAGAAGCCCCGTCTCTTTTCATCTCAGGTGGCCAGAAAGAGACGGCACGTTCTGAACCACACACAAAACAACTAAAATCACGTCAAATATGAAAAATGTAAGCGATTTTAGAGCGCACCCAATTGTATCAGCTCTAAATCTGACGTATTTGACGTGATTTTAGATGTTTTGTCTATGGTTTAGATCGTACCATCTCTTTTTGGTCATTTATGACGAAAAGAGACAGAGCTACTTTAAATTTAGTTTAGTTGTGTGTGCCGCTGAATCGCCACCATTGCCTCTTTTTTCTTCCACAACATTTACTTCATTCCTATACTAGTCTGTTCCGGTTAGTGCCTGATTTCAGTTAGTTACCGTCAAATCTGCACACTACTACGTTGTAAAAGTATATTGGTCGTAGTTGAGTAATTACTACATAATGCTGCACTGCGAGCCGTCGTTGGGAGGCGGCGCGAACCCTTGCGGGGGCGACGCTATGTCACCCACCAACTCTGTCGGGGGCTGGCCTAGGTCTTGCATCTGGAATAAAAGTATTATTTTCAGTAACAAGCAGAAATACTTGTATAATTAAGATACTTCTTGACGCTTTAATGGATTGATCAGGTTTTTTTTATCTAGTATAAGTATAATGGGTTTGCGCTTGATCACAATTCACCTAAATTTAATATTTATTTGGTTTGGTATTGTAATTTTGATCTTGAAATGCTCTACCACCGTGCAACGGTTTCCTCACTATGTTTTCCTTAACCGTAAGTTCTAACTACCTTGGTATCTATACCAATATTAAAAAGTTTGATTGTTTTGTTTTGTTGTTTGTTTGTTTGACGCGATTAGGAAACGGAAAAACACGCGCTACTGCACTGTGAGGCTACTTAACAAACCAGACAGAGTTACGGCCTGATGATAGCAGCTCAAGATGAATGTTCACTTTCCATTGCTAATCCTCAGACCAACAGACCATCTAACGCAACAGGGGTGGAACAGGTATGCCAGCAAGCCAGGGCTTGCTTGCTTCGTTATTTCAAGGAGCTCGGTTGGCTTGGGTAGGCTAGTAAAGTTGGAATGCACAATACGCCCCTAGCGGGATGTCAGTGCAGGTCTCATCACCCACTTTTCAAATTAGAATTAGAATTTTTCGCTACTAGGCTCCGAAACTACTGGACCGATTTGAAAAAATTTTTCACTGTTGGGAAGCTACATTATCTCGGTGTAACATAGGCTATATTTTGTTTCTCTCTGCTAATCAAATTATTTTGCCCATGCGAAGCCAAGACGGGATGCTAGTCTTCTATATTCTTCACTTTCGATCCGTCGTTCGAAGAGTCAACATCTCCTGAGGATGCCTTGTGGAAAGGCGAAACACGTGTTGAGTAAGAATTTCCAAATTGAGATAAGCAACATTAATATGAGAATTATATATTTCAGGTTGTTCCGGTGTGTGAGGAGACCAGTCACGCGGAGTGAAACTTCGTTGTGTTAGGAGGGTAGATTAGGGATTAGGTTACTGTAGTTGTAGTGGAGGTGTGGTGGTCGGTTGGAGGAACACACCTAAATATTTTAAAATATTTTAATTTTTCCTTCGCTTATCTTACTTTGGGTTTCAGATCACAGCGGAAGTACACTACATTTTTAATTTTGTCTTCTATTCATAGTACTTCTACTATTCTAGTACTTCTATATTGTTACCTTCTGCATGAGTGTGAGTACGGTCTCGAAGCGCTTCCTTTTGACGTCTTCAGGGTCTGACTCCTGCTCCGGCTCCAGCTCCGCACACACCTGCAGCATCAGCGTCTGCTGCTGCTCGAACCTGCACAACATGTGGAATACACAGTGTCAACTCCATGTAACTTGATATAACGACCAACTTCCTAAAGCATCAAATTATTAGACTTGATTGGTTCTGTTTGTTTTACATTTCATTCTTCATTCATTCACTTTTTAAGATGCCAAACTAAATAAAACAGCAAAAAAATATTTGGTTTTATTGGCGTCTTTTCTTTGTTTAACGACTACTCCGTATAACAACAAAACATGCACAGTCCCTTAAGTGACACAAATAGAGATTACACTGAAGTAGTTAATTTCAATACCAGTTAACCTGGCGAACTTTGTTCTACCTAACAGGCAACAATTAATGTGCATGTTTGACTTTAAGAACAATTGTTTAAATATAAGTTTAGATTGATTTATCCTTATCTGATTTTGGAAAACTCTATTTTGATATGTCTATTCCATATTTCATGTACATAATTGGTGTATTATGAACAAATTATAGTTGTGTTGTAATTATAATGAAATGAAAGAATTTTATTTGCATAGCCACAGGTAATATAAAAACATGGAAAATAATATAAAATGTCCCTTGTAGCCTACCGCATATGCGGTGTGCAAAAGGTCAATTAATTAGTTAATTTATAAGTTAATTTCACTCCAGTATAATTTACAGTTAAGCAATAATATTTAAAAGAAATGTCAAAAGATTATAAGTATACAATATCAAAAAATGTCTAAACTAACTAACTGGGTTGGCGCGTCGACCCGAATCGGATCTTGGCCTCCGATACTAAGAGACGCCACTGTCGGTCCTGTGCCTTTGTTAGCCTATAGTTGCGTAACTTTCTTATTTCTAACGATATCAAAACCAAATACACAAAAATAATAATAAATGTTTTACACAACACAGCTATACATTTCACCCGCATTTCATGTGAACACTTAAGTCAGTGACTCTGGCTGAAGGTAAAGCATGTCTAGTTTGGAATCTCAGTCTCTCAATGAGACTGCCGGAGCACTCTGTTAGGTGACTGATGCTCTTTTTACACACTTTATAATAGCTTCACCTGTATGTTTGTTTGTTTGTGACCGACTTCTTCGGGCGCGATTTTGACCCACTTTAAACGGCTAGATTTCGTTGAAACTTTGTAGATTTATTAAGGACCGATGACAATACACTAATTTGATAAAATTATTACATTTTTTTGTATTATTGTTTGTTTGTAACCGACTTCTTTGGGCGCGATTTTGACCCACTTAAAACGGCCAGATAAGCGTGTTTTTTTTAGTTTTTTTAAACTACTATTATTTATTGTGGGTGGTATCTAACCAGGTGAGCATTAAATGCTCTACCACCATGCTAATGTTGTCCATAGATGGTTTTTTTTTTTATGTTAGGACTCATTTCACACACGGCTGATTAACTCCATACTGAACCATTTCTAGGTTGTGTTATGGTGGCTAGCACAGCTGATATACTACATATACATACATATATATTTTATATAGATACATATTTAACACCCAGACCCACAGCCAACCAATTTAATTTAGCCGGGAATCAAATGCAGAACCTTCTGATTAGCAGTCTGGCATGGTAACCACTGCACCAACGAGGTCGTCCTTTACCTGTCATACTCAGCCTGGTCGATCTTCCCCTTGTTGTCAGCAAGCCACGCGGGGTACTTGTCTGACAGCTCCTTCAGGGAGGGGTACAGCACCTCCTTGGAGAGCAGCGACTGCATCATGCCTTGCATGAATGGCACAAACATATTGTTCTCCTGGGGGGTCAAACAAAGAGTTACAACTATCGGCCATATTTAAAAACAATTTCCTATACTTGTTGACTAAATTTTCTATTTTCGCGTAGAAAACGGTCACACTTAGGGCCCTTGTACACAGCAGGTTTTTTTGAACGTATGGCTAACATGTGGTACGGTTAAAACAACGTGTAAGCTTGCACATGGCACGGCAAACTAGTGTAATTGGTAATTTTATGTCGCGAAAACTTGATAACGTCCGGCGCCGTCGGCTCGCTCGCATAGACTGCGATACAACACTGAACAAAAGCACGCCGTGCGTGGACGCGGCTCGCCGAGGGGCGGCGCGGCTTACACGGCGGCAGGCGCCGTGATGTTTTGCCGCCATTTATGGCAACAAGCTTCCATAGTAATCCATACAACACTGGCAGCCGTACCTACATACGGCGAATTAACCGTAGATTTTCACGACGAAAAAACGTGTGTGTACAAGAGCCCTTACTTTATTAAAAGTTGGAATGAGTCCAACGGTTTCGGCGAGTGTTACACGGACCGTTGCTGACGAGATCCGCGTGCGCACTGATGATAAGTAAGTGTGACCGTTTTCTACGCGAAAATATTAAGATGCCTTACGAGAACAGTTTACAATGTTTGTTGACTAAATGTCAAAATTTAGTTAATTACTTTTTGTCAGCCGTCATATCTACTTTTCCAGAAGATCTAGGCAAACACTAGATCTTCAGGAAAAGTAGAGATGACGGCTGAAAAAAGTAGTGTGGAAGAGGAAGACATGTGCTTGACTGACCTAGTGGGAAAATGACAAAAAAGTAGAGGAATTTCTGAAAAAATCTATCTGTATTTTACACCTAGCTTCTGGACTAATCATTATCATTATCAAAAGTCAATGTTTAGGACTTTGACCTTTACGAAAATATGTTATTTGCCTGCATTTTCTAAAGCCATTTTGGTATCAATACAAAATGAAATTAGCAAACATATGTTAATATGTATGGGGAATTCTGATTCTTTTTGAGAATTCCCAAATTGTTTAGTTCAGAAGTTGTGTGCTTAATCATACTAAAATACTCTTAGAAGAGTGTGTTATAGTTTCTGGGAGCTTTATTTGAGCGTATTATAAAAATAACCTGTTAATAATGAGCTTTCGGTGAAGGAAAACATCGTGAGGAAAAGCTTTATGTCAGAGTGTCGTTGGCTTGTATGGTCAATAAACGCGTCAAATTCTAGCTGTACAGTGAAAAAACTTTATGTACTTTGGTTAAAAGTTAGTAAAATGGTTCTTTTATCACCATTATATCACTATTAACTATGGTGCTGATTTCGACGTAACAGATAATTAGACTTATAGCTAATTAATTACTGTACCCTGCACATAGGGTGTAGCTACATGTAACTTAATCTATGTATTATTGGTATACATATTAATTTACTAGTCAAAAATTCTAAAAATACTGAATACTCAAATAAATGTAAGACTGTACAAATGTATGGCCGGTTTTATGTAATTTTCAAAAAAATCTGATATATTATAATAGCATTTAGCAGTGAGGTATGTCTCTTGCTGATTTTCTGTTTCAACACAACAATGGCCTTTCCCAGAGAGTTTTGACAAATCTTGGTGATATAAGCTCTATATAGCCCCCACCTGTCCTCCTTCCGATAGGTTGAAGTTATTGAACATGTTGGCAAGGTCTGCGTCCGAGAACGGCGTCTGCAGAGACTCGCTGTTCGTATTCAGGTTCTGGAGCGTCTGTGATATAGCTGCTGACACCTGCAATGAGGAAAATCATGGTGTTGAATACGAAATTGGTTTTACCAACCTAATCCTTTTGTTCACTTGGTATTTTTCATATGAGCAAAGTGGCCAAACTCTGGTGTTGAGAGTTTTCAAGCCGCCCGAAGGCCTCTGACTTGGCTTAATGACTGCTTGTACACTAAGACTAACAGTTTATTTGGTTTAATGAATATTTTTGTAATCTTTAGTCTAGTAATCTTAGTGTTAGGGTGTGTTAGTGGCATCTTGTTCTCAAACCATCAAGCCGGCTTTTGCTTCTTTAAGTTTTCGTTTTTTTTAGATAAAAAAGGTGTGCTGGTCAAGAGAGGTCTTAGCTATGTTTATAAAAAATTACATTTTCATTCACAAATTCCTCAAGTTTTTTAGCTATCATGGCTCATATAATGTAACCTGGTGACAATGGAATGGACAGCATATTAACTTATTGACTCAGGCGTCCATGCGGATCCATTGTAAATAGAAGACAAAATTAAAATATATTTAGTGTACTTCCGCTGTGATCCGAAATCCAAATTAAGACAAGTAAAGGAAAAATTAACTAAGATAAATTAACTAGGATTAATTAAGATTAACATTACCTATCACAATTCGGAAATTCTTAACTCTACATGTGTTTCGCCTAACCACAAGTCGAGAGTCTCTCGACTTGTCGTTCGAAGAGTCAGCATCTCCTGATGATGCCTTGTGGTTAGCCGAAACACGTGTAGAGTTAAGAATTTCCGAATTGTGATAGGTAACGTTAATCTTAATTAATCCTAGTTAACTTATCTTAGTTAATTAATCTTAGTTAATTTTTCCTTTACTTGTCATAATTTGCATTTCGGATCACAGCGGAAGTACACTAAATATTTAATTTTGTCTTCTATGGACAGCATAGTCTTATAGTTCTATTTGTACTCTTCAAGTACGGAGTCCTACAAAGTGTTCGTTACCTCATCCATTTTCTCTTGAGCAACAGGATCGTTGGTGAGCGCTGGGTCGGGCGCCGCCTCGCCTGCGCCAGGCTTCAGCACCTGTGCTGCTGCTTCTGGAATGTACAAGATTTAGGGTTGTCAGTGCAGGACTTGGTGACTCTTGATTACCCTTAAAATTAAGATATTATGAGGGCAGCTGTGGCATTATATACTGAAAATTGAATTTAAATAATAATAAATAATCACGATAAGATAGAAAATTATTTATTGGACATATTAATTATTTCATACAAAAAAGAAAAAGAAAGAGCTTACAAATAAGTGTGCCACAATTGGTGGCCTTATTGCATAAAGCGATCTCTTCCAGGCAACCTTTAAGATATCCAACTTGAGGATGGTTGTTAAATTCTGTTAGAAAATTCTGTACCAACATGTGGTATTTTTTCCTTCACTGCCTTATAAATAATAAGAATAAAAACAGAATGTTACATGATAGCTAACCAGGCAAGCACCAGAAAATGCTCTACCACCACACCATGGTTTCCTCGCAATATTTCCTTCACTGCTTATAAATAATATAAATAAAAACAGAATATTACAGAACAGAATATTATATTATGGTAGCTGACCAGGCAAGCACCAGAATATGCTCTACCACCATACCACGGTTTCCTTATGGTGTTTTTAGCAGATACCGCCAGCCGAATGGATGTTAACTCTTCCTCATTGCTGGATGATGATGATGAGAGTATGCTCGGATCCGCACACACCACACTGACTGTGTTCTGCCTTGGATCTTTAAATAATAACTTTTTTCAATAGCCTTTTATCAATCAACATCAATATCAAGTTATCACTCCAAAACCTACTGAAATTAGTAAGTTTTGGCTGTTTCTAAGTGCATTCTAAAACTTCCAGGCCATGTTTTAGAGCTAATTCAATATGTAGAGTAATAATATGAGACATAGAATCACAGTTTACCTGCCATTTTTGAAAATGTAGACGTAATCTGATCCTGTGTGATTTGGTCCTCTGAAAATGGAAAAAATATCCTTACATACTTTAAAGACTTTATAAATATAATGCAATAAATTTTGCCATATTAACAAATTATATTTATATTTTTGTTGTAATTAATGTAAATTATAAAGCATTATTTATGCAAATGTCCTAAAATCATATTCTTATTTCCTGTTGGTATGTGAAGGTTTTAACTTTACTACATAGCTTGGCTTATTAATAGTTAATTAATTTATTACATTGTTATTTATTGAAATAAACACATTTAGAGAACAATTTTTTTTCAACTGGTAATTTGTAGTATAACCGAAAGAGATACAAGGACCAATTATTACCAACATAGGTATCTTCTAACCTTAGAACAAACCATGATTATGAGGTCTGATCTACAATACTAGCCTCAAATCCAGAATAAATTGACAAGTTTTACTATCTGGCACTGTCACAAAATTTTATATTTCTGTGACTATTATATTAGTTATACGGTTTGTATATTTAATTACTACTTTGTGAAATTGGATATGTAATGTCATAATTTATTGTAATAGGTACTGAACTACAAGTCCTAGAAACCTGAATTAAATGATTTTATTTATTATCCTACTAATATTATAAATGTGAAAGTTTGTGTTTGTTACTTTTTCACTCAAACTGCTGAAACAAAATTGAAGAGAATTACTATGAAGATAAGTTAGACTTTGGATTAATACATAGGCTACTTTTTATGCCAGGTTTTTTTTTGTCCTGGACTAATGCGGGTAGCGCCTTAGGGCTCAAGGAGTCATTTTTGATATTATCCTCTGAATTTCAAAAGTTTCTCTAACCAGGTACTCCACTGAAGCTGCCGAGTATTGCGGCCATGTTGGATTCAAACTGTGCAGCTGCTTCCTTGATGAACTCCTCACTCCACAGGTTCTGTGGGTCCGAGCCTTCAGCCTTGGTGCTATCCACCTCCTCCGGCTTCTTGGTCATGTCTTGGAGTGCACCTGAAGCATTAACCATTACCACAAGTCAATACAATTGAAACATGTTAGTTTGAAGCTAATTAGGTAAGGGGTCATTACCACTAACATTCGACAATTATAGTGTGATCTTGCCAACACTAATATGGGGCATCATATACCCAGCAACAGAGTGATTCATAATTGGAATAAGTTGCCTGAGGAAGTGGTCAGTGCTATAACAGTGAACAGCTTTAAAAACCGGCTTGATAGCTGGCTGCACAAAACAGAAAAATCTCTTGCTAACCTGTGATCAGTGCACCAGTGGACTTTAAACATTGACATTGAACAGTGGACTTAATGTGAACTGTTAAAAAATAAATTTCATTTATAGGCACATCAGCATAATGCTGCTTGCCTATAAATCAAATAAATAAACTCACTCTACCATCTAGAAACAATTATACCTATGTTTTAGGAAGATGATGATTTAAGCAAAAAGATTATGAAATTATAGCTGTTTCAACTCAATGTAACAAAGTCAAAGATATTGATTTTGCATTAAACTCCTTTATAAGATAACAAATTTATCACTAAAATACCTAAGTTAAGAGTTTAAAGTCCAAAATTAGAACATTAAACCCACACTCATAATATAATCCTGGTTATTAATTAACTTGAAAAATTTGTTTGAGTATTTGCCCTTTGAATGTATTTGCATAGTGATTTGTTGAGGATATATTTACTTACTCCTTATTAGCATTTTTGATGTGTTTAAAATAGTAGATCATTTTAGGTTAGTTACACAACTTGACCATGGCACAAAAACAAGCACTTACTGTCCAAAAGATCGTCCAATTCAGGGTCCTCAGACTTTTTCGTTTCATCTTTGTTGTCAGACATATTATCTATAGATTTTATTCAATAAATAAAAATTAAAATACAAGAAAGTACGGAAAAATAATTTTCCGCAACCTACGGAAATAATTGACGGTTTAATATGACCGATGACGGTGACAGACAGAGACAGATGATTTATTATTAAAGTGACAATGACATAAATCAGGTGATTGTTGTCTATGCTACTCTATGCTCTTTGTTTACGGAAGATAGGCTGTGCTGGAAGCTTGTTGGCTTACCCCCAAAACTCAGGAGAATTTTAAGTATTTTTTATGGAAGAATAATATATTATGGGGATTTTTATGATCGGTATTTTTGAGTTCTTTTACTATTAATGACATTAAACTTTTCATATTAAGGGAACTATGTCGCGACGACGATCTGCCTCCATCTAGCAAAGGAATATCCCCCGCATAGACGTTGTGTCCGGAGACGGCCGTCCAATGGTCATGGATTGTAGCTAGCTAGCTTGTTTGTATTGTGGGACCAGTCGTTCAACGCACGTTGTAAATACCGCTTGCGTGACAGGAATGCCACACCATTCCCCTAAGGAGAACGGAGTTTTGAAGGTGTATGGAACGACGATGGTTTGGATGGACTAGCAAAGGGATACCCCCGGACAGATGTTGTGTCTGGAGACGGCCGTCCGACGGGCATGCATTGTAGCTAGGACCAGTCGTACGCGCGTTGTAAATACCGCTTGCACGATTCAGAACGAGCGATCTGATAGGTAGCGGGCGATGAAGTGGAACAGAGATGCCACAGAACCATAAAATAAATCTATGGGGAAATCTCTCTGTAGGGGCTGGTAGCACTGTATTTCGGTTGGGATAAGAGTTTTGAAATGTTTATTTTTTTTCCAGTAAAACTTTTTGAACTCAGTTCCAGATACTTTTTGATATCAAAATGACGAAACAATTGAAATCAGAATAATTAAAGCTTCCTGACATATTAAAATAACAAAACAAAAACAATAATTTACTGACACAAGCGACGAAATGTGGTTCTGGACTTGGTAAAAAATATTATAAAATCTAAAAAAAAATATTGGGTAAGATTCCTTTTTGGTACATTTCTTTAGAAAATATAAAATTATACTCTGTTGTTTTAAAATTATGTGAGCAGTCTTTATTGAAGAAACAGCTACCTACCTATTTTAAAAGTTCTCAAACTATTGGTTATGTATACTTTAGGAAAAAAATGAGAAATTGGATTAAGCTCATTTGTGTTAGAAATCATAGTTAGTCTTAATTACACACCTTATTAAACAAGGAGTCGTAGTTAAAGTAGTTTAGCCATTAAAACCTACTGCACCAACGGCTAAAGCTGAGTTAGACCTCATTAAAATTACACTGCAGGGTGCAGCCAGTATTTTTGTATTGTACTAGCTGACCCGGCAAACGTTAAGTAAGTAAGTACAGTTAAAAACACCAGGTGACTGATCAGTTATCAAGTGGCATGACAAATGATTAAGTTATTAAAATGGCTATAAAAAAATAGGGGTTGGTGATAAAAATGCAAAAATTTGGGGTTGTATGTATTTGTATTTGTAAGTTTCTTACATAACTTATAAAAAAATTAAAACAAAAAATTTCTTCAAAAAATAAAATAAGGCTGAACAACCCTTATCACCTATGGGTATGGGAAATAGATAACTAGTAGCCGATTCTCAGACCTACTGAATATGTATATAAAAATTGGTCAAGCCATTTCGGAGGAGTACGGTAACTAACATTGTGACATGGAAATTTTATATATAAGATATGAAGATAGGCTATGCTCATTTCCCTTTAGTAGTAATAATAAGGGAAAATTGTAACTGTATAATGTAACTGCTTGGGGAATAATTGTGGCAGCAAATTTCTCGCGATTCAGTGAGGAAATGCTGCCAGCCTAATGGGTACGTTTGGGCGAGGAGCTCTTGGTTCAAATAAATATTAGTATAAAATTTTTGTTTCAGATAAACCTTCATTCATATGAAGTATTTATAATTATAGTATATCAGTTCAGGCTGATATAAATTCAATTTGTGGAGACTATGACGAAAATCAGACGGTAACTGAATATGCAATTCCTAAACACATGTACTTTTTCCTTTACTATTTACATAGCTAGGTATTTGACAACACAAGTCAGTGACATACTGGGCAAAGGTGGATATTGCCTAGTCTGGAAAGACTTGCTCTTTAGGAGGTTATAAAAACATAGGTACTACTAGGTATTTCCGCGTAGAAAACGGTCACACTTACTTATTATTAAAAGTTGCGTGCACGCAAAGATCTCGTCGGCGACGGTCCTCTGAAAATGGTGCTCGGAAAGCAAGTTGTAACACTTGTCCCTGAAAATGGTGCTCGGAAAGCACCGAAACTGTTGGACTCATTCCAACTTTTAATAATAAGTAAGTGTGACCGTTGTCTACGCGGAAATATTAAGATGCCTAACGTGAACAGTTTACAATGTTTAATACTACTAGGTACTTGGTGACAGAATTTTCAACTAAGATGTTAATAAAAGCTTGAAATCTTAACTTAACCATTAATAGAATTTGATAATGTAATAATTATTGTATTATTACAAAGAAGCTACCCCATGGTTTTATTCCAAGGTCTCAGCTATCTCCATACTGAATATCATTCCAATCAGTTCAGCTGTTTGTATGTTAAAGAGCCATGATTTTTTAAGCATGCTTATTTTGTTATTATGTATTTTAACTTTTTTAAATTATTTTGTCTTTTTGTAGCTTTTAACTAGAATAAGAATACAGTGGAGGAAATATAACAATTAGGATGGCACCTAAATCGTAAGTCGCAAGAGAACTTATTTTTTAATATTTTGCTGTTAACGATCCATGATACTTGTGTAATAAAAAAACTCAGTTTCTTTAATACAATGTAGTGTTTATGAATGTACAGTTTACTTAAACCCCAATGGCTAATGCATCCCTTGTGAATATTTTAATGATTTTATTTTAACCATTTAATAATCTATTACCATAATATTTTTCAAGGCTTTAACTTGACAAATAAAGGATTTTCCATACAAATTTTCATCCTCATTACTAACCTTTTCTTCACCCCTGGCAAAAAAATAACCTTTGTACCATTATTTTTTATGTAACATATACTTGACTACAGATAGACAGTCAACAAATTTAGTTCATCACAAAGATGTTGGCCATACCGGGAATTGAATCCGGGAACCTCTGCTTGGCAGTCTGACATAGTAACCATTACACCAACGAAGTTGTAAAAAAATATAAATTACATTAAAAAAAAATAACATTACAGCGCGCCTGCCGCCGGCGATGCTCCTGCCAAGAAAGAAGATAAGAAAGAAGAGAAGAAGGAAGATAAGAAAGATGATAAGAGAGGAGGAAAAGTGAAGGAAGTGATGGAGGTGCCTCCACCTGAGCCTGAGGAGAGGGAGAAGTCTCCTTCACAAGTCGCTAGAGAGTAAGACTGACTAAAATCATTTTGCAGCGATGATAGCTCAGTCTGGCGTGCGGTCGACTTACATCCCGAAGGTAGTGGCTCGATCCAGGCCATCCAGTGGCAGGAGAGCGGCCAGGCCGAAGAGAGTTCAAGATCTAAATTATCGCACCAACTTGGTTTTTAGATTTTTTGTTCACGCAGTACAGCTAGGCATTTGACTATCATAACTCAGCAGCCTGGGTGAAAGAATAAGGCTGCGGAATTGCCCCTGCCTGTCGTAAGAGGCGACTAAAAGGGGCATCAGACTCGAGGGTGTTCGGAGATGGGGTTCCGACACCCGCTCCATCGAGTCCGGGTTGAACGACGACGGCGTCGCTAAACAATCCGGGAAGGGCCACAGCGCAGTGCAAGGAGGTCTCCGGAGTGTTTCCCGGAAGAACCCGGAGGCCTCCGTTAAGCACAGAGGCAGGTCGCCGGGGGGTTTTAGTGGGTACAAATCCCACATCATTGTTGAAGATTTCCCAAAAAAAAGGCATTTGACTATCAAGGCGCGGTAACTACACAAGTTAGTGACACTGGTTTGAGGTGGAAAATGCTTAGTCTGGTATAACTAGCTCTCAAGGAGGAACACACCGTTACATGCATGGCGACAATTTCTCAACTTGAGGGTGATTGCTAGCAGGCGAGCACCAGAAAATGCTCACGATGTTTTTCTTCTCCGAAAGCTCAAGCCCATTGGCGGGGATCGATACTACGATTTTTTTTTTTAGGACACATTCCACACACGGCTGATTAACCCCATACTGAACCATTTCTAGTTCGTGTTATGGTAGCTAACACAGCTGATATACTACATATACATACATACATACATACATACATATATTATATATATACATATTTAACACCCAGACCCACAGCCAACAAATTTAGTTAAGCACAAAAATGTTGGCCGGGCCGGGAATCGAACCCGGAACCTTCTGATTGAAGGTTTCGTAACCTTGACGACCTCGTTAGCGTAAAGGTTACCATGCCGGACTGCTAATCAGAAGGTTCCGGGTTCGATTCCCGGCCCGGTCAACATCTTTGTGCTTAACTAAATTTGTTGGCTGTGGGTCTGGGTGTTAAATATGTATGTATTTATATATAATATGTATGTATGTATATGTAGTATATCAGTTGTGTTAGCAACCATAATACGAACTAGAAATGGTTCAGTATGGGGCTAACCAGCCGTGTGTGAAATGCGTCCGAATACTAAAAAAAAAAAAAAAGCGAGGTCGTCAACGAGTCACTTGCGGGTCGTAAGGCGGCCGCGCGTCCGACTGAGCTGTCATCGCTTCAAATGTTGTTGATCTAGAGCTAGAGGTTAAGTTAGTGAACGTTGCCCTGTGGTCTGTCCAGGGAAGCGGAGCTCCGCGCCATGTTGCGCCGGCAGCGCTTCAAGCGCAAGTGGCCCGAGGTGACCAAAGTGAAGATCGTAACCAAGCCCTGGCACCCGCCGCCGCCGCCGCACCGCATGCCGCCCATTGTGAGTTCTGACGGCATTACTTCTTATACACGTGTTGGCGATAAGTATTCTAACTAAAAATAAAGAATATTTGAATATATATGCATATACAATAAAAGATTTTTCTAAATTTTTTAAAGATAAATGACAAGGATCCCCTTCATGCGCGAGCTCGACTTGTGCTAGGCGATTTTTTAAACAAATGGGGCGGTTAATTTATTTATGTATTATATATGCTGTCAGCTATTTACAAAATAATGTGAAACACAGTGGAAAGCCACTTAAAGGGCAACACGAATAGTAAAATCAGCGTACTAGAATAAACGGAAGAGTAACTTCATACAATTGCCGCTTAGAATTTGGATCTATCTACGCACACAATTATATTGCTATCCCGACGAAACACAACACACACACACACAAAGCTCGCACGCGTTTGTTGCCGTGCCATACCATGTGACGCCAAGCGGGCGCGCGGGTAGCTGTTTTGCCCCGCTCACCGCGGTATTTGACAATTACGCGTGGAACCATTTTATCGGCCAAGTAACTATTCTATTTATTCTAGTTCGCTTAGTAAAACTATGATCCTACACACATACAACCCCACAAGGCTCACAAGGACTCTGAGGATGAAGAGGGAACAGGCGGCAACATTAGAAGATGAGGCCCGCAGAAGAGCCACAAAGCCAAGACAGGCCAACGTAGCCATAACGGAGCCAGGTGTGCTCGAGACGCGACCGGCCGCAGCTTTGCACCCTGGTACAATCCCCCTGAGTTCAGCAGACTCAGCGCCCAGCCCTGCTAAAGAGGGACTCCTCGAGGGCAGTGTCCAACCTCCTTACAAGAGGGGGAGGAAGAAAATCAGACCAAGACTCACTAAAACTTGTTACAATATTTATTAAAAAACTCCGCACTAACCCTCTCTAAAAAATGTCGGATGATATCGTATTGTGTGTTATTATTATTATTGATTCTCCTTCACTCCTCTCTTGCATAAACTTTATAGTAGAAGAGCCGTGGAAGATCGTCCTTCACCGATCTGATAACCAGATGAGACGTATTTTTTATCAAATATTTTTTATAAACAAATATGCCTAAAATTGCTTGCCTATCGAAAAGTGGTCATGGCTATTTTTAATTAAATAAACTTTTATCGATTTTTTTTCATCACCTTCATCCTTTTGATAACCAAATGAAGTTTATTACACTGATAGTTTTTAATACACAGAATATGCCTCGGTATGCTTGCCTACTCATTTCAGTGTGTAACTACCTGGCAAGCAGGTGTAAACAGGTAAGTCAAAATAGGTGACTCCACCGATCTGATAACTTATCGAAAGTTATCTCAAATTTTAGATTATTTTATTTCAAAATCAGAAATATATACTTGCCTGCGAAAAATCGTACTTAAAGTACTATTGCCAGCCTAAAAACTTTTAGAATTTTAACCACTTGATAGGTGCGACAGAGAAAGTAGAGCGGCCGAGGTCCGTGTGATAGAACAGGACACAACATAGCAGCTGCTCGCTACCTTACCGTAGGAGTGCGCATGCTCGTGCACGTGTGAGTGACGGAGACAGCATTTATTTACACTTGTCAGTAATTTTGAACTCCAATTTATTATAACTAATTTCGATCACAATTTTGATATTATTTCACACTATACATACTTACAGCTATGCAATAATCAAAAATAAATAATTTTATATAAAAAAAATCAACGAAACTTTTTATCATTTTAAAGTTAAATTGTATAATTTAAAAATTTAAAAAATAATCTATCTTCTTTATTTAAAATTAAATAATGAATAATTTTTTTATTATTTTAATTTAAATAAATGTTGTAAAGCGGGAAAGAATAAGTGTTACTTTTCAAATTTTAGAATAAAAAAAAATTAACACATATATGTTGTTAAAACCATTTATTACGAAATATAAAAAATACATAAAAATTAAATTTAAACATTTTTTTTTTTTGCCGAACTTTTCCTTTTTAATAAAATGCCGCTGTGTAATCACAGCCACTATACGCATGGAAAGCTAGTAGGCTTTGGCATAGTGATGTTCCTAATTTTTTGGCCAATTCTGTGCAATTAATGCAAACGAGGTCTGTAGATTTTTTTTTTTTTTTTTGAACTTGCTATCCAAACTGATAGTTCCAATTTATGTATGTTTCCAAGCAAAATAATCATGACGTCGGTATCGGAAGATTTAATTAAAACCTTTGACCCCGGTTTTACTTTGGATGCACTCTGATATATTCTACGGTGAGGTAGCGAGCAGCTGCTATGTTGTGTCCTGTTCTATCACACGGACCTCGGCCGCTCTACTTTCTCTGTCGCACCTATCAAGTGGTTAAAATTCTAAAAGTTTTTAGGCTGGCAATAGTACTTTAAGTACGATTTTTCGCAGGCAAGTATATATTTCTGATTTTGAAATAAAATAATCTAAAATTTGAGATAACTTTCGATAAGTTATCAGATCGGTGGAGTCACCTATTTTGACTTACCTGTTTACACCTGCTTGCCAGGTAGTTACACACTGAAATGAGTAGGCAAGCATACCGAGGCATATTCTGTGTATTAAAAACTATCAGTGTAATAAACTTCATTTGGTTATCAAAAGGATGAAGGTGATGAAAAAAAATCGATAAAAGTTTATTTAATTAAAATAGCCATGACCACTTTACGATAGGCAAGCAATTTTAGGCATATTTGTTTATAAAAAATATTTGATAAAAAATACGTCTCATCTGGTTATCAGATCGGTGAAGGACGATCTTCCACGGCTCTTAGACCATTAATATTAATATTACTACAAATTCTCGCAAACCTTTTATAAAAACTTTCTCAATTAATATTTACAAAAATAATACGTCTTTATATAATCCTGTAATTAGAATGTGTCGCCAATACAATGATATTCTTATCCACCATCACCTCGCCATTGATATATTTAATAGTAGCATAGTCAAATTTAAGAAAAATATTTTTGATTTATTGAAATTAGAATAAGACTAAACTTAAACTTATATTAAACTAAATTAAATTAAATTGTAGCTTAACCTATTTGTCTCCAACTAGTTATGTAGTTTTGTTTTGATTCTTTGTTTCTTTCTAATTTATATTTGTTCATGTTGTGTACACATAGTTAGGAAAATAATCTAGTTTTGATCCTGGTTAATTGATCTTTTTTAGTTATAGTTTTGATTATTTTCTGTTTTGTGAACCATAATAAATAAATAAAAAAAATATATATATTATCACAGAAATCTGCACTCGGGGTTTCCCAACGCGCTATGGAACGATGTGTGTTAGGAGTGAAGTTATCCGACCGGATCAGAAACTCCACACTTCGATCCCAAACAAAGATAGTAGATGTAGCTCGGAAAGTCGGAATGCTGAAGTGGGACTGGGCCGGGCACGTCGCCCGCATGATAATACTCATAATACTTCTTTATTGATATACATAGATATACACGTCATTCCATACATTATTGCAATGCATATATTAGGTCCTTACATATGAAATTGGCGTTTTTCGTATTGGCCACTTTAATCACAAATTTCTCCTCTTTGGTAAGGAATTCCAAATTCAAATTTGTACAGCTATAGATTCATGTATTTGTGCTTCGATGATCGTCATGCCGGATACATTTTGGGCAAAAGCCACCACCGAATGGAGCCCACCAAATAGACGGCGTCCCGGCCGGCACAAGATGAGTTGGCGGTACGACCTCGACACACACAACCCACACTGGAAGACCGTTGCCCAGGACAGACAAAAGTGGAGGGACGGAAGGGAGGTCTTTGCCCTGCAGTGGGCCGATTTATAGGCTTAGACACAGAATAATAACTTGTACTTCGTACAGAAGCTTCACTTCGCAATGGTTTTCAAAGAAATATGAACTCAATCTGATAAACAATATGATTTAATTTAGCTCGCGGTCCAGTCGAGCACGTGATGATTTACGTACCTACCAATTTCTTTTCAAAGGAATATGGGCCTTAATTCACTATGCTATGGTTCATAATACGTTGTACATGGTTATACGTAGTACTAGTTATTATTCTGTGGTATTGAAAGAGCCACATAGATCCCTTTGCGCAGTGGCCGCCGCCCGTAGGTATGTTTTAAACACCTACACGCGGAGTGACACAGGCCTGGCTTAGATAGATAGATTATTATCACAAACAGAATACATACTTTAATTAAACAATTTTTACCTAAAAATCCTGGGTTTATCCTGTGTTGCAGTCGGTGGAGGTCCCGGAGCTCCGCACGCGGCCGTGGGTGCCCCCGTACCGGCGGCGGCGCGCGCGCCGAGCCCGCCTGCAGCGCATCCCGCCAGACGCCATCACACAGCCGCTCATTGAAGGCAACAAGCTTAGAAAGGTTATAATAACAAGATAAACAAGATAAACCGTTTAGTGACGACCTCGTTGGCGTAAAGGTTACCATGCCGGTCTGCTAATCAGAAGGTTCCGGGTTCGATTCCCGGCCCGGTCAACATCTTTGTGCTTAACTAAATTTGTTGGCTGTGGGTCTGGGTGTTAAATATGTATGTATTTATATATAATATGTATGTATATGTAGTATATCAGTTGTGTTAGCAACCATAATACGAGCTAGAAATGGTTCAGTATGGGGCTAACCAGCCGTGTGTGAAAGTGTCGTAATATTTTTTTATTTTATTGATAATTGTTCAATTATACGTCAAAAATTAAAAAATGCCAATATGAATATAAAAGAAAATGTCAATATGATATACAAATAAATTGTAATACATGTCACATAACATTTTTCCTGATATTAAAAAATTCGTCCATGGAATAAAAAGTTTCCTGAACGAGCCAGTTCTTGAGCTTATTCTAATAAATCCAACCGTTTATTCTTTTTAACCGACTTCAAAAAAAGAAGAGAGAAGAGGCGTTGAAGGTACTAGGTATGTCCCACAACACAGGGTTTTCTCTACTGTGGGACATAGGGATCAAATGAAACTGAGAACGTACATTTATAAATATTGAATAAGGTTGTCCTTTTTATTGTAATAATATTGTACGTACTTACTGGACAAATAAATGCATTATTATTAATAAAAAAAGAGGAGGTTATACATATATTCGACTGTATGTATTTTTTTATGTATGTTCACCGATTTCTCAGCATTTGTAGATTGATTGTCAAAATTCTTTAACTGATATAGTTTGACAGTTGTAGTGTTGTGATTATAGTGGAAGCGCCATTAATTCATTATTCTCATGCGTAACTGTAAAAATGCCACTTGAATAGCGACAGTCTTGTGCATGGTCACCCATCCAAACACCGTCCGCATCGACCGTTGCTTAGCTTCTATAATCACATGATGAAAGGGGTTGTAAGTTAATTATTGCGTGGTTCAGATCTGGCACAACTTCGTCCAAGTGGAGAAGAACAAGATGATGCTGCAAGGGAACATCGGGTGCAACTCCAAGCGATACTCCTCTACCGCATGCGGTTACTATACGTTTGAGCTTTATATTTTTTTAGAGAACTATTTAGTTTCATGTAAATTCAATTATACTTTGTGAACTGATATCGTAAGGCATATTATATATTGCTCGAAAAAGCGGTCACACTTACTTTAAAAGCCGTTGGACGTATACGATAAATCTATACTATAAGACTCTTTGTCCTGACCTATTCTATCATTCATTCATCTATAGACAACGCAGAGCCCAAACGGCTGGTCCTAGGGTTGTGAAATTTGGAGGGTGTATTTGTTTTACTATGTAGACGCGTACTAAGAACGGATTTTTGGAAATTCCACCCTTAAGGGGGTGATTTGGGGTAAAACAGTTTGTATGAAACTTCTATGTTTTTTAACTTCTAGCAATGAAATTTGGAATATGTATAGCAATGTAATATAAAATTGGCACGGGAATAGGATACAATAGAATTTTTCCATGGGTTGCGTGAAAAGCGACCTACACGCGGGCGGAGCCGCGGGCAACCTCTAGTGTAATATAAATTCAATTAGTTTCAAACTATAACCTATTGACTCAGTCGTTGCTTTGCAGAAATCTATTGTAGATAGAAGACAAAATTAAATATTTATTGTACTTCCGGTTATTACTATTACTATACGTAACACTCAACGATAATATCCCAGTGGCAGTGGTGGTACTTCATTGTTAGCGAGCCAATATTAGAGGGTTCAATATTAGTGGACCAAATAATAGTGGGTCCAATAATATTGGGTTCAATAATATTATGTCCAATAATAGTGTGTCCACTAATATATGTATATAGTGTATTGAATATTGGTGAGTCCAATAATAGTGGGCTCAATAATATTAGGTCCAATATAAGTGAATCCAATAATGGTGAGTCCAATAATAGTGGTTTCAATAACAGTGGGCCTAATATTAGTGGGTCCAATAATGGTGGGTCTAATAATAGTGGTTTCAATAATAGTGGGTTCAATATAAGTGGGTCCAATAACAATGTGTCCACTAATAGTGGGTCGAATATTGGTGGATCCAATAATAGTTGGTCCAATCATGGTGGGTCAAAAATAGTAGGTCCAATAATAGTGTGTCCAACACTAGCGGTTCCAATGTGAGTGTGTGTGTCGTCAGGTTCCCAGACGGGCTGCATCGCGGCGGTGGCGCGGGCGCTGCTCGAGGAGAAGGCCCCGGCGCAGCTGGTGCGCTCCGACGTGGACGAGTGTATAGCGCTCGGGGACAAGTACTACCATCGCTGCCTCGTCGCCATCAAGTGCTATAAAGGTATAAAATAAATATAATACTTACACTATACACACACACAGTCACAAATATACTTCATTTTATATTATCGTTTGAACAGCTTTTAGTAATCTACACTAATATTATAAAGAGGAAAACTTTGTTTGTTTGGTTGTAACGAATAGGCTCAAAAACTACTGGACCGATTATAAAAATTCTTTCACCATACGAAAGCTACATTATCCACGAGTAACATAGGCTATATTTTATTTTGGAAAAAAATAGGGTTCCGTAAGATATTTGGATTTTTCGGACACAAGCTGAAAAAATCAACCAAAAAAGTTACTTATTTTGCGTACGCTGCCTAAAATACAAAAGATAGAACCATAAAATGTTGTACTTAGTTGTAGATCTTATAAATATCTACAAAAAAGTCCGCGACACACTATACCTATCTATATCGAGTGAGGCACAACAACCACATTTTTATTTAAAAATCTTGAATTTTTTTTTGGCCTACATTTAAACGCGTTTATTTTACTCATGCTATTAATCCTTATCAAAATTAATTATTTCATCAATAAGTACAGTTTATGTTGATAATATTTGGTCTTTGAATGATTAAAATTGGACGTTTGGTTTTGAAGTTGTGGTGAAATTAAAATATTACGATCAGTTGCACTGCGGGACCGCAGGCAGAAGTGAACACTTTTGCCGGGAGCAAGACTTAGCGCTTTGCGGGCGGTCCTTTAGTTAGTTCTAATAGAAATATATTTTGTATCGGCTGTGCACCCGTGCGAAGCCGGGGCGGGTCGCTAGTAATTTATATAATTTCAAGTAATTTTTATTTCTTTTTCCATTCAATGGTTTACACAAACTATTGGAAAAAGAAATATATCGGTCCAACGGGTTTCGACGCGTTACGAGCGTCATCATCGATCGTATGATATGTAAAAAAAACCTGTAAATTCAAGATTTTGTTTTTTTCCCTTGTCATGGTTTTAATCGTCACGAGACAGCCCTCCACTCACATAACTAAAACTAAACATTACTTTATGTACCTAACTCTAAGATGTATACACAATAAACGAATTTGAATTTTAATCTTTTGTGTCCTTCAGTCACGAACGAAAAAAGAAAAATTATATATTTTTACTATACAGAAAATGTAGGTTTACAGTTACTTGTACATTTGTATTTGCTTAATGCATATAAAGCAGCCAATAGTGCGCTGCGCCTTACACACTAGGTCAGTCACACTGTCTCAACTGTAAAGCCTTTAATATAGTAATAAATAAATATTAGAACACATTTCACACACGGCTGGTTAACCCCATACTGAACCATTTCTAGTTCGTATTATGGTTGCTAACACAACTGATATTTTTTTTTTTTATTTTTTTTTTTAAATATTTGGACACTTTCACACACGGTTGGTTAACCCCATACTGAACCATTTCTAGTTCGTGTTATGGTAGCTAACACAACTGATATACTACATATACATACATATATATTTTATATAGATACATATTTAACACCCAGACCCACAACCAACAAATTTAGTTAAGCACAAAGATGTTGGCCGGGCCGGGAATCGAACCCGGAACCTTCTGGTTAGCAGTCCGGCATGGTAACCGTTGCGCCAATGAGGTCGTCGAAATACATATACTACTATACTACATTTAGATACATATTTATTAAAATGAAGCGATATCGAACTATTGTTATGAAGAAGCAGCTTATGATGATGATGATTTCCTTGCTTCATGTGCAGGCAAGCCGCAGCTGGAGCTGCAGCAGCTGCTGAGCTCGTTCTACCTGCACGACACGCGGTACACGGTCAGGATGAGTCCGCTGGAGAGCGGCGTGCTCGCCGCCCACCCCGACAACGTGCAGAACACGCCAGACCTCATGACGTGAGTTGATACAGTGGTGGCGATTCAGCGGCACACACGGCTAAACTAAATTTAAAGAAGCCCCGTCTCTTTTCATCTTAGGTAGCCAGAAAGAGGCGGCACGTTCTGAACCACAGACGAAACAACTAAAATCAATGTATTAAAACTTTCGTAAGGCATATTTGAATAATGTTTGTATAACCGGCTATCACTTACGTTTATTTTGTCGGATTAGCCCGACATGTTTCAGCACAATCAGTGTGCCATTCTCAAGGGCGTTCAGGCGTAGCCGTCGCGTCGTCGCGTGCATACATTGGCTGTGTTCCTGCCCTTGAGAATGGCACACTGATTGTGCTGAAACATGTCGCGCTAATTCCGACAAAATAAACGTAAGTGATAGCCGGTTATACAAACATTATTCAACTAAAATCACGTCAAATATGGAATGAGCATGCAGTTTTAGAGGTGATACAAGTGAGTGCGCTCTAAAGTCGCCTATATTTTCTACATTGGACGTGATTTTAGTTGTTTGACTTTGGTGCAGAACGTGCCGTCTCTTTCTGGCTACCTAAGATGAAAAGAGACGGGGCTTCTTTAAATTTAGTTTAGTCGTGTGTGCCGCTGAATTGCCACCAGTTTCAGTTTTCAATACAGGTACAAAAGTACACTTATGAATGTCACTTTACAATATTAAAATGTCAATTTACAATAATACAATGTCGATACACAATATTACAACATGTTACTATTTTTTTTTTTGTACTGTTATCACTAAGCCTCCGTTATTTTAATATTGTCCGTCCGGTTTGTTATTTTAATATTGTAAATTGACCTTGTAATATTGTATATTGACTGACACGTGTCACAATGTTTGTCCTCAATGGACTCCTAAACCACTTAACCGATTATAATAAAATTCGCACACCATGTGCAGTTCGATCCAACTTGCGAGATATGATAGTTTAAATCTTAAATTATAGTCGCAATTTTTATTTATTGCTAATTATTGTCTGTTATTATTTGACAGTCACAATTATCCGTTAACTCCAAATGATTCTAACAGATGCCGATACCTTTCGACTGGGTTGAGTAAGTAATCAATAGATGGCGCTGCTATGGTACATCTACGAACGTGTCATATAAGCTGCACTATCTATTTTTCATACCCCTAAGTGAGGCAAAACAACGTTTGCCGGGTCAGCTAGTGTTATAATAAAAAAAATATTGACCTCATCCTCGTTTATTCCCCAGTCTGATGGAGAGGCGTGTCGGCCAGACGTACATGATGATCCTGTCGGTCGGCAAGGAGCGCCACTTCCTCATCTGGGGCCACCCTCCAGCGGAGGGGGGGAGCGTCAAGACCATAGCGTACATCTTCGACCCCCACATGCTCGACGATGTTGGCAGGCCGAATAAACTGTGAGTCACATACTTATTGATAGACTAGCAGATCGTCCTGGCTTTGCACGGGCTGTAAAATAACACTGGTCTACAGTGGTTTTGTTGCCTTAGATATGACAATAATTTTAGGTCTATCTATGCACATAATCTATGAAACTATCAATCATTTTGTAGGATATGCTTAGTTTTGACGTGACAACGTCTTCAATTAGGTTGCGGCTGGGAGTCACTTATGAAAAAGTGTAACGCCCGGTAACGTTACGATGAGTCACCGAACGAGAGAGAGGCCCGCCGAATGCCTTGCGTCTCTCTCCCACTCAACTATGATCGGTCTGCCGCGCGCGCAGCACGCGGCAGACGTTGTCACGTAAAATCTTCGCCCGTAAAACCGACTTTACAGGCAACCATTTTTTTTTATTCCAATTGATGGTTGGAAAATTATGTTTTATTATGAACAAGCTAATATTGTTCAAGTATAACATATGCAAAAATCTTGAAAACACGAGCACATTGAGAACTTTAATGAATATATTCGGAATCTGAGTACTTGAAACCGTAAAAAATTGCGATGATATCCAGGGCAACGAAAAAAAATAACTTTTTGTAGAGCATAGTAATCTAAGATGCAAAGAGAAAAAACTATAGGCTATATTACCCCCTTTTTTTGACTTGGAGGAAATGCAGTTACGCCAAACCTCGGGGGGAGGTGGCGGGGTATGTCGGACTCAAATACAAATACAAATACAAATTCAAATCATTTATTGATAACACCAAAGTTACAAGTCAAATAATATGATATCATTACAAAAGTATATGATATGTATCCATGTCAATTTTCAATTATATTCTAGTACTATAATATCAATGATATTAATCATTATGTCAATTTTCACTACTAATTCTGGTATCTAATATAATATCAATACAAAAGTATATGATATGAATCAAATGTCAATTTTCAAATTTAGATAATCATTTATATTTTACAAAGTTTTATCTAATAGCCAAACCCTGAGTCTAGTCTTAAAGCTGGCGGTGGAAGGTGCATCCCGGACAGTCGCTTGGTGCCAGAGTGGCGACCCATGCCGACTAAAACCTCCACGGTGTTCCCTCCTTGCGCCATGAGGCCGGGAGACTGGAACCCAATTAGTACTTTTTTTTTTATACTAAGATGGGTTTGCGCTTGATCAGAATTCACCTGATGGTAAGCGATATTGTGATCTAAGGTGGAACGCGCTTACCCAGAAGAAACCGGTTCACTCGTGCTTTGAAAACCGTAAGATTATAGTTTTCGGGGAACAGGGCATTCGGCAAAGAGTTCCACACCACACCTTGGCAGTACGTACAATGAAGGTGGAGGTGGAGTACTCCTCAGTCTCAGGCTATGTTACCCTGGGATAATGTATCTAGCACTGTGAAGTGTATTTTATCCGTGCCGTTATGTACTATAATAAATTATTATTTTATCCTTCCCTACGGTGAAAGAATTTTTCAAGTTGGTCCAGTACCACTTGATGACGGGGAGCTAAATGCATTATACGTGTGTATGTGTTGACCTAAAGCCTAAAGTGGAGTATGCCTGGCCTGGAATAACTGGCTCTGAAGGTGGCTGCCGGAACACACTGTTAGGTGCTTGGCGACACATTTTCAACTAGCCAAGCAAGCACTAGAGAAGCTATCACCATGTTATGGTTTTCTCACAATGTTGAAAGCCTGAGCTCATTAGCGAGGATCGAATCCACGACCTCCGAACCGCCCGACTGAGCTATCATCGCTAAACGTATGACGATCGCAAATGGAGTGGGAATTCCTGCTATACAGGTTATAAGGTTGTTGTCTAACGGCAGGTTTGGCAATGCAATTTCATCATCATCATCAATTTGCCTTCCACATGTTTTCCTTCACCGACAGCTTAAGCTCGTTGGCGAGAATCGAACCCACATCCTGCAGTACGTAAGGCACGCGTACGCCCGACTGAGTGCCATCGCTTTAAGGAGTTTGTTGTTCCACGGCAGGTTTGGCGCGGGTGCGTTTCTTCGCTATGCAGGAATCAACTCCTTCGTGGTGGATTTCCTCACCAACTATGGGGAGCTTGACCACGCTAAGAAGGGGACGCCTAAGCCTGCCATTACACTTACTGAAATCGAGGTATGTAGTTCATAAGACTGGCAACACCCTAATATAACATACTTTTGAAGAATAACTTGTTTATCTTACAGTCAGAGTAAGGAAAACTTAGGGGTGGACTTTCCAAAAATCCGTTCTTAGTACGCGTCTACGTACTTAAACAAATAGACCCTCCAAATTTCACACTCCTAGGACCAGACGTTTGGGCTCTGCGTTGCCTATAGATGATGGAATGAATGAGTCAGGACAAAGAGTCTTATAGTATAGATTGTAAATATTGTAAATTGCCATTCATAAGTGTACTTTTTGTACCTGCATTGAAAACTGTAGTGAAGTGTCGTGTCGTGGTACTCCAGGTGGTGCAGAAGGAGCCGCTGGTCCGGCTGCCGACGTTCGAGCTGGACCTGAAGACGCTGAACATCCACTGCCGTGACGAGTGGGACCACATGAACCTCAACACGCTCATTGACAAGAAGCGATACCATGTACGGTACTATACATACAGCCTTTACTAAAAGACACCGATACAGAGACTTCAACAACTCTGTATCGGTGAAGAGACACCGATACAGAGTTGAAGTCCCAAACTTTCGTACAAAACGCTTTGCGTCGACTTTTATTGTTAGGACTGCGAAGCTTTGGAACTCACTACCTGAGTCTCTGTTTCCTGAGAGGTATCATCCGGGGGCCTTCAAAAGTAGAGTTAATAGGTATCTTCTAGGTAAGCGTGCCACACCGTAGACTGCAGTGCAGCTTAACATCAGGCTAACTGTAGTCAAACGCTAACCTATAATGGATAAAAAAAAAAAAAATTACATGAATTGTTTTTCAAGTCATGAGTAGATTCGCACTCGCTTTACGAATTTGAGTTTGACGCCTTTAGTACACCTACGCATTCGCAAGCGACAGCGAGTCATTGCGGAACGTTAGTACACTGCAGTTCTTTCGCAAGGATGTCAGATGTCAATGTCATTGTCATTTCATATTTTCGGCTTCCATTTTGGGAAATTTTGTCCTCTCTGACAGAAACCGTGGTGACGCTATACGATGCGAAACTCCACTAGCGAAGCAGCTGCGTCTGTGTAACGACCATTACGCAGTTACTTGCGAAACAATACCGACAAAGACGAAACTATTTCATTAAGCTATATAGTAGAGCGAGACATAACACATGCGAAACGTTGCCATACAACTTAGTTTTTTCGTCGTTTCGCTGCCGCATGCGAATGCGTAGGTATACTAAAGGCGTTAGTTAATACGACTACGACATGACCACAATATTAGAAGACGTTTTGACACCGGACACGTCAAAAATAAAAATTGTGTCAAAGGCGAATTGGGTATGTACTATGCGTGCCAACTAAGAATAGGATCACGCTTGCTTCAACTTCACACGATAACTGTCAAAATAGTACTGCTAGCAAAGAAAGCGCAAAAAAGATTTATTTCTTTGATACAAATTTAATGTTTGTATAATTATTATATTCATATAAATAACTTTTCTTGAATTTTGAAATAAGTGATTCATAAGAACCGAAATAATATATGCACATATGTATATTTTTATAAATATGCTTTTTCTTTCAAATGCTACTCATTTATAATTAATTTGCCGTAAAATGTATAAGAAATTACAAAAAGGGAACATTAAACATATGAACTGAATATAATTTGTTTACAATTTTTGTTTGCACACCGTAACCACTTTGGTAATGACGTTAGCGCATATTATTGAGCAAGGTGGCGGTTTGACAGTCCTATTCTTAGTTGGCACGTATAGTATGTATGTATGTATGTGTGTGTGTGACAGGGCAAGTACCCGCTGTGTTCGCTGAGCGCGGTGAGCGTCGCCACGTCGCGCGCCACCGACCGGAACAAGGTCAAAGAGTTCTATCAGAAGATGCCCAAAGAGGTTGGTTTTTTTTTTATTTTTTGCTCCAACGATTTTCATGAAATTTAGTACATAGGGGGTGTTGGGGGATCCACTATTAAAACAACACTTATTACTAGACATGCGTAGTTCACGAATGAATCCTTCAAATGAAGTACTTCAGTGATTTGTATCTTTCACTCTCTAGTTCAATAACATTTCAATTAGTTCTTAGTTCACTAGTTCTTTCATCCGTTTAAGAACGACTCGAGACTCGAATGAAAACATCGGGAGTATTCGGGACTATCTATGGCTGTCCCGCTCTGTTGTACGTATGGATATGATACATGATAGCCTATTTCACTCACTCGGCGAATCTGACTGACCAGGCAAATTTAAACTCTATCCCAAGGTGACAGAGATGCGATGCCCTGAATGAAATATTGAAAGAAAACTAGTACTGAACTACTGAACTAAAAGAAAGATATAGTTCACTGCGGCGAATCTGACTGACCAGGCAAATTTGAACTCTATCCCAAGGTGACAGAGATGCGATGCCCTGAATGAAATATTGAAAGAAAACTAGTACTGAACTAATTGAACTACTGAACTAAAAGAGAGATATAGTTCACTGATAGAAAAAGATATGTACATATCTTTTCATTTTAGTGACACATTCTGCGCATGTCTACTTATTACGCACTGCACTGTTACTTTATTAATACCTACTTAAAATTGTAACTCAAAACTCTCTTAAAACTCTTGAAAAACTCATACAATTGGTATTTAACAAAATAGACCTCATTCTACAGCGATAATAGCGTTTGCGTGATTCAAAAAAGTGACTTCGTTCACTAGCGCCATCTATCGGAATTTTATGTAACTAAAGACTCAAAGCGCGCGGAACACTCTGTTTAGACAGGGGGTTTCGGGGGCGATAAATCGATCTAGCTAGGAAATCATTTTTAGAAAATGTCATATTGGAAAAAATCTAAGCTCGGTCATCCAGGTACAGTATCATTATGACAATAAAGTAATTCTATTTTATGTATCTCCTTCTAACTCCCCCTATCATTATGACAATAAAGTAATTCTTTTTTATGTATCTCCTTCTAACTCCCCCTATCATTATGACAATAAAGTAATTCTATTTTATGTATCTCCTTCTAACTCCCCCTATCATTATGACAATAAAGTAATTCTATTTTATGTATCTCCTTCTAACTCCCCCTATCATTATGACAATAAAGTAATTCTATTTTATGTATCTCCTTCTAACACCCCCTATATCATTATGACAATAAAGTAATACTATTTTATGTATCTCCTTCTAACACCCCCTATCATTATGACAATAAAGTAATACTATTTTATGTATCTCCTTCTAACTCCCCCTATCATTATGACAATAAAGTAATTCTATTTTATGTATCTCCTTCTAACACCCCCTATATCATTATGACAATAAAGTAATTCTATTTTATGTATCTCCTTCTAACTCTCCCCTCCCGCAGCCCCCGGCCGCGCTCCCGCTGCCCCCGGAGAAGGCGCCCCCCGCGCCCACCGCGGACCAGATAATGGCGGCGCGGGGGGAGGACTTCTTCCTCTACTGCCCGCGGGGAGACGCGCACGCTTACGGCAGGTGAGAGCTTTGTAGAAGGAGAAGAAAAAAATTGGCGAAGAAACGTGTTGCTCGACGTTAAAACGTCTGTTTATTTTTATCTGATTGCCTCTGGTCCGATCCCGGTCTTACACCATTGGCTTGTGTCAAGTCATGATTGGACATGATTGGTGTGGATTTGTACTCGCTTTTCGGCATTTGAGGTTTGAGGACCACAATATCCGAATACATGTGTTTTGCGAGAAGAATTCAGGTGTCAACCACGATGTACTTCCCTAAGGGAACTCCCCCCCTCCCCCTTTTTTACGTGAGGAAAAATGCATTTACGCATTTCCCGCCACAAGCCTGGGAGAGGCGGGCGGGTATGTCGGACTCGAGGGCCAGAGGGGTCACTAGCGACTAAAAACTCACGGTGTCCCATCTCACGACGGGGGCAGGGATGCGGGACCGCTTTAAGCAATGCCGCTGCTCTCCCCGCCCAGCGCGCTGTCCGCAGTCCGAGCGGACCCAAAGGGAACTCCCGCTGCCCCCAAGGCAAGGATCAACCGGTTTCTTCTGGGCAAGCGCGATCCACCTTGGATTGCAATATCGCTTACCATCAGGTGAATTGCGATCACGTGCAAGCCCATAATGAGTAAAAAAAATTTGCTTATCCAAATACAGCAAATAGCGAATAGAATTACCAGCATGAAACGTAAGCTCATTAGACGGGCTTATCAGTATTATTAAATACCTTGATCCTCCCTCGCAGAGACGACCTGATCCCCCTGCCGAAGTCGGAGACGCTGCTGCACAGCCCCGTGGACGTGGCCGACAAGAACTACCACTCGCAGTACCAGCAGCTCGACGCCGAGAAGTTCCTGCTGCGGGGCACCCGACACTTCGCCAGCTACAGGTCACTTTACCTCACCTCTACCGTGGGTCAGGTGACACCTTATATTATAGGCCCCGTCCCGGCTGTTAAATATAAGCAGTTAGTCTTAGTACTAGCCAAGTATAAGTTAAGCCACGTCAGAGGATTTCGGGTGGCTTTAAAACTCTCGACACTAGAGCTTGGCCACTTATAACCTATTCCTATACTCAGGCGTTACTTTGCAGAAAACCAATATAGATAGAAAAAAAAATGTAATATTTAGTGTACTTGCTCTGTGACCTGAAACCAAATTAAGATAACTAAAAGATACATTGTTTTGTATCAATTTTCAAATATGCTTAACGAACGCTTGTAGCTGCTCCAAGTACAAGGAAAAAAAAAAAAAAAAATTGGTCTATCGGAGGAACGACCGACCACCACACCTCCACTACAACTCACACCAGTATTAATCTACCTTCCTATACACAACGAAGTGTCTCTTCCCTCGTCTAGAATCCTCACTCGCCGGACTGAGCTGAAACAAAACACATAACCTAGCTATTTCACTCCACGTGGCTGGACTTCTCACACGCCGGAACAACATTTTGTTTTACTTATTACTCTTGACATTTATTAGTCGCACATTATTTTTTGACTTAATTTTTTTTTTATCACACACAGTTGGTTAGCCCCATACTGAACCATTTCTAGCTCGTATTATGGTTGCTAACACAATTGATATACTACATTTACATACATACATACATATTATATATAAATACATATTTAACACCTAGACCCACAGCCAACAAATTTAGTTAAGCACAAAGATGTTGGCCGGGCCGGGAATCGAACCCGGAACCTTCTGATTAGTCGCACATTATTTTTTGACTTTGACTTTGACTTGGACTGGTCTTCCCCCTCAGGTACCAGACGTTCAAGTCGTACACGGGCGTGGCGTGCTGCGTGGTCGCGCTCGCGATGCTCGGCCGGCTGCGCGCGCGCGCCTGGAACGAGGACGTCGTCGACGAGACGCTCGATGTCGGCTACAACTTCTTTAGGGTACGTTTTTTCTTTTTAGCTGGGGGCTAGCCAGGCGTGCACTAAATCAAAATCTTTTTTTTTACATTAAATGGGCTTGCGCTTGATCACGGTTCACCTGATGGCAAGCGACATTATGATCTAAGGTGGAACGCGCTTACCCAGAAAAAACCGGTTCACTCTTGCTTTGAAAACCGCCAGATTGTAGCTCTCAGGGAACAGGGAACTAGGCAAAGAGTTCCACACCTTCGCAGTTCGCACTATGAAGGTGGAGGCAAACCGCTTAGTACGCGCTTTTGGAAATACCACGGTATAACGATGTCGTTTTGGAGTTTCCCTGCTCGTCCGGTAGTGGAATGGTAGTAGAATAGGTAGTGGAATTAAATCAAATTATTTATTAGCCTTACGGCATCACGCCGTACTCGGCAAGTCAATTTACAATTTACTTAATTTCTAAAATGTATATGCCTATAATACGAGTACCTACACTCTTAATATTATTACATAAATCTACGACTGGGTTGAGTAAGTAATCAATAGATGGCGCTGCTATGGTAAATCTACGAACGTGTCATATAAGCTACACTATTTATTTTTCATACCCCTAAGTGAGGCAAAACAACGTTTGCCGGGTCAGCTAGAAATATAAATGAAAGTTAGTAAATTTTACCTTTTTTTAACTTTATTTCTGTGTCTCCGCAGGAGTCTCTGCAGGACAGGGGCGGCCCCATCAGGCGGCTGGTGCTCGGCGAGCTGAAGGAAACCCTGAGGATCCGGGATCAGGAGTTTACACATAAGGTAACAAATCTTCTGTTTTACTATGCGTGCCAACTAAGAATAGGATCTTCTTCTTCTTTTAAAAATGGCTTTCTGCGGTCGGTATGGCCACAATTTAGCCGATGTCGCGTATTGTGTTGCAGACAAACGCTGATTGGATTGGACAGTGACAAAGTAATTAAGTTATAAGAATAGGATCGCGCTGGCTTCAACTTCACACGATAACTGTCAAAAAAGTACTGCTAGCAAAGAAAGCGTAAAAAAGAAATTTAAACACTGTTTTTTTGTTTCATAAATATAAATTAAATTATTGTATAATTATTATATTCATATAAAAAACAAAACTATTCTTTAATTTTATTACTGGATAATTTTGGATTAATTAATTCTACAGGTAAGAAGTACCCAAGGCAAATTAACAACACCTTAAAAAAAATAACGTGACGAGCCATTGGTTTTGGATAGTTTCGACAAAAGAAGTGCCAACAACGAAAAATTTTTTTTTTTATAAATATGCATTTACTTTCAAATCCTACTCATTTGTAATTATTTGCCGTAAAATGTATAAGAAATAGCAAAACAGCGTACATTAAACATATAAGCTGAATATAATTTGCTTACATTTTTTTGCACACCATACACTTTGGTAATGACGTTTACGCGTATGGTTGAGCAAGATGGCGGTTTGACAGTCCTATTCTTAGTTGGCACGCATAGTGCAATATACGAGCTTGCGTTCATTCACCTGATGATATATTTCCAGGAGCGCGGCATCGCCGTGTGGGGTAAGATGATGAGCAGCAACCCCAAAGTGTTCGACCTGTGCCGGGGGCTGGACACCTTCTTCAAGGAATCCGACTCGGGAATTCTTCAAGTAACTTTTACCAACATTAAACAAACACTTACTTTTATAGATGGTGCTAGAACTCTCTCTGGGCTTTTATAGCAATTATAGATTTGAGAAAAGCAATCGAAAATATCACGACCAGTGGTATTCGAACCCGCGTCTCCGCCAAACCAGGCTGAACGCCCTAGCCACTAAGTATGTTATTTATAAACCCTTACGTCAAAAAGGGAATTTTATAAAACCCCCTTTTTATTTGTTTCACATTAGGTAAACAAGTCATAGCCCTTAGAAATACAAATATGCCTACCTTCCTGCGTCTCGCGGTGTTACCCACGGATAAAAAGTAGCCTATGTGTCAATTCAGATTCTAACCTATCTCCATAC